>JAPDVR010000013.1:42778395-43378395 GCA_026230005.1 Gila orcuttii | reverse complement strand
AATTATAGATTCTCGTCGCACCGTGAAAAAGTCAATTTCCAGTGATGATGGCTCGTTTTTGGACTTCTGCCATCAACTGTATTTGTAGTCATGAAGCTTTTTATCCATTTTAGACCTTGACAACTTTATCTATCATCTCAATTTCTTTCTGTCTATCCATCTGACTGCAATGTTTCCCATCTTTTTCAGAATGGATTAAAACTTTCGACCGGAAAGATTGAGATCAAATAGAAACTTGTCAGGGGTGTCATAACCTAAATGGAAGAATGGTTTATATTCTATATTAAACAGCTCTGTAATCTGATATTTGATTTATTCTAATCAATTATAACCAAGTGGGATTTTTATTTGCCTGAGATGTCATTGTGAGCAAAGAGAGATAATATTTGTTTTTTTACATCCAAGTAAGGGATTGTCACCCAAAATAGTTTTTTTTTTTCAGTGTTGTTGTTATTATTAAATGTACACTATGTAACTTTTGGCCCCTAGAACATTCACTGCAAAAAATGCTTTTCTAACTTAGTATTTTTGTCTTGTTTCCAGTCCAAATATCAAAAGATTCCTAAATCAAGAGGCATTTACTAGATGAGTAAAATGACATGAGATATTATGTCCTGTTTTCTGGGGGAATTAATCAAAATTAAGTGAGTTGATGCTTAAAAAAAGCAAAATTATCTGCCAAAGGGGTCAGAAAAATAATGTTAATTCAAACAGAAACAAGATAATTTTTCTTACCCTATTGGCAGATAATTTTGTTTGTTTTGAGCAAAAACTCTCTTAATTTTTATTTATTTCCCCAGAAAACAAGACATCTTATCTTATGTCATTTTTCTACTTTAGTAAATGGGTCTTGATTTAAGAAATGTTTGATATTTGGACTGGAAACAAGACAAAAATACTAAGTTAGAAAAGCATTTTTTGCAGTGTTGTTTTGGTTGTGCTTCGGCTGTGTAACTGTGCGGATGAACATGACTCTATAAATCTGAAAAATAGGCTAATACACACACACATATATATATATATATCGAGAGAGAGAGAGAGAGAGAGAGAGCGCAAATGTAGTATTTGGTGAAAAACTTAAAAAAGCATTGACAACTAACTGAAAGAAAAATAAGTACTAAAATTAATAAAAAAAATAAAAACTGCAATAAATAATAAAGCGAAATAGACATTAAAAAATAGGAATGAATAAAAATACAAAATTACTAAAACTTGAAAATGAATAATGAAAATATTCATATAAAAGTTAATTTAATATAATATAATAGTATATAAATAATACTAAAATAACACTGGTTTTATTATATTTAAAAAAGTTGTCAGGATATTTTTCAAAAATTCTCCAAGCCAACATGAGGATGAGGCAGGATGATAAATGATGGCAGGATTTTTATTTGTGTGTGAACTATCTTTTTAACTGAAAGTAAAAGAAAGTCTGTGGTTAAATTGTGTTTGACTCCCATGACTCATAAGCGTAGTCCCGTTTGAGCCCGTTTGATTCCCATATTCGGTCTCTGTCTGTTTAACTGTCTGACTTCGTCAAGAGTGACTCACATCCTCTGGGGGAATTTTCCTCTTCCCAGAGCCCAGCTACATCACGATGGCGCCCCCTGTCTGCGGCTCGCTGGACAACTGCACGCTGGAGGACTCGAGCTGCCCGTACGGTTACCGGCTGGACTCCAGCGGCTGCAGGACGTGCGGCTGCAAGACACGTACGTGAGCTGTGACGTCACTGGAGAAGTGCTTCATCTTCCTCACGCCACACACACGCTGTCAGGCGCTCTCTCTCCACACACTGACTGGCTTTAGCAGAGATGTTTATGAGGATAAACACTGAAGGCCAGATGGATTAAAGGATTGTTTTTATACTGAGATAGACTGAGTGAATCTAAGTCTGACATATGTCAGAGGAAAAAAATAATAATAATGATTTAGTGGATGAAATCCACTGGTTTTGGATTATAAATATTCTATTATAAGATATACATTACTAGGAAAAGGTTTGGACACACTTGACTGATTTGTTTATCAAATTCCCTTTAATTTATTTATCGTCGAGGAATATGCTTGAATATAAATATATATAATTACATTTACAAATTCACAAATTTGTTTTTTAAATATTGTTTTTACTGTAAATAGTTATAATAGAATAAGTACAATAATTTTTTCGACATTTTTGTTGTGAATTTTAAGATTTTTTAGATTTAAAGATTTTTTCAGTTTTTCCAATTTTATAATATTATATAGAAAGTCAAGATATAATATAATTAATATAATAATGAATATAATAGTTGGGTGCTTCTCAAAGCATAAAATAAAATAAACCAAAATAAAAATTATTATATTATATCATATTATATTATATTAAAGTTCAGTTTCTCGAATCTGATTGGCTGAGGGCCTTTTCCAGCCATGCGATATTCTACTATTATATTATATTATATTATATTATATTATATTATATTATATTATATTATATTATATTATATTATATTATATTATATTAAGTTGTAATGTGTTTTAGTGCATACAGGGCGTTTGAATTTTTCTTTTTGTATTAATGTATGTTGCCTTTCTCATATGTGCCAATCTTAAAGCATGTATACTGAAGTGCAATTATTGTCTAAAGCTGTAATGAATTGGTCTCTGCTGTGTTTTTCTTCTAACCTTCAGGAGAAGAGTTGTGCCGTGGTCTAATTACCAGCTGCGCTCTTAAATGCCCTTTTGGCTTCCAGACTGACATTCACGGCTGTGATGTTTGCCAGTGTCGCCCACGTCACAAGAAGTGCAAGGCTGTGGCCTGTGCCAAGGAATGCCCATTCGGATACATGTAAGAAAACTATAATCTGATGCATAGACGTAACAACATGAAGTGCAGTTTCTGTTAAGCATTCATTGTTAGTTGTACAGCAAGTGATCAAATGTCTTCAAACTTCATGAAAAGCCATAAAGCTCTTCCTGTTTTGACCACAAGAACTTTTTATTTGATCCGGATTGGTTTTGGGGGACTGTTAGTTTCACTTTAAGGCAATTTGGAAAAAGGTTAACTACGGCCCAGTTCCAATTCGCCTACTTATACTTAAAAGTATGTACTCTTTTTGAGAAGAAAAAGTTCATACTTTTGAGTGTGTAGCAAAAGAGTAGGCAAGCTTTGGGACATACTATCACGTCATCTTTAACGGACAGATCTGTCGCGTGCGTCAATGTAAACTGCCCTGTCAATCATCCTGTCACCGTAAACTGCCCTGTCAATCATCTCGTCACAGTTAAAATCCTCCATTCAATCTAATTTGATTTCCTAGCGTTTCGGAGAGAGATGTAGTCGCACGTTCTTCTGCAGTCGTGGGTCTTTCATGCGGAGACTCTCCTCATGTGTTTGTAATATAATGAATAAAATGATGCATTTAAAAGGTAATGGCTAAACATATCTTTACAAAAGTTCACAATGCTGCCGCAGATGCAATATAATGTAGACAACGTTGAATAAATATATTTTCGTCAGGTTAGATACTGATAATGAATCACTCAAACCCCTTTATCTAAACCTCTCTATATAACTGGCGGACTCGCGCGTCCTCCATGTCTGTAGTTTTTTAACACTTTTCACTCGTGTTTGTAGTTCTAACCGAATCCTCGTCTAACGTGCGATGGGTTGTGGGCGATATTAGCCGTTAGCGTGCGCATCGATCTACACTTCGGATTCTGACCGGAAATAGTAGACCATCCGGGTATCTTTGCAACACTTTTTTCAACATACTACGATTTGGGACGTACTAATTCTATTTTCGAATACTATTTAGGACGGATAGTATGCGAATTGGGACTGGGCCTACATGACATGTTAGGGTTTTTTTTTTGGCTTTTAAGGACTAGTATAAGAATACGTCTTACTTAGTCTCCACTTCACTGAGGTAATAATATAGTTCCATAAAAGCCCAGACTACTGTTATCTGTAATTTTATGTCATTGTTACCCCAATGATTTTCGAAACTGTCAGGGCAGGCAGCAGTCATTAGTTGTCACAAACTGAAGCGAATCCCACACTGTTCTTAAAACGGTCTGGAGAAATTGTGAATGACAAAATGATCCCCTGCGCTATGCTTTGCTTGTTTGTGCCCGACTGCGAGTTTGGAGCTGACAGCTAATTAGAGCCGGCTCAGATCAGCGTCTCTGATTGCTCCGCGTAAAGGATGAGCTGCGATAGCGGAGCTGAACACCTAATCTACACAACACCATGTCTTGACACCACTGCGAATAAACACTGCTGTTCCACGTCTGCAAAAAAAAAAATGCACCAATTACGCAGGCAGATCGCTGAGCCAATTTGTAAAAACTTTTGTGGAGCTGTGCAGTCGGCAGGTTAAAGAGACGAATGGAGATGAGAAAGAAGAGAAAAGTGCAAGAAAGTATGTGCCACTTCTTTCAGTGACTGATGTCTACAAATTTCATTCTACGTCTTAGTTTGTCAAGAGAATTAGTGGCATTTTAAAAAGTGTGTATGAGTATGTGCTGAACCCCGTAGTGTGACGTAAGTGGAAATCTGCAATGGAATCAAACATCTGGAAATAAAGCAAAACAACAGACAACTAAAAAATAGCAATAATGCCATGTTCGCTATTTACAGATAAAACACCGGGCGGTTATTAACAGCAGTTCTGTATTGTTGTACCCAGTGCCGTCGCACGCATAATCTCACTGCAAATACGTTTTTATCAAGTAGAATAATACAGCATAATCATGCACATAGTCTCAGCTATGACTTTTTGCTATTTATTCCAGAGGGGAAAAAATCAACTGTGCAATGAGTGGCTTTACATCAAGTCAGCTCAGTCACTTTATTTTTGTCATCATGACAGTTTAAACAAATAGATTAGGACACTTTCCATTCATATTACAACTATACTACACAACTAATTATTTAAAACACTGTAACCCTAATAAATGAGATGGACTCCCCATGCGTAAATTACGCAGAAACTGATCACGTCAGTCACTTTCCTTGCCTTCATGGCCGCAAACTCAGCAATAAGATCTTTACAATCCAGTTTTGATGCAATGTCCTTTTCAAAAGATAGCAGGGCGAGCTCGCACAGTCTCTCCTGTGAGATGGAGGTGCGCAAATAGTTTTTAATTAGTTTTAACTTTGAAAAGCTTCGCTCGCCCGATGCTAGCTGTTGCCACCGCATCTCTGGAAGTGCTGATAAATGTATCCAGCGATCCCTGCAGTGACTTATGAAAAGTCTTCCTTCTTTTTAATTTTTTTCCTTTTCTCAGAACCTGATTGGTGCTTGCGAAATCAGTCGCGTTCTCTTGCAGCTGACATGTTGGCTTTTCCTCGCTTTAGCTTTCCCCCTCTCCCGTCTTCAGTGCATTACGTAGCGACAATGAAAAACCCGCTTAATTTGTTGGATTTTTATTTTATTTATTTTTTTGTTACCTTGACAGAGACATGATAAAAAATTTTTTTTTTTTTAAAAACAGCAGGATTGCGAGGCCCCCTAGTGGCTCGAGGCCCACAGTCTATGCGACGGCTCTGGTTGTACCAATGACGACGAATGGCACTTGAGTTACTACAGTTTAAGAAAACAGCTGTGACTAGCTAGTTAATTTCTCCAATGATGCCTTATACTAATGATGATTAAGCAGCGATTTAAGTCATTGTACAAGAAAATGCACCCTAGATCCAACACGACAAGTTTCCCCCAAGAAGATTTTAAAAAAGCAAAATATTCCACAACATTTGATTTGTATATACAGCTATGAGGAGTGAGATTTGGGACCAATGAGATTTCACTGTGGACAGAGCTATCTAGCAATTGATCACAGTCGATGTTGAGCACAACCAATCCCGCCTCAGTTTGGAGCTGTGGTCTAGTGATTAGCACACATACTCCTGACATGTTGCACTGGGGCTTATATGGGAAATCCAGGTTCCAACTTGGCCTGCGTCGAGACCCAATCCCATTCCCCCTTCGTCTCCCTCATGATTTTCTCCTCTCTACTGTCTTTATAATAAAAAACAGGCAAAAAATTAAATGAATCATTTTTTTTATTAGGTGTACTGTTCCTTTAAAACAAAATAAAGACCATAATGACAAGTGCAGAGAAAAAGGCAGCGGTGTTCGCTGGTCTTGCACCTCTATAGTCTCCTATCTGAGACTCATTCCCTCAGGCGTGGTTGAATAAAGAGGAGTCTTTGTTTATCAGAGTTCGGCCCTTGGCCCATCTTTGTCTCTTTTCCCCCTCAATTCTACCGTCATGAATGAGCACACAAGTGCAAATGCTTGCATCTCAGATTCTAATTTTAGATATCTATTTATGCCCCCTCAAAGTTATGGCTGAGGATCAAGCTCGCGTCCTGAATAATGCATGCAGCTTAGCGCAGATTTCCTCCTCTTGCACAAAGAATATTGATATTCCCCACTGCTGACATCATACCTGATAGCTCCTTATCACCAAACCAAATACGCACTGCACATGGCTGCGTCTCAGCCCTATTATTCATCTGATAAGAGCAGATAGGGGGACAAGCATGTGTGTGTGTGTGTGTGTGTGTGTGTGTGTGTGTGAGATGGGCAGTTGGGGTTCAGGACAGTGCGTCTGCAAGAGTTTGTTCTCCAAGGAAGGTGCCTTGGACTTCAAGGAGTATTGTGATCGGGCGTATTGGTTAGTCGTCTTTAATTTGCCATCTGGTGACAGGACTTCATGTAAGGTCAACAAATACTCTCTCTTTCTTTCCTCTCTCTCCTTCTCGCTCTCTGTTCCAGTGTTAACGGATGACATTGGACCGTGTCTTTGACACCTGGTGTATATGCCAAGCTTTGATGTGCCAATGACAAAGTGTGCTGAGTGTGTGTACTGACTCTTTATGAAGTCCATATGTCTTCAAGAGTTATTTTAACGGTGCACTAAGTCATATTTGTGTATGTTGCGCTGGCCAATATAACAGCCATTCTGAATCAATACTGACACCTGGTGGTGTGGATCCAGCAATCCACAAATAAAAATGTGGTCTCTGTCAGTCAGAAACCTTTTTTGCTTTGAAAAATGCAAGACGTTAACAGTGAAATGGGAAAATAACACAAGATCTTGAGAAGCATTTTTTAATAGTTAAACTCATTTTAACTTCCGCAATTTTTTAGATTGCTGTGTCATGTGTGAGACTGCAAAAGACGCGAGCACAGCGTTCAAATATGTCCGTCTGGTGCATGTCTACATAGAAAAATTATGGAAAAGTAGGACAGTGGAATGCAAAAAACATGTTATGTGTGAAATGCCCCTTAAAATACAGATACTTTCTACATCATTTGCACATACATCATTTATAAAAAAAGTTTTATAAAAGTATTTCTATACTATTATACTGTGTACTATTGTATACTATACTATTTATGTATTATTGTATTACTTTTTTTCTCTTTTAAGCTTTCTTGTTCTCATGTTCTCTTACCAGTAAGAACAAACATGGTTGTGACACCTGCCGTTGTAAGAAATGCCCCGAGTTGCCATGTGACAAGGCCTGTCCAATGGGCTTCCAGCATGATGAGTTGGGCTGTCTGATTTGTCAGTGTAGAGGTAAGCAAAAGTATTATATATATTTAAAAGTATGGTTCTGTGTTATTTGGTTCTTATAGGAAAATGATAGATCCCATCTTAAAGGGTTAGTTCACCCAAAAATGAAAAGTGTCCCATAGTTTACTCACCTTCATTTTATGATGAATGGATGCTCTTTTGGGGGGCTTCAAAATCTTTACTATTTATACTATTTTTATTTATACTATTTATATCTTTACTTTATATAAGCCTAAAGTTACTATTCACTCCCATTAAAAACCTTGGAAGAGCCAGGATATTTTTTAATATAACTCCGAGTGTTTTTTTTTTTTTTGCTGAAAGAAGAATGTCATATACACCTAGGAAGGCTTAAGGGACAGTAAAGTATGGGATAATTTTTATTTTTGGGTGAACTAATCCTTTAAATGTGAGGATGAGCCACATTGACATAATTTTAGGATAAATGCACAACTGATAATGCAGATCATGTGAATTCTATATTAATGCACCAAGTTGGTACGTTGCTAGCAATCACTCACTAATTAGTAAATGAACCAAGCAAGTGAATATTTTGAATTAGCTTTTTAAAAAATATATATTTTCAGTTTTCATTTTCATTTTAGTTTCATTTTGAGTACATTTTTAATAGTTTTATATTTCTATTGAGCTTTTATTTATTTTTACATCAGTTACAGTTTTAGTAATTATAGAACTTTTATGTCAGTGAGTTCACATCTAATATCTAATTTTATTTTTTTCCAGCTGCAGAAAAAAATCTATAGATGTTGTTAACCATAACAACACTGTAATAAACTACATTACTTTCAAAATTGTTTATTCGATTTTATATCATTAATAATTATAATAATTTGTCACAGATTGGTGACTTTTCTCATACACAACAAGCCGCTCAAGGACATGCAATTATTATTTTATTTTTTCAGACACATGAACATACTAGGAAAAATCACTGTATTTGATGTCTTATTGCTTTAATGCATAAGCAAAATCTGTTTTAATGCCTAAATCTGTCTTGATTTAGACAACTAACATGGATAAGAATCTTTCTATTTAAGAAGTTTAAAATGATTTTTTCCCTCCATGGCCAGAGGTGATCTAGTGCTATAGTACATTGGCCCCATACAGCTGAATCGATTGCTGAGGTGTTATTTCTGTCATTTTTAAGTGTAAGCCGTGTGAGCACTGCTGGGCCTTGTATTCACAGAGACTAGGGTCTCCAGCATGACTCATCCCCCTTTCCCCTATTTTCCATTTATTTTGAGGCCCACCTGTTGTAAATACAAAAGCCAGGTCCACAGTTACTCACACTCCTCCATTATTCATACGGCTCTTGTGTCCTCATTTGATTCATCTTCAATAATGAAGCTGGCACGTGAGATATTCACAAGCTCGGTCCGTTTAATGAGACGAGAGAGTGAGGAAAAATACCCTTTTTTAATCTCTCTCACGTTGAATTTTTGAAACGTGAATCCTCCACATATCACCCTGACAGGATTTTAATCAATGTGAAATGGTTCTGTGATATTGACTGGGGCCTGGCTGGAGCCGTGCCGCTGTTATAGAGAGGCAGTGAGAGGTGACGCTCTTGGCAGATAGAATGAGATTTGAGAATGTTTTGTGCTGTGGGGTTTGGAGCGTGCAAAGCATCGCTTGCATATTTTGTCATTTCATGCTGTTTGTGGAGCAGCCAGTGAATATGTTTCACTGAAGAGGTCAAATGTCTGGAATATAAATGCAAAAATTAGTCAGGGAATCCTCTGGCTTTCCCGTTTCACTATTAATATGCCAAATAATCCATCAAGACTTGACTCTAAACAAACATCTGCTCTGTGTCTAAAATAAAACTTCCTCTAAATGCATTTTAATTATGATCTGCTTTCACTGCAAAGCAGAAGTTCTCAAGTCAGATTTTACAGTTGGCATCAAGTGGCGACACAACACAGTACCATTTTTGTTTGCTGCGCAAAAGCTATTTAGAAGATTCCTTTAGAAAGAAATCAGGTCTCCTACAATAGGTTTACATACATCAAAGAACACTTTAATTTTCTCATAATATACATTGCAGCATCACCTCTTTTCTCAAAGTGTCTGAAACAGTTCAATAAAGCAGTGGTTCCCAACCTTTTTTTGTCTGAGACCCCCTTTTTCCCAAGAAAATATTTTAGGGCCGCCTTCACATTTAATGATATTGTCGCTCTTGTAAGCTTGCAGCAAGGATGACAAAATGTTTTGTTTTTAAACAAACAGTATGTTTATTACTATAACCAGATATGTTTATGCACAAATAATAGCGTATAAAATACTATAACAAACACATCAGTAGGCTTTTTTTAATTTAAAAACATAAGCCTAGGAGTAGCCTATTAATTGGCCTTATTTGAAATGCAATAACAAAAATATCATTATTCACACTGGTGTGTAGGAAAAAAATTATTAATATAGGCTATTACAAAATGACTGGTGTCTGGGACCTCAATACTTGCATGTTGTTTGTGAGGCTTTATCAATCAGTGTGAGGATTGCGTCATTATGTCTATGACGAGTCACTGGGTTACACCACAGCGGTGCGACCCGAACCAGTGTAAAATAGTCCCAATATAAACACGTATTATAGGTGTACCATAGTGACTCAGGATAAGATAAAAACACGGTTTGGAAAGTGGATTCATGATGTACTCGCTAATTATATAAATTTAGTCAATTTTGAAGACAAAAAAAGTTACGGACTGCTGCT
Organism: Gila orcuttii; assembly: GCA_026230005.1. Taxonomy (NCBI): domain Eukaryota; kingdom Metazoa; phylum Chordata; class Actinopteri; order Cypriniformes; family Leuciscidae; genus Gila; species Gila orcuttii. The sequence continues at coordinate 43,368,083 of JAPDVR010000013.1, read as the reverse complement.
TTAATGCTCACTGTTCAACACTTTTCAAAATATGACGCGACCCCCCAAAGAGCTCGCTGACGCCCCCTTGTGGGCCGAGACCCCCTGTTGGGAACCGATGCAATAAAGAATCCAGTCTCTCTAAACTCCTCCTTTCCGAGAGCCTTCTCTGCTCTGATTGGTCAGATAGCCCAGTCTGTGACTGTTTTATCGCTTACAGCACTTGTCGGAAACTAAACGCCCATTACCATATCTAAATTTCAGCTCCGGAGTCTTCTTCCACACTTGATACACAGTGATACAAACCGTAATAATCGAAGGACAATTTCTTTGGGAGTACAAGTACATGCAAAGCCAATTTGCTTTCGCAGCGCTGAAAACAGTCTTCTCCACATATCAACAACACCAACTAAACTGCAGTGTTTGATGGCGGGTCAAAGTAGATGTTGTTCGCAGGCAGCCAATGAAGCCTGGATGGCATTATGCAAATTTGTTACAAACCTACATAGATTTGCGCAGAAAGTAAGACTGGAATTACTGATGAATCCTTTCAGGCAGTTCAGAATTGGTTCTTTCTTTTGGGAGACAACAACCCCATAAATACTGCACTTTCATCTTTGTAGACCTTTTACATTCACAAACAGCTGTATTACACACTGATGAACGTGATTTCACCATGTACAACATATTCCTGGATCAACATCTGTGTTGATTCTGGAACAACATTGCAATCAACCAATCAGTTTTAAGGGACAAGTTTACAGTTTATGTCAAGTTTAGGCTTAAAACCAGGGTTAGGTGTTTTCACCTAACATCAGTGTTATTCACCTATCATTTCCCTCTGATTTTAGGGATAAGTTATGGGTAGGGTTAGGTTTAGGGATGGGGATAGGGTTAGGACTAAATTTTCGGACAGGAATTGGCTAAATCTCAGTGACCATTACACATACATGAAAGGTTGAATCATTCAGTACGCACTGGTTCATTCAAGGCACCACCTGACCATCGTGGTTCTGCCACAGTATTTTTGTAAGCTCTATGAAGGCAGAAAGGCAGGTGCTGTTTTTATTGTTCATTCATTTGTTTCTCTGTGCAGATCAGAGTTCGTCGTCTGTGGCTCCAGCAGTGAAATTGGGCTCCTGCCTGTCTATGGACGGCCGCAGGCACGAGAATGGGCAGAGCTGGCATGACGGATGCAGGGACTGTTACTGCCATGCTGGGAGAGAAATGTGTGCCCTTATTTCTTGCCCAGTGCCCCCCTGTGATAACCCAACTATCCGACCTGGCCACTGCTGCCCCTCCTGCCCAGGTGAGTCAACACTGCAACATACTGACAATCTCCGTAGATACTCAAAGATGCCTTTTACATGTTCAAATATTGCTTATCTCTCTCAGAAGAGTCCAGTTCCCATAAGCCAGAGCTGAGTGAGGCGTCCGTGTGTTTGGCCCCGGGTGGAGAGTACTTTGTGGAGGGAGAGACGTGGAACATTGACTCTTGCACTCAGTGCACCTGTCACAGCGGACGTGTGCTCTGTGAGACGGAGGTGTGCCCGCCCCTCCTCTGCCACAGTCCAATCAGAACGCAGGATTCCTGCTGCCCTCACTGTCCAGGTTTGCTGTCAACAAAAACCTTTACATTTGAAAAAGATCATCAGACCTGCTCTAACTTACCAAAAACAAGGTCAAAGAGAAGTCAAAGTAGCTGTGATATTTGGATCTTGTATGAGAAGAATTAAAGGGATAGTTCACCCAAAAATGGAAACTCTGTCAGTATTTACTCTCCCTCATGTTGTTCAACCCCGTAAGACCTTCGTTCATCTTCGGAACACAAATTAAGATATTTTTGATTAAATCTGAGAGCTGGATCACTCCTCCATAGGCTTCTAAGGGATTGAAACTTGTTCCCCGAAAAGTTATTAAAGACATCGTTAAAATAGTCCAAGTGACTACAGTGGCTCAATCTTAAGTTTATCAAGCGACGAGAATACTTTTTGTGCGCAAAACAAACAAAAATAACAACTTTATTTCAACTATTCATTTCCTTCTCTGTGGGCCTCGAGTGAGTTCACTAGTGTAACAGCGCAGCGCTTCTGTGTTGCATGTCACACGCATCACACACATGACCAGCGTCGGCCAATAGTGAGCCTACGTGTGACGTACCACTACGCAATCACACTAGTGAACTCACTCGAGGCCCACAGAGAAGGAAATGAATAGTTGAAATAAAGTCGTTATTTTTGTTGGTTTTTGCGCACAAAAAGTATTCTCGTCGCTTGATAAACTTAAGATTGAGCCACTGTAGTCACTTGGACTATTTTAACGATGTCTTTAATTACTTTTCGGGGAACAAGTGTCAATCCCTTAGAAGCCTATGGAGGAGTGATCCAGCTCTCAGATTTAATCAAAAATATCTTAATTCGTGTTCTGAAGATGAACGAAGGTCTTACGGGGTTGAACAACATGAGGGAGAGTAATTACTGACAGAATTTACATTTTTGGGTGAACTATCCCTTTAGGGCATAATTTTTTTATTAAAAGATTCATCATTGTGAGGACTTTTAGAGCATAGAGGCATGAGACACCTTTGACTGGAGGAAAGTTAACAAAATGTGAATGTGCATAATGCATGTTTTTTTTTTGTTGGAAGTGATGAATACTGCATGTGCGCTGGAGCACATGATCAACACTATGAGCCGAAGGGATGACAGAGGAATAGAATGGATCACATTTCAGAAAATGTTTCAGCAACTAAATTATAGCATTATAGCTTCCTTTTGCTCTTCAATGCCGCTGAAATCATTTTCAGCTTTCTAAATGAAAGGGGGAAATGAAGATTTGTTTCGAGCTTGTATTGTTTGAGTTTCTATGAATATATATGCGTTTTTATGTTTTAGTCAATGTATGTTGACATTTCTTGCTTCAGTTAGAAGAGACACCGCGTTATAACTTTATCACTCGCACTTTAATATGGAGAAAATACATGCCCAGATAAATGTGCTTAACTTATAAATATTGGCTAATTTTTGGATAAAATTCAAAGCTTTACTTTAATTGTTGACTGTCAAATTAATTTAAGCTTTTCAACGGGCCACTGAAATCAAGGCCTTTGCAATTTGGAGGCCTGTTTCAAAATAACTGTTGTTATATTTATATAAAAGTGTGTATCAAAGTAAATGCTATTATTTAGAACTTTCTATTCATCGAAGAATCCTGAAAAAATGTATCATGGTTTCCATGAGCATATTTAGTACCACTACTGTTTTCAGTGTTAATAATAAATGTTTATTTGAGCACCAAATCATCATATTAGAATGACTGTGAAGGATCATGTGACACTGAAGACTGGAGCAATGACTTCTAAAAATGCAGTTTTGCCATCACAGAAATAAACTACATTTTAATGTGTATTTAAATAGAAAACAGTTATTTTAAATTATAATAATTATTCAGAATATTACTGTTTTACTGTATTTTTGATCAAATAATTGAAGCCTTGGTGAGCAATTAAAAAATCGTACCGTCCCCAAACTTAAGAGAATAACGGCATGTTAAATGAGTTTCCGGTGCACAAGAATAAATCTGTGAATACAGGTCTGGCTCCATTTTAGTATTGAATCCCTACTTTTCATAATCAGTTCCCAATGGATAAAAATGAAGTTTCACTCTAGAATATGTCACATTATGTTTAAGAAATGCCTAGTAAATAAATCCATTTATATGTCTCTCTTCAGATGACCCAGTCACCCCTCAGACGCCCAGTAACGACAGCATGCCCAGCTACTGCAGGAATGAAGACGGTGATATCTTCTTGGCCGCGGAGTCCTGGAAGCCTAATGTCTGCTCCAGTTGTGTGTGTCTAGACGGAGCCATCAGCTGCTTCTCCGAGTCGTGCCCACCGGTCAACTGCGCCCGGCCTGTGCTCAGAAAGGGCCAGTGTTGCCCATACTGTCTAGGTATGCACAGCTGAAGATCAAATAGCCGTTACGTACTATGTTGTTTGTTGGGGTTGTTTTTTTCCCCCTCTTCTCTCTTTACTTTCACTCTTAGGCCGTGTGTCCACCAAAGTGTTTTTTCACGCAGCTGACGTATAATTCCAATTGTTTTCAATGGGAGCGCCGCGTTTTTTAAATGCCATGAGCGTAACGAGGCGCTGTGCGTTTTTTTCACGCTGAAGCGCTGAGCGTTTAGCGTTTTTTACTGGTCGCCGAGAGTTGAAGAATGTTCAACTTTGGGGTAAAACGCAGCGCTCATCACTGTCACTTTTTACCCAACCGTCCAATCACAGTGGAAGAGGGGCGGGGCTAATATCACACCGACCAACCGACACATTCTGCTTGTTCAAGGTCAACAGAGGACAACAACAAGCATAATAACGGAACAAAATAATTTAAAACAAGAGCCAGAGAAAATACGTTACATTGTATCCACATTTTAATATAGAATCAACACAGAAACAAAATATGTGTGAAATGAGATACTAGTAACACTTTCGCGGATATTCCGTATCATAACAAGCAAAGTGTCTCAACTGAAAAAAAAAAATGCTGCGCTGCCAAAACGCTCAAGCGCCCATAGCTAGGTTATAAATTGTTTTATAAATTGTTTTGTTTATATCTAGTAAAATTGGTTTTGGTTTTGTTTCTTTCTTTGATTTGGCACTGTCTAGTTCTTTTCTCTTTACCTTTTTTCTCATTGTAATTAATTATCACTATACTTAAATTAGACTGGTTTGTGTCAGATGTTTTCCAGTACACGTTCAATATTTTGATGTTGCACCGCCTTATGCTGCCTAGATAGACTTAAAAGGTTTATAACATGGGCTATGTTACAGACCTTTTAAGTCTAGGGAGCATAAGTTCAGACAGCCCAGTTGAGTTGCCTTTTGATCATATGTGGGTGTTTATGACATGGTTATGACCGAGCATTTCTCCCACCTCTGCACCAGATGCCACTCCGAGGGCCGTGTGTCATTTCAATGGGAAGACGTACATGGATGAGGAGCGATGGGACATTGACAGCTGCACTCACTGCTACTGCCTGCAAGGCCAGACCCTCTGCTCGACTGTCAGCTGTCCTGCATTACCCTGCCATCAGCCGGTCACCGTGGAGGGCAGCTGCTGCCCCATGTGTCCAGGTCAGGACTTATGTGCTGTGTGTTCAGACAGAGATTAGATCTGATGGTCAGAGTAGAACAGACTGAGGCCCCATCCACACTACTGCGTTTTAGTTTAGAAACGCAGAATTAAAACGAATACGATCTCCGTCCACACCAGCGTTTTAGCTGCGTATTAGAATTGATCTCAGTCCACATTAAAACGACTGAAAACGTGGATCACGTGACCATTAACCTACACTGGGTGTGCCGGTGTAAACAGGAAACAGATTGACTAGTCCTCAGATTTTGCTGAGGTTGATAAGTGCCGATCTGGACATTCGAAGGTTCTCGCACCATTCCTCAGGAACTACAACTTCATTGATAAAATGATCCCACCATGCGCTGGTTCTTCCCGGCTTAACCCAAAACCGACGCTCCATGTACGGTTGATACCGCCACTGCACACGGGAATGGTCACAGATCGCTTGAATAATAGCTTGCCTCCGGCGCATGTACAGTTATAGCATTGTAAAATGCAGAATTTATTTGCACTAGCGTAACTGGTAGTCCAGGCTGTTTTTGTATGTTTTCTTCCGTTGTATGACAGCCAATCAGAGAGCCGAGCGTGAGCCTCTGCGCCATCGTTTCTGAAGTCCTCCGTTTTGACCCGTCTTCACTAGAACGCCCTCCGGAGATTCAAAACGCAAAACGGGGTCGGCAGCGTTTCTAAACTTCTCCGTTTTAGGTCTTCGTTTTTGCCGTTTTAGTCTGGACGGGAGGTGCAAACGTAGCAAAAGGTCTCCGTTTCTAAACTAAAATGTAGTAGTGTGGATGTGGCCTGAGGGAAACTGAATCTGCATGGTAAACACATTACAGATCTACTATACAGACGTGGCCAAAAGTATGGTCGGTGACATCAATTTTGTGTTTCGGTGACATCAAGTTTACTGCTTCAGTTGTTGTGGTGTTAATTAATATTAGCCCAGTCTTTACACTGCAAAAAATGCTTTTCTAACTTCGTATTTTTGTCTTGTTTCCATTTCTTAAATCAAGACCCATTTACTAAAGTAGAAAAATGACATAAGATATTAAGTCTTGTTTTCTAGGGAAATAAATAAAAATGAAGTGAGTTTTTGCTCAAACAAGCAAAATTATCTGCCAATAGGGTAAGAAAAATAATCTTGTTTCTGTTTGAATTAACATTATTTTTCTTACCCCATTGGCAGACAATTTAGCTTTTTTTAAGCATCAACTCACTTCATTTTGATTAATTCCCCCAGAAAACAGGACATAATATCTCATGTCATTTTACTCATCTAGTAAATGCCTCTTGATTTAAGAATTTTTTGATATTTGGACTGGAAACAAGACAAAAATACTAAGTTAGAAAAGCATTTTTTTGCAGTGTACTGGTAAAGTACCGGTAAGAGATCATGTGTGAACAGGAAAAAAAAAGAAGAAAAAAGAACACGACCACAAATACCAGTAAATCGGTTCTGGCAATTTACCAGTAAGGGAAGTTGTAACATTACCAGTAAATTAGCGGTATGATGCTACATGTGAACGCAGAACACAGATTACCGGTATGAGCGCGCACAAACTCAGAACACGCTGAAGTAAGAAGTCTGCTTTGGGCCAATCATAAAGTTTTCATGGAGATGACATGATTTCTCTGCACTGCTTACAGTAAGCTGTAAATATGCACTAGATGGAAATGTTTTACCTTTTCGCCACATCTGGCGCTCAAGACCCAGCCTTCTCTTCCTTTCATCAGTGCTGCGGCTCTGCAGTTATGATACTATTATGCGCATCTCGTGTTTTTAAGAGCTAAAACACGTTCTGTTTGATCATCCTCTTATGCCTGACATTTAGACGTCAAAAAATGTTGTCAAATTGAACAAAATAGTGAAACTAAAGCGCTTCTCCTTATGTGGGTGAATGTTGAAAACAGTGCAGCGTTTAAAGATCATTCCCGATGACTGACATCACAGAAGTTACCGCTATTTTGGTGCTGGTGTGTGTGAACGGTCTCTTAACGGTAAAAAGCCAGATTTGCCGCCGTTGCTTGTGTGAACAGCATATTTTATGTATTTACTGGTAAAGTCATTCGGGTAATTTTGCTGTAATTTACCAGGATTGCTGAGTGAAAGGGGTTTATGTTTCTAGATTATTGGGAATATTGATCAGATACATTTTAGATAATTGCAAAAAGCTTAATTGGTCAAAATGCCCAAATTTCACTGTTTTTGCCCATCTCACAAAATGACCAGCTAACATAATTTCACACTGCAAAAAATGCTTTTCTAACTTAGTATTTTTGTCTTGTTTCCAGTCCAAATATCAAACATTTCTTAAATCAAGACCCATTTACTAAAATAGAAAAATGACATAAGATATTAAGTCTTGTTTTCTGGGGAAATAAATAAAAATTAAGAAGTGAGTTTTTGCTCAAAACAAGCAAAATTATCTGCCAATAGGGTAAAAAAAAAATCTTGTTTCTGTTTGAATTAACATTATTTTTCTTACCCCATCAACTCACTTAATTTTGATTAATTCCCCCAGAAAACAGGACATAATATCTCATGTCATTTTACTCATCTAGTAAATGCCTCTTGATTTAAGAATTTTTTGATATTTGGACTGGAAACAAGACAAAAATACTAAGTTAGAAAAGCATTTTTTGCAGTGCACTAATCATGTCATCAGCACATGGGAAAGTGTGAACAAGTACTGTTCGGGTAAAATCATTCTGATTAGATTATAATCCAGACTGATTGCTTTAAAAGGAGGGAAGAAGTGCTTCCAATCTTTGTGTTCTTGTATTAGCAATGGTTACCTCCAAAGGAAGACGTGCAGCCATCATCGCTTTGCATCAAAATGGCCTCATGTGCGAGGAAGAATATTGCACCTGAGAGAACCATTTACCGGATCAGGTTCAAGTGCAGTCAAGAAGGCTTCAGGACGTCCCAGAGTGTATAGTAAACGCCGGGACTGTCTTCTCCCGAGGAGTCGACTAGGGAATCCTTTCACCAGGGCAGAGCTGCTCAGTATTGGCAGCATGGGACTGGGAGTGTATCTGTATGCACATTGAAGCCAAGACTTTTGGACAATAGCCTGCTGTCAAGAAGGGCAGCAAAAAAGCCACTTCTCTCCAAGAAAGACTGAAATTCTGCACACACAAAGATTGGATAGTAGAAGACTGGTGCAGTTATTTTCTCTAATGAAGTTTGGGATATCTGGAAAATCGATGGACCATAGAAGGAAAGGTGAACTCTACCATGAGTACTGTGCTGTGCAAACAGTGAAGCATCCTGAGACCATCCATGTTTGGGGTTGCTTTTCATCCAAGTGCATGGACCTCTGCCCCAAAACACTGCTATGAATAAAGAATGGTATCAAATCAGTGGGGATTTATTTAAGACTGCAATGGAAGCTCGGCTTCCCCTATAATTCAAAAAATTAATGGTCAAATGTGTACTATTGTGTTAACATTTTATTGACTTAAAATGCGTTAGAACACGTTCATCTCGAAGACGAGTTCGTTCAGATTCAGCTTCATATATCAGATCGGCTGACTCGATTTCCTTCATTCATTCCCGGAGCGTCACAGTGCATTTCCCTGTTGAAGCCGAGCGTCCGGTGACTTCAGTGGCGCTGCTTTAAACAGTTTTTTTCAGTGCTTCGAAACTAGACGGTCATTAGATAAATGCTGTGATTATGCCCCGCCCACGGACGCTCAGCTTCTCTGGGGTGAATAGAGGAGTGGGCGGGGCTGTACGCCGGGCTTCTGCGTGATGATTGGAGGGTCTGTCCAAAAACTGCATCTCCTTTTGATTGACAGCGATTTTGTACTATAAAAAGTCGCTGACGCTGAAGCAGTTATTTTTTTTCATTAATTTTTTTTTTTTTTTAAGTATTTAAATGAACAATTTTTATGATGTAGGCCGAAAATGAGCTTCCACTCTTAGAAAGACCAGCAGCCGCCACTGTATCAAAACATTGGTTACTATTTTTCTGTTCTGCTGACATAATCAAGGCCACATGGGCGGGGCAAATAAGTTTAACCAATACCATATTTTTTTACTATTCAATCAAATCCTGGTGGATAAAATCAAACCCTGCCCTACATTATTTCCCATTAAATATTCTTTTTCATTCTACAATACATCATGTTGCTGGAGGTAAATAGCTGATTTATTCGCAAATTGTTTGCACGTTTTTTCCCTCATAAATTAAACTGACTAGAAGAAATCTCCCTGCAGTTTTGCTCTCTGTAGTTCTGTCATACGTTTCCCTCTCTTTTTCATGCTCTCTTTTAATCTCTCTCTCTCTCTCTCTCTCTCTCTCTCTGGCTCTCATAAAGCAGTGTTTACTTAGAACCTTCTCTCTAATTGAATGGGTCTTTCGTCTAAATACGGACTCGTTGAGATGAATCATTTAAAAGAATTGATTAAGTCGAAGCTGGACAGAGGCTAAATTAGCTCTCTTTGCATTTGGGAGATAATGTCATTGATCACGGCCCTCTTTATTGCTGTGTCACTTGGCTCTGGATCAGTGAGTGGGCTGAGAGTGGTGTCGTGTGCACTCTGGGTAATCACTCATCCTTTGGTGCTTTCCCACTCAAAGATACAGCTCTGAAGATGAGCTTTTAATTAGACCACGGCCCGCAATTTCACACTGACCCGAATCTTGTTTGTTCTGAGTGCACTTCTCAACTCCTCTTAATGTAGTTACAATTTGTATTGTGTGTGTGTGTGTGTGTGTGTGTGTGTGTGTGTGTGTGTGTGTGTGTGTGTGTGTGTGTGTGTGTGTGTGTGTGTGTGTGTGTGTGTGTGTGTGTGTGCGTTTCTCTGTAACACACTCTTCTCTCTTTGTTTCATTCTTTATGTACCCTTGTCTCTGATGTTTTAATTACAGAGAGCTACGCTCCCACAAACGTGCCCATCGAGAAGACGGACCAACGGGGAGACAAGCAGAGACATCAACCAGCCTGGCCGACTCATAGCGAAAACGATATAATGCCACAGTTCAGAGGTTCGTATGAGAAAATTATATATAGACAGTAAATCTTTGTTGTGTTGTCTTTGTTCGATGCTCAAAAATACACGTACAGCACAACCAGTGTAGTCTGATTCATGAGCAAATTACCCTCATGAGCTAATTCTTTTTGTGAATTGCTGAAAAAGATTTGATTTATCAGACAGACTTGAATCAGTCTTAATTTACTTAAATGGAATGGGCCAAAATCTATCAAAATCCAATTTATAATTCAATGCGTATCTCAGCGTTGCCACAAGGGGTGCTATTGCTAGCTTTAGTGTAAACTGTATTCTTCTATATTCAGTATTCTGGTTCAATCTGCTTGTAATTTTGAAGAGAATCTTGTTTAAAAAGTTACTTAGATATTCAGTAGTTAAAGGTGCAATGTGTAATATTTCTGAGGATCTATTGACAGAAATGCAATATAAGATCCATAACTATGTTTTCAGTGGTGTATAAAGACCTTGCATAATGAACCGTTATGTTTTATTAGCTTAGAATGAGACATTTATATCTCCATAACCGCGGGCTCCTTCTATGGAGGTCGACATATTGTGTGGTCATGTTTCTAGCGTAGCCGACAGCGAACACACAGCGCTACAGAGCGCGTTTCCTCACTACCTTGATAAAGAAGTTTTCAGTGGTGTATAAAGACCTTACTTAATGAACCGTTATATTTGTATTACCTTAGAATGAGCAGTTTTACTGAATAATTAAGTAAACATAATTTCTTAATGTATCCTATCATTGCTGAACTGCTACTCTCTGCTGTCTCAGACGACGACATATTTTCCTGTCGGCCACCGTAACTTTTGTTGGTTGCAAATTCGTAACCTCACCACTAGATGCCGCTAAAAATCACATACTGCACCTTTAAGCTATTTTACTTAAGATACTAAGTTACAAATTTAAGATTAACTCTCTTCCCGCCAATGACGGAATTTTCCAGGATTTATGACACTAACACTATGATGACACACATTATGAAATTTACCCACATTCAACAGTTGATAAAAAAGAATGCATGTAGCTATAATAAAATGGTTTATTTTTGTTTAAAGGTTCTTTCTTTTTATATATTGTATGTTCAGATATACATACAACATAATATTCTGGGGGCCATCAAAGTTTTGTGAAAATACTCAAAAATGCTGGTGCTGGCTGGGGCACTTTTTCTTAAGAATGCGGGGAAAGAGTTAAGTTTATAGATTAAATGTTTATAACTAATTATGATGTCTCCTGATTGCATTCTTTGAACAGTTCCATGTACTTGTGCTATAGAATTAGCAAGAATTCTGTGGCTTTTGAAGTCATTTGAATCAAACGTCACTGGCAGGAGTTTCACAAAGCTGGCTGTTCGTTTCTTTTGATTTTCTCTGATAGCAATCTGTAATTTCTACTTGATTTTTCATGTGTTTCTTTAGTTAAGGTTGATGTGAGTGGGAGTCTGTCTGTCAAGACTGGCATTTGCCTTAATTGCTGATATAGACGTCTGACATTTCCTACTTTTACAATCAAGTCATATTTGCATTTCATATGGCAAGATTGAATTTTGAATTGTTCTACATCACCCCAGTGAGTCAATGCTTAATGAGTCACTGCTGTCAGGTACAAAATATGCCAACGGTTGTGTTGTGGGTTGTTTCAGGTGACTTTGGAAGTCTGCAGATGCCCTACCTAGATGGCAAGACGCCATCGCGCAGCGAGGATGCTGGTCTGCACTGGGCCTGGGTGGCATTGCCCATCCTAATGATGATGCTCACTATCGCCGCCCTGCTGTTGGTCAACCAGCGCAAGCAGTGGATTCCTATGCCTTGCTATCGCACGCCCAATAAGGTGCATGGCTATTCTTCACAGTTCACTACATGGATAAAATCACAATTTGAACAGGATGTAGAATTGCAATTTAAATGCAAAAATGAACGGAATGTATTAAATGTTTGCATAGACGGATTTGTTTGAAAGTTTTGAAAAAAGTTTGAAGGCTTTAAAGGGGTGGTTCAGGATTTTGGACATCGGACCTCATTTCCAAGTTAGCCTGGGTGTTATTTATCAGTGGAGACAGTTTTAAAAAAATTTCATCCAGTCCTTCCAGTGTCATAGTTCGCCGGTGCTAGGCTAGCGCGAGTCAACGGTATCTGCTAGCCTGCCATTAAACACAGTTTTACCCACTCCACAGTTCACCAAAAGCAAATAAATTATAACGCCAGACTATCGATGTAAATGTCTGTTGAGAGAATAATGTTAGAAATCAAACTACCCTTTCATCGCATTGCAATAGTTACACTTTGTTCCCTGTATTTATTAGCACAGTCTACAGCAGCGGCGGAGTGATATTAAGTTACCTAGGCAACCGAGAGAGCCGTTCACATTAGGCTTGGGCGGTATCCAAATTTTGATACCGTCAAACCTCCTTCCTATTTTACCGGGGTATACGGTATTACCGTGACCAATTAAAAATTATGACATAAGGCTCAGACAGCGTCACCCAACTGTTGGCTTGTGCCTACACCGTTCAGAAACTGAATACCAGATCGGGCAAAAAAAAATCAAAACAAAAATCAAGGCCAACCCGTGCACGTTGTGTCTGATCCCGGCTGACGGCGTTAAATGTAATTATGAGCCGGAGCCCTATTTTTAATACGTAGGCCGTTATAATATGGTGGCGCCAAATAATTTTTTAACCCAGGTGCTGAGGGGGTGGTAGATATAAATACTATTTATAAATGAGCAAAAATGGGACACTTAATAATATTTAATTATTTTAATTATGACAATTAAAGTATTCATTTTATTAATTAATTTAAATTAAATTAACAAGCAACAAGTGCATTTGTAAATCCGGTGACACGCGTCCATTGATTTTTATTAATACAACTTTTCTGTCAGTGTCTGCTGCAAAGATTAAGTTGACGATCGCCATCTCCTAGTGAACGCGCATATATAGAGAGAAATGCACATCATGGATTAATCAGAGAGTATGCTGCCTATATTTCTTTTCCTTTTGAATTGTTTAGTTTAAAGAAATTGACGAATCGCCATCTCCATAGTGAACGATAGAGAGAAATGCACATCATGGATTACATAATCAGAGAGTAGGCTAGCCTATTTCTTTTCGTTTTGAATAGTTTCGTTTAATGAATTTGATGATCGTCATCTCCGTATGAACGCGCATAGAGAGAAATACACATCATGGATTAAATAATCAGCGAGTGGCCTATTTCTTTTCGTTTTGAATTGTTTCGTTTAATGAAATTTCAAGCTTTATTTAGATATAGGCCTATCTGTCATGTCTGTGAGGCATACACTGAGTTTCGGTTAATTTATGATGAGATTTCAATGCAAGTGACCGCGGCGCGCCAGCGCACGATCATGTCATGATTATGTTGTCTGCTATATTTGATTTGAAATCCAGGCAATTGGTTGATAAAAAAATTATTAAAATTAAGATACAATTTATACAAAACGAAATTCACTTTAAATAAAGGCCTTTTACAAAATGAAACTTAATTAAGTGGTCAATGTCTGACTCCCGATGCATCCCATCTTACTCGTGCTGTTCACTTTTCATTATCAACGTAAAAAAAAATAACATTATAATATTTTAACAAATATAAACTAATGCGCTTATTTAATGAACTCGGGGCAAAATGCATCCTCGCAGCAGTGAGTGGGTGGTTGTTTCGGAGATGCGACATTAGGTTAGAGGTGTTTCCATCTCTCGCGGTCACATTTTTTATTGCAACATTTACAAATTGCCTCGTCAGTATTTACCGCCTCTCCCTTCTCTCTCTCTCTCTCTTTCTCCTCCACACTGTCACTTGATGACAACTACATAAGCATTTTTAGGCATTGAATAAATTATATTTATATATTATATATAAGTGCCGGTAATGACGGTATTGAAACTGATACCGTTGCTATTTTAAGACCCCTCGGTATACGATATTACCGTAATACCGCCCAACCCTAGTTCACATGACAATTAATTTCCTTCTCTGTGGGCCTTGAGTCAGTTAGCGTAGTGTAATAGCGCAGTGCTACGTCACACGTAGGGTCACTATTGGCTGACGCTGGTCATGTGTGTGATGCGTGTAACTTTTCGGGGAACAAGTTTCAATCCCTTAGAAGCCTATGGAGGAGTGATCCAGCTCTCAGATTTAATAAAAAATATCTTAATTCGTGTTCCGAAGATGAACGAAGGTCTTACGGGGTTGAACAACATGAGGGAGAGTAATTACTGACCGAAGTTTCATTTTTGGGTGAACTATCCCTTTTAGTTAAGGTTTAGAGGTAGGTTCAGGGTTAGTACCTAGTTAGTGTCATTACTATAATAAGTACATAGTATGTTCATGCGAAACAGGACTGTAAAACAAAGTGCTACCGAAAATTCTCTCTGTGGTTCAAGACTCACTTTGTTCTTTGTCCTCTCATATCTGCTGTATAGAGCACGTGTCTCAATAACCAGCTGGTGTATGTGGACTGCCAGAAGGGGACGAAGGTCCAAGTGGACAGCTCCCAACGCATGCTCCGCATTGCGGATCCCGACTCAAGATACAGTGGTTACTACAGCATGCAGAAACACAACAACCTGCAAGCTGACAACTTCTACCAGACCGCGTGAGAAACAGGAGAGAGAGAGAGAGAGAGAGAGAGAGGGTGAGCGAACGAGAAAGAGAGAGACTGAGCCCGTGTTCAGCTGCCAAACCTTTGCAGCACATGGACACCTACTTTAAAATTGTAGAGACGGACAAAGCCACCAAACCAAGTGGGCAGAGAAGAGACCCTGAAGCAGAATAACAATTATAATAGTCACATAATTCACTCCAAGCAAATCAAAAAAATATATCACACGTCAACACCCAGAAGTCTCACCAGAAGCTGCACCTATGTAACCGAACCATGTGTTAAATCAGAGAGGACTCTTGCAGAATATTTTTGTGAATCAGAGTTATGATAGGTGAGCATCTTTTTGTGTGAGCGTGAGATTTCGTGGATGTTCAGGCACAAGTTGAAGGTAATCGTGAAGTCAAATGTACATCTTTGGGATTAGGACAACTGTGGTGTTTGTTTGTTTTTTTAACAATATTTTTCCTGCATTCCTACTTTTTTGTTGGAAAAGAGAGAAATAATTTTAGGAGTGATCATTTATTGACACAAGTGCTTGTGTTGAACACCTTATGCTGAACCAAAGCTTCTCCGTCTGCGGTTTCCTGATGCGCCTAGAAGAGGCCGAGGAGGGACGTTCACTCCCAGAGACAGGAGACGCTGGGAAAAAAGAGGGAAAATCAGGCGAAAGAAAAAAAAGATGCTTTTTTTTTTGTAGGAGATGCTACTGTAAGATTTCCCCAGTGCTGTGGGTGAGTTTGGCCATTTTTAATTTCTCTTTTAAAGACAAAAGGAAGAAAACGGAGTAAGCTGCTCTGTGGACATGAGTTCTTCCTGTTAATGGATGTGTGGGATCTCTATATGTTGTATTTCTGCCTACACGTACAAGCATTTTCCCAGTTAATCATACAAACACCAAGGAGAGAACGACACTGCTAGCAAATACATATTTTCCTGAAACGAATCCGAGGATTGTGTCACGAGATGCAAGAACATAGCGATAGTGGTTTGGATTTGGATTTGAGGCTATGCTTTACAAGTGCCGCTTTTCTTTTGCTTTGATTCTGTAAACCTCATTTTGTAGGAATGAAAACCAGTAGTGAGTATCGTTTTTTGTCTTTTAAGAAACTTTTACCAAGAAAACATAGAATCAAATGGCCTTATTCCTAAAAATGCGAGAAGAACTGATTTTTTTCTGTAAATCGTCTGTAAAAACATTCAAAAATGCAGTAATGTTTGTGTAAATTGTTCAACAAAACCACTTACATCGGTTTCCACTAGAGATGTAAGCAGAAAAATAGTGAATACACAAAATTTCCAAAAATCGTACCTAAATACTGTTAGTTCTGTGATTAATTTACACAAAAAAAGTTGTAAATTGTCGACGCTTGACGTACGAATCATTTAACAAACGATTTCACAAAAGATTCTGAATTGTCGGCTTTATTTCTGCAAACCGTTTACACAATTCTAAGTTACCAAAAATGTATGAAGTAATGTTTTTACAAACATTGATACACGCTCTGAATCACAGGTTTGAAACAAGTTATTCGCAAAAGTTTCAAACATTCGCAAAGCAGTGTTTTCAATAACCTTATGAATGATTACTACATATAATACTGGTAGTTCTAAGAAGAAATTACACAAAAAGTTTCAAATTGTTGACAATTTATGAGAGAATGGTTCTATGAATGATTTACGTGAAAAAAAGAAAATTACCAGAGTTTTATGAATGAAGTCCAAGGAATCTGATCGAATGATTTTTGGTACTGCTTTTGAGACAAACGTATACTGCTTTTGGATTAATGTTTTCCATTTTCTTTATTCGTACTGTTCACGAAACGGCCTCCTTTTCTGGGAGCTTCGAAACGTTACTGAGGCACCTTTGTGTTCTGGTTTTCTAGCTGAGAACAAATTTGGCTTAATAAATCCAAAGCTATTATAGGAACATTTATGTACATATTACTGCTAGAATGAAAAGACCTGAAATATTATGTGAGCATATATGTATGTGTGTATATGTGTTCGCGCATGTATGTACAAGTGTGCACACACAAACGCACATGTACGCACACATGACTTCTCTTCATCTGTAAGGTTCTTAGTTCATTTTCCTAATGAATGTATTTATGATTGAGCCAAACGAGAGATTTATATAATGGCAAACTGATGATGACAGGCATTCCATTGCCTTTCTTGTTTGGCGGTAAAAAAAGCACAGATGATGATGATGATGATGATGATGATACAGAAAAAAGACAAACATCTCATTCTGTCCTTTATTTTTGTCAGATTTTTTATTCCCCGTCTCGTTTTCTCATAGAGCTTTGCTCAGTTGAACGGTTTGGGCCCATGAGAGTGACTTTGTCTTTGGCAGGTCAAAAATCTGATTATTTGGCTAATTCAGCTCAAAATGGTTTTTGTAGTGTGAAATATAAAACCACAAGAAATCTAATTTTCACACAGTGTGGCCAGCCAATTCTATAGATCAGATATGAAAAAAAAAAACGATTTTGTGTGCAGTGTAAACAAAGCCTTTGTTTCTGTAAGTGAAGCAGTGTCATTGTGATCTGACAGCTGAACGATGACGCTCTTGATTCATTGTTTCGTGTCATGAGTCCCTTCAGGTGTCAGAACTACTGGAATGTTTGATGGACATAAGCTGTTGAAGTGAGGGGGCGGGGCAAGGGGCGGGGCAAGGGGTGGGAGAATGGGCGGGGCTGTTGATTTGTGATAGTTTGTCTTGGTTGTATCTTTATCTATATGTGATATTGTTTGTAGAGCTATACAACTTGGCACTTTTATATATAGAGAGAAAAGTAACGTGTTTCTTTCTTGTTTTGGTTTGTTTTCTTACTAATCTTCTTAATAGAATAGAGTTGCCCTTCTTTTTTTAATTTTTCTAAAAAGCCCTTGTGGGACCCTGTGCAACGATAGTCTCTTGAATCTTGCGAAAACACTTCCAAGTCACATTTTACCCCTTAATCAAATGCAAAACACACAAACAAGAGAAATAAAATTTTTAACAAAGAAAATGGACAATTGTGACATTATTTTTATGACACTTTTCTAAAAATCAGAATAGATTCAATGCAATGCAGCAAATACTGGCATGATGGAGAAATATTTTACTTCATTAATATAAATATTTCATCAATATTTTCTCATTACAGGAATAGAAAAAGAAAGTTCGGATAGAAAAGGTGTTTAAAGGGATATTTCACCCAAAAGTGTAAATTCTGTCATTAATTACTAACCCTTATGTCGTTGCAAACCCATAAAACCTTTGTTTATCTTCAGAACACAAATTTAGATTTTTTTTATTAAATATGAGAGGTTTCTGTCCCTCTATTGACAGCCTTCGCAACTACCACTTTTAACCTAATTTTTATGAAGCGACGCAAGTTTTGTATGCACAAAAAACATAATTTACCACTTTATTTACAAAATATTAATCTCTGACATGCGTGTGCTTTCGCATCAGCACAACATGCATTGGAGATTAATATTGTGTGTGTCACATTGATTACTTTTATGATGCCTTCACCTTTATGGGGCTTGAGAGTGGTAGTTGCGTAGGCTGTCAATGAATGGAGGGACCGAAAGTCGTCAGATTTCATCAAAAATATCTTTATTTGTGTTTGGAAGATGAACGAAAGTCTTATGGATAACGACATGAGGATGAGTAATTAATAACAGAATTTTTATTTTTGGGTGAACTATCCCTTTAGTTGTCATAAAAATAATGTCCCAATTCCAACATGTAGTTTATGGTTTTATTTTCTTTCTTTTTCTTCGGAAGTTGGGCTGAAATATGTCCCAGATATGTCTCCTGATGATATGTTTGTTTCAGAACTTTTACACACACATGTTCACAATATCATTCACTTAATGAGTTTTAACTCCCAAATAAGCGCTTGCTCTTGAGGATTTAAGGCTAAATACAGAGATCTGGACCTTCATTCCTGTTTATTCTTTACCATGTTTCTGTTTTGAGGAAGTTAAACAATTGATTGTTAGTCCTGACTTTCAGTCACGGCCAATCAAAAAGCATCCGAGAGACGGTAAACAAGAATTATTAATGGATCGCTGGAGAGAGCATTGCTCTGGAGGACCCGACCACCTTTACAAAAATAAACTCAACAGCATTTCAGCAAGATGCCATCCATATTTAATGAGCAATGTGAAATCTGTGCATAGCCCACTTTCAAGTTGAAATGCAATTTCCACTCACTAAACAGCATTTCCTCCTCATTGCCTATGAACACACTGTGTTAAAGATGAAAACTGACGAACACCGATGACTAGATTTGATTCGGGCGGACCTGCACATTTATTCGGGTCTTACAGGGTGGAGTCTTTTTTTTTTTTTTTTTTTTTTTTTTACATTCTCTAAGTATTGTTGTAAATACTTGAGTGTCACTCGCCAAAACTTACAATAATAAAATTGAATAAAAAAAATACAAAAAAGGTTTTGAGAGAGTAAGAATTAGAGATGTAATATATTGTCTATGACCGTAATAATTTATTGTTGAGCAGAAAAACTGAACTTAGCGGAAGACACCGCTCAAATCACAAATGTTTGCGTTGTGCCGATCTCTCAAAGAGCGTTTCAAAGTTCATGGAGTGTCTCCGTTTGTTCTTTATTTTATTTTATTTTTATTTTTTGCCTCTTCGGAGAGTAGGCAATTGTTAAATTTTTTAAAGGATGCTAAGCAAGTTTATTTGTTACGAGAAATTGAAGCCCAGGAAACTTCTAGAAATGTGTCCCTGTGTCCCTCTCCACCCTCTCATTCTTTCTTTCTACATGAAATATCAACCCTTCTGGAGTTTGTATACTACTGGTGTTTAATTTGTATGTAAAAATAATAATAATACTGTCAAAATGGGTCATGAAACTGCAGATTTATAAAAAAGGTAGATGCAAAGTTGACTCAGAATTCCTGTAGCACAGCAGATTTTTTTCCAGTTTCTTGTATTATTTTGTTTCTTTGCAGCACAATAAATACTTTTTAAACAATTGAGTCTTGTTTTTTTAAGACATACAGTAGTGTTTTATGATCTGTGCGAGAACTATCTAGTATTAGCAATGTTAATTTATAAAATATGCTAATACTTCTTTCAAAAACTAAAAAAAACTAAAAAACTTTTGACCGGTATATGCTATATTGTCAAAAGGATAGAGGTCATGATTTTTTTTTTTTGCTTGTTCTTTTGAAACATTCAGAACTTAACGACAACATGTAATAACATTCACAAATCACAATTTATTTTAATTACATATTTAATAAAATATCCATTTAAAGTAGAAATAAGAATTTACTGAGGCTGTCAAGCTCTAAAATGACACAAAAGCACGATCAAATATCATACAGGTAAACAACTTGTGTGCTATATTTCAATTCCATTGTTGTTTTTAAAAATATATTTTTAATTCCTTTTAAAAAGTGAAGTTAAAAAAAACATTTAGTTTATATTTAATTTTTAAATCATGAAACTTTATGTAAAAAAATGTGTCCCGCAATTTTCATGTCATACCAAACACCCTTTTTCTGCAACTTTTTTTGGTGTTATTCCATAAAATTTATTTTTTTATGTGTGTACAACTGTTCAGAACTGTGCTAGGTAACCCTGTGCTGGTTATCATATTTGAACTAGGCCCAAAAAGTATCTAAAATTGTCACTACCGAAACAGTCATGAGCCGTATATTATTAGGTATACGGCTGGTAACATGGCGGGCGGCGGCTTGGCAGGAGCTGCAGGTGTGCTCACCAAACTTTTATGTCTGTTTTCATTTACATCGTTTAAAGTGGCCGGAAAATGCTATGGCTGTAACCATACTACAAAAAACAAGTACCGGAATGTACTGATGAGTGAGGATTTAATACAGCGATCTACCTTTTTGATCTATATTATACTGTTGCTGATCCTCTCTGTCTGTGGCTGTGGGATCAATCAACTGATCTCACGAGACACCGCACTATCACCAGCGCAATACACAATGAATGGAGCCGATTCACCCTTTATACGACAATACTACGGGATGGAAGAGCAATAGTGCCATGTGAGCAAACCAACACTGTGAGTGATAGATCTAAAGTTTCGCGCTCTTACAGAAAGCTGCTCACGTACCTGTTTGCTACACTTCTTCTTGCTGGCGATGTCCAGCTGAACCCAGGACCCGTCGTGGTGCAAGATCAATTCCCGGCGAGCATGCTCATAACTCCAGGTAATGCCGACCAACAAAGACACTCACATGGAAATCCGGCGGTTACAAAACACTTCAACAATGGCCTCTTGCAAACTGTTCAGCACTCCAAAATTGTTTGGGATCCACAGGCAAAGCCGAGGGGCCTCATCGGAGGTCACCTTAACATTCGTACTGTAAGAGCAAAAACGGAACAACTAGAAAAACTTCTTACCGACTCAAATTTGGACTTTCTCTGTCTGTCTGAAACATGGTTATCCAAATCGTCACCTGTAGCCCCGTTTACAATGCCTGCTACAAGGTCTTCAGAAAGGACAGAAACAAGGGAAGAGGCGGCGGGCTACTTAGGCTATGTATGTGAGAGATAACATTAGATGCGAACAAATTGATTTAACATGTGTAAATGAACTTGAATGTATTGCCATTACTATTATTCTTTCTCAGCAGATGTCATTTAATGTGATCGGCGTGTATAGACCACCGTCATATGATATCACGTTTTATGAAAATTTTAAAAACCTGCTTAAAGTATTGGATACAAAGAAAGAATGTATAGTTCTGGGTGATTTTAATATAAATTGGACTGAAAAAACAACTAGAAAAAAGTTAAAGGTACTTACAGATAAATTTGAATTGACTCAATTAATAGATGGACCTACACCAATAACAAATGTCTCAAAAACACAAATTGATCTTATTTTTAGTAACAAACCAGAGAGAATTATAAAATCTTATAATCTTCTCACCGTTTGTCAGACCCTAATATGACTCTTATTGTAAGGAAATTAACAAAAAATCGAATTAGTTACCAACGAGAAATAATCAAAAACTCTTATGGAATAGGGAAACATGACATGAATGCATTTAAGGAAGAACTAAGTCAAACTGATTGGAGAGATGTTTTACTCACAGATGATATAGATGCCTCCTGGGAGTCCTTCATTGGTACAATAAATAGACTTAAAGATAAATATACAAAACCTTTTAAAAACAGACGGAGTAAGGGTAACCATGGTTTAATGACCATTTGTGGGACCTGATGAAAAAACGTGACTTTGCCTTGAAAGTAGCATTGAAGTCTAAATTAATTATTGACAGACACATTTTTACAAACCTTCGTAATAAAGTAGTCAATGAACTAAGGAAAGCAAAGGCAAAGTTTTTTATGGATATTATTAAGGATGGAAAAGGAAATAGTAAATTGATATGGAGCAACATAAATAAACTAATAAAGAAAGACAACAAGCAAAATCAGAGAAATGGATATGAGTTGAAGATTAATGGAATTTTAAATAATGATCCTAGTGAAATAGCTTCTGTATTTAATACTTATTTTACCGCATCAGTGCAGAATTTATCTGACACTTTTGGTGCAAGAATTAAAAATATAGTGACACCAGATTATAATAAGACCGTTTTTAAGATAACCGAAGTTTCTGAAAATAAAATTTGTAAGACATTAAGCACTTTAAAGTTCTCAAAGGCAAAATATACATTTAAGTGGGATTCAACATTTCTGAAGAACAATATTCATTCCCTCAGCACCCCCATTACACACCTAGTTAATTTATCGGTAAAGCAATCAATTTTTCCAACTTCCTGGAAGGATGCAGTGTTAGTTCCGATTTTCAAGGCAGGGGAACCTACTGATGTTGCTAATTATAGACCCATCAGCATTTTGCCGGTGACATCAAAAATTGCAGAAAAGGTGGTAACTGAGCAGTTAACCGAATTTTTAAATATTGAACAAATACTTCATCCAATGCAATTTGGTTTTAGAAAAAAAATTTCGACTGAAATGGCTACTTGCTATTTTGTTGAAAAATTAAATTAAAACTAGATAGTGGGAGTGCTGTAGGAGCAGTTTTTTTGGATATAAAAAAAGCTTTCGATACAGTAAAATCATAATGTTCTTCTGTCTAAATTGTCAAATTAATTTTTTTCTGATGCTGCTATGAAATGGATGGAGTCCTATCTTACCATGAGAAGACAAAGTACCAGGGTTGGGAATAAAATGTCATCTTTTAGTAACTGTACTGTTGGCGTCCCACAAGGCTCAGTTTTAGGCCCTTTGTTATTTAGTCTATATGTTAACGACTTGCCATTAATATGTCCTCAAGTTGATACTCAAATGTATGCAGATGACACGGTCATTCTGGCACATGGAAGAGACAGATACGAAGTGGCAACCAAATTAACAGTAGCAATGGCTAAAATTGCCACATGGCTTTCTGAGTCTTGCATGACGCTAAACGTCAGTAAAACCATGTGTATGTATTTTTATATAAGGAAAAATGAAAATCAGCCAGTTGTCGTTGTAAATGGGGAAAAATCCGGGTTGTGTCACACTTTAAATATCTGGGAGTTAGTTTTGATTCACAGTTGTCTTTTAAGAAACATATAAAGCAGGTCTGTAATACTGTTAAATTTAATTTAAAGGGGTGATGAACTGAGAAATCAAATTTTCCTTGAGCTTTTGACATCTAAGAGGTCATCATATTATAAGAATATCCTGTCAATTTCAGGACTGAAAACGTCCTTGTTAGTCCAATAAATGCTTTTATTGACACCAGGCTCAGCAAACGACTCGTTTTTCAAAGTGGGGAACTATGACGTCAAAGAGGATAAAACACCACCCCCGCTGAAGAAGATCAACGCCTACTTCAACACGGCCGGTTTAGCCCCGCCCACCGATTCGCGCATTACACGCATAGCTAAATAACATGGGCCTACCTCGTGATGACAAACCGGATCGAGCTACCGAGCAATAAACATGACATTTACAAAATATTGTGCAGTGCCTGGTTGTGGAAGAAGACAGTCGCTGCATAAGCTTCCTCTGGATTCCAATGGGAATGCTTGGTTAAACTTTATTTTTAATGACGTTCCAGCTGATGTGGGTAAAACATTGTCCGTTTGTTCGCTTCATTTCACTGAGGATTGTTCTGTAAACAAGAGACAGGTCGAGACTGGATTTGATGCTGCCAAATTGTATATGTATTCAATGATTGTCTCACATTTTACATATTGCATTACAAGTTGGTCACAAACCGGAAAAACAATACTTGCTCCATTACAAACGCTGTATAAACAAACTCTTAAAGGATTGGATAAAAAGCCATCAGGTTATCACTACTGCAATATCATTCAAAAACATAAACTCTTGACTTTTGAAAATTGTATGTGTTTTGCTAATGTTTGTTTAGTGTACAGAGTAATTAATAAATTGTCTGCGCCCCCATTAGAGGAGTTTATAATATTGCTCTCAGATAGCCGGAGAACAACTAGGGCGTCCAGTAGAGGTCACTGTGCCGTACAGCGCAGACGTGCTGAGTTTGGCAGATCAGCCTTCTCTATTGGAGCCTCTAAGCACTGGAATTTAGTCCCAAAAGAGATTAGAGACATTAGTACATTCACTTGTTTTAAATATAAAGTAAAATTATGGTTAAAATCTATACAGTCATGTATCCATTAATCATGTGAAACTTGTTGTCTGAGAGGTGATTTGTGTGATGATGTTTTATGGTATATTTAAATGTGTTTGTTGGATTGTTAATTGTATGTTTTCCTTTCCTGCCCAGGGACTACAGATGAAATTTAGCTTGTAGCTAATTCTGGTATGGCTGAATGCCATACACTGTCCCTGTTAAATAAATAAATAAATAATAAAAAATAAAGAAACATGTCAGTTTTGGTAGTGACAAAAGGGAACACATGATCATTTATTTGGGGCAAATAAACAACATTTTAGTACAGTTATGCAAATAATTAATATCTTAATATGTTTTAGTATGCGAGTAAAAATTCTGTTATGTGATGTGGTCGCGACCAAAACATTACTGTCACTACAGAAAATGTGCCGTCACAACCGAAACATGCATGTTTTGTCTAAAATAAAGTATATTGAATTATCAACTAAGATATTATTATAGTGTTTGGTTCAATGCATATTCAAACTAATGAATCCTTACCTTTGAAATCAGTATGATTAACTGAATGCCTTTTACAAAGAATGATTGGATTCAAAATACAACAAATCTTATAAATTACACTTGAAATATTATTAAAATTGTAATTGTTATTGATTTACCTGTGGAAACGTTTTTTTTTTTTTAAATTGCAAAAAATACATTTACAAGGTAGATGTAAACAAAATATTAATAGGTCAATATAAGCCTTCTTATTAAATTATTTATTGTTTCGTTTTGGTAGTGACAAATTTGGGAAGAGGAAAAATATTCCCAAACTTCCTGAAAATACAATATGATAATTAACTGCACATTTACTAGAAATGTGTTCCTTGTGTATTAAACAATTTGCATACATACAAAATTTGTGGGAAAAGACACATTTATTTTTTTCAAGACGTTTCAAGCTTAGCTTGACGTAATTGACCATAAAAATCCTTATGACCACAAATGACGTCACACACACAACACCATTTTACACGCAAAACCATCCTTTTTGGAAGTCAATGACATAGTTATAAAGAGGCAGAGATAGATTTTCTCTGAACTAGGCTATAATAGTTTAATGTTTCATATCACCCTGCTTTTATGTCACTCGTATGTAGAATGGCTGTGATCGTTGGTCTTTGTAGGACCTTTTTGCCATCAGTAGTGATAAAGAAGATCCTGGCAGTCTATAAGGAATGCAGTTACACAATCACACCTCACGGTGGCGTCAGAGAGCTGCGAAACAATTTCAGTACCGCTCCGCTATTAAAGATGCTGATGTTGGAGTGCCAACTTCATTTTTGTTCTGAATAGTCACATGAATGGCACTAAAAGGAAAACAAAATGATAGAGTATGAAGATGATGGTATGTGAAGGCAGTGACAGGATATGAAGTCAGCACTCCCAGTTAGTGGCACTCGTGTTTTCCACACTATGTCACATGATTGTCCACAAGCAGGGAATCAGTCAAGGATGACGACTTGCAACAAAGCAGTTCAACTGCACTTCAGCTTGAGGACGGAGTATTATAAAAGACTACAAAATCCTTGAAAGTGTATAATTTAAAGGGACAGTTCAACCTAAAATGAAACCAAAGTTAAGCTCTGTAGTAAAACCAGGGTGTATTTTGAAGTTATTATGGTTTTAATGCAAATGCTGCCATGGTTATTTTAGTTGTTACTGTGATTTTACGGCAAAAAAGCATAGTTGACCATGGTTACTGTAGTAAAAATATGGTTAATAGTTACTATGGTTTTACTACATAAAACAAGGTTAAGCCATGGTTAATTTTCATAAGGGATAAACATGCTCTCATGCCATCCCAAACTCATAAACTGTTGTTATTTTTTTGAGGAACACAGGATACATTTTTCTAAGATTTTTACATTTTTATTAAGATTTTCGGTATTACTTCAATGACACTTTGATGATGATGATAATAATTTGAATAATTCATGGTGAATAAATTATTATATAATTTTCCATTTGAAAGACATTATTATTATTATTATTATTATTATTAAAGTATCTTTATTATTGAATATTTTATCGGTGTTGCTTTACTACTGTAAAATATTTGTCTGAAGTACCTGGAAAATTTACAGTAAGCTTATTGCAACTTGCTGGCAATGTGTGCCATTACACAAATTATACATTTTTTAAGCAGCTTGTTGTTATTAATTTAAGGATACTTTAATTACAATAATAAATAACACTTCATTAACAACTCTCATTGAGGATGTATAAATGATAATATAATTTTAACATTTAGACACTGTACTGTATCTGTGTGAAGTTTCTATTTGCAACAATTACAGCTTATTAAGCTTATTTTAACATACTGGCAACATTTGCCATAACAAAGTATTACATTTTTGCAGACAGGTCACGGGATTGATCTGTACTGTTCTAGGGGGCAACACTGACAGACACACAATGTTAATCTTTATCATTTATGTATGCTATATGGAAGACTCGATATGGTTTCAGAGGACGTCAGATGGCATTTGTACAGATCCACAGAGATTAGTACGGTTTTATAATCAAGGTGCATGTTGATAACAGGAAGGGCTGTGTTACAAAGTGAAGCTTGACTCCATAAATGCATAACAGTTCTGCTGGCGTTCAGCAATGTTGATTTTCAGGTTGTTAGACTTTATTTCATGCTCCACTTCCTACTAATTTATGGCGCTGAGGTATGAATACAAGAAGACAACAGTGAGATTAATTTATGCAGAATGAGAACACAGTGCAAGCATGCAGAGGAAAAAGAAAGAAGAAGCCAAGAAAAACTAGAAGATAAACCGTCCTCGAATAGTGTCACACTTATTGCTTTTTTCCCATGTGGTGACTTACAAAAACCCTCTTTGTTTATATGGGCATTTGCGTAGCGGGGTAAAGAGTTTTGTGAGATGGAGTGTACTGTATGTCAACTCTGACCTTTTGTCCATTTTTCATTTTCATAATTGACCAGGCATGGCAGAAATGTCCATCAGCTAATCCTCTTACTGCGACTCTAATGCCCGCTCCATGTTAATGGAACAAGCTGCTATAACCAGCATGGTGGAGAACGGCCAAGTCCTGACGGCAAACAGCATGCGTCCTCTATTAACCTGTTTAATCCCAAATTTTTTCTTGCAACTTGAGTACATTATTTTTACTCCTTAGACCTCCCTAACACTCAAACATCATGCCTTTTTTGATTTTATGTTGGTTAAGTTAGTGAAATATTAGGTTTTATACTCGGTCACAATAGTGACCGGTGGGAAACACCATAGTCAGAATTCATACAAATTCTTCAATTAGACCTATTGACACAATTCATTCCAAGTCATCCAATACCTCGTTTTGTCATTTCGTGAAGGAGGCTTAGTGAGGTGAAAAGGTTGTCATGTACAAAGTTACACCCTGGAGGAAATTCTGCTTGTTCTGCTAGACCCCTATGGGCTAGACCATGACTTCACTTGGGCCCTGTCCTAGGCCAGTTTCAGGGAGATGTGTGTGCACTCATTCAGTGCACTGAAGATGGGCTGTACATTCTAGAAAGGGTTGTTTGTGGTCATGTGTGGGGCACACCAATTGGTTCTCATGAACATTTGCGTAATCCTCCAGAAAGTTCACCTCTGCATCGCCATTCACTTGGCAAATGGGCCGTTTCACCCATGGTACTCCCTATCTGAGCCATCACTATCTCAGTCACTTTTGGGGGGGGGGGTCACGTACGTCTAGAAGGTCCAACACATTGAAAGTTTCTGGGATACTGATAACTACACTGAACAAAATTATAAACGCAACAATTTTGTTTTTGCCCCCATTTTTCATGAGCTGAACTCAAAGATCTAAGACCTTTTCTATGTACACAAAAGGCCTATTTCTCTCAAATATTGTTCACAAATCTGTCTAAATCTGTGTAAGTGAGCACTTCTCCTTTGCCAAGATCATCCATCCCCCTCACAGGTGTGGCATATGTTCAGTGTAGGATTGCCAATACCTGCCAATACCAGTCAATACCAGCCAATACCTGTGTTTTCAATTGAAGCACTGTGTTATACTACCGGTCACAATTGTGACCGTAAACAAATTTACAAGTCTTACGAGCAAAATATATATGCAGGAGTATAATTTTCAAAATATATCAGTAGTAGACCCTTTAATGAATATATGTACAAAATATGATAGTTCTATCTGTTAATTAAGATATTTTACATACTACTTTTTGTAGTAGTCTGAGGAAGACATCTTCTTCTAGATGTGCAAGCAGGAAGTAACTGATCTGGTCATGTGACCTTTCACACTAGTCACATGACATTAATAGATTTTAATCAAGACAATCTATTTTGTCATTTAAAAGTTGAATTTCTTGCCCAAAGTCAATAACAACATTTTTAGAGCTTCCAGAAATAAGAAAAAAGATGCGGTCACAATTGTGACCGGTGGGATTAAACGGGTTAAGTCCCATTCAAATTAGTATTAATTGAAGTATTCATTGTAATCTTCTATTATTAATTATTATGATTATGGATTTAATTCTGATTATTAGAGTTCATGCTGCAGGGAACAGTTTGAAATGCACATAGCGACTGAGGTGCCCATGGCAACAATTCTTTTTTTGAATTACTGTACTTTTAAAGGTGCAGTGTGTGATTTTTAGCGGCATCTAGTGGTGAGGTTACGAATTGCAACCAACAAAAGTTACGGTGGCCGACAGGAAAATATGTCATCGTCTGAGACAGCAGAGAGTAGCAGCTCAGCAATGAGGTTTCTTTACAAGGATAAATTAAGAAATTATGTTTACTTAATTATTCAGTAAAACTATATGTTATTGCAAATATTATTGTTACTTGTTCATCATTGTGTCAGTGTTTTATTCGCTGAACTAAGCTTGCTTCCTTGCACGAAGAGCAACATAGTAACGAAACGCGTTTGTCCGTTTAGGGCCACTGTAGATACACGACAGCGCATTTCAATGTAAGGGAACCCGCGGTGTGTGTAGACAGAAACTGCTCATTCTAAGATAATCAGTGCTCGAAGTGGGGCGGTACTCACCGGTACGCAGTACCGGCACTTCTACATTTTACTCTTAAGCGTACCTGCACTTTTTCTTGCGTACCGCTACTTCTCGCATGTAGCCGGTACTCTACCACTGACAGAAAAAGCGTCAGTGTCAAGCCCATTTCACATATACTCCGTTCTCTTTCATCATCTCGTGTTCAAGATCCACCTATGGGAAGGGCATCAGTACCTGACATCTGCAGAAGCATCCAATTGTACCAAGTCTGGCTAGACAGACAGAAGCGCGCAGCCAATGCCAGGTGAGGCCACACCCCCTCACCTACGGGCATATAACATCTGGGCGCGCTGCTATTCCTCTGTTGACATTCGCTTCTCGCGATCTCTGCATCTCACAGCTCGGTTGATTTTTTACACTGCTCACCTCGTGTCTTCAGGAGGACATATCGACCAGATCAGCCTCCGCCGGACGTGACAGTTGTTTATTTTTCTGCTGCTTTGCATTCAGAGCCACCCACGCTCTCACTATTTTCACCGTTTCTCCTCACTGCTGCCCGCCACGGATTTCTCCGTTTTCTTCGCTGGTATGTCACTGTCTAAGCCTGCAGCCTCTCCAGGGGAAAGCATATCACGGG
This sequence comes from Gila orcuttii, assembly GCA_026230005.1. Lineage (NCBI taxonomy): Eukaryota > Metazoa > Chordata > Actinopteri > Cypriniformes > Leuciscidae > Gila > Gila orcuttii. The sequence continues at coordinate 43,338,052 of JAPDVR010000013.1, read as the reverse complement.
CCTGCCCGGCCGCGTGTGGTGCCCTTATCGCAGCTAAGGATCTTCATCAGCTTTGCGTGGTCTGTTTGGGTCTCAAGCACGCTCAGGAAGCCCTGGAGAACCCGGAGAATTGCAGTTTCTGCCTCATGCTGCCTAGGAAGCTGCTTAAACGCCGTCTTAAGGTGGCAGTGACACAGTGCACCGGCCTCAGCCCTTCTGACTCGGACGGGGGACACGGTGATGATGACGCGCTACCGGGGCCTCCCGGGGCGCAACATCTCTCATCTGGGCTGACCAGCCCAAACCCGCCTTCCCCGAGGAGGACATCTTCGGGGACAACCTCGCTCTCGTCCACGAACCACCCGGTTCTGGCGAAGAGGAGGATGCGGCCATTCTTGGGGTTTCAGAGGACGAGGAGGCCATCCCGCCCTCTGGTGTTCCCCAGGCTACCGCCCACGCGGTTCTGCCTCAAGCCATCCTCCTGGAAGTGTGTGAGCGAGCGGCCGCTCGTCTCAACATTGAATGGCTGGGACCACAGAGCGCCACCGACCAAGAGAGGGATATTTATGATGGGAAAGTGCTGGGACCCCCTCCCGGCCCGAGGAAACAATTCTTCCCCATCCTCCCGGCGTGCGCGAAGCACATGAGGAATTATTGGAGCGACCCGCTCGACTTCAGACACGGTCTCACAGGACTCGAGGTTAAGGACATGGCGGCGCACGGTATGGGCGAACCTCCCGCCGCTGAGCCTTCCATCGCCAGGCACCTTAACCCCGCTCAGGGCGGGCTGCTCGCTCCCCCTAAGCCGGTCTTGCCCAACAAGATTGACCGTTTTGCTACCTCCGTTCACCAGGCAGCTTATAAGTCCTCGGCCGTGGCTGTCAGAGCCCTTAACGTTTCTTCGTTCCTCTCCTACCAGGCGGAGATCCTCGAAGAGTTAGGGCAACAATTGGAAAAGGGAAATCCTTCTGAAACCCCGTGGAAGGAGATCCTCACGGTGAACGACCTCGTCCTCCGTAACGCTCGGCAGGCTGTCCAAGCTTGCGGGCACTCCATGGCGCTTTCCGTGGTTGGAGAGCGCGCGCTCTGGCTGAACCTGTCAGGACTCCCCGACAGTGAGAAACGGCGCATCGCAGGCGCGCCGGTGGAGCCCGGCCGGGCTCTCTTCGGCCCCGCCGTCGCACTGATGCAACAACGGTGTGACGATAAGAAGGAGGATGAGGCTTTCAAGCTTTGCCTTCCCAGGAAGTCAGTCCCACGCCAGGCGCCCCCTGTGCGTTTGCCTAACCCACCGGCCACGGGACGACAGTTTCATCAGGGCAAGGAAAAGCCCCGCAACAAACCACCCCCTCGGCAACATAACCCAGCACCTACACACAAGCACTGGGGTAAGCCTGCTCCCGCCGCGGCCGCGGCCGAGAGACCTGCGAATTCCAACCCCACCGACTCGAAACGCAAGCAGCCTGCCTGATGTTCAGCCGATGGGGGCATCGAGTCCATGTTCACGGGCCGCAAGCCCTTCGGACTCCCCTCCTCTTCTAGGACCCCCGTCCAAAAAACCCAGGGGGTACCTCGGATGGGTCAGCTCTCCGCCTGTAAACGAGACTGCCCAGCTCGTGTGTTCGAGAAATGTGTGTTTTCCCCCCACGTTCAGGGGACCCTTTGTGAGGGAAAGTTTAAGCTCAGTGACACCACACTGCCCACACTCTGTTCCCCTCACTCTCTCAATAAAGGCTTCGGCCCCAGTGTTTACCCAACACAAAACACACAAAACACAATACGAATCAAATGAATTCGTTTCGGAGAGAAAACCTCTCTGCGCAGAGAGAACTTATCTCACTGCAGAGAGAGAAAATCCCTCCGAACCCCTGCATGTCGCCTCTAGTGTGCCCACTAGATGGCGCCATTGCATCACAAATAAACCTGTCGGTCTCACACAGCTCCGCTCTGGCCTGAGCGGGAGCACTCGCGAGTCACGAAGCGGCTTGGCGAACCGTTTCAGCTCCCGAGTGGGTGATGCGTACAGTAATGCAGGGTTACAGATTGCAATTCGCAGTAAAACCCCCGCATTTCAACGGCATTCTCTTTTCTCACACGGAAGAGAACGCCCTATCTTGGACCTTCGAGTGTTGAACAAACATTTGAGGAAATACAATTTCAGAATGCTGACACAAGGCGCACTCGCCCGTGCCATAAATCAGAACGACTGGTTCACATCAGTCGATCTGAAAGATGCTTTCTTTCACATAAGCATCTATCCTCCGCACAGGAAGTTTCTTCGTTTCGCCTACCAGGGCATATGTTACGAATTCACAGTTCTTCCGTTTGGACTCAGTTTGAGTCCCCGTTCTTTCTGTCTGTGCGCGGAGGCGGGCTTAGCACCTCTGAGAATATCAGGTCTGAGAATCCTGACTTACATAGACGATTGGCTCATCATAGCCGAATCAAAGGAGAAGGTGTTGCACTTGCAGGACACCGGCCGTGTGCTCGCGCACATCACATTTGCTCGGGTTCCGAGTGAATGTGAGCAAGAGCAATTTCACGCCCAGTCAGAATGTCATTTTCCTGGGCTTGGAGTTGAATTCGGTCTCCATTCGAGCGCGTCTCTCTCAAGAGCGCGTTCGCTCTCTGATGAACTGTCTGACGCAGTTCAGAGAAGGGGCGAAAGTGCAATATCGCACATGTCTCAGGCTGCAGGGTCTCATGGCTTCATCCACCCAAGTTGTGCCGTTGGGAGAGGATGAGGGCGTTCATGAAATGGGTTTTTGTCACTACATTTCAGCCCGATTCGTGACCTTTGCCGCTCGGTAGCAGTGACACGTGCCTGCTCGGCAGCCTTGCACCACTGGGAGAGCGAGGACTTTTACGCATGGGGAACCCCTCTGGGGGCGGTTACGATGCGGAAATTTGTGACGACAGATGCGTCCTTGACAGGCTGGGGTGCCACCCAGGAGGGCAGAACGGTGAACGGTCTGTGGCCAAACAGACTACGTTCAGCGCACATAAACTATTTAGAGCTTTTAACCATTTGGAAAGCTCTGAATCATTTTCTGCCTCGCCTGCAGGGACATCACATTCTAGTACGGTGTGACAGTACCACGGCTGTGGCTTATATAAACCGTCAGGGCGGCATGCGCTCGTCGCAACTCCACGCTCTAGCTTACAAGCTTTTGGTGTGGAGCAGACGGGTTTTCCTGTCGTTACGCGCAACTCACGTTCCGGGCATTCTGAACAGAGGTGCGAATCTGCTATCAAGGGGAAACCCAATCTACGGAGATCGGCTTCTTCACCCTCAGATAGTGGAAATGCTATGGATGAGATTCGGACGGGCGAGCGTAGATCTATTCGCCTCGCGTGAAAACTACCATTGTCCTATGTTCTTCTCTCTAAGGGACATGGACGCGCCCCTCGGGGTAGACGCACTGGCCCACCCATGGCCCAGAGTGCTCCTGTATGCTTTTCCTCCCCTGTGCCTGATAATTCCCACATTGGCCAGGGTGAGAGAGCAGGGCCTGTCTCTCATTCTGATAGCACCCAGGTGGCCCAAGGCACCATGGCTGGCGGAGATAATTCCTCTGTTGTACACCGACCCATGGCGCTTTCCCGTTCGAAACAGATCTATTGTCCCAAGCCAACGGGGAGATTTACCACCCCCACCCGGACAGGGTGGCTCTCTGGGCCTGGCTCGTGAGAGGACGAACCTGAACGCACTTGGGCTTTCGCCGCGTGTGGTCGCCACTATTCAGATTGCCAGGGCCGTCTCTACACGGTCCTTATATGGCTGTAAGTGGCAAGTGTTCGAAGGGTGGTGCGATGGGCGCGGTCTCACATCTTATCAGTGCTCAGTTCCTGATATTTTGTGTTTCCTTCAAGACCTCATGGAAAAAGGGAGGTCTTTTTCCACCATTAAGGTCTACTTGGCTGCGATTTCAGCCTGTCATGTGGGTTTTGAGGGCTCTGCTGTCGGGCAGCACCCTCTAATCCCCAGATTTATGAAGGGTGCACGCCGCTCTTTGCCAGTCATCAGGAGAACTGTTCCGGAATGGGACCTCTCCATGGTGCTGGAAGCACTGTCTCAACATCCTTTTGAGCCTCTGGGAAGTATTTCCCTTAAGCTGCTGTCCTTCAAGACAGCTTTGCTCTTGGCCTTGGCATCTGCTAAACGTGTCAGTGAGCTACATGCACTCTCGGTTCACCCCTCGTGCACTAAGTTCTCCCTCAGTGGAGATAAGGTTTCCCTTAAGCCTAACCCGGCCTTCATGCCGAAGTGCTTCCCTGCGTTCACTTCGGAGGTGTTGGAGCTGTCCGCTTTTTACCCTCCACCTTTTACCTCTCTGGAGGATCAGAGGCTGAATGCTTTGTGTCCAGTCCGTGCTTTACAGGCCTATATGACCAGGACCAACGCTTTCCGGAAGAGCGACCAGCTCTTATAGAACTTATAGACTTATAGAAAGAGTGCAACGTTATAAAGTTACATGTATTGCAAAATACATAATGATTTGAGGACCAAGTTTGTAGTCAAAGTATGGGCAGGCCATAGTCAATGTAAAGTATATTGTTGATGTTTCGTCCCTATTAGTGAATGTTCCATAACTGTTTATAATCTGCCGTCATCGGTGGTCCTGATTACTAGCCTGCGCGTTCACGGCAGGCTCCGCTGTGGGGGAGGAGCTGTGGAGGGAGGGCTGTAGCGCAGCAGAGAGCAAGGGGGTTGGACCTGGAAGTTGTGCTTGTTCAAATTTTCAGGCTAAGTCAACATTTTCTCAAAACTCCCTACTGCAACTTTAAGTAAGGTCTTTATACACCACTGAAAACTTCTTTTTCAAGGTAGTGAGGAAACGCGCTCTGTAGCGCTGTGTGTTCGCTGTCGGCTACGCTAGAAACATGACCACACAATATGTCGACCTCCACAGAAGGGGGCGCCCGCGGTTATGGAGATATAAATGTCTCATTCTAAGGTAATAAAAACATAACGGTTCATTATGCAAGGTCTTTATACACCACTGAAAACATAGTTATGGATCATATATTGCATTTATGTCAATAGATCCTCAGAAATATTACACATTGCACTTTTAAGGCACGTTACTTTTCACACAGTCCAAGACCTCAATTTTACAATAGTTCAGGGAAGGATTTATCAAACTGATAACTGATAGTCTTTTTGAACCATTCATTAAAATAATCATCTCAAAGAGTCATTTGTTTGTAAATCGGTCTCGTCACACTGTATTTTTATTTTATTTATTTTTCATTCCCTGAAAAAGCCGGATCATGAGAGTTATTCGTTCGGGAATCAGACTACACTAATCGCTCTGTATGTTTTTGATTCACTAAAAAAAAATGGCTTATAAGAGTAATTTGTTAGACTACAGTATACTGTAATACAGCAAATTCACATTCAAAACAGATATGATTTATTTTGCCGTGCGGGGCAGTACGAAAAACACAGCTTCATAGTATTGATTTGGTTCATTGGATTTTTAGGACATTTGTGTTCACCTTTCTATAATGAAAAATTCTGGTAGTGTTGGGACACTACATGATGTAGGCCTACAATATAAAATCTGGATCCTTGAGAACCACATGCCTAAACATCCCCGGTTTAATGCACTCAGACTCAAGAGTATTTTTATTCACACATATATTACAGCAGCCAATGAGATTTGAAGTGTAATAAGACTGTGTGTGTGTGTGTGTGTGTGTGTGTGTGTGTGTGTGTGTGTGTGTGTGTGTGTGTGTGTGTGTGTGTGCGCGTGTGCGCGTGCGTGCGTGCGTGTATGTGTCCTGCAGCTTTTTCCCGCAGACAGACGTCACTGATCCTAAGAATTAAAAACATACTTCCCACAGCCCTCAGCTGACTGTCCTGCCTGGTGCCTCAAACCCCGAAATCTCATCAGCTGACTAGTCCTTTGAGCCTGGGAGTTACCACACACACACACACACACTGCTGTATTCAGACCATTCACATGATTAAGGCTGGAAGGCAGCATGACTTCTGAGCTGCTGTCTCTACACCCGGGGCCTATACCATGAAGCCGGTTTAGGTGGCTAGCCAGCTATGTTTCAGCTTAGTTTTCGCCAACCCTGGGTTTTAGGTACTATGAAAGTAGCCCCGCTTTAATCGGTGTTCGTTGCCATGGTATCTTACGCTGCACGGCTAACCTGCTCCGGGGCAGGTTAAGTTCTGGATTCGAGATCTCAGACTGAAGTTTGACCAATCAGCTGTGAGCAAAGAAACATATAGGTGACGTAACTAATTCCCAGTGTTTGTTGCAATGGCTTTACATTTTCTTTCAAATCCTGTGGACATCTCAGCGCAAATTGTTAGACGAGCACATCGTAGAGAAGAGTTTTTAGCCGGACAAAATCCCCTTGCCTTTCCTGATAGTTACTTGTATGAAAGATACAGATTTTCTGCGGAAGGAATATCTTATCTTTGCGAACTTCTTGAGCCGCACATAAATAATTTAACACCTCGAATTCATGCACTTACTGTACCATAAATGGTACTGCGTTGCGTTTTTTTGCAAGTGGTAGCCTACATACTTGCACCATCGGTGATGCACAGAATCTAAGGGAAAACACGGTTTGTCGAACCATTCGCAAGGTGGTCCTCGCTCTGCAGGAGTACATTAATAGTTTAATAGTGTTCCCCATACATTTATTGACCATGTCCATAAGAGAGGGTTTTTATAAAATTGCCGGTAAAATATATTGATAGGGTGACATCACGGTTTTTTTTTTTTTTTTTTTTTTTTCAAAAAGCAAATTTCACAAATGTACTATATAATACAGTACATGTTAAGCATTATTTTAATCTTATGATAGGATTCCCTATAGAGTCATTGGAGCAATAGCCTGCACACATGTTGCAATCTCCACTTCTCTAGGAGAACATGAGGTAGATTATGTTAATAGAAAGTCTTTTCACAGCCTTAATGTTCAGGTAGAGATTATGTGAACATGTGAAATTATTATTTTCTGTGAGATGAATCTTTAAATTAATAGTAAAATTAACAGATAACAATCTACTTTCCGTGAGTATGTTGTGTCAGCGCTTTGAGGAAAGCTAGTTAAATTTGGATAATGAACACACTTGACCACCCAGCTGGTGCAAATGTAGTTGCAATCACCATACAATATTACACTTAATAAAAGCACATTGAAACTGCAGATAGGTCTCAAACTGTTTTATTGGTTTTGTGGGATGGGGGAGAAAGAAAGCAATAGAAAGTTGCATTAAATATTCATGCTAAAGTGTTACTTGGTTAAATAAGTTCACATGCTGAGATCAGTTTAATCAAGCTGTTGCATTTATTTTTTAAATGTGGAGCCTCCTCAGCTCACAGTCAGGCTCCTTTAGTGTGCAGTCTAGCTCCATAGGCTCCTTTAGTGTGCAGTCTAGCTCTATAGGCTCCTTTAGTGTGCAGTCTAGCTCCATAGGCTCTTTTAATGTGCAGTCTAGCTCCATAGGCTCCTTTAGTGTGCAGTCTAGCTCCATAGGCTCCTTTAGTGTGCAGTCTAGCTCTATAGGCTCCTTTAGTGTGCAGTCTAGCTCTATAGGCTCCTTTAGTGTGCTGTCTAGCTCCATAAGCTCTTTTAATGTGCAGTCTAGCTCCATAGGCTCCTTTAGTGTGCAGTCTAGCTCTATAGGCTCCTTTAGTGTGCAGTCTAGCTCCATAGGCTCTTTTAATGTGCAGTCTAGCTCCATAGGCTCCTTTAGTGTGCAGTCTAGCTCCATAGGCTCCTTTAGTGTGCAGTCTAGCTCCATAGGCTCCTTTAGTGTGCAGTCTAGCTCCATAGGCTCCTTTAGTGTGCAGTCTAGCTCTATAGGCTCCTTTAGTGTGCAGTCTAGCTCTATAGGCTCCTTTAGTGTGCAGTCTAGCTCTATAGGCTCCTTTAGTGTGCAGTCTAGCTCTATAGGCTCCTTTAGTGTGCAGTCTAGCTCTATAGGCTCCTTTAGTGTGCAGTCTAGCTCTATAGGCTCCTTTAGTGTGCAGTCTAGCTCTATAGGCTCCTTTAGTGTGCAGTCTAGCTCTATAGGCTCCTTTAGTGTGCAGTCTAGCTCTATAGGCTCCTTTAGTGTGCAGTCTAGCTCCATAGGCTCCTTTTGTAAAGGGCCCTGACTGAGTCTGTTTCCACCTGAAACATAATTCCACCACAAACATGATCATTACAAGTTTTTTGGGAGGCTAATCAACTCACAAAAAGTTCCTTGAAAGTTCCTTGACAAACACCTGTAATATATGTCAAGGGTTTTAAATCCTTACCTTGTTCACATTTCTTTTGAAGCCTGTTGAGGTAGAGGCTTCAGTTTCTGGCGACAGGTTGTGAAAAATCCTACAATAAAAGAGATGTGTAACTTGGGCCAGTCCCTGTTTTATGCCACACATTCAAATGTTTGCCTTAATAAAAAGCCCAGTGCATTCACCTCAGCAACTGTCCCAGAACACAGACAGAGTGTCTTCATCATTTCCTCCTCCCTGATAAATAAAAGTAGGCCAATATGTTTCTGGTGTTCTGTCTGCTGCATACTGACCTCTGTGTGGGAGACTGTGTGTGTGTGCTGGCTTCAACAGGGACACTGCATTTCCCTCTACTGCAGAACATACAGTCAGCCATATTTAAAACTTAAAATAGTAATGTATCGCACACGTACCCAGTGTTACTTGCTTAGAGGAGCCGGCACCAGGGTCAGATTGTACAGCACCTGTAATCCCATCCATAATCGGCCGTCCCTTATTCCTATCAGAGCCAACTCAGTGTATTCTGGAGGAGTGGACCTCCACTGGTTTTCTGAATTTCACTCTTTTTTCGGTTTGCCTCAAACAAGTGTTAATAAAAAAAAAATAAAAGGTTGTGTGTAAATACTTACAGGCTACTTTGAATTATATTTTTATATTTTGTCTTTATCAGCTGCCAAGAACGTTTGGAGTTGCATCTAAAAATCAATGAATATTAATCTTTATTAGTATATACATGCACATTTTTTATATATATTATAAAAATATAGGCTATATTTCACACACACATACATTCATAGCCTATATATACATCATTTTACATGAATAAAGAACGTATTTATTTAGCTTACACATTAACACAATCAGCAATCTTTCTCCAACAGTCTTCTCTTGCTTTGGCAGCAGAGACCGTATTGTTTCGAGCTTGTAATACATATTTAAATTCATCGTAATTCTGAATGATTATCTCTTGCTCCTCCGCGGAAAGAAAATATCGCTCTCGCTCTATCCATATCGAACGCGATTGGTTGTTCGGTGCCAACGTCACTTTGGTATGTGCACGCGCTGCTTAAGATCAAAGCCTGAGTTGACAGAGAAAGTTAATGAGCTGCGTCATGGTACCAATAAAGCCTGATTGCATCGGTTTGGTTTTGTCAACTCAAAACTAATCCAACTCCGAGTTTGTTCAGCTACCTTCATGGTACAGGCCCCAGTAATACATCAGTGTTTACTAAGGATCAGTCAACATGAAATCAAAATGGACAATATTTACTTTCTTGGAACACTTTCCTTTTCTTATTGTGCATTCATCAGTGTTCCCTGATCCCGATGAAAAAAATGTTTGTCTCCTTAATCTCTCATCAAAATGAACTCTGAAATGACATTTCTGTTGACGTCACTTAGGCCAGAATGCGATGCATCGAGACGCTCTCGAGGGGAGCCTGACCTTCTTCAGCCTCTGTCACCGTCTCATTTCAAGCTGGGACACACTCAAGAATGACCTTGGGTTCCTTGGAGAAACCTTTCACAGTTTCAAACTCAAATTCAGGTCTCGTTCCTCTCAGATATGGAAACCTCATTTTTCGCATCAGTTTCCACTGAATCAGTGTTATTGTTAACTTAAAAAAAAACATCTGTGTTAATCGAAATAAAGATTAAATAAAATAAAACATAAATATTAAATGACAAACTTAAAAAACGACATAAAATAAGTTAAATTTAAAGTACTAAACTTAAATTCAAATGTGAAAAATAAAACTAAATTAAGGATTTTTTAAATGACAAAAGTCTAGCTGACAACACTTTTCACAAACTACAATAAATGCTGACAATAAAAACAACACATGGACAGAAAATGACAGAACAATAACAACAATTAAAAAAATACAATTGATACAAAAATTAGAGGCCTACAGTACATGAGCAGAAATGAAGAAGTATAGACAATGTCCATATTGACTTTACTTCTTTGATATAATGATAAAAGAGGGTAGTGTAAGCCAAAACAGATCAAAATGTACATTTTACCAACAAATATTTACACATTAAAACATGCAAAGTTGTCTGACCTCTTGCTGTGTGACATTTGCGGCTGTTTAATGAGGACACTGCAGCATATAAACACATGAAGAGTTAAGTGTGAGGCACACAATACATCCTTTAAAGAAAAAAACTAAACAAGGGGTATTACTAATGTTTTAGAATAAAACATCACTATATATTGAGCTTGCATAAACCACAGACACAGCTTGCATATTTCAGGTATTTAACCAAAAAACCCATTGACTTCAGCATGATAAGGTTGGTGGGGTTCGGATACCATGCAGAAATGTGGATCTGCTGCAGTCTCTGAAAACATTAGAGGACTTGTGGGAGTTTTTTGGTCCTATTTTGGAGCTGTTCTCCCAGTTGAATTTCACTCAACAAACATTTACACACAATTCATTTAGGTCTGTACAGCAAGACTATGACAAGTCTGATTAAACAAATAATGTTTTGTTGAACAAACTTTAAAAAAAAAAATGGTGTAAGATAACAACTATATAGAAATAGCACATATTAGCATGATAAATATTATTTACCTTTTCATTTACACAAAAACACATAAAATAACACCTAATTTCAAAATTTTCTCTCCCATGCAAAGCATGCTGGAAATCCACTGTCCAGTTACTGTAGTCCTGTCAACACTGTAAAAAAAAAAAAAAATAATAAGTTTAGTCAACTTGAAATGTGAAGTAGTTCTAAGTGACAACTTGGATATTTGAGTCGACTAAACTTAAAATTTGAAGGCAGCATGAACACTTTTTTAAGTTGAAACAACCAATTTTTTAACAGTGAACAAAAGAAATTATGATACGCATTGAGCAAAATGTAACTTGCATTTTACGAATTTAAATATATCAAACCTGATTAATGCTCCCTTCACATGCGATTGGAAATGTACTACTTCCTACTTCTGAAGTCGTAATTACGTGTTTGTTTTGGTCAAGTGTTTGTTGTCGGAAAGCATATCATGGAGGACAATAGGTTCATTCTTGCCTTGGAAATCTGGAAATCTTATTAAATCCGAAATGTATTGACGATATATTTTCAGTATCCAATTGATTTTGAATAAAATGTAGTGTCTCATTTGTTGACAACCATAACATTACCCTCACAATTGCTATTTTCACTGTGTAAAATACTATAGGCATCAATTGGTTATTTACTGTGTACATAAATATACATGACTGCAACGGCAAGAGAAAACAATGTAGATGTTTTGGGGAAAATTAATAATATAACAGTCACTACAATAGTTCTCTCTTCAGCCATGTTTAAAGTTTATGGCTCTCCCAACTTGAAAACTCAGTATCCAAAAATTTCCCAGTCGTAAATAGGACTTTAGAGGCCGTTCATGTTCGTTTTCCCACTAGGAAACTTGTATTTATTCCGATAGCACGCAAAGGCAAAATAAAATATGAAAAAATGTTCAAGAATTGCACATTTTGTCATATTTATTTGTTTTTAGTGTCACCCTTCCGCTGCTCTATCAGATACAGGGAGTCGAGTCAACAGATTGACTTGATGGGGATCAACAAAGAGTCATCAAGTTTAAGTCTCTGAATTTGCCTTAAAAGAAGTCTTGATTCTGGATTTCAAGTTCCACAATGAGGTTTGGCTATACTCCACTTTCATTTACATTTTGAGCATGATCCAGTTACAGCTGATGTAAGCGGCTGTGAATATTTTCAATGACAGCATTAAATCTTGCTTGATCATACCTAAGGAGTCATCATTTTGATCCCTGAGCCAGCAGAGCGCCAAAGAAAAGCACACGTTATTTCAGTCCAAGTTAGTCAGAATGACATTGCTAGTCATGTTTATTTGAAAGCTGAAACCCTTTGTCTTCCATTTAGTTTGAGCTATTGAAGAAAGTCCCAAATTAACAGTTCACACGGCTGATTCCACATCATTCTGCCATAAAATGCATGTACTAATGTGTTTAGCACGTTACATGGCAGAGAAACTTAATGGTATGGTCGTCACATGTCTGTTCTGCAGGAACACTATAAGCTATATGTCTGAAAAGCACAAGTACGGAGCATCAAAAACACAATACAACAACTGTGACGGCAGTAGCGAACCTGCTAGTGTTGGTTAATTAAAACTGTCTCAGTGCTTTAATACAATTTCCTTCCTTTTAACATGGAAAAAGGCTCAAGTCTTTCGTCATTATTGTCAAGGGAAGCAAGTCATCTGAGCTAAACACATGATTCAAGGAATGAGCGATCGAGAGAGGTTAACAGCATGAATCCTTCTTTAAGTACCAATTGGTCACTGGAAAACATTCTGTAAGAAAACCCTGCTGGGAAATGGAATAAATGTTCTGTGATTAACTGCAATAGATAATAAATTACATTTTCTTCCTGCAGGACATAATTCTCATGGGCACCTTTAATAATGTTAAATCTGAAAATGCTGTCGTTGTGTTACCTGGGGCTGTTCTGCACACAAGATCCTTCTCTTTACTATGTCATTAAATTATCTATTCACTCAAAAGTCCTGATTTATAATTGAATATTTCAACTTCATATTTACCGAAAATGAAAATTATTTTAAAATACTTAGTACTTAGAAGACAAGACTTCGTTACTTGTTGCACTTTTTTTTTTTATTATAAAATTATTATTATTTTTACTTTAATGCATATGTTTTAGACTTAAAAGTTTGTTACATTAACTGTTATCCTTCCTGTTAGGTCATGGTAAAATAAAATTAATAAATTAATATGTATAAAATTACAGTGACATACCTGACATTTATGAAAAAAAGAATCATCATCTTTTATATTTATTTTTGAAAAACTCTACTTTAATAATATAGTTTAACATTGTCTCATTGCGTCTCAGTATTCTAGTATTTTTATTGTATTCCAAAGTTTCCTCCAAAGCTATTGTAATAAAAAAAAAAAGGTTGGACGGGACACACACACACACATACACACACACACACACACAAAGTCTATACATCTGAGCTCAATCATTAGTGATTATGTAATAGTTATTTTCCTAAATTTGGGGTTTTATCCAGAGTCTGTAAAGGCAGCAAACAACATTAAATTGAAGTAAATTAAAGTAGCAGTAAATAAATATATAATGTTACAAAAGATTTCTATTAATCCAGAATATAATTTTCAAGAATCCTGAAAAAAATGTATCACAAAAAAAAAAAAATGAAGCAGCACAGCTGTTTTCAACATTGATCATATAACAGGAAATTTGTGCATCACATCAGCATATTAGAATTATATGGAGTATAAGAGCATATTAGAAATATTATGGAGTAATGATGCTGAAAATTAAAATATATTAAAATAGAAAACAGTTATTTGAAATTTTAACAATATTTCATAATTCTAATATTATTGTACTTTTTTAAATTAAATAAATGCATGTTATAGGTTCTACAAAGAAAACAATTGGTGTAGAAATAATTTTCCCTCGGAAATTACTGATACATTTTTACAATTAATTGCAAGTAACACAAACAAATAACACATTAAATTAAATGTGAAATTTTAAAGTAGAAATACTTAAATAGTATTTTGTTGTAAAACGTACAGTATATACTTAGAAAAATAATTTTTTCAACTTGAAACTTGAAATATGCAATGTGCCTTCTGACCTGCTACCTCAGCCTAAATTCCCGTCAGCTGACCTTTAGTAACCCAACACACATACAGTACACACTCATACTCACACACACACCACTGGAGAATTTAGACCATTCACAGGATTACAAGCAGGTGGTTAGCATACCGTAACTGCTGAACTATTCAACACCGTCTTTTGCCAAACTTACCCATCATGCACTGCAGGGCCACAGCACTAGCATCAGTGTCCAGTCACACAGTTCTGTTCCTTTAGCCGGAAGAATGGTTAGCAAAAAACTGACACTAAAAAGCACTGACAACTGTAGCTGGTAAAAAACAGATTTGCCAGCATGCAACACCCTCTTGCCCAGCAAAAAAGGCCGCATTAACAGTCCACCCTGAGGCTGAGTCCTTGTTTTTAGGCTTTAACACACACAAACTGATGAACCAGGCTTAGATGTTACTCAGCAGCAGATAAATGTATTTAGCTTTTAAACATTGTGTTATGTATCGACAACCAATATGTATGGCCTAAATGTATAGTTTTCCCTTTAAATAGTGTTTGTGTAAAACAAAAACAGGTCCATTGCTGTAGGATACCACTTTTTATTGGTCAGTCAGTTGCTGTCTTTGCTAAAATGCTGGAGTCTCAGAGAGGCTAATTCCTTTGGCTGAGCACATGATTTACTCCAGGGAAAAGGAGAGCTAAACAATGAAGAAAGAGAGAGAGAAACAGAGATTTTAAGTAGCCTAAATAAAACTGATATTTCTAAATATGATCCTCTATGTCAAATCTCACCCTGTCACAAGATGAAGAAGATTCCACTGGTTTCACTACATAAAGTCTTTAATAATAATTAAATACAGAAGGTGTAACAGGGAGTGTGTGAAACAAACGCTGACACGAACAACATCTGACAACTGCAAAACAAAGGAACTTAAATACACAGTGATAACGAACAGGTGTGATGATTAGATGAGTGTCCATGACAACTGATGACTGGCGGGAAACTAAGACAATGAAACACATCTGATTGAAAATAACAAACTAAGAACAAACAAAACTTAAAGGGATAGTTCACCCAAAAATGTAAATTCTGTCAGTAATTACTCTCCCTCATGTTGTTCAACCCCGTAAGACCTTCGTTCATCTTTGAAACAAAAATTAAGATATTTTTGATTAAATCTGAGAGCTGGATCACTCCTCCATAGGCTTCTAAAGGATTGACACTTGTTCCCCGAAAAGTTATTAAAGACATCGTTAAAATAGTCCAAGTGACTACAGTGGCTCAATCTTAAGTTTATCAAGCGACGAGAATACTTTTTGTGCGCAAAACAAACAAAAATAATGACTTTATTTCAACTATTCATTTCCTTCTCTGTGAGCCTCGAGTGAGTTCACTAGTGTAACAGCGCAGCGCTTCTGTGTTGTACGTCACACGTAGGCTCACTATTGGCCGACGCTGGTCATGTGTGTGATGCGTGTGACGTATAACAACAGAAGCGCTGCGCTGTTACACTAGTGAACTCACTTGAGTAAATACTGACAGAATTTTCATTTTTGGGTGAACTATCCCTTTAAATCTGATAGCTGGATCACTCCTCCATAGGTGGGATGGTAGTTAGCCCCAATCCAGAACAAAACTTCAGTCTTGTCGTCGAAGGGGCTGGTGATGAATTAATAAATTAATGAGGCATTTATATAGCACTTTCATATGTATACTGTACGCCTAAAGCACTTTACAATCATATCAGGGGATCTCTCCTCAACCACCATCAGTGTGCAGAATCCACTTGGATGATGCGACGGCAGCCACAGTAACGGCGCCAGTGCGCTCACCACACACCAGCTATCAGTGGAGAGGAGAGAAAGTGATAGAGCCAATTCAATGGATGGGGATTATTAGGAGACCAGGATTGGCAAGGGCCAATGGCGGGAATTTGGCCAGGACACCAGGGTTACACCCCTACTCTTTATGAGAAGTGCCATGGGATTTTTAATGAGTCAGGACCTCGGTTTAACGTCTCATCCGAATGCTTGTTACAGTATAGCGTCCCCATCACAATACTGGGCAGAGTATGTGAGCGGAGTGGAGCGGCAACAATTTCCCCTCCGCGCTCCAAGCATTTAATAATCACTCCGCTCCAGCTCCGCTCCGGGTTCACCATTTACCGCTCCCGCTCCACTCCTCGCTCACTGATATCAGAAACACCGCTCCGTCTTCGCTCCCCGAAGAAATTGCGAATGAAGTATTTAAGTATGCTTTGAAATCTCACAAAATTTCTCCTCATCATATTATATAGGCATATTAAATAAAAATAAATAAAAAACAACATTAGGAGAATAGTTTCAATGTGGTTTATTGGATAGTGTGCAAACTTTTCCTATGCCATGCTATGCTTATTAGCCTACATGGTTATCAGCATTAAAAGTTAAATATCATTGCTGCTTTTTGCAGAGCACATTTTGTTTGGAAAGAGGAAAATAACTACGTTTTCATCAGTTATTTTATCTACGGGTCGCTACATTTCTTACAGATTTCTGCTCATTCGAAATCAAATAGGCTACCGACAGCACTGTAAGATTACATTTGTTTGAATGCAATGCATTAGTGAGAAAGCGATTGCGTGTGTGAATAAGTGTTACCTGTTTAAAATGTGCTTTCACCCGATCCAGCCTGATCTCATGAAAGTGCGTATCTATAGCACAAATTTTATTTCTTGTACCATTTACAAAAATAGTTTTTGCTTGCATAGCCTATGATAAGCAGTTTTCGCGTGCATATGATACACACTTTATGGCGTGCACGTACTTCACATCCCTAATCCTAACCAAAGGGTTTAGTGTGTTTCATTTGCACGCAAAAACTATTTTTTGGCGTATAAATGGCACGAGAAATAAAACTCGTGCTATAGATACGCACTTTCATGAGATCGTGTTGCCCGATCATATTCAGTAGGCTTGAGAACCTCCCGCAGCCACTCATGTCCATCGGCGTCATCATAACCTTCACATTTTTTTCTGATTTGAGTTATCCATCTGTATCATGCTAGCGTAATGTGTTTAACGTGTGAATCCTTACTAAAAATGCAGTTCTATAATGAGCCGTTCGCATGAATTGTACTCGTGATGGAGCGGTAGTGGAGCGCTCTCGGAGCGAGTGAAAACCACGACGCTCCGACTTTTAAAAAATCCGCTCCGCGCTCCATTCAAAATCACATCGCTCCACTCCTCGCTCCGCTCCCACTCCACTCCGCTCACATACTCTGATACTGGGGCGTAAGGACCCACACAGACCACAGGGTGAGCGCCCCCTACTGGTCTCACTAACAGCTCTTCCAGCAGCAACCTATAGTTTTCCAGGAGGTCTCCCATACAGGCTCAACCCTGCTTCGCTTATAATATGGCTGCTGGCTGTGATGGCAAGACGACATACGTTTTCAGTAAAAACATGGGTGACACTTCATGGCAATCGAAGTAGCCAAATGATTTTCACTCCCAACCATCAATCTTACTGACTCTCAGTCAATAAAAGTGTAACAGTCAGTAATCCAAAATGCATTGGGCACAACTTTACCCTACATATGAAGACAGAAAGTAGTCTAACCATAACCAAATTTTTGACCACCAGCATGGTTCACAGACTGAAGCTGAGACTATAGGAAGGAAGTGGCCTCTGTTCTCAGAAAAGATTGATGCAGTGAATCGAGCCAAACAACAACCTGAAGTCAAAAACAGTATTGGTATCAAAAAAGGTTGAAAACATTTGGCTCACACAAACTCCATTAGATCTTGGTGGAAACTGATGACTATAATCAAGAGTTTGTCTTAGACAAGAATGTGATTTTTTTGTAAATGCGAATGACGTTGAGATTATTAGGTCAAAGCACAGGTTGCATTAAAAATGGAATAGGAGGTTTGAAGTGAACAAGATGAGTCTGAGAAATCAGCGATTATTGAGGCTAAGGACTTTTTCCATTGCATATCAATTTGGGACATATCGTTTGTTGAGTATGGGTTGTAAATGGTCATTTAAATTTTTTTTTTTTATATATATATATATCTAACTTGGATGGGTTAAATGCAGAGAACAAATTCCGAGTATGGATTACTTGGCCTTCACATCACTGTTCACTATATGTTTCTTGAAAATATTTTCATACGTTTCATTTGTTCGGGTGTATTTTTTCACTGCACACCATTTGGTTGTGAAAATATAACCATTACCAATTCTGTGCTTTTTCACCCAGTGAATTAAATTGTAGGTATTCTGATTTAACATATGCACTGTTTTCTTGAAATTACAGTTTTCCCTTTTTGTGACTAATAAAATAAAATCATATTGAGAACTGACCTACACCGGACATTTCCTGAAGCTACATCATTCAAACCGGGGACAAAAATAGCATTTTTTCCTTTAAAGGTACAACCATTGCATCCTGGGGTCACATGCATTACTAAGTTTATGAACCACTTTTTTGTAATTTGTAATTGTAGGGCCTCACACACACACACACAAAAAAAAAGCCTGGAAAAAATTTTGCTTATCCATTCATCACCATGTAAGCTGCTTTACACCTTAGTCTGTCAAAGTGACTCACCAAGGATTAATTTATGACAGTTAAGTGTTTGTTTATACTGTTTTTCACAGTATTGATGTAGTAAATACAGTAATATACAGGTATTTAAATATTAAATACCAGTACTGATATTAAATATTAGTAATCCTTTTGGTAATTTATTAAAACACTGAATGGCAATTTTTAAATAGGCCTACATTTTTGTTTCTTGAAATGGTCGACTATTAACATTATTGAGACATAATCATATATTAAGATCTCAAACTTGTACTGATGATAATTTTTTACTTATGAATATACAGTATATCATTAAAAGTCACTTATGCTCTTCAAATAATTGATTTGACCAAAATACAATTAAACATAAACAATGTGAAATATTATTACTATTTAAATAACTTTTTTATATTTTAGCATATGTTTAAAATGTAATTTATTCTTGTGATGGCAAAGCTGAATTTTTAGCATAATTACTCCAGTTTCATGTGATCCTTCAGAAATCATTCTAATATGCTGATTTGGTGTCCAATAAACATTTCATATCATTATCAATGTTGAAAACAGTTGTGTAATGTGCTGCTTAAAACCGTGTCTCATTTTTCAGGATTATTTGATGAATAGCCTAACAAGTTTAAAATAACACTTTTTTTTAATTTAACATCATTAATTTTTTAATGTCACTTTTGGTTAATTTAATGCATCCTTGCTTAAGTAAAAGAGTAAAATTATTTAAAAAATAATCTGACCTCAAACATTTGAGTGATAGGCCTGATGTACATCACAAGAAAATAACGTATTGCATCATATAATTGAGGCAAACTTATTGCTGAAAATTGCTGTTACTGATTTTAGAATTGATATAATTCATTAGTGTGATAGTAGGCTGTATGATTTTAGAATGGCCTTCAGTTGCTTTATTAGAAATAGCCTACACAATTTATGGTAGAAGCCATGCCTTTTCCAAGGATTATAGTAGTCTAGTCTAGTGAGTGTAGTAGGCTCAGTGTGCATACGTCATCAGGATCACGTGAACGCGCTTACCAGTCCCTCACATGTAGAAGTCGGCTGCTGCATGAGAGAGGGAGGTGAAACCTCAACTTGAGAGCAAGGACCCTAAATATGTTTACTGGCACGGTTCTTATATATTTCATGAAATAACAATATACCTAGCTCGCCCTGTATGGTTCTTATGCCACAGAAAATGTGTTTTTTAGTCATATTATCACCAGACAACTGTGAAGCCAGGTTGCATACCGTGCATACTGTCCAGTGATTAATTTCAGCTGATTATAATTAGCATTTTTCTTGCAGCAGGACACAATTCTCAAGCGGGTTGCTTTAATAATACAACATCAGAACGAGCGCGTGGAGGCACCTGGGACGGAATCTCTCACATGCACGCCGCCGCGCGCTCCTGCCACACTGAACACGGGATCCGCGCGCTGGACATGAGGAGGACCTCATCCCGAGCCTGATTTCCTGCGGTTCCGGCCATCTGTGTGGCTTCGTTTCGGAGGAGAAATTACCCTTACAAAATGAAACAGCCTCAGACGACCACGGAGCTGGAGCAGAGCTGCAGTATGTCAAAAAAGAACATGATCACCAAAATTTTTAAAGTTCGCAAAAGGAGAGAAATGCTGTTCGTGCAGGTGTGCTTCATCTGCAGCGTCCTGTTATTGGCGTGGTGTATGTCGGCGTTGCTCTCAAAAACGGGTAAGTGATTGTCCCTATATGTTTTGGTGATAGGCTACTATACATCGCTAATTATGAGGGTCATTATCGTATAATGTATTCTTAATTCGCCGATACAAGGCAGCAGTACATACTTGTCCTTTTTTGGGACGTCAGACGTTGAATTATTAGCTAACATCCTTTTCTCTCAGAATTCAAATGATTACACAAAGACGGTTGGAAGCATCGTCCGTTATTCTGTGGGATAGCCAATGTATTAATGTCGGTTGGCATACTGTAGTTAACGTTACACGTTGTACTGAATATTCTCATTTGTGTGTGTTTTAAGTCTAACACAATGAGACAAACAACGCTGATTTCAAGCAGTTACATTTCCAAAATTTCATTTTTACATATAGTCTTTGTTTCTGTTCGTCTGTAAATTAATGTACCGTTTCATATCATTCGACGACTAGCTGCCATTTCAAGCTGTCAGAGTTTGAATCGAGTCTCACTCTCAAACGTTTAGATGGGCGGGGCAGTATTTTGAAGGGCGGAGTCAACGTCACAGTCATATCTGTGACTTAAATTACTTAACATTACTTTCATTAATGTATGTTAGTATTACTTGAATTTCTTTAATGTTACATTGAATTAATTGCTTGGTGTACTTTCATGAATATTACATTTCATTGAATTCACTGTAGTAGATGAAGAGCTAATCTCTTGTAATCTTTCATCAAAATAACTTCCCCTCCCTGTTGCAGCAACATCTCTTCTCTGATGACGTGTTTACTGGCGTGAGGGCGGGATCAACCTGTCACTCACACAAGATTGCACCAATAGCAAACCACAACAATGGACAAAATCAAGTCATGTCCTAAATTGTTTTTCTTTATCAAGAATCAGTTTCACTTGTATATACTTCACAATAAGGAAAAAGTCTTCGTTGCTATTTGCCTTACGGTAAATCTTCTAACAACAACCATGAAAATAATTTACTCTATTGTTGCAAAAAAAGTACAATTTACCTAGGGAACAACTTTCTTGGAAACAGAAGTAGCTAGCGACAGATTTTTTCTTCTTCCATATTGTCATTTACATGTGACTTTAATGGGATATCAAAAAAAGAAAAAATGTAGGGTGGGGACTTGGCTTTATCTATCGTTCATAGGCGCTGATTTATGTCTCTGCCAGTGGATGCCCACACTCCATGCCCTATATCCTCCCACCACCCAAGCGATGAGAAACGCTCGTATTTCATTCTTTTAACTTGCGAGTGCAAAGGCATTAACAACCAAATATAAACACCATCTTTATTCACATCCGTTTCCATCAGCAAATGATAACTGGGCTAAGCAAGGTGAGACACAACAAATATGCAACCCATGCCCCTAAAACATTTTAAACATTATGCTCATTACACAATAATTGATTATACTTTGTGTTATCTTTTCAAGAGTACTGTCTGTTTCTCTGTGCGATGGTGCGCTTGATGAATTACTTAAACAAGTTACTCGTGTGTCACGAAGAGAAAGACACGGACTGAAAATACATTACCAACCAAACAAAAATGGATATTCTTTCCATAAGTGTTGTTGCGGGTCATTCTCTCGGTGATATATCTGATGATTTTTGGAGTTAATTACTTAAAATACAATTTATCATTGTGCCAAAAACAAAACAGAAAGCACAAACTTTTGTGTCAGGTTATAATGTTAAGGCTGCATGATAAATAGTAATTTAATAGTGATAATGATTTCTGCTTCTCTCGATTAATTAAAAATAATCGTTGCGGTATTTGCGTTACTAATTATTTGTCCTGAAGTTTTTTTTTTTTTTTTTTTTTTTTTTTGGGACATTTCCATTACCTTGCATTGGTAACAAGCTTTCCTGCCTGGGGTTGCCAGATGTCAAGAGAATAAATAAAAACGGGGCTTTTCTCTTAAAGGAATACATTGTGTTTTACTTACCTTAATCTGGCAACCATGCGCACACACTCACTCTGCGCTGCAAAAAGCACTGATGAACTGACAAAGATGTAAATGGGAGTTTAGCAATGTTTATTGTGAAATTTTGCTCGAATGAAAGTGTAATGCTTAAATTAAGTATGGAGATGAAAAGTGCCCTAGAGGATGCAGGAAATGGAATCAATGCCAGACAAAGATCCACACAGACAGCACAGTATCCAAACTATGATGTATCATTATAACAACTCGGGCTTATTGCAAAAAACACAACATTTCTGCAAAACTACTACATTGCTTCTTGCACATCTTGTAACATCCAAAGTGACACTTTCAGGGCTCTAGACTGTGACATAAATAAGACTAATCAAAAAATGAGAATGTGCGAGTTAAATTTTGACGTGGTCGCATTTGTGCGGGTGCATGGTCATGCCCTTAATCGATGTCTGTCTACCTCCACTTGCATTAGTGACTAATCTGTCATATTATCGACTAGGGCTGCACGATTAATCGCAATTTACATGAAATCGCACTTAAACCGATTTGGCTTATCGCGATTATGAAATCGCAAATGCTGCGATAAGGTTTTTTATGTGCAGCTTGTCATTAATGTACGGCTCTGTAAACGCTGCTCCATCTGAAAGCACTGTGAGTTTGAGTCGCTTATAACGTGCATTTGAAAAAGCAACACGCGTCAAACATCTTTCCAAACATGAGAAGCATTTGAGACTCTTGTCCAACAAAAGACAACATTTAATAACATGCTTTTACTCCAAACTCACTTCATAACGACAGTTGAGCTCATCCTTCAGTGAGATGATGTGGCTTCTTACACAGAATAAGGCAGTTGTGTGTTTATAAGTCATGTTTAATCAAAGCGTTTCAATCTTCTGTTTATTCAGCTACAGCGATAGGGATTTCCTGGAATGATGTGTGTTATTGTATTTCTGCAGCGGGGCGTATTTGGCGTGTCTTGAGTTAGAGCGCCCTCTGGTGTTCAGATGGAGCAGCGTTAACTACCGATCAGCTGACAAGCTGCGCATAAATTCGTGTGCGGTTTCATTGCGATTAATCGTGCAGCCCTATTATCGACTCCCGTTGGCATTTTTCCCTCTTTTGCGCCTCGCTTTTAAATCACCAATTCGATGTGCACAGCCGCATGGGGATTCATAACGGTGCGCAGCAGAGCGAGCGTTTTCAACTCATTCCTATGGAAGATGAAGTTCGTGCGGCTGTGCACATTTTTAATTTTCAAATTTGGGGGCGGCAATTGCTTGAATGGTGGGTTCATTGTTATTAAAACACAACAAAAGAGTAAAATGACAAACTCGCTTAAATGGGTACTTTTACATTTCGATTTTAAACCAAATCTTCCGCCATCGTCTTGTCAGCGTAAGACAAAATGGGCAAAGTGAGGTGAAATCTGACTCCTGCTGCTAATCTGTGCTACGACACGTTTAGCTTTTAATTGAAGCGTCTATCTTCTAACGGAACTAAATAATTTTTATTACTATTATATAAATCGAAACGACGGTGGGGGGGGGGGGGTGCCGCAGTGGGCAAGGGATGAAACCGGTGTTGCAGCTGAACACTAGTAACACAGACTATTGCAGCAAGCCTATTAGTCATATTTGATAGTTAAAAGATTAAAACATTTTGCCAACATGAGGTCTTGTCACTGTCAGTCTTTTTACATCAGTGCAAAACTAGGGTATGCCAGGGCTCTAGACTGCGACCAATCCGTCGCCTTTTGCGACCATTTTTCCTGCCGGTGCGACCAAATATTTATTTAGGTCGCGCTGGTGCGACCACAACGTTGCCGAGCAGCGAATGTAAACAAAATAAAAGCGGAACGAAAATGCGCTACTCATTTATGCTTCACGGACTGTTTATTAGTTCAAACCAATAATAGCACCCCGAACTAACTCGCCAGTCGCGGGCAGATCTCGATCACGCGACACTGTTACTCTGGAGATCCAGTGAAAAAATCCATTGAATTCACCTCAGATTTAATAACATCATCGCTGCGAGATCCAGTGAGAAACATTCCGTTTCGGCGCAGAGTCCTCAGTTCTAAACCATAGATATCAGATCAAACAGCGCTGACGTGGAAACCAGGAGAAACGCTTATAGAAGGCTTTCAGTCCACAAACCAGCAACATTCACCTTGGATTTAGACTAATGTAGTAACTTAACTCTAACCATAACTAAGGTATTGTGACAGAAATAGTCAAACGCTTACAAGTAGGCCTACTACACATCTTTTTCCAGCACTTCAAAACAATAATATCATATATAAATGTTATTTTTAATGTGATGATCAACACATTTTTTGTTCATCCTTCAAAGATTGTCAACTCTTATTTAAACACTTATTTTATATATATTAAATTAGCATTGTAAACAGTAGGATGCTTATTGGCTCTTTTCACTCGTTTTGCTTTTTAAATAATAAGACATTATGAATGATAATTAAAGTTAATTTCATCTACACCCTAAATTAAGTTTAGTGCTTTATCGTCAGCCCCAGTGCTACCAGATATGTGTTGTAGAACTCAGTGTCTCGGTGCTGCTGTTAGTGTTAAATGTTAGTCTGGAGCCCTGTGAACTTAAAATAAAACAGCACATTGTAATATCTGTATGTTACGTCTATTTATTATTAAATAATTTGTCAGTATTAGTTATTTTGGGGGAAATTTGCATTGCATTTAATTGCATTGCAAGCTGATTTAATGTGTGCCCCTAAATTTTCTGCTTGCGCTCCTAGAAAAAAAAGTTAGTCTGGAGCCCTGTATGCAGACAAAGACTACTCATCAGCATTCATTGATTAGTCCCATGTTGTAGCAAAAAAAAAGGTGCGACCAAATCATGGACTGGTGCGACCAACTGAGAAAGTTCATCACACCAGTGTGACCAGTGGGAAGGATGAGTCTAGAGCCCTGACTTTGCATTGAAAGTGCAGTACAGTACAGTACCAAGTTTACTATGTCAGAAAAACATACATATGGAGCTGGTTATGTGATGCAAACATCAAAATGTGATAAAATGTGCAATATTGTAAAAGTCAGTATTTTGCAAGGAACAACGTGAAAAGTCTTTATTAAAGATTTTTTATTTTTACATTTAATAATTTAGCAGACACTTATCCAAAGCTATTTACAAATGAGGAGAGCAATAGAAGCAATCAAACCTCGCTTCTATTAATTGCTCCAACAGAAAACATCTAAGTTAAAAACCTTGAAATCAAGTACATGGTCTCATAGAAAACCTTTTTACCTGGCTTTTTGTGTATGTAACCAATCTGCAAGATTACAAAGCATAAAGTCAATGGCAAAGTGAGTTAATTGCTCCAACAGAGAACACCTACCTTAACAGCCTCGCTTGTAGTCCTGCCATCATTTACGTAATGTAGCTTCATCACCATTTAACACACTTGCATAATGGCTGCCTGCTGGCTACTTTGGCTCGCCCTCAAATAAAGGTAGTTATAAGGCCGGTAAGAGTTTTATCACTTTGCTGTGGAAATGCTGTTTTTTTTTTTTCTGTTTCTTTCCGGTCTAAGGGCAAAAAAAGGGATAATTTGAAGAATAAGTGGTTAAACTAACACTTTGTTCAACAGTACAACCACATCCTTTTGTAGTTTTCACAATTTTTCTAACAATCTGTTAGATCTTAGTCAGTGTGTTAACGGTAGGGGTGTAACAATATATCGCAATATAAAAATGCAACTATGTGTCGTGGATAGTGACAAAATGTATTGTGGATATTTCACTCAAAATAAAAATTACAGAGTTTTAGTGTCAGTACTACATTAAACTACATAATGTATAATAATACAATGGGGGAATATTTGTGGGTCCTGATAATGCCAAATGTATTATGTTACCAGTGACCTATATTATTTTAAAGTGCCCCTATTATGCTATTTTAAAGTTTCCTAATGTTGTTTTGGAGTCTCCTACAACAGGTTTACATGCATCAAAGGTAAAAAAACTGTTTAATTTTCTCATAATATACATCTGCACATCGCCACATTTTCAATGATTCTCAAACGACTCGTCAGATGAATCAATATCTCTAAATCCCTCCTTTCCACGAGCTGCTCTGAGTGGCCAGACAGCTCAGTCTGTTGTGATTGTGCACCGCGTACAGCGTGCCTCAAAAACAACGTCAGCACCAGAGTTTCCGCTAGAAAAAAATGGTGCCGGTCAAAGTGACCGGCAGAGGTTTCGTTTTACGGACATTTTTATGATATGCCGGTCAAATATCGCCTCTTAATTAGTCAAGTTTAGGAAAACTGGAGGCAGTCTATGTAACTTAAAAAATGACATAATCAGGCCATATAGAATGCAACATGTTATTATTAGCTTAACTTTCAAATAGACGGAAAAAAACATGAACGTCCGATTGGTGTCAATCAACGCCAATTGTTTTGTTTTTTAATGCGGTTTCACACACATTCACTTTTTGAAACATTGAAGCACGGATGTACCTAATACAAATAAATAAAATCAGATCATTCATTTAGTTCGTTATTAAATAAGAGATCTAGCGCTAAAATCTGTTGATTTTGAAATCAAGCTGAGCGCTCGTGTCCACTGCTATCAGTTGCATGGACGACGCGCTGCGCGAGTTGCGCAATCTTCACTCGGACGCGCGTTTCAATCTATCGCCGTTGCGGAGACTCTGTTCATTCCGGTGAAATCACAGAATAAAATGCAAGTCCCTGCTTGATATAGACTAACCACTGATGAACATAGGCTATTCAGTTTTGATGAGAGAAAAAAAACTGTACCAGTGCGCGGATTAGAACCACTAGGCTATAATGTGATGTTCCTGATTCACCATCGCCTGGCCTCTGAAAAAAGCTTTCAAGGCTAGTCTGCCTGGGCCTGGACATATTTGAAACGTCTCACTCAATCGTTCGTTGTTTAGGTCTATATTACAGCCGTTTTAGGCGTGCGCTTTATTTGAAATGCAGCATGCGATGTTGTTTCATATAACTTTCAAACGGTAGAGCCTGTTCCTTTATAACATAGCCAAAGATCGGTGTATTTTTGCCTTATACATTTTAGGCTTATTCTTAAATTCAGATTGTGTTAGGGGGGCGGGATTATTAGGCAATTTTTAATCGGACAATTTGACCGGAGAGATTTAATTTTGTCGGACATCTCATTTTTTTACCGGCCAATGTCCGGTAATTACCGGACAACGGAAACCCTGGTCAGCACTGCTTGTCCTGAGGCTTCCTACACCGTCAAGTCAAATATATTTATATAGCGCTTTTCACAATACAGATTGTATCAAAGCTGCTTCGCAGTATCAATCAAAACAACTTAACAATGTTTGTTTATTACTGGAAAAAAGACATCCAAGTTTGGTAGAGCTGATCAATGGTATGATTGGTTAATTAATTTGAATATCCCCAACTGAGCAAGCCAAAGGCAACAGTGGCAAGGAACCGAAAAACTCCATCCAGTGACCTAATGGTGTCCTAACACCCCATCAGATGACCCAATGGAGAAAAAAAAAACCTTGGGAGAATCCAGGCTCAGTCGGGGGCCAGTTCTCCTCTGGCGTTTATGAACTAGAGGCCGAATTTACAGTAACTGTAAGATAAAAAATGTATATGAATGCCTGGCTAAATGGATGCGTCTTCAGTCTAGTTTTGAACTGGGAGAGCGAGTCTGAGCTACGAACAATATCAGGAAGGCTATTCCAGAGCTTCGGAGCTAAATGTGAAAATGCTCTGCCTCCTTTGGTGGATCTGGATATCCTAGGAATGACCAGAAGCCTCGAATTTAGTGAACTTAAAGAGCGCGATGGATTGTAAGGCGATAGAAGATCCGTTAAATAGACTGGAGCTAAACCATTTAGAGCTTTATAAATCAAAAGCAATACCTTGTATTTAATACGGAACTTTATAGGTAACCAATGAAGTGATGATAAAATCTGTGTTATATGATCATATTTTCTTGATCTAGTAAGAACTCTAGCGGCTGCATTTTGGACTAACTGTAGCTTGTTTATTGAAGATGCAGGACAACCAGCTAATAAAGCATTACAGTAATTTAGTCTCGAGGTCATGAATGCATGAACTAACTTTTCTGCATCAGAGACTGATAGCATATTACGTAGTTTAGCAATGGTTCTAAGGTGGAAAAAGGCAGTTTTTGTAACGTATGAAATATGCTTTTCAAAAGACAGGTTGCAGTCTAATGTAACACCCAGGTCTTTTACTGTAGCGGATAAAGTAACAGGGCATCCTACTATGTTAAAGTCGTGCTGTGAAAGGTTTTGTGTACGGTTTTTAGAACCGATAAGTATTACCTCTGTCTTGTCTGGATTTAATAAAAGAAAATTACGCGTCATCCAATCTTTTATATCTTTAACACAATCTGTCAATTTGGATAATTTAGCGTATTCATCTGGCCGTGATGAAATATATATTTGAGTGTCATCAGCATAACAATGGAAACTAATTCCATGTTTCCTTATAATATTACCAAGTGGCAGCATATATATTGAGAATAATAAAGGGGCTAACACAGATCCCTGCGGCACTCCATAGTTTGCCGAAGTTATAATCGATTTTTCTCCATTTAAGTAGACGAAATGGTAGTGGTCAGATAAGTATGACCTGAACCAGCTTAATGCTTGTCCTTGAACACCAGTGTAATTTTGTAGTCGATCTAAGAGTATTGTGTGATCTATAGTATCGAACGCAGCACTAAGATCAAGTAAAACTAGTACTGAGATACAGCCTTGGTCCGAAGCTAAAAGTAAATCATTTGTGATTCTAACAAGCGCAGTTTCAGTGCTATGATGTGGCCTGAATCCAGACTGAAACTTTTCATAGATGTTGTTTTCTTGCAAGAAAGAGCCGAGTTGAGCGGACACAACTTTTTCTAATATTTTTGACATAAATGGAAGATTCGAAATGGGTCTGTAATTTGCTAGGTTATTTGGATCTAATTGTGGTTTCTTAAGAGGTTTTATAACTGCCAGCTTGAACGTTCTTGGAACATGACCTAAAGATAAAGATGAGTTAATAATATTGAGAAGAGGCTCTTCCACTATAGGTAACACTTCTTTCAGTAGTTCAGTTGGTATAGGATCTAATAAACATGTTGTTGTTTTAGATGAAGTGATAAGTTTGTTTAACTCTTTTTGTTCTATGGTTGTAAAGCATTGTAATTGTTCTTGCGGGGTGATAATTGCGGCCGATTTATAAGGCGCGAGCAAAGATCGAACGTTTACGATTTTGATTCTGATGCTTTCAATTTTCTCGGTGAAGAAGTTCATGAAATCATTACTACTAAACTGTAACGAGGTATTTTGTTCAGACGACGTCTGTTTATTTGTTAGTCTAGCCACGGTATTAAATAAAAACCTTGGATTATTTCGGTTGTTTTCTATTAATTCGCTGAGGTGCTCAGCCCTGGCCGTTTTAAGTGCCTTTTTATAAAGTGACATACTGTCTTTCCACGCGATTCTAAAGACCTCTAAATTAGTTTTTTTTCCATTTACGCTCTAAATTAAGGGTTTCTCTCTTTAAAACATACGTAGTATTATTGTACCATGGTGCTATACTTTTTTCTCTGACCTTTTTTATCTAATGGGTGCAACAATATCCAATGTTCTAGAGAGAATGGTGCTCATAGTGCTAGTTAGTTTGTCTAATTCATCTGTTTGTTTGGGTTCAGGCAGCAGCTGAGACAGATCAGATAAGCTATTTGAGAAATGATCTATGGTGGATGGACATTGTTCTACCTGGTCGATAACGTGGCGCAGCATGACATATTACAGCAGTGCGTAATATGCAAGTTACCAAGTAGTGGTCAGTGACATCATCACTTTGTGGAATGACATCTATATCGGTTGGATCGGTTCCATATGATATAATTAAATCGAGTGTATGATTAAGACGATGAGTTGGTCCGGTGACGTTTTGCTTGACCCCGAAGGAGTTTAATAAATCTGTAAACGCAGCCCCTAACGCATCATTTAAATTATCTACGTGTATGTTACAATCTCCAACAATTAATGCTTTATCGACGTTGACCAAAAGATCTGATAGAAAGTCAGCAAACTCTTTTAGGAAATTGGCGTAAGGCCCTGGAGGTCTATATACGGTAGCCAATGCTAGAGATAATAGGGATTTTTTTCTTACATCTAAGAGCGTAACATTTAGCACTTCAAACGAATTAAACCTATGACGAGTTTTCTGAGTAACATTAAGGATATCTCTGTAGATTGTTGCAACACCGCCGCCACGACCGATCAGACGGGGCTCATGCTTATAACAGTATCCTGGCGGAGTAGACTCATTTAGACCGAAATAATCATTTGGTTTAAGCCAGGTTTCAGTAAGGCACAGAACATTGAAATTATTATCTGTGACCATTTCATTTACAATAACCGCCTTAGGTGTGAGCGATCTAATGTTTAGAAGACCTAGCTTTAGAAATTGTTTTTGTTCACTAATACCGTAAACTCATGTGTAAACTAATAAACAGTAACGAACAATGACGTTGATTTTACCATATAAATCCGAGCGCAAATCCGAAGAGGAATCATTGGAAGAACTAGTTATTCAACCCGAACCTCCATTGCATGGGCGACTCGAGCAGGACTCAGTGTTCCTCAGTGATGCGCTACTCAGTTTGAGGTACATTATGAGATGTTGCAACTGTAATTCCTCACCATAAGCATTGACAAGTGCATGTCCATCAATAAACCGATTATTTTACTTGTACATATTTATTTACCGAGTATTTTTCTAATTTATTGCGGTGAACATGTGGAAACTGTATCAATAACAGTGAATACATTAGCCGAGCTCTAGCATGAATGACTGCTGTAACAAACGTTGGTAAAACAAATCTTGCTCCATGCTTAATCTTTCCTCAAACTAGTGAGAACGACAGACAATCTGCATTAATAGACAGTTTTAGCAGATTAGCAGAAGTATGTCAGTAAGACAGTAATAATGTGAGTTAGCCAGTTAGCAGGAGACCAACACAATATAAAACTCCAAAAAAAACTGCCTTTACCTTCACATTATAGAGCACAGCGTCTTCTCGACATAATGCTACCCAGTATCCACAGGAATCAGCAGCCGGTTTGAGGTACAAGTTTTCCCTGTCTGCGCATTCAATAAGTGAGCAGGCAATATTGACGTCACGACGAAACGGCTTATGACTCATTTGAAAAACGATTAATTTCATTGACTCAGAGTCGACTCTTACTTTTGAAAGACAATAACTTTATATATGGTGCACTTTCAGATTTAAAACTTTGCAGGATGTTTTCATTCACCTAGAGCTATGTAACACTACATGAAAGGTCATTTTCAAAAATCCATAATAGGGGCACTTTAAATATATCGAGTCAGTGACAGTGCAAGCATATTCGTCTAAAATAATTCTGTTTTCAGCTTCAGAATCATGAATATTTTTATTCTGGTGTCACTATTATCCTGTGCATTGGTTCCCAGCACCAAGCCTATTCATTTACACCCACAATAATATAAAACTTTTTATATTTTTTGTTAACCTTTTATCATATGTCTTGGAGTATCGCAATAATATCGTATCGTGAGTTCAGTATCGCGATATGTATCGAATCGTGACATGAGGGTATCGTTACAACCCTAGTTAACAGGCATACAAGTTTTACTGTGATGTAGAGAAGTGACACGTTATAAACATCACCCCTGAAGTGTAGGAGAGTTATAAAATAGGAATGCTTCAATTCGGGCTGTATTATAATAATATAATAATATTAATATAATAATATAATATTAAAATATTCATAAATATACGTTAAAAATATTTTGTATTAAATTAATTTTAATTCATTATTTTAAACAATATTATTCCATATCCTACCCAATGCTGTCCTCCTAAAAATGTGTAATTTAAAGCCTTTGAAAACAAATCTAGTGAATGAGTATGTAGGCTATGCTGTACATTATAAGCAAAAAAGGGTTAAAATACATTCTAAACCTAAAACAACTGATTGCTAATTATTTTAAACGGAAATTAAAACGACAATTAAAAATGATGATAAACATAAACAAAAGCACAATGTTAACTTGTATGAGGCATGAAGAAATCACACACATTCACAAATCAAATGAATATTAATTATATTACATTAATGGGCTATTCCAAAAATTGTGCCTGAACTGTTACTGCGGCCATTTGAACAAATCGGTTGAATTAATGACTCCCTCAACTCACTTAAGACAGTGACTTGCCGTCACCTACTGGTGTTTATAGTTTCATATTTAAAGTAACCTTTAATTAAAAGGTTAAAATTAGAAATCATTTCGTATTTAAATATTGAATAAAAAAAAAATCTCATCGCTTTATTTATGCAATTGTAAATGGAGTGTAAATATATTAATGCCAGTTCTGATGCTACTTCTGTGTCACCTCTGCACTGCAAAGATGGATTTTGATTGAATGATTTATTTGACTGGTAACAGTGGTATTGTTTTATTATTCTAATAGAATTAATTTTGAATGTTAGAATTTGACATAAAAGGTAATGCATACATCTAAAAATGCCCATATATAGGTGAAAATGCCCCTGAAAATCAATTTAAGGTGGCAAACATTGCCCCTTGATAAAAAAAATATTTCTGTCACTGCTGTGAACTGACCACCGTATAGAATATGAAAAATATGAATATCTTCGTGAGTCAGCTGTCAACAACAGACCTAAACCAGCCATCGTACCAGTACACAAACACAATCAGTAAAATCTCATCGAATTATTATCAACAAAACATATTGAGATATATTTTTGTCAATATTGCGCACCCCTAATGTACGGTATTAATTTAGATTTTTATTTTAAAAAGCCTTAAATTTGACTTTTAAAAAGTGTACAGCAACCCTGAGTTAGCCTGTGTCTTAAGTGAATAAACTGTTGGGAAAGAAATGTCATTGTATTAGATTCATGCATTCGATCTTAAAGACTGTAGTGTTTTAAAGTTTAACTCAGGATTTAATTACTATTTTAACAACTGGTTGTTTAATGCAATATTTTGTTTTCAAGTGTGCAATAGACAAGTCTATAGGCTTGTTCCAGTCTGGATATTCTCGATAGTACATCTCAAAATTGTGAAGATCGCAAATTAGATCGTGGACCGTGATTGTTTGTTAAAAGTTTACCACCGCTAGTTTGAGGGATTTAAGCTCTTAACATCTGGCAACCACAAACATCAATGTTAGTTAGGACTTGTTACCATTGCAAGATAACCAAATGTCAAATAAAAAAGTTGTCTCAGTATAAATAACGAGCGAGCCAATATGGTGATTATTATTTTTAATTAATCAAGCGAATAATAAAATCTGATTAATCGTACAGCCCTTCCCTGTCGTACAAGCACATCTCAGAAGCAAATGATTTCTCATTACAGGGAATTTTGTTTTCACGCTTTTCCACTTACTCTCATTTGTCTACAAAGTGTTCAGCATTGCCCGCCTGGCTGAGCAATACTAGTGGGTGCGGTTGAGTTTAATTACAGCTAAATTACAAGCAGCTTAAGGGATTACCTGCACATGATATTGTAATGATGAGGATGCT
Organism: Gila orcuttii; assembly: GCA_026230005.1. NCBI lineage: Eukaryota > Metazoa > Chordata > Actinopteri > Cypriniformes > Leuciscidae > Gila > Gila orcuttii. The sequence goes on along the minus strand of JAPDVR010000013.1, from coordinate 43,304,369 downwards.
GAATATGTGCTTTCTGCTTAATGGCTCTACGAATACTGGCATATCTGATGAGCCTGTCAGGAGCCCTTCTGCTGGGATTACTCCTGCTTCCCGATTCCCATTCCTGTTCTTTTGCATCTTCTCATTTACCTCCATCGATAACTGTTAAGAAGTTAGTGCGGGCTGAAAATGCTGCTTAATGAAGTTTATGGCTGTGTTGAGTTTATTATCCTGTCCTCCTGTGACAGTTTGTTACACAACTTTACTGGCACTTTTTTTCTGCTTCTCATAAGCTGAAAGTGGGTCATTCTGTGCTTGATTTAGGAGCAGTTGGAATACTTTGACAGGTTTTGCTGCAGTGGATTTCAGCATGTGGCATTTTTTTCAGTGTCTATCTGGCTGCTACTAATGTACGGTAGCGAATATTCAAAGAATCGAGAGATAAAATATCTTTTTTGTATTTATAGAAATAGGTAACCCGAAAATGAAAGTTGTCATCACCCTCATCAAAAACACTATTTTGGTAAAACATTTTTTCTTTGATAAAGTTCAATACACTTTTTTTTTTTTTTTCTTCTTTTTTTTTGTGTGCAATTTTCAGGGGAATTGTTAAAAGTCTTGTTATATAGTTGTCTGTATATTAAACTGGGATCGAAAATAATTTAAAGGGGTGGTTGATTATGATTTCACTTTACTTTCACTAACTTTAGTTAGTGTGTAATGTTGCTGTTTGAGCATAATCAACATCTGCAAAGTTACAATGCTCAAAGTTCAAAGCAAAGGGAGATATTCTTTTACAGAAATCACTTTTTAAGGACTTCAACAAATTCTTTCAATTTCAACAAATTTAAGGACTTCAACAAACTGATTTACATAAATGTACATAAACCTTGCCCTCGGGAACACACAACAATGGCCAAGGGCCTGAGTCCATGAGAAGAGTAAGAGTTGTTTGTGAGTCTGCTCAAGCTGTCGCATCCATCTTTTCACATTTATTGCAATGCAGTACATAAAACAAATGCAATAGCATGTCACTCTAGGCATCTTACAACTGTTCCCACACGAGCGATTTATAGATAATCAAGACAGAATATGCTAATCATTGATTCATCAACTAACCAATCTAACCAACTTCCTGTTGCATTCTACATGTCACTTCTTGTCTCTCCATCATTGTCCGACTCCAGTTTGAACATAAAAGGCAGAACAGTTCCTGACATTTTAGTGCGTGTCTGCAAGCTGTTAAGGACACCAGCTGTTGAAGCTCCGCCCTCTGTGTGGGAAGCACCAGCTCATTTGCATTTAAAGGGACACACACAAAACTGTTTTTTGCTCACCCTTAAAAAAGAGACCATTGTATTTTGAGCTATTTTGAGCTAAAACTTCACATACACAATCTGGGGACATCAGAGACTTATCTTGTAAAAAGGGACATAATACCAGCCCTTTAACATTTTAAAATGTAACAATTTAAAATTAAAATTAACATTGAGTTAGACATGACAAAAGTAAAATGTCAATAACCACTTCAAAATTTTGTTTTGGACTTATTGAAACTGATGGTTTGATGGTTAGCCAACCCAAAAATAAAAATGATCATTTACTCACCCTCATGTGTTCCAAGCCATACTTTCATTGATTTTTGAAAAGCAAATTAAGGTATTTTGAATGAAATTTGATATGTCCCTCCATTGTTCACTCCACACAACTACCACTTTGTCGCTCCAAAAAGTTCATAGAGATCATAAAACGGATCCATATGAATTGAGCTGTTTTGGCAAAATTTTCTGAAGAGAAACGATTGCTCTATATGATTGACATATTTAATTTAGGCTTGTATTCACATATAAACATTCATCAATGCACACATCTGATACGGTAATAAAAAAACAGAAGCTCAAGCATGTTCGCTTGACGTGCGAGAGCCCATGAGGTTTGTTCTTGCGCATCAAGCAGGTTCGGTTGAGCTTCTGTTTATGTTCGCTGCTCAATGTTTATGTAAATAAAAGCCTAAATTCAATCTGTTCATCATATAAAGGTAAACGATACAAGTTATCAGACCGCATTGGTGAAAGAATCCAGGCGTTCAAGAAGTGTCTATGCTATTGAATGTCATGAAAATCCTCAAAAATAGAACAGATTGCCAACTCGAATTATGGCTACAGCTGCCTAGTCATTCTGCTGGATAATTTGTCATGTAATACAGAATGTTTTTGGGTGAGCTGTTTTTTTTTTTATAATATGAATAAACACAATGTGTTCAGTGATTAACCGCTGCAATGCCAACTGTCCAATAAATATGCCCCACTAAATGTGAGCTATGCTTAGTTTCATAACAAGATAAATGTGATTATCCTGTTTTTTGGACCTCATTGCATATCCTCATGGAAAAGAGATGTGCTGAAATCAACTGCTGAAGCATAGACATATAGACATGAAATCCTAATTCAAGCTGTGGCTGTTAGGACAGTATGCATGGCTGAATATTCACGCCATTTTTTTTTTTCCTTTCAGATTTTCCCAAAATAAATCCCCCCTGGTGCTGCTAACCTGCTAATTGATACAATGCACATCCTGTAGGAACATTGATTAAAACCGAAAGCCTAGCAGATCAAGGCCAAAGTATCACACACCGAACCCCAAACCGACTAGTAGATTAGCTAATTAGCTCCAAGTTGTTAACCAAGTTGATGAGTATTTGGGTCGTTGATATTAAATGTAATGCAAGGTGACGTACAAAAGTATAAAATTATTCAGTGACATTTAAGTGATATTTAAACAACATTTGACTGTTTAAATGGACACTTTTACAGAAATATATTAGGTTAAGATTAATTTTATTTTATCATTAATATTTTGTACAATACATGTAAGGCCTAAGTTTCTATATCTACAGGTAATTCTGAATATTTTATTTTATGTACTGAGATACATCTTCATACACAGGTCATGGGCTGGTGCTACAAGAGGATTTTGCTGTTCAAAGAGATCACTTGGGCCGAAGGCTTATGGCCATTGCGGGAGACAATGAGACTGAGGAGAAGAACTGCACAAAACCAGGTAATGCATGTGTCACTTACTTAATAGTATGCAGTGTTTCCCACAGGATTTTGTGAAACTGGTGGGCAGACCTTAGTCCCTCTAGGGGGGTTTGCGGGCAAGACAATATTGTACTTTTTTTTTTTTTTTTTTTTTTTTTAAGTAAAATTCATCAATCTGGAGCACTTTGAGAGTTCAAAATTAAGAGCTCCAACCCATGTTTCTTGTGCAAATTTAACAAAGAAAAAAGTTAGTGAATTGACTTGTGCCGGAACGTTAAAGGGGACTCAAACCTTTTTGTTGTTGTGATAGTCTACATTACATTCACACTTTTGCCAAACAATTAGAATATAATAATAATAATAACTTTATATTATTCAGGGCTCGACAAAAAAAAAATTATATTTGGTGGTGTAAACAATTTATTCTGAAGCAATATTTTCATGAGTGTTCTATCCGTTTTTACATGCTTAAATCTGCATATTTTTGATATTTACATTAGGGTGTTATTTACTTTATAAGGGCCTTTTTTTAACCTATTAAATGTATGCATTATCTTTCATGTCAAAGTCTTACATTTGATCAATAAATTCAGTTATAAGACACTATAAGGCTGTTACCAATCAAATTTAATAATTCACACTGCAAAATTACAACTCCAATAAATAATGTTATGAGGTAAATGTTTATAAATCATTTTTTTGAATATAAAAAGAAATGCAGTGATACTTATAAACAAAATTAAACCGCCAGTAGGGGCGACAAGTCACTTAATGAGCGAGTCATTAATTTAACCGATTAATTTAAAACACTAAATAATTCAGTAATAAAACACAGCTGACGGCGCTGAGTGTTGCTTAGAGAATGTGCAGTAGTTCTTCTGTGATCTTTGTTTGGAACTATTTTCATTGGTGAAATAGAACAAGAACAGTCAATATTGTGTCTAAAATTTAAGTAACTTTAATATCAATGTAACATTTGCAATCATGATATTCGGCAAATGGCTCCCTAGGTCGTGTTTTGTTTTTTAATTAAACATTTGTTAAAAAACATTTAGAATTTTTTACCTCAGTATGTTTTTTCTGTGAGTATCTTTGTGTGCTGTTACGCTCATTTGTTTAGATTTCTCCATGAAAGTCTCTCACAAAGACAGGCAGCGTGAGCCTCAACAGCGTGACCTTGGGCCGGTTGCACCAGCTGAACGTACACCCCAGTCGCAAGACTAAGCTTAACGTAAAATAAGTTTTAAGTCCTCCGTACCCTGGTGAAAAAAAAAATATGCTAAGTATACTTGCAGCCAGACTAATCCAGAATACTTCAAGTGTGTTGATTAGTTAACTTGAAGTGTGCTATTTTTAAACAACTAATTTTGTACTAAGTATATTTTAGTTGTAATTAAATTGTAGTAAAGCATAACTTTAAGTGTATTTAATATACTTTTGTGTGCTAAATTGGGACAACTTCGAGTATGCTTTAAGTATATGCCTGTATAAGGAGTAATTACATGCTTGATTAGTGATATTAAAGTCTACTTTATTTGTGTTACAAGTACATTACAAATTCATTACGAGTGTCTTCGAAACATGTATATTATCGATGTATATACGATAAGTGTATTATATATGTGTAAAAAGTATTTGCTCTGCAATACCTTTGGCTTATTCCAAATACTACAAATTGCTCACTTTGTCTTCAATAACAAATGCATATTAATAAACAAATATCGCTTAGCTTTATACTTTGTACAATATACTATTGTATACTATATAGAGCTGTGCCGGTAAAGTTGACAACTGCTCCATCACGGTTGTAAAGCTCCACAGCGTTGGCTGAGTAGCACCGGCGGTGGTACGCCAAAAGACATTTTTTGTATGTAAATGCTGTTTTACATGACTATTATGATGAGTGAAGCACAAAGCTTTGTTTACAAAATAAATAATAGGTTGGCAATTAAATGTTACATCGCAGCCATGCAGTGGCGGATTTAGCAAATTGGGGGCCCAAGGCGAAGGTAGTATGGGGCCCCCCCATCCGATCTTTAAAAGAGAACGTAAAAAAAAAAAAATTCAGATTTTTTTTTTTTTTAAATAAACTATTACATGGCACTTTCTGGAGAGTTTTGTGCAAAGAAATATAGAAAAAAAGTAGGTCTAGCAAGTCTTATATTTCTGTAATTCACAGAGATCAAACACAAATATGCTGACTGAATAGATTGCTAGTTGAGAAACACTGCTTTAATTAATGTTTTTATGATGACTTTGTGAAAGGTTAACTAAACAGCATGAGCCGTCTTCCTGCTGGCCAGTAAGTTATTTGGCAAATTTCATTCATACAGATCTGTATTATGCTATAGTTTTTGATAGTGTTATAAATTTCTTACAGATAATCACGATGATCATTGCGTTTGTCTTATCGAATGTGGTAGCTTTATGCAATTACAGTTTGTCTATAAGCTTTTTTTTTATTAATGCCGACAGTAAAATGTTGCCAGATATTGCTACGAAAAACAAGAAAACAAAATAATAATAATCCGAATTAAGTTCAAAGCTTGTGTTTTGGAAATAAGATTAATATATCACTAACCCTAACATGCAACTTTCCACTTTAATAATTTCCTAAAGTGTCACATTAAATCAGAAAAACAGGTCCAGGAGACTACTGCCACCTTTCCATTCGGCACCTTTCCTCCTGTCTGCGACACTAATGATTTGATGCCTTTTTTCACAAATGTTTTTTAGAAATATATAATTTGCGAAAAGTAAAAAATAAATAAAAACTTAAGCATAATTTAATGGGGCATTTTGGGGGCCCCTAGGTAGCTCGGGGTCCAAGGCAATTGCCGAGCTTTGCCTAATGGTTAAGTCCGCCCCTGCAGCCATGGAAACATTTGGATTCATGACGAATGAGTTGTGCGTGAGCTCATAAATTTAAGCTTTGTCAGCTTTGTATTCTGGTTTGTGATCTGGTCATCCGATTATCAGCGAATTTAACAATATTCTATTACAGTAGTTATTCCACTGGACATTGAATCTCAAATCTTCACTCACGTCTCACCCATTTTCGAAGGGGACTATAAACGTTTCTTCCTTGGTTAGCTTTTAATTCGGTCTATTATATTCGCAATCTTAACTGTGTTAAAGTATAAAAACGCTGTAGGATAGATAGCCTAACTTTTTACTTGCACATCAAATTCTTTTTAACACAGTTTGTGCTTGTTATTAGACATGGTAAGGCGCGTCAATTTATTTGTAAACAGTGTTTTACACACAAGGGTGATTTTTAGTTTTGCTTTCTCTGGCTGCGTAAAATCAAACAGCCTCAATGCCTTGCCCTTGTTGAAGATAAAATTGTCTCTTCAGACCTTTTACAAGAAGTAGAAAACATGAAGAAATCAGAAAAGAGATCGATGGTCTCTTTCCCGCTCGTGTCCCACATCCCTCTCAGCGCAGAGCGGTAGGCTTAGGCTATGTCACGCGTCTTTGTGTGGAAATATCAAACTAATTTTTATATATATATATATATATTTAAATTTAGGCCTATTATATTAGGCTATTTAAGTTACCATTTTATTTACTGATATTAATTTCAATGCTTTACAGGCTTTAGTGTGTTGTTATTTGACGGAATTGCTCGAATAAACATGCATGTCTGTTATAAAATGGATGTTGGAGTCTCGTTTATTAATGTTATTTTATTTCAAAACAACCACCGCTGGTAGTTGGTCTATTGCCACCACGGTGGTAAAAAACTGACACTGTCACAGCCCTAATATGCTATTGTATACTATAATGTATTTTGAAAGTATACTTTCAATGCATTGTTACAATGACAATTTTCAGCACACAGACATATACCTAAAATACATTTTTAAGTAAAGAGTAAGTAAAGTGCAAATATACTTTTGAAAAATAAAAAATGTTCACTTCAAGTATATTTTTTAGAAAATATACTAAAGTACAATTATTTTAAAGTTTGTTAGAAGTTGTATTGTGAAAATATGTAAAAGCATGATGTTAATATAGCCTACTTTTAATATATTTAATATATTTATGTATTTTGGGGCCCCTGAATTTGTTTTGGTTTTTTTCAGTTGCTTAAAAACATATTAATGGCTAAAGTCTGATTACATCGTATTCAGCACAAACAGGACTACAGTAATATGTGAGCAACATGTACATAAAGGTTTGTAGTTTTGAGAAAATAACGTTTGTGTGGTTTAAAAAAAAAAAAATTTTTCAGTCACTTAAATGAGGCCATATAACACACAGTAAACATTTGTTCATGAGGCTTTTCAAAACTGAATCTTGTTACCTAGAGTTTTTTGTTTGTTTGTTTGTTTGTTTCAAAACAATGTGAAAATCATCCTGGTCACACCTTCATACAAAACAATATAGTAATTTAACTTTTGTAAGACACTACTTGTCAGAATGGCTGATTTGTGGGGAGGGTGTGAAACATGAATAATGCTGTGATTCACACCTGAAGAGAGACAAAACCCTCCCCTGGAAATATCACTGAGGAATGTGACCGAGGAAAACTATAGAGAATGAATGTGAGGAGTTAAAAGAAGTAATCTGACTACACATTTTCTTTACAAAGAGACTTTAATTAAAAACTTTAGACATACACTACCGTTCAAAAGTTTTAGATCTGTACGTTTTTTTTTAAAGTCTCGTCTGCTCACTAAGATTTATTTGATCCAAAATAAAGGAAAAACTGTTTTTTTACAATTTAAAATGTTTTCCATTTAAATATATTTTAAAATATAATTTATTCCTGTGATGTAAATTATTACTCCAGTCTTCAGTATCACATGATCCTTACTCATCCGAAATTGTATCTACGGCTGGATCAAGTCATTATTCAAAATAAGTCCCGCTCTTCTTCTGAGGAAAATGCGATCTCTCTTTGTTACCATCCATTACGAGCTGAAGAGCTTCCTCACCGGTGCAGCGTGCCATCTTCCAAACGCGCAGGGAAGTGAAATTTATGATGAAACTTAATGATTTTAAGGCATTGTTGGGGGCGTTTACCGTTTCACAGATCGCCTCAACACATTATCTTATGAATAGCGCACTCTGCATGTGGGTGTGACCACATTAACGATAATTAGCTGAGCCAGGAGAAACTGTACATCTCTTTAATTTCATGCAGGAGAATATTTGTTTTAAATGTGAACTCTTTTATTTAAAAGTAGACATGTCAAGCTTTCTTTAGACGTACATTTTATGTTTGTGTGATAAGTATTCACCGTGTTTCAGTTCATTATTCAGACATCTTTCAGAAAGTTTCTCGCGGAGACAGCGACAGCTAAAAAGCGCACTGTTTATTTCCTTTTTTTTGTTAGTATTTGCAATGTACTATTAAAAAGGGAACATATTTCAAATACAATAAAGTATACTTTTTTCCCACTTGGGTAGAATTATTACCTGTTGCACCATCTGGGCGTAGCGCACGTCTGAGACTAAATCTTACGCCTAGTCAAATGTAGGTGTAAAGTGAGAAATCTTGACTTGTTTCCATGGTGAAAATAAAGATAAATAAAAACGTTGAGGCAATGGCATACTTGTATACAGGCTACACGTTCAGCGTGCTTTCCAGCGTGAAAAATAGACTTAAAAGGACGACGCCCCTTCACTCTCTTCCATTGTGAAAAGTGAAGTCCTAATATGGCGCTGACATCTTGCGCTGATTTGGGACCTGATTCTGCGCGGTAGTGAGCGTAAAGTGGAGCCGCGATATCAAGGTCCAGCCCTCACTCCCCCAGAAACGGTTTACTGCAGAACAACTCATTATGTCGGTGTGAAATAAACAGTTATGGACATGTTGAAATTAAAGTTGTAGCTCCAGTCTCCTCCCGAAGATCCCCAAAAAGGTTGTCAATCCTGACGTCAGATTCACGTTTTTATAGCATCAAATAACTAACTAAAACCAACTAAATAAAACTTGTTTTAAAAAAATGAACACTTAAACTTACATCAGTTTGATTAAAAACTACCTAAAATGATAGAAAACATCTTTGGAAAAACGGCACGCTTGGCAGAGTAATGAGAGACCGCACCAATCCTCTAGATAAATATAGAGATGGAGAACTTATTGAACATTTTCGTTGCAGCAGGGTTGAATTGTTAGGCCGTGTGTCCACCAAAGCGTTTTTAGCCGGCTGAAAACGCTAGACGCCCTGCTGAAAATACCTAGCTGTGGCCGTTTGAGAGCATTTTGGCAGCGCTGCGTTTTTTCAGTTGAGACGATTTGTTGCTATGATACAGAATATCTGCACCACAGTTTACTTGTAACTGATTTCGTAGATAATTTGTTTCATACTAAAAAATTTTTCATCCATTTTGTTCGGTTAGCTCTGCTGGGTTATGTCGTTGTACAGAAATAATTAGGGGTCAACCGATTATCGGCCTGGCCGATTATCGGCGCCGATATTGAGCATTTTTATGGTTATCGGTATCGGCCATTTTCAAAACCGATTTGCCGATAAAATAATTTTATTTTGAAATGCGCTATATTTGGCTCTAACGCAGGCATCTCTGTCGGAACTCACCACTCTGTAGACTAGACCAATGTCCCGCACATCTGATTTGTTGGGAGTCACGAGTCCGGCCAATCAGCGCAAAAGCTGAGGCACTGAAAGTGTTGCACTCTCACACCGAGAGCACTCGCTGACTGGAGCTGCTTCACTGATCACGCATCAGTCTATCAAAGTTAAGACAGCAGCAGACTTTGCTGAAGTAGCAATACTTTACTACACTGAAGTTGCAAAACACCTCAATATAACAGGGTCCTGTGATGTCCGCGATGCAGAAAACACGGAAGGAATCGCGGAATCCAGTCATAAAAACGGAATTTAATGTATAAAGCGGATCCTCACGGAATTTGTCAACTTCTTGATGAATTAATAAAAGAACAGGTCAGTACAAATCAAATCGGATGTCAAACCGCAAACCGTTATTTAAATATGAATCCTGCGTGTCTCTAAATGAATGGCGCAGACGCGTGATCATTACCACACACACACAGAAGCACGCGTGACGCTTTGCGCTGTTTTCAGCCTCAGCCGCATCATTATATGAGGACATGATTGCATAAACATCATCTCCAGAGCCGCTTAGTCACTTCATGAGCTTAATGCTTCAACTGAGAAAAGTTAGTCATATCCATAGGGTCATATCATAAACACACAGAAACTCAAAGATCTCAACGGCAACCCGTCAAAATAAAAGTTCGGTTTTTCATAGGGCCCTAAAAATGTAATTTGTGTTAAACTGTAAATAAATTGAATTGTTTGATAATTTCAATTAATTAGAAATGCTTTTTTTATTAGTAAAATTTAATTTTACCATTAAAATAGTCTTTAAGTTTTACAAAATCTTTACAGAATGCTGCTGGGTGCTCCCTGAAATTTTTTATAGTTATTATTATTAATGTTATTAATTATGTTATTATTAACAGTTCTCAGATTTAAAAATATGATTAAAATCATTTAAAGAGAGTTTTTGTAAAAACCCTTTGTTATTCTTAATTTTGACTTTAACTTACATTTTTACACCAGACATAGGCTATATCGGTTCAAAATATCGGTTATCGGTCTACTTGATCTGTAATAATCGGTATCGGCATCGGCCCTGAAAATCACATATCGGTCGACCCCTAGAAAGAATGTTGTGACAGTTGGTCGGTGTGGTTTTTGTCCCGCCCCTCCTCCACTGTGATTGGACGGCTGTGTAAAAAGTGACAGTGATGAGCGCAGCGTTTTACCAAAAGTTGAACATGTTTCAACTCTCGGCGACCAGTAAAAAACGCAGGGTGCTCAGCGCTTGAGCATTAAATACCCGCTCAGCGCCTCGTTACGCTCATGGCGTTCAAAAAACGCGGCGCTCCCATTAAAAACAATTGGAATTTTACACCAGCTGCGTGAAAAAACGCTTTGGTGGACACACAGCCTAAGAATTAATCAATGATTTATCACCGCCATTACAACACATAACCAACAGGAACGGAGCGCTGTCCCCAACACTGCAGGTGCTAATTTTTCTTCGATTTTATGCCAATGCTTGCATACCAAAATATGCATATACTTACTGAATAGCTCAATAATTTTTCTTGTTTCACAATCTCTAATTTTCTTTTTTTGGCTCAGCAATTATTTTTCATCTATTCGTTGTAGCTAATAAATTCAAATTTGTAACCGGGGTGGCACGGTTCACAAAACAACTCCACGGTTCAGTTCGTATCATGGTTTTAGGGTCACGGTTTTCGGTTCTGTACGGTTCTTGTTGTTATTTTGTCTTTTAATCTTTAACACTCCAGAAATGTACTTCAGCATATGATATAGGCTATAGCCACAATTCAGGATACAGTATTAAAATTTTTTTTTTTATATCATGCACAAACTGAATTTGACTTGACTTTAAGCACATTATTGAGACCATCTCTGAGGAAAGCTAGGTGACATTTTGATACAGCAAGAAAGACATTGATGAAATGCTTTTGTTTATTTGGCAAAAAAGGAGAATGTGTATTGCTATCTCTACAAGGACTTATATGCATTTTTAGCACACAAAGATTAAAATTAACTTGCATTTATCAAACTGTCAACTTCAGTGTAGCTCTTACAAAATGTTTATCTTTTAATAGAAAAAGAGAGGAACTCTTAAAGCACTATCTTTTAAATAAGTCAAAATATGTTACACATAATTGCCTATAATAAGGCTATAACAATAGCAAAGGCATAACCATAAAGTGAAACATAAGTTCAACCTCAACACAAACAGTATCAACAATGCTTCTATTCCCTGAGAGTGAGGATACATTTTTTTCACTTGAAATTAAAGTGCAGTATTTGGAAACATATGACTGGAGTTCTTATCTAAACTTGGTGTCACTGTATATATTTAAATATCATAGGTAACATGAAATCCAAAATGTTCCCACACGGACTTATACGACGCTGGCGCATCCTCCAACTCCGGTTAGCCTTCCTTATATCTCCCACTTGCCATTTCTATACGTGACGAGACCTGCAGCACTCCATACTCCACTTTTACTGTCTATAGGCTTGTTCGACTTGAACCGGCGCTGCACAGACCGATCGGTTTATGACATCAAAGTACCGCGAGAGTGATTGAAAAGCATACGGAGCCGTTGCTCTCGCGGTACTGTGATGTTATTCATCGATCGGTCTGTGCAGCGCCGGTTCAAGTCGAACAAGCCTCATATGCATGTCCATTGTCATGTCCACACATGACATCTCTTATTTCGCGCGAAAAGTAAACACACTGTCTGAGGTCACGGGCACGAGGTTACACTGCGCATGCGTCGAACCGTGCGACGCACACACGCACCGAACCGAGACAAGCGAACCGAACGGTTCGGATGTTTTTTCATGTACCGTGCCACCCCTAATAGTAACGCAAACGCGTCTCTACTATCAGTGCGGTAGAACAAGTCAGCGGTACACGCATAGTCTACGCTAAGCTACTGCACATTGTCATAGTTTTAGATGGGTGTAAGCTCTTTCCGATGAATATTTACACCTGTTGCACCAACTTTTTTACGTCTGACTGGTGCAACCGGCCCCTTGTTACCAGAAATACACTATCCATTATCAATCGCTCTTTACACTGAATGTGATCAAATCAGAATCGTCCTTGCGTTTCGTTGCTTTCCTAGGTATTATATAGAAGTTGTAATCAGGCTACTTGTTTGGTCGGCCAAGTAAAATTGTCTTTCACTATGGCGGCCCGCTATAGTCTAGTTAATGAATGGGAAATACTGGTATGAATAATGCCCTTTTTCCTATTTGAGTGTTTTTCTTAGTTCATACCGAGAAAAGACATTGTCATTGCAGGGCTTACTTAACGTAAAAAAAGTCCCCATATCCCCCTTGAGTTTGGGAATACATTGAAATTCCTCCAACCACTTCTGTTACTATTCTGAGATCAAGTCTTAGGAGTAAATTGTAGCATTTCACAAATTTTTTCAGATCTGCTCTCACAGGACACGCACGAATGACAATTTAAATCCTTGATTTCATGCTATGCTGCCCTATGAGTTGCCAGCTATGCCAGGACGCGATGCAATAAGATTCCAGGAACAAGTTATTTTTATGTCGACACAGATGTGACACGACTACAGGGTGCAAAAAAAATAAAATCTATAAAAGAATCAGTCAATCAGGTGTGTGTGAACTCTGATTGCACTCTGCCCTCGCAACAAATTAACAAGTACAATTAAAATTACGAATTAAAATTCATAAATAGTACACCATTTTAACATTTATTAAAAAATTTAACTGAAAACAAGCTTTGTCATAGACTACCCTTAAGTTCACATTGAGTTCATAGTCCGAACGGTCTTGTTTCCTTTAATTTAAAGATAACTTGTCTCGTGTCGCATTATGTCTGGTTAGGATACAGTGTTATAAAATAAATGTATTCCACATAATGAAATTTCAATGTCTGATTTATTTTTTGCGTCCCTTGGCCCACACTTTAGGAAATGCTATTTGCTTCACATATCATCCCCATTTGTCTAATGTCAAAGATATTGACAAGATAAAGCTGATAAAGACATAAATCTTGAACAAAATGTAATATATGCATTAGAATGTCAATGGAATGGGGCCCGGTCCTGACAACTTATTGAAATGAATTTTTCCAGCAGTAAATTAAGCTGGAAATCTTTATCGCTCGGGGCAGCTTTGTGGAAAGACAAAAGAATTGTAAAAGAACATTTGTGATTTATGAGAAAAATGGATCTGTGGCTTTGCTTTGTGTGTTCTATAAATGGAAGCAATAAGGATATTTTTAGATGTTTGTCCCCTCGACATTGCTGTGGCCATAGGAGATGCTAGGGAAGATGAGACCAGATCTTCGGATATATGTTGGGAATCCTGGCATCTCAGTGCCCCAAGGCTCTCTCATTAAGCGGCTCTAATTTTGCCGGACGCCACAGTTCAGTGTGTGTGTGTGTGTGTGTGACCCTGCATGCACCCTGTCATGAGATTCTGGAACGTTTCAAGGGTTGTCTCTCTATTAGAGTTGTGAGCTGAGTAAGTTTGTCATTGTGGGCTGATGGAATCTGCCCTTTTAAATTGTTCTCTGTCTTAAATGAATGTTTCAATGTCTCGGGGACTGGAACAGTACAGCTTTCAGGCACATTTGCTCAGCAGTATGCCATGCGCCGTTGTCAAACCCTGACATAGTGGATCTTAGCCTCGCTGCTCCCAGACAGAATGTGAGCGAGCGGTGATCTGAGGTCTTTGCCAGCTACATGAGTGAGAAGGGAGAATTTATGAATGCATTTACATCCTGCTGCGTGTGAGTTTGCGAAGAGCACTTCTTTCTTACTGTTGTAATGTAATGCTGACTAGGTAGTTTTTTTTTTTTTTTTTAGGAATTGAAGCAGTTAGCGGTTCTAAGCCGCTGAAGGGATACGCCTAGATTAATAAATCTACGCCTTAATAAACAAGGATACGCCTTGTTTTCCCAAAACTCCCTCCTACAAAGATACCCTTGAGACCGTTGTAATCTGAGATGGAGCAGGAAAGCATTACATCATCTTGGTGTTGTCAAATTAATCAAAAGCAACATTAGCAAAATAGTGCCTTGCACAACAAATTAAAAGACAACTGCTGAATATACGCTTTAACTTGACTGATTCAGCTACTGCATTCTCATTGTCACTACATTCCTTCTTTCTATAGGATGGCCTACACTATGTTTGATGGGCAGAAAACACCTCAAACTTCTGATGGGTTAAGACAAGTGATCGACCGATGTATCGGTTTACCGATATTTTTACCGATTTTTAAGCATTTTCCCATAATCGGGTATCGGTTTTGTAATATCGGATTCGCCGATAAACGGCGCCATCTTGTGGCCGTTTTGAGAATTCCGCCATTGCAGCCCGCGTCTGAGGAGATCAGTCAACAACAACTCTGTGCACAGGTAAATTATATGTTCTACTTGCTTTGCTTTAATTATTTAACTTTATTTAACATAACAGTCATGCAGAAATGAGTTTTGAGACATAAATGCCTGATATAGTTTATTTATGCAGCTTGGTTCTAAAAAATTGAGATGAACTCATGGAGTCACGTTGCGTAATCCGTCATGTCCTGCCCCAATAAAGGCGTAACTTTACATGAATTAGCACTCACTGGGTTGATGATCAGGAATACTCAAGCACGGCCACTGAATGAAACTTTTGACAAGATGATCTTGTTTAAACACCCTAGATTATATTATCATTTACTATAATTCTATATCATTTATCATTATTCAGTGAATTAATATTACCCAGTGAATTATTCCTCACTCTTAGTTTAAACCTATTAAACGGCACATAAACCTTCGAAAACCGTTTAAAATTAATTACATTTCTGCAAAGGTGATATGACTCCCCTGTCAATTATTTTCTCCATATGAAAACATTAGACTTTTAACATTTACTTGCCTATTGTTAACATTGTTGCTGCTAATGCTTATAAATTATATGTATAATTTAGATATAAATTATATAATGTAATAATATAAATGTTTTTATTGTGATTTGAAGATTTAATTTAACATGAAAGAGTGTTAACTTTCAAAACTTTTGTTTATTTTTTTAAGATGACTGAAAGGAGGAAAAATCAAAGGACTTACTCCACAGACCCCTCTATTTATTTGTGTATAAATATAAAGGGTTTTTTTGTATGCAAGGAGGGATTGATTGTTATAAATAAAATGGTTTGTTCAGTTCATTTGTGTTGTAATAATTGTGTCAAAAACAGAAGTATAACAGTAAATAAATATCGGTTCTGCATATCGGTTATCGGGCACATAAACATGCAAATAATCTGTATCGTATCGGTTATAAAAAATCAATATCGGTCGGTCACTAGTTAAGAAATTGGTTCTCAACATTTTTGACTCGAAGGGTCTTGAATATTGTTGTGGACAACCTTGAATTAATTAAAATTAGTTTCAGAACTCTCAACTTCAGAAAACCCAACCTTTTGGGTGGCTTTCATAGATATAGGTGTGATCCTTTAGCACAACTAATTCAGTAATATCTGTCTGGTGATAAAGGCATTTTCTTGGGTTCGGGACCTTGGTGTGCTCCCAGGTCCACATTACAGCTTTCACATTAGCAATTTTTAATGCGAACAGTTCCCCGTTCCAAACTAAACTGCCAGTGTAAAAACAACCTTAGTTTCTTTTGAGCTCCAGCTAGGGATGGCTCGATACCACAATTTTGGCTTCGGTACGATACCAGAACCAGGGTCCGAAATTAACACCCGCCAAGCGCCAAATGTGGGTAGATTTTCTGTTTGGCGAGTAAATCTCAAAAGGCTATCCGCCCCACTGGCGGGTGAATGTTCATACCAAAATAGTAATGTAACGAGTTAACGTGAACGAGTCCTCTTATCGATGCTCCTGCTCCAAAGCGAATTTTTTGTCCCGCCATAGTCTTATTTGATCTGCGAGTAATGTAGACGACAGTAGTGCGTGTGACAGGGCGCAACTGAAGCACGAGCAGAGAGAGGTCGCGCCCGCGCTCTCTTTCTCTTAGTGCTGTCTTGCTCTCTCTCCTTGTCACATAGGCTCAGTGTTGCCAACTTAGCGCCTTTGTCGCTATTTTTAGCGACTTTTCAGAACCCTTTAGCGACATTTTTTCAGAAAAGCGACTAACGACAAATCTAGCGACTTTTTAGACGAACCTCAGTAACCTCCAGATGTTGCCAGTACTGTCCTGCGAGCACGAGGTCTTGCCTTCTCCCTGCCGTCACTCTCTCTAAACTGCGTCTAACTTGTTCAGTGAATGGCTGAGACGAGCAGCAGCACACATTCATGTGTTGAGCACGCGCCAGTTTTTTGTTTTTCCACGGACTTGTCACTTATCTGCTTCTCTTGTTTTATATTTAAAGAGTTTTGTTTGACCATTTTAATTTCCTTTCTTTTCTTTTGCTTATTACTTGTAATACTCACTATCACAGAGCTTTCACTCAGTTGCCGAACTCTCTCAATTAAGATAATTGTACACATAAAGAAAATTTTAGTCATTCACTATATCATAGCTACTTGTTCTATTGTCTGACAAAAATAATATAGGTAATGAGAACAGCTTTATTGGACATTCGGCTATATTATATCAAAATACAGAATGTGAGCATGAATTTAGAGAGAAAACAGGCAGGCCGAACGCAAGTATGACGCGATGACGTCACGAATATGCTAATTAGCGTATGACGTCATCTAGCGACATTTAGCGACTTTTGGGGAAGGTGTTAGCTACTTTCCTTTGAAAATAGTTGGCAACAGTGCATAGGCTATTAATCAAAATAAATCGACTCGATGGTAAAAGGTCGGAAGACCATAGTTTCATGTGGAGCATTCGGATATATTTCCTGAATTACCGCTGGGCGTGAATTGTGCTAAAATACCTTATCTTCTCTGAAGCGTTCCGCACATTCAGCTGACATAAAGCACACTTTAAATAAACGAAAAAACCTATCCAGTGATTAAATGTTTTCTGTGTTGACACAAATCTTGTTGGATGTCCTAGCTGCCGGGATAATCACACAACGCGAACACATCCGATAATGACACGTCCAATTCGCGAACTAATGACTCATTTGAACCGATTCATTATAATTTCATTTTAAAACTGATATTTCCAGTCCTTCAGTTACTGATCGGATCAGTCAGAGTAAATGGAGTGAAAAAAAAATAGGCAGAGTAAAACTAAATATTTTTTTAAAATAATTATAATATATTATTATTGCATATATTTTATTAAATATACAATTAATACATTTAATTTGTACAGAACTATTTTCATATAGGCACCACCACAAAAATATTATTTTAATGTGTGTAAATTGTGTAATATGTGTGTAAATAAAAGTAAAAATGGAAAATAATAGACCAGAAATATGACAAAAATGTTTTAATATAGCCTATATATAAATTAATGTATATGTGACACAAAAAGGCTGTTTATTATTTTGGCCGGTAAAAAATATGCTTGGCTGGTGGATTTTTTTCATCTACCAGTCCCCGTGGCAGGTGAGCCAAAAAGTTAATTTCGGACCCTGACCAGAACCTAATACCACAGAAAAAAAAAAAAAAAAGTCTCAATTTAAGTGACACTTAAAAAACACTGCTTGAAACTCTCCATTACCAAATGTGCAAAGAAAGGGTATCAAAATGTAAATTAATTTTTTTTTTTTAAATCAGTCAGGGAACATACAGTAGGTTAAATTTTGATTTTGGAGACCCCCCCCCCCCCCCCCCCCGAAATTATACAATTAAAATAGGTTATTATCTATAATGATAGATTCACATATAATAATGATAATAGAATAATGAAATGACATGTAAACCATTAGCTGTCATGCATCAACACAGAATTATCAACATTTATTGCATTTATTAATTTTGGTTTGGTTACTGTTTGGGTTCATATTAGTTTAGTGCATTGCATAAAGTAATGTTAACATGCTAAACATGTATTAGTACGTTTAAATTTTTAGGTCATTTAATCACTGATTGATATAGATTAATAAATGCTATAATACTGTTAGGTCAGGTTACCTAATGAATTAGGGATGCACCGAATGTTCGGCAACCGAAATATCGGCAGGCCGAATAAGTAAAAAGGCCGAATAAATTTGACCGAACAATGACGTTTTTGATGACGCGAACAAATAGTAACCAGCGTAGAGTGAGAGGCGCGCGCTTTATAAATGCAGTGAACATGCCCCCTCTCCGCCTTTGAACAGATAACAAAAGAGAAGCTCATCTGATGCGTCTGTGGCAGACATTATACCTTTACTTGCAGCACTAAAGCGTCTTTTAACCCTCTGTAGTTGACAAACGCGCCGCCGCGTTTTGCTGGATTTTTTTCACATAGCAGCAAAATAGACTTAAATACTCCGTCATTTAAGGTCACTTAAATGCAGACTTAAGAAATATGAAAAAAATAAACTGTTAAATGTCTACTTGTGTATAATTGATAAGCTCTTATGTATGTGCGCTGTTCAGTGTTCAATAAAAGTCTAAAATAAATCAGTTGAATGATGGACTAACGGTCACTAACCTGTCGATCTCTGAACTCTTTGAACAAGTCAGGATGAGCATCTGACGATTCAAGTGCTTAGGCAGATTTGATGTGTTGCCTCCGCGTTTGCAGAGTGGTGCATTGAGATCTGTTTCTTTACTTGTCTCATTACTTTTGTAGGCAAAGTAATGCCTTATTTCACTCATACTGCTCTCTCTATTTATTAATTTCGGGCGTGTAGAAATTCGAATGTGCTTCGTTTGATCCATCGTGTTCCTTTGTTGTCACCGTTTGCCGGTTTCGCATGACCCGCGTCAGTTTAGGTAACGCACTGCCGCCTAGCGGTGAACTTCGAAACAGCAGCACATCAAATACCGAATTGAACAAAATTATGATATTGTACCGTTTGAAATATAATATATACCGGTATTTTGGCAGTACCGGTATACCGCGCATCCCTAGCTCCAGCCCAGATCTATGGTGGATTGTTTCCGAAATGCATCAGAGCAGCAGTCCAACAACATCTTATGATTTCCTTAATTGCTCATCCCTTGCTGTAGACATCAACACAGTGCCTACGCATACCTATAGCTATAATTGAATAAAGGTGAATGAGTTCATTTATGCAGTTTCTCTTGAGAGGTTTAGTGTCTGCCGTCATATTGCCATTAAATGAAGGTGTTTCACAAAACATCAGTAAATTATACTCTCACTGTGTAAAACATTTTGACATTTTACCACAGTATTGTTCTTGTCAATAATAACCTACTCACAAGATGAAAAGTCGACATAAAAACCAGCCAGAGTTTCTAGCTTTGTGACATTTAGAAGCAGGTAAATGTGAAATCGATGATACCGTAATAATCAGCCAATGTGCAAAGTGGTGGCACTTTCAAGTACTGATACAGCAATCTCTGTGAAAGCTTGCACACACTACACTTTAGCAATTTGTTTAATGTCTTGCAACTTTGTGGTCAGAATTTTCATCCATCTAAAAGTAATGAGTAGCAATTATTTCATAGGCATTTCTGTAAACAGTCCTGACTATAGAGAATATCAAGTTTACTTGATACTAAGTGCCTCTCAAATATCTTTTAAGGATTTTATGCCATGGACCTTGCACGCTTTGGCGAATACAGTGTTTGCTACAATAAGCTCTTCAGAGGAAGCAAACAGCATCAGTACTTGGTAAACACTCCTTCCTAGCAGACTGATTAAAATCAATTGCACACTAATTTATGGAAGTTGCATAGTAATCAGCCAATCAAATTGGAGCTGGCCAGATCTTGCCATTTCTGCATGCAATATGCATACAGTCCCTAAGCTGTCCATGGACACTTTCTGAAGTTTTTCTTTTTTAAACAACATGTTCCTTCATTGTCAGTTTATGTGAAGTTGATATAATTTGATGTGATTAGGGCATCATACATATCTCTTCAGCTCAAGAACGACATGAAATAACTAATAAAAACACGCCAACAGTATTCTCAACGGAGAACAGCACTTATTACTGTTCTTTCTGCATTTATGTTCAGAATTCAAACATGCACAATTCAATCTATAGCTGTGTGAAGATATTTTGCTTGTTCTTGTGATTTTGGTAACCGGAGAATCGCACTGAAGAGGCGTTCACATAGGCAAACAAGCAGGTGCTTTGATGAGAGCGGCCTCCATTATGTTTGTGCTCCTCAGAAGCTGTTCAAATCAATAAGTAATCCGAAGGAGAGAGAGCGCTCAGACAGTCTGGGTTGGATGCCAGCTTAATGACTGAAAATTGAATAAGCAGAATGCTCCTGTGCCTGAAGAGGGGTTATTTTAGGAACTTACATTTTTCAAAGACTGGAAAAGATTGATCGAATCGTTCGTAAGGAAAAAGGGTAGAATGTGCTGAGCTTTGTGTGTGCACTTTTAAGATGTGACTACTGCAAGCTCAGGCACTGACATTAATGCACTGAGATATGCTGCATAACTGTAAAGCTGTTAAATAAAGAAAACATGCCGTTACAGCGAGAGGCTTGTCAGATAGAGATGGGGTTAGAGGCGGCATTGTATTTCATCCAAAATTAATGGTGCTCTTTCCGGATTGCTCCGGTTCATGAACTACGCCGTTTATTTAGGAAAAGACTTGTAACTATTTGACATTTAAATGCTTACAGACCTTGACTGGTGTAATTCTGCTTCCAAATCAAACAGTAAATAAGTCTTAGGTTGTGCTCTGGGTTGTAACCACTGGCAGTAACCACACACCATCCACAGTTAAACATGAAATGCAGTGTTTCCCCTACCATTGTTTTGGGGGGGCGGCCCGACCCGCAAAACGACCCCCCGCCCCCCCTAAAATGCTGACAAAATACAGTCATAAAAAAGGAATTTAGTGTAAAACGCGGAATTTCACGGAATTTGTAAATTTGAGGAAAAAATAGAAAGCAGTTCAGTACACTTGAAATCAAATCGCGATGTAGACTAGTGTGTGTGAATATTAAAACACAAAGACTATTTAAATACGAATCCTGCATGTTCTGTGTGAATGAATGGTGCCCCGACGCGCAGTTTAATTTACCACACACACACTGAAGCACGTGTGACGCTTGCGCTGTTATTTGGCCTATATGAAGACACAAATGCATGAACTTCCTCTCCAGGCTCTAGATCCACTCTGAAAGTCACTTCGTGATCATTTCACCGCTTCATTTGAGAAAAACTATCATCATGACAAACACACAGAACCTCAAAAGGTCTTCACGGCAACCCGTCAAAATAAAAGTTCGGTTTAACTTGACAGAAATATATTACTGTTGTACATTAGAATTTAGATATATCCCAATGTAATAATACACTAACACTAATCCAAATAAATTATCATCAAAACTGAAATTTTTAAGGAATAATCCATGTTTTAATTTGAACAGTTAGGCTAAAGCTCATTGTGCAGCCAGTTATTTGACAAAAAGTTTATTTAATTTCATATGATTAAAATTGATGATAAATGCTAAAATTTGTGTTTTATGTCTTCATTTTATTACCAGAAAAAACACAACACAGAATTAGTGTGAATTTTTTTTCCATATATATATAGGCTATTAAAAAAAAATGTTGTATAAGTTTAATGATTCATAGTACATGATTTCAATTAATAATAAAAAACAAATACACCACGTATCCGTAACACGCCCGCTCCGCAACACTAGCAGTCCCCCCCCCCCCCCCCCTGAAAAAAAATCCTAGGGGAAACACTGAAATGGCATTCACAACAGGACCACCTCTGCAGGATGGCTTCCTTTGCCCATTCCAGCAATCACTCATGCCCAGAATCTTTTAGGTGTACACGTTACAGTTACCTGCATAAGTTTAAAATCCTCTTGCAGAATCTGCAAGATGTTTATCATTTAATAAATGAAAGGAATCACAAAAATTTAGTCAAATTTTCTGAAGAGACACGATCGCTTTATATGATGAACAGATTGAATTTAGGCTTTTATTCACTGTAAAACTGAGTGAACAGTATTTATTTAACTGAATCGAAGCCTTTGTGAATTCACAATACCACTTTTCTGGTTTTAATACATCATGCAGCCTTAGAAAACTGAGCAACTGTGTCACTTCCGGTATTTTGACGGTTACTCGGCACTGGTAAATTGCAATCGAGGATTTTAATTCAAATGAGTACTCAAATTTAATCGAGTAATCTTGACAGCCCTACTGTTTTTGTTAATGAACATACATTTACATTGCATCTCAGCTCAAGCTACGGTCAAATGTGCATTTCTAAATTACAACA
The DNA here is from genome assembly GCA_026230005.1 of Gila orcuttii. NCBI lineage: Eukaryota > Metazoa > Chordata > Actinopteri > Cypriniformes > Leuciscidae > Gila > Gila orcuttii. The sequence goes on along the minus strand of JAPDVR010000013.1, from coordinate 43,281,514 downwards.
TGTAATATTAATATTACTGCCAGCACTGCAAACTGTGCCGAAGATGCATACCATCAAAATCAGGCAACATAAACCGGTTTCATGATTTGAAACTGTATCACCAGTTTGCACATGCAGAAACTAAGAAAAAAAATTTCTATTAAGATATCTATTAAGGAAACATGACTAAAAAAGGTTAAGGCATTCAAAAACATGAAGTGTTTGTCATGTTCTGACAATAAAGAGTAGTCTAAAACCAGAATTATTGGTCTGGTTTCTACAACTTTCACTTAGGTGCAAAAATCTGCCTTTAAACTTCAAAGAAATACAAATTTGACATTAATCGTGATGATTATCAGAGACTGATATGATTTTTATTTTTTTTTAGCCATATCGCTCATCCCTTATTAGTTTGTACTATATGCCATTCTGAACACATCATACGATTTCTTGCATAAGACAGCGACTCTGACAACCACACACACCTCCAGCTCAGCACAGTATGTCCAACTGCGAGGCACTGATCCTGCCATGTGTGTTCACATCAGGACAGACGTTGATGGAAAAGGTCATCAGATGACGGGAGAGAACGAAGCACGTACGGTCTCTCTACCTGAGATGCTTCTCCACAGTAGCTCATCCTATATGCTGTTTGTATTGCAGTTACAAGCCCAAAGCACATACATACATGCTTGTACTGTATTTTGTTCACCATTTGTTTGGAGACACTAACAAAGCCTCCACCTGAAAGCACTGTCATGATGCCCACAGAGACAGGGAGAGATTGTTTTTAATGGTACTTTCATTAATAATGGATGCAGCATGCCAGAGCTCCTAAGGACTTTTAATAGATTTACCTGCAAGAGATTGTGATGCTTCACACAAGTGCATCAACCTGGATAAAAACAACTTCCACTGTCAGCAGCAGGTCCTGCTGAATCCCATCTTACAGAAGCAGCACCTATGGAAAATGGTTGCTTCATCATTCATATCCGCTGTCCCAATTGATGCAGTATACTATGCACTGTATAATTAAAACACTTAATTTCATTATGGGTAACGTAATTTGTACTTTTTGTGTGTGTGTGTTCTTTCTTTCTTTTTGTCTGTACAATGACATGTCATTGAGGTTCAATGTTTTGGACCCCATTGACTTTCATTGTTTTTGTTACACAGATTTATGAAATTGCTGTTACTTTTCTAAACGATCAGACATTTTCTGAGTTTTGTTTGATGGGCGAAATGGTACAGTTGCTAAAACGCCTATAGGCTTAAATTGAAGGAGGGATCCTTGCCATATCTAGAGACCAGATCAGAGACTTGTTGGTGGGTTATTTGATTTGGGTCCACCTATCAATGGCTTCACATCCACCCAGAATGCCCTAGCAACTGCTTAGCAACCACCCACAACACCGTAGCATTAGGGTGGCAACTTTTGCATGTGCACTCACGGGTCACTTTTTCTTTTTTTCTTTTTAGCATATAAACCTTTCACTTCAAAATATAATGTAGCTACTATATGCAAGTATAATGTATTCAGTAGCACCAAGCAGTTCAGTTCTCTTGGATGTGGCTGCTGTGAATGTCTGGAGTGTATGTATGTGTATTTTGTTTCTGGTAGGCTGTGCATGATACTCTTTGTCTGCATGTGCACTGTGGGTTTTCTCAAGAGACGACCTTGAGGGTGTCCTCTCTTTCTCGTGATATGGGAGGGGCAAGCTGTGGGAAGGGAAATGTGATCAGGGCACCAATGACTCTTCCGCTTGATGGATAAAACGTTGGGATTTTGTTTGTTTTTCTCAACCCTTCAGATAACTACAATGGAAATGATGATGGTGCTTATGATAAAACATCACGCCACTATTGCTGTCAATTATGATAGATTACTTCTTAACAGGCAGAGCTATTAGTTTCTTGAGTTTTAATGAGCTCTTCAGACTGAAAGATTAGTTGGCAAAAGAAGATTTAAGCCATTTTTTATGCATTTACACAGCAGACGCTTTCATTACTGGTGTTTGCTTTTAAGGATAATAATATGGGTGGAAAAGTCTCTCGCATTACTCCTTAGGGGTCTAAGGTGTTTTTGGGGTCCTTGATGTTTTGACATGTCCTGAGATTTGTGCTTTTTTCAGTTCCTTATAAACATTGTGTCATTAAACACTATTAAGCACAAACAGGGCTACCATAATATGTGAGCAATATGTTTGTATTTTTGAGAGAAGAATGTTTATGCATGGTTATTGAAAAAAACAAAAATTAAAGTTTCTGAAATGAGGTAGTTTAGTTTTGTGGTTTAGTAGTTAAATGTGTGAATGTTAATGAATTCCAATCATTTGTAAATGGGGTGCGTGTCAAGTTTTTTTTTACTTATTTTTTTAGGTAATATGTAATGTAATCTTGTTAAAAGTAAACTATCATTCAGGAACCGGTCAAGTTATCGATATCGAAAATTTTTGAATGATACCCAGCCCTACTTGGCAATATCCAGGAACCACTCACAACATTGTAGTATCATTGTGGCAACTTGCGTTATGGTTGTCCACAACAGTAGAAGTGCTGAAGAGATTTAATTTGTTTTAGAGGGGCAGATGCCTGTATAGATTATGGCATGATGTTGATTTAATTATGAGTTTGTTTGTTTTTTTTGGTGGTGTGGCACTGACAGGGAGCATCTTGTGCCATTGGGAATTATTTGACCTACAGGGCTGCCCGGGTCACAAGCAGGGCTGCCATGACAGAATGTACTGACGTGTGACCTATCCAGCCATGTGTTTGTGAGGTTTTGATGTTTAGTGATTTTGCTCGAACATGCCTTGGAGGCATATAAACCAGATTTAAAGGAATATCCTGGGTTTAATATGGATTTAAGCTCTGTCTACTGCATTCACAAATGTCTCCTCGTATCCCTTTATTAAGGAAAAACACATTTTTGGTAAACTGCCATTGCGCCCCCTAAAGATCTTACTGCGCTCCTAAATTTTTCAACTTAGGAGCACATGTGCTCCTTCTGAGAAAAGCCTGTCAAGCCCTGCATAACAGTGAAAACTAATCCCATGCTTCCTAATGATATCTTTCAAGGGTAGCATGTACAGAGTGAACAGCAATGCTCCTAGTACTGAGCCTTGTGGTACTCTATACTGAACTTGGGGTTAGGAATTGCATGCTAGTCCAATTCCACTAATGCCAACATAATTTCCGAGTCTATTTAAAATGTTGAATGTGGTAAATGGTATCAAATGCAGCACTAAGATCAAGTAACACTAATAGAAAGATACAACCATGATCGGATGATAAGAGCAAATCATTTGTGACTCTGAGAGCAGTCTCAGTACTGTGGTACGGTCTAAATCCTGACTGGAAATCCTCACAGATACCATTTCTTTCTAAAAAGGAACATGATTGTGAGTGCCCTCTCTAAACAATGGTAGGGGAAACACTGCAATGGCAGCTTGTGATTGTCCGCTGAAGAGGTGCTTTTCTATGGCGAGCAACTTCTATGTTGAGCTTGTTTTAATGGTGACAAGTCAACGGTCTGAAGAACAATTCAGTGTAAATGCCGTTCAATGCCGCTTTATAAAGGCAGAGCGTTATTCACGCTTTGAATGCCGTTGCAATGACTGTTTTTTTTCTTTCTTTCTTTTTTTTTCTTTTTCTGCTTATCGCGCCCTACACTTTGAAAACCTCTGGACTAGTGTGTTAACTGCTTAATTACCTGGTCTGTGATAGCAGAAATGACTCCTATAATCCCACATATTTTATTTTAATTCATATAGGCTAGTTTAGTTTTATTGGACACATTTTTACTTTAGACAAATTTCACTGCAAGATGTATCATATGATAAGCGGCATATGTTAATATGCGTATTATATAAGCCCTTTCTTTATTTGTTCTCTTTTGTTATTATTCAAAATTCAGACAAAAACAAAGCATTAGAGACATTTCACTGCAAATGGATGTTTCATAGGGGAAGTGACCCCATGTGTCATAGGCAAATTTGTAAACATGTATTTGCTTTTTTTTTATTTACATTTTAACTACACTACAACTATGATCTTTTTCTAGAGTCTGGTATACTGGGTGTGGAAATCCATATTCAACCCAATCAGATCCAAGAGTACTAGGTGTAGCAAGTGAGGCATCCCGCTAGCAAAGCTCAATACTGAATGCATCACTGAATAGTCTCTCTTACTATATACTGCTTACATGATATATCAGTTATTTTCTTTCCTATTTCTAAATTGAGCTTTACACATGGCTGTGGTTTGTCAGTGTGTGAAATAATAAATGCAGTCCCATGCACTGGTGACCATGTACTACATACAATGTATTTTTCTTGCATTATGATTTAAGTAGTAGTCCCTGCAGGCATAATTTATATTCTGTTGCCCACACATTCCAATCGTTCTTTGGACTGTACCATCATTTCATGGAAAGTGACAACTTACGCTAAAGTTACTCTTTCTTTCTCATTTCCAATGCAGCCATCCTCGAGTTCCCCATGGATGTATTCACCAACAGACAGCGCACACAAGGAGCTGTTCTGCTACACATATTTGCGGTAGGCAAACTTTGTGTGTGCACGTCAATCAACATCTAGCCTTGCTCACCAGTTGACCTTGTCATCCAGGATAAATGGTGCATGTCTGTTAATTTTATGACAATTATAAATAGTTTGTCAGCTTTTTTCGTCATTTGTGACTGGTCATGAGTTTGCCACTATGAGTTCACAGCACTGAGGCCACACTGTTATCGACTGCTTATAAAACAGAAGATCACTTAGACACCGCTTAAATTATTTCTGCACATCAACCCCATAATGGTGCATCTCATTCTTGTCTTTCTTTAATGGGTTTATTGTGATTTTTGCTTTCCATTTCAGGCTTTATATATGTTTCTGGCCCTTGCTATTGTCTGTGACGACTACTTTGTGACCTCTTTAGAGAAGATCTGTGAGGTAAGAATAAATGTACAGTGGTAACAATGAGCTTTTACCTGTTCTTCCAAACCCAGAATTGCCCACACCATCCTTTAATGCTGAATGCTAGTTCAGGTTATACTAATATGCAACTATTAGGTATAAATCAGGATGGTTGGTTTGTGTTTTTGCATGTTGACTGCGTGCTGTGCTTTAGCCATCAAAGCATCGCCTTTGTAAAAAGATCCCCGTCTTTGACAATAAATTTCAAGACAAATTACTGTACAACTTCTCATGCGTAATCCTCTAAAATCTGTTTTATTTGTTGAATATGTCAATTACTCTGCATTTAGTGTCAACATATCCCTAAGAAATATGTCTGATCAGTGACATGACCCTAAAACCAGCGTAATTATACAGTGTTCCTTAAAGGAACAGTTTACTAAAAAATAAATAAATATGTGTGCCATTTATTTACTCCCTTCATGTAGTTTGGACTACTGTAAATGTTGTGCTTCCTTAAGGGATAAAAAAAACACAAGTGAGCCATATACACTACTGTTCAAAATTTTGGGCTCAGTAAGATTTATGATTTTTATTATGTATGTTATGTATGCATGTATGCAATTGATCAAAGGTGACAGCAAAGACTGACATTTTTACATATCGTAGTTCTTTTGAACTTTGTATTAATCAAAGAATGCAAAAATCTCCTTTTAGAGTGAATGATTAGCAGATCTTAAAGGAATTGTTCGTGCAACCCACTTACAGTTTTGCACATCTCTAGAGTCTATTTAGACCAGCGTTTCTCAACCTCTCCTGCAGGGACCCCCTGACAGGACATGTTTTTGTTTTAACCCTGAAAAGACACACCTGATTCAATTAATTAAAGGCTCAAAGGCTTAATGTGTAGCTGACTAATTGAATCAGGTGTGCCATTTCAGGGTTAAAACAAAAACATGTCCTGTCAGGGGGTCCCTGCAGGAGAGGTTGAGAAACACTGATTTAGACCTTTTAATTATGGCCTTCGTACATCCTCTGCGTGAATTTGTATATTCCTCCCATCCATTAGAAACTGCACCTGAGTGAAGATGTAGCAGGAGCGACCTTCATGGCAGCTGGAAGCTCCGCCCCTGAACTGTTTGCCTCTATAATTGGTGAGCCACACGTACAGGTGCTTGTATATGCATTAGTCATGTGCCAACAGTTGCTGTGGATTTGAACCCTCTTGTTTTCTGCAGGTGTGTTCATTACACATGGAGATGTGGGGGTGGGTACCATAGTGGGCTCAGCTGTGTTCAACATCCTGTGCATCATCGGCGTGTGTGGGATTTTTGCAGGGCAGGTGAGCAGTTTTCTGAGCTCTATATTACAGCATCCCTCCTTCGGAGCTGCTGCAACTCTTGACCTTTTTTCGTTTTCATCTGAGCATTGCAATGTGAAAATTACTCTCCAGACTTGCTGTTTTCTATCTCTCTCATTCTCATTTCAAAGAGTGGAATTTTTGAAAGCGAATGTTTAAAAATAAATCAATGTAAGAGTTCGACCACAATAAATACACGGTTTGCAGACAAATACTATGGTTACTGTAGTGAGGTCTAAGAAAGACCTTTTTAAAATACATTGCTGTGATATTTTCTTTTTTCTTTTGAGATATTAAGGCTTGGGGGCAGTTGCATAAACACAGCTATTATGTTAAGACTGTCTTAAGAACTAGTATGACCAACTAGCAGTTAGTTAGGGGTAATCAATCAGTCTTACTTTTTGGTGTCAGATTAGACCAATATATGTTTTTATGTAACTGACTTAAAGTTATGAACAGTCTTAAAGGTAAGATGAGTCTTAGCAGTTTTTGCAACCGGCCCCTGCTGGTTTCATAGACATAGAACATTTAATTAGCTTTTATAAACGTAAAACATTACTGGTGTGCATCTTGAGACAAAACAATGCCACTTACATATTTTAAGATGTGTCAGTGCAAGTTGCTTTCAGTTAAGACAGTTCAAACATGCATTTTAGTCTGGGACTAGGCTTAAGCCTGGTCTGTGAAACCAGGCATAAACCTTTTTTTGTTGTTGCATGTGGCAAACTTGAGGGTACAGTAGACATGACACTTAACAAAAAAAGAATAGTTGCTTTTGTTGACTTCTGTGTACAAAGCTCTTCTCTTTTCCAATTAGGTTGTTTATCTCACCAAGTATGCTGTATTCAGAGACTCGACCTACTACATTTTGTCTGTGGTTGCCCTTATTGCAGTAAGTGTCAATTTAATGAGATCTGGCAATTAAGTGGTACAATAGATTATTCATGATTATCTTCATGATTATTACAGATTATTTGTTCTGGAAGTAAAAATCCCATTAATTTTCTCCACAGAGAAACTGATAATTAGCAATAACGCATACAACTTTCAGGACAAATATACTATGAGCTCTGTGGTTGTTAAACAATGGCTTAGAAGCCTTTATGAAGAAACTGGAAGTGATGCTTGCTGCCATTTGCTAGAGTGTTTTTATATGGACCAGTAACCACTCAGAACACCTATCGAATATGCTGTAAATGTAAATTCTGTCATAAATTGTCCTCATGTCGTTCCAAACCCGTAAGACTTTCGTTCGTCTTCGGATACCTTTCTGTCCTTCCATTGACAGCTACGCAACTACCACTTTGATACTAAAAAGTTCATAATGAGATTGTTAAACTAATCCATATAAATTGAGTGGTTTAGTCCAAATTTTCTAAAGAAACACAATCGCTTTATATGATGAACACATTGAATTTAGGCTTTTATTCACATATAAACATTCATCAACTCTCACATCTTTTGTGGTAAACAGAAGCTCAAGCATGTTCGCTTGACATGCGAGAACCAATGAGATTTATTCTCGTGTGTTACGCAGCACATTTGAGCTTCCGCAAGAACCAATGAGGTTTGTTCTTACACATCAAGCAGGTTCTGTTGTACGATATCGAAGTTATACAATCTCATTATGAACTTTTTGAAGTATAAGTGGTAGTTGCATAGCTGTCAAAGAAGGGACAGAAAGCTCTCAGATTTCATCTAAAAGATCTTAATTTGTGTTCCGAAGATAAACGAAAGTCTTACAGGTTTGAAACGACATGACGGTGAGTAATTAATGACAGAATTTACATTTTTGGGTAAACGATGCTTTTGCTAAATGGAAATCACAGCAAAAGATTTCAATAATGTCGCCAACTCCTATAATGCATTTTGAATGATATGATGGACTACCTGCCCTCCTAAACAACTTGTATATCTTTATATACAGTAATAGTGTGTAATAAGCTTCAAATATTAAAACTACATTTTATATATATATATATATATATATATATATATATATATATATATATATATATATATATATATATATATATATATATATATATATATATATATATATATATATATATATAAGACAAAAACATGTATCTTTGTTTACTTTTTTTTTTGCTTTTTCTTTTTTCTTCATTTTGGGGCTGTTGGTTTGGATCTAATCCTTGACTATTATTTTTTTTTAGTTATTTAGTAAATATTTAAGTTGTATTTATATAGTTTTTATACTTATTCATCTGTGAAGGAAATGCAGGAAAAATACATAATGAAAAGAACCATGTGCACTGAAATTGTGCTGCCACTTCATGATTATTTACAGACTGTATATTTCTTTCAGTTTATTTATGATGACCAGATTTTGTGGTAAGTGAACCTCTGTCTGAATATATGTTATCTTGACTGTTTAAAGGCAGAGATCTGATTGGCTTCCTCCTCTCTCTGCAGGTGGGAGAGTCTGGTACTGATTCTCATGTATGTTGGCTACATCGTCATCATGAAGTGAGTCCTCCTTTTTGTATACTCATTTAAACATCAGATTCTTTATTTTAATTAAAAAAACATTTAGCCTTCAAATATTTTTTTAATTATTTATAATTTATGCATTCACTTTTAACTGTTTGAATAACTAAAGGAGCGTGTTATAGAAGTACTTACTCTGTGGTATTGAAATGTAAGGTATTGAATCCTTAATTTTAGCTGGTATTGGAGTACTGACATGCTACTTTGAGCTGACTTAAGGTGCGGTCACATTGTTCTGTGTTTTTTTCTTTTTTGTGTGTGGTTGAAATCCAATTGTTTTAACAAGAATGCTTGCTATTGGTAATTTCGTGAGGGCGAAAGATTTCCTCATGCAGATTTTGCAATGATTCAAGTTGGTCATTCGACATGTTGACCAACAGGAAGTTTGTTTTGCTTTAAAAGTGATTTCTGTGCCAGTTGTGCTTCATATATCGCTTCACTATCAATAGATAATGGACTGTGAAATTTCACTGTTTCCACACCTTTGGAGTTTAGATTGTTTTGTGTGTGTGTTTTTTGTTGTTGTTTAGGTTTAACACTAGCATTCAAAATTACTTCACGGGGAAGGAAGACAAGGGTGTCGTCAATGGTAACACGGTCAGCAGCGAGATGGAGGATGGTAATCAATATTATGGGCAGTTTTGGGATGATGCATCATGGCCGTTACTCAGCCCAGGTGAGGGTAACTAGACAGGCTTCCTCATGGGATAGCGACTAACCCTCTGCTGCTTGCAACAAAGTCGGATCTTGTTCTCTTTAAATTAACTCCACTCTACTATCTGTATGTCTTCTGTTTGTAAAACCTACACCAACAGCACTTACTGAATGCGTAGCCATCTGACATCTCTTATGAGATGCTGACTCTTTGCTTCCTTGCTGAATAACTGCGGTGCGCTTTCTGTTTCAGAGCAGCTCCTGTAGTGCAGCTCTAACCGCTGTGCTGCGTGGCGGTCTCTGTCACCCCTTGCTGAAGCCTGTCTGTTTAGCCTTACTAAATCTGCCCTGGCTCCTGTCTCATCTTGCTCTGAGTGTGTGTGAGAGTGTGTGTGAGAGTGTGTGTGAGAGTGTGTGTGTGAGAGTGTGTGTGAGAGTGTGTGTGAGAGTGTGTGTGAGAGTGTGTGTGAGAGTGTGTGTGAGAGTGTGTGTGAGAGTGTGTGTGAGAGTGTGTGTGAGAGTGTGTGTGAGAGTGTGTGTGAGAGTGTGTGTGTGTGAGAGTGTGTGTGAGAGTGTGTGTGAGAGTGTGTGTGAGAGTGTGTGTGAGAGTGTGTGTGAGAGTGTGTGTGAGAGTGTGTGTGAGAGTGTGTGTGTGAGAGTGTGTGTGTGAGAGTGTGTGTGTGAGAGTGTGTGTGTGAGAGTGTGTGTGTGAGAGTGTGTGTGTGAGAGTGTGTGTGTGAGAGTGTGTGTGTGAGAGTGTGTGTGTGAGAGTGTGTGTGTGAGAGTGTGTGTGTGAGAGTGTGTGTGTGAGAGTGTGTGTGTGAGAGTGTGTGTGTGAGTGTGTGTTAGGGGTCGACCGATATGTGATTTTCAGGGCCGATACCGATTATTACAGATCAAGTAGACCGATAACCGATATTTTAAAACCGATATATAGCCTATGTCTGGTGTAAAAATGTAAGTTAACGTCAAAATTAAGAATAACAAAGAGTTTTTACAAATACTTTCTTTAAATTATTTTAAACATATCTTTAAATCTGAGAACTGTTAATAATAACATTATTATTATTATTATTATTATTATTATTATTAATAACTAAAAAAAAATGTGCAGGGAGCACCCAGCAGTATGACTATTTTAATGGTTAAATTAAATTTTAGTAATCAAAAAGCATTTCTAATTAATTTAAATCATCAAACTTTTTCAATTTATTTACAGTTTAACAAAAATTACATGTTTAGGTCCCTATGAAAAAACGAACTTTTATTTTGACGGGTTGCCGTGGAGATCTTTGAGTTTCTGTGTGTTTATGATATGACTAACTTTTCTCAGTTGAAGCTTTAAAAAGCTCATGAAGTGACTAAGCGGCTCTGGAGATGATGTTTATGCAATCATGTCCTCATATAATGATGCGGCTGAGGCTGAAAACAGCGCAAGCGTCACGCGTGCTCCAGTGTGTGTGTGTGTGTGGTAAATGAAATCACGTGTCTGCACCATTCATTTAGAGACACGCAGGATTCATATTTAAAGTCTTTTTGCGATTTGAAATTCGATTTGATTTGTACTGACCTGCTTTTTATTAATTCATCAAGAAGTTGACAAATTCCGTGACATTCCGCTTTATACAGTAAATTCCGTTTTTATGACTGGTTTCCGCGATTCGGTCCATGTTTTCTGCATCGCGGACATCACAGGACCCTGTTATATTGAGGTGTTTTGCAACTTCAGTGTAGTAATTTATTGCTACTTCAGCAAAGTCTGCTGCTGTCTTAACTTTGAGAGACAAGACAACTGATGCGTGATCAGTGCAGCAGTTCCAGTCAGCGAGTGCTCAACTTTCAGTGCCTTCAGCTTTCCGCATTGATTGGCCGGACTCGTGACTTCCAACAAATCAGATGTGCGGGACATTGCATTGGTCTAGTCTACAGAGTGGTGAGTTCCGACAGAGGTGGCTGCGTCAGAGCCAAATATAGCGCATTTCAAAATTAAATTATTTTATCGGCAAATCGGTTTTGAAAATGACCGATAACCTTAAAAATGCTCAATATCGGCGCCGATAATCGGTCGACCCCTAGTGAGAGTGTGTGTGTGAAAGTGAGAGTGCGCGATTCCCAGTACCAGTGATCAATTCCTTTACAAAATGGTATCTGTGTGTAAATACTGTACATGCTGTGTTTTGGCCATGAGTACCATGTGTAGGTCCACTTACAAATGTTTTTTTTTTCTTCCGTGTCTACAGTAAAGCCCAGTAAAACATACTCTAGGGGCTCTGTTGTGATGGTGGACGAGATACTAAATTCAAGCCCTCCACATTATCGGTTTCCTGAGGCCGGCCTCAGGGTCATGATCACCAACCACTTTGGACCCAAGACACGTCTGCGCATGGCAAGCCGACTTATCATCAACGAGGTAAGAAAATACACCTGCTGACTGAACACACTGCAATAAGCTAATAATCCTCAAAAGTCTTTGGGTTGCAGTGATTTTAACAGGGTAATGGAAACAGAGTACCTCGAGCACATTTTAAAAGGATAGTTCACAAAAAAAAAATCCTCAAGTTTGGAACCTGTACTACATTTTCCTGTAGAACACAAAAGGAGATATTCTGGAGAGAAAAAAATGTAAGTTATTTTGGACCCCATTGAGTTGAGTTTCATTAGACAAAAACAGTTCTTCAAAATCTCTATTTTTGTGTTTGACAGAAAAAAGAAAGTCATACAGGTTTAGAACAGCATGAGTGGAACACAATACATTAAATTTGTGCCATTAAATTCGTCCATCTTACTTATTGAATCAGAATCAGAAAGAGCTTTATTGCCAAGTGTGCTTGCACACACAAGGAATTTGTTTTTGGTACTGAGGCTTCCAGTGGACATTTACAAATACAAATACAACAAGAAACATAATACTACAAATTATAAGAATAAAAAATATAAATATATGAGAATAAAAGTATAACAGTTGGGTTTAGTCAGAATAGACATTTTCAGATTTACAGATTATGAACATATTTACAGTGTTTTGAATATTATAAATAAATACATCTACATATAAGTATCACCTGAGTTGTAGGATATTGCACTAAACAGTGGGAGTATTACACTTAAGGCATATGCCTTGGGAGGAGTGTTAACTGTTCAGGAGGGAAATGGCCTGTGGGAAGAAACTGTTCCTGTGCCGAGATGTTCTTGTGGCCAGTGATCTGAGTCGCCGTCTTGACGGTAACAGTTCAAACAGGAGGTGTCCAGGGTGAGTCGAGTCTGTGATGATTTTACCTGCTCTCTTCCTCACTCTGGAAGAGTACAGGTCCTGGAGGGTTGGCAGGGGGGCACCAATAACCCTCTCCGCAGTCCGGACTGTCCGCCGTAGTCTCCTGATGTCTGATTTGGTAGCTGAACCAAACCAGACAGTGATGGAAGTGCATGAGACAGACTCAATGACGGCTGAGTAGAACTGAATCAGCAGCTCCTGTGGCAAGTTGAACTTCCTCAGCTGGCGAAGGAAGTACAGTCTCTGCTGGGCCTTTTTCACAATGGAGTCAATGTGATTGTCCCACTTCAGGTCCTGAGAGATGGAAGTGCCCAGGAACCTGAATGACTCCACTGCTTCCACAGTGCTGTTCATGATGGTGAGTGGGGGGAGTGCTGGGCTGTTCCTCCTGAAGTCCACGATCATCTCCACTGTTTTGAGCGTGTTCAGATCAAGGTTGTTATAACTGCACCAGACAGCCAGCTGTTCAACCTCCAGTCTGTAAGCAGACTCGTCACCGTTCCGGATGAGACCGATGACAGTGGTGTCGTCGGCAAATTTCAGGAGCTTGACAGTGGGGTCTTTAGAAGTGCAGTCATTAGTGTACAGGGAGAAGAGCAGTGGGGAGAGAACGCCCCCTTGAGGGGCGCCAGTGCTGGTGGTGAGAGTCCTGGATGTGAGTTTCCCCAGTCTCACTCGCTGCTGCCGGTCCGTCAGGAAGCTGGTGATCCACTGACAGATCGAGGACGGTATGGAGAGCTGGGTCAGTTTGGCTCTGAGAAGACCAGGCATGATGGTATTGAAGGCCGAACTGAAGTCCACAAAGAGGATCCTTGCATAAGTCCCAGGTCTGTCGAGATGTTGCAGGATATAATGCAGTCCCATGTTGACTGCATCATCCACAGACCTGTTTGCTCTGTAAGCAAACTGAAAGGGATCTAGCAGGGGTCCAGTGATGTCCTTCAGGTGGGCCAGCACCAGTCTTTCAAACGACTTCATGACCACAGACGTGAGAGCGACAGGTCTGTAGTCATTAAGTCCAGTGATTTTGTTTTTTTTTTGGGACAGGAATGATAGTGGAGCGTTTGAAGCAGCAGGGAACTTCAAACTGCTCCAATGATCTATTGAAGATCTGCGTGAAGACCGGGGCCAGTTGGTCAGCGCAGGCTTTTAAACAAGAAGATGAGATGCCGTCTGGGCCTGAGGCTTTCCTAGTCTTCTGTTTTTTGAAGACTCGGCTCACGTCCTCCACACAGACCTTAAGCTCAGGTTGGATGGCAGGAGGGGGGAGTAATGGGAGTGCAGGAGGTGATGGTGAATGTGTGAAGTGCAGATCAGAGCCGGTGTGTTGTGTGAATGAGGGCTTTTCAAACCTGCAATAAAGTGAGTTTAAATCATCAGCCAGGTGTTGATTGTCCACAGATCGGGGGGATGGTGACTTGTAGTTGATGTTCCTCAGGCCATTCCAGACTGATGATGGGTTGTTGGATGAAAACTGTTTTTTCAGTTTATCAGAGTAGCTTCTTTTAGCAACTCTGATCTCCTTTGTCAATCTGTTTCTGGCCTGGTTATACAAGATTTTATCCCCACTTCTGTAGGCATCCTCTTTGGCATGACGAAGGTGTTTGAGTTTCCCAGTAAACCATGGTTTATCATTAGTAAATGATAAGAATGTCCTGGTAGGAATGCATGTATCCTCACAGAAACCTATATATGATGTTACAGTATCTGTGAGCTCATCCAGATCGGTGGTAGCAGCTTCAAAAACAGTCCAATCAGTGCAATCAAAGCAGGCCTGTAGATTCTGCTCTGCTTCATTAGTCCATCTTTTTACAGTCCTTATTACAGGTTTAGCTGATTTCAGTTTCTGCCTGTAGGTCGGTATGAGATGAACCAAACAGTGATCAGAGAGCCACAAAGCTGCCCGTGAGACTGAGTGATACGCATCTTTTATTGTGGTGTAACAGTGGTCCAGTATATTACTGTCTCTGGTGGGACATGTAACGTGCTGTCTGTATTTTGGTAGTTCACGGGAACGATTTGCTTTGTTAAAATCCCCAAGAATTATTAAAATAGAGTCAGGATACCTTTGTTCTGTTTCAGCTATTTGTTCAGCCAGCTGTTGTAGCGCCGTGCTCACGCACGCGTCTGGAGGGATGTAAACATTCACAAGAATGAAAGAGGAAAACTCCCGAGGCGAGTAGAAAGGTTTACAGTTTATGAAATGTGCCTCTAAGTTAGGAGAGCATATCTTGTTCAGTGTTGTTATATCTGAACAACAACTTTCGTTAATGTAGAAACACAATCCACCACCTCTTGTTTTCCCCGTTAGCTCCGCGATGCGATCCGCTCGGAACAGCTGGAAGCCCGGCAGATGTATTGCGTTGTCCGGTATGGCTTCACTCAGCCAGGTTTCAGTGAAGCACAGAGCAGCAGAGTTGAAAAATCCTTGTTAGTGCGGGTGAGGAGAAGTTCATCCGTTTTGTTAGGAAGGGATCGGAGATATTGTAGCTTTTTCAAACATCATCTTTTACTTGAATCAGCATTCACAACCCATTGTGACATTTTCCATGTTAAATTCAACCGATTTGAGTCTGATGTAAAATGGACGTATTCAGCTGTTTTATAAGGGCTTCAAATGCAGTTCATCTTTTCAGAATTACGAGTTTGCACTATCCGGTTTATAATAGTGTAACTCTGGCAACCCAGAGACTGGATTATAAACCAGAGTTCTGAATAGCTTATGCACCCGTCTTTGTTGGTTAACTCAGCACTGTGGAGATCTCTCATCAGGTAGCCCAGTTCTGGGTGTGAGGCTGATTAAACTGTTTCTATAAATATCCACATGCTGGCATTCAAAGAATTGTGTTAGAAATTCAAACCCCTGCTACAAAGACTGCTGAGGAATGTGATAGAGACATGTCAGCTAGTTCAGAAAGAAATGAGGCTGGGAATGGTGTTAAACTGATCATGGATAAATGTTATGGACACAGAAGGTTGTCACTATAACATTTTAAGGGACAGATCACCCAGAAATTGAAAAAAAACAAACAAAAAAAAAAACATCTGCTATTTACTTGTGCTTTCTAACCCATATGTGTTTTTAGAAAAATAGCATCATACTGGCTGGGAATAACTATACCTTAATAACTATTCCTAAGTATGTTAATTGAAAAGTGAGATTGTGAGGAAGTAGATAAGAGTGAACTTTGAAGCAGTTTTTGCTCTTCATACATGCAGCAGCAGCGGCTGGAGAAGACGGCCAATGGGGGGGACGCAGTGCTGGTGGATGACCAGAAAGCTGACACCATGGAAAATGGCAACGTAGCGGAGGACAAACTCTCTGAGGAGCTGGAGAGTGAGATGTCATCTCCTTTCAGCTTGCCTGGTGAGGCGGTTTGACTTACACACATTAACACAGATCTTTAACTGCATGCGGTGGCATATGTGGCATCTGAAATACGTATACCTATAATCACATAGTTCTTATTCTGTCTTTATCCGCAAGGTTCCTATGATGATTTTTTTTATTATTATTTTTTTTATCTTGAAATATCAAGGTATTTTAAAATTGGGATTTCCAGGCCTGGAAATATCATGGAATTCATTTTTTAAAAAATGGTAACACTTTACATTTAGGTATAATGAATTAACAATGAACGAAAGTTTTTATAGCATTTATTAATATAGGTTGTTGATATTTATTTATAAATCTAATATTGTTCATTGTTAATTAAACAACCTTATAGAAAAGTTTTATCTAAATTTTGGATAAAATAATGGAAAAAGTATTAAAAATAATCATTTTAATTTAAAATATACTTTGTGTTTGCGTGTACATACACTACCATTCAAAAGTTTGTGGTCAGCAGCAAGGATGTAATCAATAAAAGTGGAAGTTAAGATTTTACATTGTTACAAAATAAAGTAAACTTGAAACAAAAGATTTCCATTTCAAATAAATGCTGTTTTTTTTTCTTCAAAGGATCTTGAAAATTTTTTAATTTCTACAAATTTCTAAAAACTGTTTTCAACATTGATAATTTAGCACCAAATAAGCATATTAGAATGATTTCAGAAGAATCGTGTAACACTGAAGACTATATTAATGTTTTTTTTACTCCAGTTAGTTATTTTAAAAGGTATTTTCACAGTATTACTATTGTTACATATTAATACACATGTAGTGCTGGGCGGTATGACCAAAAATCCATATCACGGTATTTTTCAAAATTATACCGCTTTCACGGTATGTGGCGTGGGGTTTTTTGTTTGTTTGTTTGTTTGTATGTTTTTCAAGCATGACTTAGAATGCCCTATTTTACTGTCATGAGTGAATATTGTAGACAAAAATACATATTAGTATTAACACAGGTTTGAAGGCCCCACAAAATTATGCTGTTTAAAGAGTTGCCAGCAGGAGGCGCTTTAGGAGTGGGAGAAACAACGCTTTCCCGGTAACGGCTGTGTACAAAGCAGCGCAGCGCTCATAAACGCTGCTTTATCAGGAAAGATAAAGAAAGATTCAATTGAAATAACATCGAAACTTTTCTAAAGACAGTCAATTCACTTAAGATACATTCATATAAAAAAACCGCGCCGCGTTTTGACTTTGAAACGTGCAGTGCTCATGTTTATTCAACGATGTCAATGCCAAGAACAAATACATTTTCAAAAAGGCTGTGTTGATATGTGAACCAATGTATCGAAAACACTGTAATATAGGATGGAACGGATCGCAGGTGATCCGTACGGATCAGGACCCATGGTTCGGCACGCATGTGATTCGTGGATTAACTGCTAAATTCAACCATCAAAGAGTGAAAGTTTATAATTTGGATGTGTTTTGTCTCGCCAATTTGCACATTCAAACCATTTTAAATGCAAAAGAAGAGGCGAAAATCCTGACTCGCACGTTATTTGTACACACAGCCGCACACACCCGGAGCGAGGCGCGCAGAGAGAGAGAGAGCGAGAGAGGCAAGTTTAAGACTCGAACACCGAATTGATTCCTCTTTTGCGTTTCCTTGCCTAGAAACAAAATTGAGAAAGAAACCGGATGTTTGTCAGTTTTTATTTAATTATTAATTTCTGTACCTGAATACTACTGTTAGACTTTGCAACTTTATTTAGTATTCATCTCTGCTTGTTGCATCTTACTGAGGAAAATTGACTTTTTTTTTTTTATGACCAAGCGGCATTTACCGGAATTCGGTATGAATCGGTATACCGCCCAGCACTATACACATGCTGTATACACTCAACTAAAATATTTCACTTTTGGTGATAGTAAACTCTGGAAATGGAAAAACAAAGAATTGGACATTTTTACTTCCATGTTAAGCTGTTTTTTTTTTTTATCTTCAGTTATGAGTGATCTATCATTGGCCACGTTTGTTTTTGGTTGGTTGTGAATGTACCTGGTACAATAAGAACATTTGACTGAACAATGCACAGTTTTAATTTGTGTGAGCTCAGTTGTTAGAATTACATGACACAGAATCTCCTGTTATTGTGTTGAGATTATGGCTTTTTCCTTTTTTTTTTTTTTTTCTTGTGAGCTGTACTGCCCGCCCAGTGAACTCCTAAGTCAACATGAATAAATAAAAGGACAGGATGGTCAAATGAATGCCATGAACATAAAAAAAAATGTTTTGTGTGTGGAGGCTTAATTGGTGACATGCTGTTCCATGTGACTGTAGGGGGCGCTTTGGATAAAGTGAAGTTTTTCATTTCCTGGCCCATTTTGGTGTTGCTGTACTTCACCGTGCCCAACTGTGCCAAGC
Source organism: Gila orcuttii (assembly GCA_026230005.1). Taxonomy (NCBI): domain Eukaryota; kingdom Metazoa; phylum Chordata; class Actinopteri; order Cypriniformes; family Leuciscidae; genus Gila; species Gila orcuttii. The sequence continues at coordinate 43,263,052 of JAPDVR010000013.1, read as the reverse complement.
CGCGGTGGGAGTTCTGCTTCATGCTGTCCTTCTTCCTTTCGACACTGTGGATCGCTGCCTTCTCCTACATCATGGTGTGGATGGTGAGTTCCTTTGTGTATGTAAGCATCTGTACTTGGATACTGCTTTTTCCTGCACTATTTAATTTAGTATTTAAACGTAAATTGTCTTAATGCAGGATATTTAAAATCTTAACACATCATAATCAGAGCTTTATTGCCAAATGTGTTTGCACACACAAGGAAGTGTTCTTGGTACTGAATTTTCCAGTGCACATATAAATTCTTGTAAATAAAAAATCACACACAAAAAATTAGAATATTGAAATAAAATTGAAGAATTAAAATGTAAGTATAAAGACTCATTTAGGTTTTGTCATAAACATATTTACAGTATTATGAATAAATATTAACTGAGTTTACAAAGATATTGCACTAAGCAGGGTATTGTACTTACAGGCATATGCCTTGGGAGGTATTTAACGGTTTAAGAGGGAAATGGCCTGTGTGATAAAGTTGTTCCTGTGACCTGAATCACCCTCCAGACAGCAACAGTTCAAACAGGAGGTGTCCAGGGTGAATAGAGTGTGATGACTTTACCTGCTCTCTTTCTCACTCTGGAAGAGTGCAGGTCCTGGAGGGTGGACAGGGGAGCACCAATAATCCTCTCAGCAGTCCGGACTGTCCTTTTGTAGTCTTCTCATGTCTGATTTGGTAGCTGAACCAAACTAGACAGTTATAGAAGTGCATAGAACAGACTCAATGACGGCTGAGTAGAACTGTGTCATCAGCTCCAGTGGCAGGTTGAACTTCCTCAGCTGGCGAAGGTCTGCTTAAAGGTCCCATATTGTCACAACTGAAATTTCCTGACTTTTTTCATGATAACAGAGGTCTAGGCTCTATGAAACTACCATATAAGTTTCAAAACAGTCGATCCACAGACAAATGCACACAGCCTGCATAAAGTAGCTGTGCCTTTTCACGAGCTGTTGTGACTTCTGTATATTTGTGATGTCAGAACTACTCAGTCTCCACCACCACCAATGGTGCGTCACTCAGAAAACAACAGGCCAATCAGAAGAGAGGCTCTTGAATATTAAGTAGACAGGCCAAAATCGAGCTGTTCTTGGCAGAGCTCCTGAGAAAGGAGCTGTAAAAATATATTGAGATGGTTTTTGGTACTTATACCGCAAATAAATATTCTTAAGGACATCAAAAGCTAAAATAAAACTTCAGAAAGTTGTACAATATGGGACCTTTAACAGAGGGCTGTTCAAACATATTCAACCCGATGCGTCTACACTACAAAAGCAATCCGGTCGAATGTGTTTTCGACTACCTTTAAAAAGTTGAGCCTGTCCACTTTCCACTACTTCTAGACTCCATTTACACCTGTATTAGCACTTGTACTTCTACTTGTGATTCGTTTGACCGAAACATATCGTAATACCAGCTGTAAACAGGGCCTAAGATCCTTGCATAACTCCCAGGTCTGTCGAGATCAACAAGGCCCGTGTTTTTCAGTATGCAAAATGCAGGAGACCAATGATGTTCTTCAGGTAAGCTAATACCAGTCTTTCAAACGACTTAAAGATCACAGGCGTGAGTGCGACTGGTTTGTAGTCCTTATGTACAGTGATTTTAGGTTTTTGGGGACTGGAATGACTGGAGTGTTTGAAGCTGCAGGGAACTTCACACTGTTCCCGTGATCTGTTGAAGATCTGTGTGAAGATGGGGGCCAGTTTGTCAGTGCAGACATTTAGACAGTCCGGTGAAACACAGTCTGGGCCTGGTGTTTTCCTGGCGTTATAAATAAACTGCATTACTAACGGCGTTATATTTTTCAGTAATGAGTAATCAAAGGAATTACCGTTTCCCTCGTTGCAACGCCGTTAAAGGGGAAATGAAGCAGTCAGTCAAGTTTACATGATTTACAAGATGGATTTCCACTATAATCAAAAATTATATAAGAAACATGACAAATGTTAACATATAAAAGGAACACCGTTATATCTTTCGGGGCAAGGGCGCCGCCATTGTGCAGTATTATAAACGGTGACGTCACGGGGTGGGTTTGCTCTGGGCTGAGTTCAGTAAAATACAGTGAAAGATGCATGTAAGCTCTGTTGAACCAACGAACAACTAACGTTAGGTACAGTCATTGTTAGCTAACAGCTGTAAGCATGAACTAGCTAAAGCTAACTTAGTGTTTAGCTAGTGAACTTTATTAGTACCAGACAAAAAGACGACGTCTAACGTTAACAAACTGCACATGGAAACATTGTTCGCGATGTCTGCCATCATATTCCTGTCTCTTGTCAACACCATGGTTGCAATACATGGTCAAGATAAGCGTCTGACAGCAGATGGATCGTGATATCGTGGCGTAATAATCTGTTTGGTTGTCATGTATTAGCCTACTTACCTGAATGAAATGAAATCGAATGTATCGTCCTATGGAATCATTCATTCACAGACAGCATACGAAGATGTTCAACTAATAAAGATCTTCATCGCTGGCAAACAATATAGATTTGCAGATTTGCTTTCACTAGAGTCTAGACTGTACTGTAGGTCCACGGCCACTTCATCCAACGCTCTTGATGTTCTTAAATTTTCCTGTTACGACTCCGAGTCGAGTGTGAATTGAAAGCGCTTCAGTGATTCAGTGCGTGCAGGAAACTGAACAGATCATTCAAACTGATTCGCGAACTGATTTAGACAGATCTCCCAAATCTCGTTATATGCAGGGCCATACAAATTATGGTGTTATGGTGTATTAGGTGTAGCTCATACCTGTCAACACTACCGTTTTCCCCAGGAGTCTCCCGTATTTCACATCTATCTCCCGCCCCCTTCCCGTATTGTCATTGCTCCCGTGAAACTCCCGTAATTTGTATGGCCCAAATCTCGTTATATGCAGGGATGGAAACAGCGCACTTTATTTTAATGCAAACATGTATATAAATGCGAATGAGTTTTCCAAGCGCGCTGTATCTTTTTTATGGGCATGATGAGCGATGCTCAATTTACAAATGAATCACTCTTTTTTTTTTTTTTGTCGATTCTGTTCAAAGACTTCATCAAACATGTTGGCAGATCTGTCGAAATCGGTTCGCGAATCAGTTTGAATGATCTGTTCGGTTTCCTGCACGCACTGAATCATTGAAGCGCTTTCAATTCACACTCGACTCGGAGTCGTAACAGGAAGATTCGTATGCTGTCTGTGAATGAATGATTCCACAGGACGATACATTAGAATTCATTTAATTCAGGTAAGTAATACATTTTACAACCAAACAGATTATTACGCCACGTTAGCACAATCCATCTGCTGTCAGACGCTTATCTTGACCATGTATTGCAACCATGGTGTTGACAAGAGACAGGAATATGATGGCAGACATCGCGAACAATGTTTCCATGTGCAGTTTGTTAACGTTAGACGTCGTCTTTTTGTCTGGTACTAATAAAGTTCACTAGCTAAACACTAAGTTAGCCTTAGCTAGTTCATGCTTACAGCTGTTAGCTAACAATGACTGTACCTAACGTTAGTTGTTCGTTGGTTCAACAGAGCTTACATGCATCTTTCACTGTATTTTACTGAACTCAGCCCAGAGCAAACCCACCCCGTGACGTCACCGTTTATAATACTGCACAATGGCGGCGCCCTTGCCCCGAAAGATATAACGGTGTTTATTTTATATGTTAACATTTGTCATGTTTCTTATATAATTTTTGATTATAGTAGACATCCATCTTGTAAATCATGTAAACTTGACTGACTGCTTCATTTCCCCTTTAACGTTACCGTTACTGACAATAAAAATGTGGCGTTACTATAATTGAGCTCACTGAAGCGGTTTTCATCCGAGTATGTTCTCTCTCCGCCATAGGACCTGCAAAGTTGTGTTTTTGTGTGTGTGTGTGTGTGTGCGTGTGTGCGTGTGTGTGTGTGTGTGTGTGTGTGTGTGTGTGTGTGTGTGTGTGTGTGTGAGTGAGATGCCGGACTGGACAAAAGTGAGGCGAACGCCACGAGAGCACTCCCCGGTGCACGAGAGATCGAGGGTGTCTGAGCATTATAATTATAAATTATAAATATTATAATTTGTTTATAAATAAATTACAAATTTCAGCATCAGAATAATCTCTGTAGCCTATTGGTATCATCTGCAACGTTTTAAGTAGTTTACGTGGTTATAAAAAATAAAATCTAAAAATAACCTGAACGATCTGGGAAGGTTCTGTTTAGGTTATAAAAATAAAACCCAAAAATAACCTGCAGGGAATGTTCCCAGAAAACATATTTTTTTTCAAACATCAGACCGGTTGTGAACATGTGCAGCAAACACCCCTAGAATTTGGCTTCAGTAACCTCTGATGATGACGTTCTCTATAGTTTATAAAAATAAAACCCCAAAATATTATATTTTATTATTTATTTTTGGTACATTGTTCAGTATTATAGGCTATTGAGAGTACTTCTTGTTAAACGGTTTACTTTTGTGAGGAAGAAAATGCTTCAAGTAGGCTACAGTATGTCTACCAGTTGTGAAGTTGTGTGAAAGTTTTATAATTTTAATTTGCACACACAAAGAGCGCATGTATATTTTTTTTATTATTATTTATTCATTTTTGCTACATGTATTTCTTAAGAAGCATAATTTATTTTTAGACTTATTTGTTGGCCAGTTGTGGTCTGTGCAATAAATATTAAATGTCCTAAATTATCTATTGTGTTTTATTGTTCCACTATAGTAATGATAATATTTATAATAATATATTGAATTTAATAGGTGTCTCTCACATTGTCCCACAGCAACATTAAAATAGTGTAGATTAGTGTACAATGTTTTATAATAATAATTTATTATATTTAGTGTCCATTTCATTCATTTAACATATTTAAGTTGTCATTTTATTAAAAAGTAACGCAATAGTTACTTTCCCTAGTAATTAGTTACTTTTATAATGATGCAACTCCATTACTAACTCCTTTACTATTTGTGAGAAGTAACTAGTAACTATAACTAATTTTTTTTAAGTAACATCCCCAACACTGCCCTGCACACGTCCTCCACAAAGGCCATAATCGCAGGTTGAATAGTGTGTGTGTGTGTGGTGCAGATCAGAGCAGGGGAGGGGTGTGAGAGTGGGCTTTTCAAAGCTACAGTAAAACCAGTTTAGATCCTCAGCCAGTTGTCGATTCTCCACAGATTCTGTCCAGACTGATGCCGGATTGTTGGGATGAAAACAGTTTTTTCAGCTTTTCATAGTAGCTTATTTTAGGCACTCTGATCTCCTTTGTCAGTGCGTTTCTGGCCTGGTTGTACAAGGATTTTATCCCCACTTCTGTAAGTATTTTCTTTGGCATGACAAAGAAAGAAGTTCGTTGTCTGAGTGTTGCTGTAAACCATGGCTTATCAGTATTGAATGATAAAAATGTCATAGTAGGAATGCACATATCCTCACAGAAACTGATCTATGATGTTATCGGTGGCAGCAGCTTCAAAAACATTCCATTCACATAAAGTTAACTAACCACATAACATACTATAATATTATAGCTGTATATAGTATTACTGCTATATGGACATTATTTTGATACTCATCTCTTACTGATAACAGAAAACTTTTTAAATTGCAACATTGAAACAAGCATTTTTTGTAAAGCTGCTTTGAAACGATATGTGAAAAGCTCTATACAGATAAACTTGAATTTAATATGCATTAACTTTGACTGTCCTAGTATTTTGTTAAACGGATTTATTTTTTCCTTAAGTTTATTTAGACCCCCGGGGGGCCCTCGGACACCAGTTTGAGAGTGTCTCTTGTTTGGATATTTCTTTTGAGTTTTGGCTTATTTTAGGTCATGCTGCTTGCAGGCATGTTACATCACTATTCCTTTAAGCATCTGCATTTCTTTGAGGCTCTCATGTGGGTTGCTGTGTGCAGGTCACAATCGTTGGATACACACTTGGAATCCCAGATGTCATTATGGGTATAACTTTCCTGGCTGCTGGCACCAGTGTTCCTGACTGCATAGCTAGTCTTATTGTCGCACGACAAGGTAGAGCTCTCCTTTGTTTTCTTACCTTTGCTTATCTTTCATCCAAAATGAGCTTAATTTCCAACTCTGGGTTTGTGTCTTTATGTGCTCAGGCCTGGGGGACATGGCTGTCTCGAACACGATTGGCAGCAACGTCTTTGATATCCTGGTTGGGCTCGGCGTTCCCTGGGGCATCCAGACAATGGCTGTCAACTACGGCTCTGTGGTATCTGATTTTGCCACTCCTCAACTAAGTGTGCACACATACACACACTCCCACAAATACTGTAAAATTACCTTTTATTTTTTTGTGTCCTATTTAGGTTCAAATCAACAGTAGAGGATTGGTTTACTCCGTTGTCCTGCTTCTGGGTTCGGTTGCTTTAACCGTGAGTAAATGTGAACAATTCACATCACAAATACACTACATGGCCAAAAGTACTATATGTGGTCATCCTATTTTAGTTTTAGTTTGGCCTCCTAATTCCAGTGAATACCTAACTTCTTTAAATGTTCTCTGGCTGGGTATATAGACTTGATTATATTCTGAGTCATATGGGTGTATTTTGGTTATATTTTGCTTGTGTGTATATAAAATACTCTCTCTGCACATTTTAAATTATACAGGGCAGTATTTCAGATAGATTCAAGCGGCCAATTCCTTTTTGAACTCCTTTGAACCGAAAGAACTTACTCCTAAGGGTCATTGGTTTTGGGAATCAGGTTACACTATTTGGATTTACTGCAGGGTCCTACAGGTTGACCAACAGATAACTAACAACCTGGCAAATAACTGATTAATCCACTGATAGTTTTTATAATCTGAAGAAGAATAAAACTCAATGGGAAAAGTTATATTTTATACATTAAAAGACCTGAACTTTATTACAAAATTAGCAATAAGGACTATAGAATGTTTTTTTTGATTGTTACAATAAACTCAATAAAATAAAGTTATTGTCATGAAATATACAAAGATCAGCCAAAACATTATGCCACCATTATGCCACACCTAATAGGTGTTACACCTACACTCCGTGTGCCAACAAAACAGAGCAGACCCACTGAACCATGACTTCTGAATGTGCATTATCCTGCGGAAAGAGGCCAATCCCATCTTGTAACACCATTGTCATGGAGTGTACCTGGTCTGCAGCAATGTTTAGGTAGAAAATCCCAACCCAAAGTTTCCCAGCAGAACATTGCCCAGAGCATCGCATTCCCTTCCTCCTGTAACATCATTAACATTTTCTGTGACTCGTGCTACAGTAGACCTTCTGTCAGTGTTGGGAACAGAGTTTCCGCTAGAAAAAAATGGTGCCGGTCAAAGTGACCGGCAGAGGTTTCGTTTTACGGACATTTTGATGATATGCCGGTCAAATATCGCCTCTTAATTAGTCAAGTTGAGGAAAACTGGAGGCAGGCTATGTAACTTAAAAAATGACATAATCAGGCCGTATAGAATGCAACATGTTTATTAACCTAACTGTCAAATAGACAGAAAAAAACATGAACGTCCGATTCATTCAAAGATGAAATTGACTATCACCATCTCCGTGAACGCGCCTATAGAGAGAAATGCATGTAATGGATTACATAATCAGAGAGTAGGCCTATCCTATTTCTTTTCGTTTTTAATTGTTTCGTTTAAAGACATTTCAAGCGTTCTATATATTTCTCATGTGTGAGGCATACGCTGATTTTCGGTTAATTTATGATTCACGTGCAATGCAAGGGACCGCGCCCGCGCCTCCATGTTATGATTATATTGTCTATTTGCTTCTCATTTATTAAATCCAGGCAATTGGTTTATGAAAAAAATATTAAAATTAAGATACAATTTATACAAAACGAAATTCACTTTAAAGAAAGGCTTTCTACAAAACAAAACTTAAGTGGCCAAAATCATGTCTGACCATGTCTTCCCCGATATATATGATTTGAATGCATTTTTAACATTTTTGTATTTAAGGACTGGTATTTGTATGTGTGTTATATTTAAATTTGTTTTATGTGGTGGACAATATTGGAACGTGACATTGGATATATTTATTTTATTTGTACTATTTAGTTTATTCTACTATTTATTTTGTTTGGCTTTTATACACTACCGTTCAAAAGTTTGGGGTCAATACGATTTTTTTTTTTAAATTAATACTTTTCTTCAGAAAGGATGCATTAAATTGATCAAAAGTGACAGTAAAGACATGTATAATAATGCTAAATTATTTTTTAATTAAATGCTTTTCTCTTGAACTTTCAAAGAATCCTGAAAAAAATGAATCACGGTTTGCACAAAAATATGAAGCAGCACAACAGTTTTCAACATTGATAATCATAAATGTTTCTTGAGCATCAAATCATCATATTATACTGATTTCTGAAGGATCATGTGACACTGAAGACTGGAGTAATGATGCTGAAAATTCAGCTTTAATCACAGGAATAAATTACACTTTACTATATATATTCACATAGAAAACAGCTGTTTTACATTGAAATAATATTTCACAATATAACTGGGTTTTTGTATTTTTAATCAAATAAATGCAGCCTTGGTGAGCAGAAGAGACTTCTTTTAAAAACATTAAAAATCTTACCGACCCCAAACTTTTGAACGGTAGTGTATATTTCATGCATTTGCACTTATTTAATTTATATTCATTTATAGTATGAGTCCCTGATTATATGTTGCATGTTCTCTTGTTGTTTTTTTAAAAGACAAACCATCAATATTTGGAAAAGAATTGATGGATTTATAGCGTTTAGAAAAAAAACATTTTAACTTTGAATTTATCATCAACAATATTGTTGTTTGGTTTAATAATAATTTTTCAACATGTTCAGACTGAGCAAAAAAAACATTTTAACAGGATCAATTGAATATTCACAAAATGTGTGGGTCTAGGTAAAAAATTTAATTTTCCTGAAAACTATTGAAATGGATTTATAGAGTTTTGGAAAAGAGCTCCTCAGTGCTGATGTTATCGGATTTTCAGCTGATATTCTCAATTCATTCAGTTAACGGACGGTCTAGGTAAAGTGTTCCGACTGCAAGCTCAGCAACGATTGTATTTAATTGTACAGTACAATCATAACATTTCAGACATTATCTTAACTCCATAATGTCCTTAAACAACAATATTGCTGGCCATAAACTGAGAAAGTGTGCGTCCGGTGTGCGATACCTCGAGTTGTCCTAGACGCGGCGCTGCGCTTCTCGTCCGGTGTGCACTTCCTCCAGTTAGGCTAACGTTACCGAGCTGAGGACAGCGACACAAGAGCTACACAGGTAGGCTACTGAGTCGCTGTCCTCAGTGCCGCAGAAAAGCGCTGAAACGGAGATGAAGGGGAATCTTCTATTTGGCCATTTTAATCGGACAATTTGACCGGAGAGATTTAATTTTGTTGGACATTTCATTTTTTTCCCGGCCAATGTCCGGTAATTACCGGACAACGGAAACCCTGGTTGGGAAAGTTCACTTTCTGTATGAACTAGTTCAAAGTTCAGTTCACAAATTTTAAAATGAACTAGTTCAGTTCATAGTTCATACTTCAAAATTTTGAACTAGTTCATAGTTGTTTTTTTCCATATGGTACATTGGTTTTTTTCCATATGTTGCTGCAAGCTATTATTTTTCAAAATTATTGCCACAGCCAGTGCTCTACAGTACTACACTTCTACATTTTACTCTTAAGCTTAAGCGTACCGCTACTTCTCGCATGTAGCCGGTACTCTACCACTGACAGAAAAAGCGTCAGTGTCAAGCCTGTTTCACATTTACTCTGTTTGCAGTGCGTATTTTTTCCGCACCCATGTTAACAGGTTAGAGCTTTCACACTGCACGCGGATGCGCTCCTGCGAAACGTTCTAGGTGCGGTGCGTATACAGCAGTGCAGAGATCGTTTCCACACAGTCTATTTCTGCTGTGCAGCACGCGCTGAATTAAAGTTACAGCGCATGGTTCATGGTCAAAATGAACACAGATTGACATGAAAATATAATTCTCACCATAAATGTATTCTTGCAGACTTGGAGAATTTCTGTTTTCACACACACACACACACACACGACTTGTTTAAATACATTTATGTTGTTAATAAATAACAATAAATTGTTGTTGTACCAGCAATATCTCCAAGTTTGTTTTTCACAGTAGACATCTCAAATGTCATGATTTGCCAATGCAAGCACTGGCCACAGTCCATATAGAACCACAGAGAGCAATTATTTTATCGGCGTGCAAAGTTTGCACAGAAATGTAAGATTTTTCCCATCCTCACCGACCTTGTCATAAACTCGTTTAAATGATCATATGACGCCTCTTGCTGCTTTTTGTGTTGATGACGCATGCGGCGGTGCGACACTGGCGGCTGGTGTTGCCAGATTGGGTGTTTTTCCGCTACATATTAACGCCTGTTTACGGTGTGTTTTATCCGGGTTTTCGCTCTATAGAAATCTGGCACTCTATTGAACGAAGTTAAACTGAGAGAGCGTGCCGTTCACAGACACCAGAATGAACGAGTTCACAGTAACGTTCATCAGGCAGTAATACAGCACGTTCAGTTCATGTTCTCCCAAAATATGAACGAGTTCAATGAACGCGTTCAGGCACAACATCGTTGAGCCTTGGGAACTCGACACCGTTGTCAGTTTGTGGTTTGTTTCTTCTCGGACCACTGTCGGTAGGTTCTCACCACTGTTGACCAGGAGCACCCCACTAACCTTGCTGTTTCAGAGATGCTTAGACTTTGACAAGGGCCATATTGTTATGGCCAGATAAATGTGTCACTCAGGTCTTTACTCCTGCCCATTTTTCCTGCATCCAACTCGTTGACTACGAGAAATGATTAACATCTAATCAACCCTGCTGACATGATCAACATTTTTCGCTTCATCTGTGAGTGGTCATAATGTTTTGGCTCATCAGTTTATAATTGGATAAATATATCACTGAAAGGGATCGTAGTCAAATTAACTTGTTTTTAAATGTATTTTTCAAATGTGTCCCAACTATTATGTATTATGTAATATAAGATTGTTACTCAGTTCATCTTTAAAAACGATATATTGGTCGACCAACTATGCAGTTAAATGCATTCAGTAGAACGTAGCAGGACTGGAAGCACTTTACAAGTACGTTTTTACACAGCCACTAAAAATAGGCATAATGTGTAAGATCAATCTTGGGTTTCAAATGAAGATAAAAAAAAAATCTAGTTTTTTTTGTCCCCCCAACCCTTCTTAGTTACAGTTGTGCTACAGCATGACAATGTTTAGGTTCAGATGTTCTGCTCTGACTTTTAACTCTTAATTTTGTTTCTCCACCTTCAGGTGTTGGGGATCCACCTGAACAGGTGGAGATTGGACTTTAAGCTGGGCGTGTACGTGCTTGTTCTGTATGTCATTTTCCTCTGCTTTTCCGTCATGATCGAATATAACGTCTTCACGTTTGTCAACCTGCCCATGTGCCTCGAGGAACTGTAGATTTTCAGGAGATTTTCATGGGCTTTGAACCAAAATACCTCCAGGAATCAAAATCACCAATGATTCTGCTGTTTCCTCTGTATAATCTCCTTACTGAGTCTCTACTGTTGAAGAAAACCACTGTCTCCCACTTCACATTCACACCACTGTGGTTCAGATGGAAGAACTGCATTTCCCAGAAGACTGTTGACTCTCTCCATCAATTCCAGGAATTGAAAATCTCCTTGGCAGCTCTCTTTATAACTGGATATTCTTCTACTTCTGAACCTTGGACAATCACAATGCAGCTCGTAATTGTCTTTATTGGATTGTTTGGAGCTGGAGGATATTCAGACTGTACACTTTCATCACAAACTGCACACACACAGCAATGACAAAGAATGCTGCTCATTCCTATATGCATTAGCAATCTACAGTACATTTTCTAATTTCGGTCTTCCCTTAAGACACTCTATGACATGAACATGAATATAATGCACTTTATATGTGGCATAAAACATCTATATCACATTAATTTATTTCCTCCAGTACGAAGAAATGTAAGTATGTCCTTGATGTGGTGCTACAAAAAGATGGAACTGACATGAAATCACTGTCCTCGGGCAAGAAAGTCATTCTCACAGCTCGTTACACCCAAGAAAACTCGTGAAAATATGACTCGTAACAGATGTGAAGCATTTTATGTTATGGATCATGGAGCAGGGGGCGAGATGTTTGGGAATCCTTATGAGCTGGACGAAATATTTCCTGCTGAGAGCTGGTGCCCAATGGAGAGGTTAAGGATGGGCACCAGCTTCTGACACACCTAAACAGAAGCTCTACAATTAGATATGCTTTGGTTTCCCTTTATCATTCCAGACCTGCATTATTGAATGGAACCAATCATAAAGCACACATCAAACGCTGCTCCTCACCTCTCTTCAGACCAGAGCAGAAGACCCTCAGGACCGCTCTCTGCTTGTTTAGCAGTGTGGAGATGAGACTGGCAACTGTGGCTGCTTTAATATTTCGTATGCATACTGATGACATCACAGAGGATCCTGGATTTTGCAAACATGCTATAAATCTACGTGTTTGTTGTTTATATGTAAATATAACATCACTGATCCTGTTTGAACTAGTGCTTCCTTACAGATGAGGGGTGGGGGGGGGGGTGGATTTACAAATGTGACCTATGAGGCCACTTTTTCTTTATTTCTAATGCACCCGTACCTCCCTCTCTGGATCTATATTGCCGTTTGTCTGTAATGCATGATTTGACACAAAGAAGCCATTTCTAAAGCAGGGCAAAAGCTTTGTGCGCTCACTGTCAGTGTCCCTATAAGGATGAATCTCGAGAAATTGTGCCGAGGTCATATTTCACCCGAAAATCAAAAGAAAAACATGTAAATGATATTGTGCAAGTACAGCAAGTTAAGTTTTAGGACCATTTAATGCATTACAACATTTATTTCCATGGCAGTTGAGCACATTTTTTAATCCCAAAAATATTACCATGATTTATAAATACTTAAAATGTATACTTTAATATGTACATTTATTTGTAATGCTTTTTTGTATTACGGTAAAAAAAAAAAAAAAAACTCTACGGTTCTGAGAATGAAATGAAACTTAGGTTTTTTTTGCATAATTATAATGAGATTTTTTTTTACCGTAATACAAAAAAGCATAAATAAATGTACATATTAAAGTATACATTTTAAGTATGTACATTTATTTTTAATGCTTTTTTGTATTACGGTAAAAAAAAAAAACTCATTACGGTTCTGAGAATGAAATGAAACTTAGGGTTTTTTGCGTAATTATGAGTTTTTCCCCCCCCCCCCTCGTTGCCGTGATGAAGATGACAGTAGTGAAGTTTGAGGTAGAAAGTGTACTTTGGGGTGAAATATGACCTTACATGTTCTTGACGGGTCTCCTGAGAGTTCCCCATAAATGACAGCTACCGGACCCCTCTTCAGCTGCTAGTGGGCTCAGGAGATCTGAACTCGAGCTTAGGGGAACACGTTTTGTCTTTTGTCAGTCGTAGAACCTGTCCAGTGCTAGGAGGTGCTGTCGTGTGTGCAGAACAACAGGTGTTGCAGTATTTGATGTACACATTATATATGACATATGCAATCTTAGTGGGTGAGGGCTGAGTATGGGGATTATATTTTCATAGTTTGTGAAAGCTGCTGAAATCGCCCGCCGCTGTTACACGCGCATGCAGATTCTGTCAGATCTGACATCACATAATTGCCATTCTGTAGAATGTCGACTTAAGTTTATTGTGGCTGTGCTGTGCGGAATGACGGTGTTGTCTTGATGACTCTTGTCTTTCGTCTTTGTTCTGTGGTGTTTTTCAGTGGTGATCTGTACGATTACATTATTCAGCTGAAATGGATACACCATATGCATAATGTTGGAGGAGCATTGAAAGCTTCTTTCTATGCCTGGTTGCCATGTTACATAGTTAAGTCTTTCTAGCATTAAATGCTGCCAGTAATTTAGTACTTTTTTCTGTTCTGTTTGTTTGTCTCCTGGTTGTTTTGGGAGTTCTCCTTTTTTTCCAGTGCAATAGTTTGTGCATTCATCTACTGAATCTAGACTTCAGATACTTGTCAGCACACTATCCTTTACTATTGACTTTGTTGCAGATAATTTGTGCCATGCTTGATGTAAGTGCTACCATTTGAACTGAAAACACTTTTTTCTTTTTTTATATAAATTAAGTGTATTTTATAAAGCTCTGACCTCTGGGGTGGTTTGATTAATGTTTCATCGGGTCACTTCGGATGGGTTGTCTTTGTTGTATAGCACTCTCACATGAGTAGTCTTATATGCACTCTTCAGAGGACAAAAACTTCAAGCAAAATGCTTCAAATGACACTGTCAGGCATGAATATGCACACGAGTATGAGAATTTCTCATGCAGTCTTTTGCTTTATTAAAGACACATGCACAGATACATGAGCAACTGCTTCACACGTGACCTGCTGCACTGTGAGTGGAACTGCATATAAGAAACCTGTAAGCTACAGATTTAATGATTTTCAACATCTTCGTGTGTCTAACTTGAATGTATTGTCTTGTAAAAGCAATGGATGTATTCAACCAATGCATTTTAATGTAAAGCAATAATTAAAAAGAATATGAATCATACGAGTATTGTATGGAAAAAACAATTAAATTAAAGTTTGTAAATGTTTTTTTGGGTGTCCGTCTTGTATTTGGTCATTGAATGAGTGTTTAGCGGCCTCTTGTGTGAAGAACCAGTAGTGCCATAGTTTTGGCCATCTTGTGTTTTCTTCTCGAACAGAATCGCTGTTGACCTGCATTCGCTTCTGATCCACAGCGATGGGTGAGTTTTGTAAATGCTTATGGTAACGACGTTAGGTTGCCAAATTCGACATAGCATCGAAAAGATCTGTGATTCGTGTGAATCTGCCGGTCGCGTGAAATGTTGTTTGGTTGTCCAAAACACGGAAGTGTCAGTGCACTTCTAGACAGCGTATATTTTCGTTCAGCTGTACCGTTACGTTCCACTTCAGATATACGCTTTTATTATCGTTTGCATTGAGAACGACGTGACATGTGGCGTCAAGGTGTAACTTAGTGCAGCCTCCCCATATAGGGCTGTAGTGATGGAAATTTTTATTCTTTCCAGAGATTCGTTCATTTTCATTTTCAGTTCGTTCACAAATGATTTGTTCAGTGATAATTTCTTCATATTATATAAATGCGCCAGCAGGTGGCGAAAAAGTGTCTTTTGTGCAAAGTAAACAAACGTAGGCCTATTGTTACAAAAAAATGATTTGGCTTTGTTAAAATGTGTGCCTAATTTACTCATTAAATTAATAAAATAAGTAATTAATTTTATTAATTTTATTAATTAATAAAAAAGTGGTTCAGATGACCAAAGCACAAGGTTTTCTTGCATAATTAACATTTTAATTGTTTTGTCAGACATTTACACATTCATAAATCTGGGATTATATAACGTTGAGTTATGTTCTGTATATTAAATATGAATAAACAATCGTATGTGCACACCTATAAGTGCGCGTTGCATCCACTTTCTGCTGATTTTGAATGAGATTGAATCGCATGCTAAATGACCGATCTACCTGGTACTTCACGAACGAAATGTACCAGTTCGTTCAAGAACGAGATCGCTCTCTCGTTCAGATTCAAAACAGCGATCTCGGTCAGTGATGTATTCGTTCAGCAACCAATTACATGCCCCTGTCATATTTTTGTTGGTTTTACAGTTTTTAGAGAAGTGCATGACATGAATAAACCGTAATGAATTAATTTTTGAAAAATAATACAAAATGAACACAAAACACGTTGCTTACAGTAATGTACAGTAGTCAAGTAAATTGTTCAAAGGGCAAAATACGACAAAACTAAGTCTAAAGCACACATAAAATATAAGAAAAGCAGACAGTTAATGATTAGTGTAAATTTAAATCAAAAAGCCAAGTGCCCTCTGCTCTCTTAACTTAGCTCAAACCAAGTAAAAAATGATAAATCGTCTTACATTTAACCATCAGTTTGCGTTATTAAACTATTTTCATTACAATGGTAAAGTTTCTCTCTTTGATGCAAATATGCAACTACACGAGCCCGTCCCGCTTTGCGTTACCGCACAGCATTTTCACCCCTTGTCCAGTCCCGCACGTCGCATATTGAGAAAATGTCCCGCATTTTCATCAGTCTGATGTTTTTTGAATATCATATTAAGAAAACGTGCATGCGTTCTTTTGCCTTTTTAAGAAAGCATTTTATTTATTCTTTTTGCGGCGTAGTTTTTCACCTGTATTTAACAGCGCTTCGTCAGAAGCACCAATCAGTGATGCGCGGGTCAATGTATAAACAACCCGCACCCGACCGACGTTTTCAACTAACCGCCCGCAACTCGGACCGCAAAAAAAAGAAGAAAATATTGTACCCGACCCGCTTCCTGACCCGCATTTTTTAAAAAGTAGTCAGTGTTGTGCAAGTTACCTTGAGTTACTTTCACCAAAATAGATATAAGCTACAGTAGTAGAACTTAACATTCTAAGGCTGTACACTGTAAGCCCGGATAAGTTGAATTCACTTAAAGTTTTTAAGGCAACCGGTTTCCTCAAATTTTTTAAGTAATGGGTTATGAAAACTTGAGTGCATTTAACTTAAATGAATGAAAGGGTGGACTTATTATTTTAAGTTCAAAACACTGAATGCCAAGTTGATTTAACTTACAATCTCTTGTAATATTAATTGTCTTATCACATGAACTCCACTTACTATTTGAAGTTAAAGCAACTAAACCTTTGTATTCATTGAATATGCTAAACTAGAACATTTAAATTAAGACAAATACACAATACAAAAGTAATTTTTTTACCGTTTTATTTGAAAACAGCATTAACTTACAGGTTGTTGCCCCCTGCTTTAACAACCTTGAATCATAAGACAAACAGTGGCTAAATGTGTCATTCGTGCCCTAAACATTGCATAAAACAAAGCACCATCATGCCAACAAAAACACTTATTGTGCTCAACCATGTGTACATCATTATCACAACAAATCACATTTAAAACTGTATTATAACTTACACTCCTGTTAGGGAACATTTTTATGTAGTTGAACATTCCCATTTATATGACTAAACATGACTAAAATATCTATTCTATATATCTTGAAAATCCAAAATGCACCAAGACATCTGCCTTTTAGTTGGTAATGTAACTAAAATACCCAACTAATTTGAAATGAAATTTTATCAAAGCCTGTGTCATGGAATCTTGTGCAAAAAATCAGTGCAAATACCACAGGACACATGTACCCCAAACCATACACAACAGTAGTAAACATTTTCATAAAAGTCCAACGTTACAAACTGTGGCAAACAAATCTGGAACAGCAGTAAAGCCACTTCGAACCCTGTTTTATGCTTCCAGCTGATTTTTCACAGTTTGAATTTTGGGTACCAGCTCACTTCTACCCAGTTTAAGCATTACTTGCTTTCATGCACTTGGGGTAGTCCAGGTGCAGGGCATAGATCAGTCCGAAAAGGACACAGAAGGCCTGAGGCAGGTTGGCCAGTTCATCCATTACCACAGACCCTTCCAAGATGATCCCTACTCTGGATGGGTTGAGCTGGGTATTTTCTTGACCAAGGCAGAGAATTCCCACTGGAGTTTCAATGTACGAGTCCTTGTCAGTTACATCCTAACAGTGAAAGAAACGTTTTGACAAGGAGAGAACATAAACATGCCAGTTAGACAATGTAATAACAAAAATAACCTGTGACTGTTTATAATGAAAAGTATTGTACAATATAAACCACACTGAAAGCAATTTATATTAAAAGGACGATACCAGTCTTGAATTTTTATCAAATGCCATATTCGGATCTGTACAGTTTGCAACACTTTGCCCAAAATATGGAGTTTACCCACTTTCACAGTCACAGTCGTGCTGAAACCTTTTTTTATGACTCTCAGTACCTTTCACCTTAATTGCTTTTTTTTTTTTACTTTACCAGTTGAAAGTAACATACACAATAAGATATCTGATGACTGGAGCAACCAGAATCTAACCAGTGCAATCAGAACTCCCCATTTGAGTTTTAGACCCAAAAACAATTTCACAAGTTCCAACCGGTGACAGTAAAGTCAAAAACTAATTGGGCAATTGTAAAAGGATTCATACAACCTTAGTTATTGGGAGAAATTTTCTACTTTTTCAATAGGACTGGGACTGAAAGAGGGTAAACTATCTTTGTTCCGCCATTAAATAGAGACTTAATGGAGACACTGATGCTGATCAAATAATTCTGAAAATTAATGGAAGTGTTCATTAACAGCTAAAAATTAGACCAAAGGAGCATGCACCTGCAACATTTACAAAACAAATTAACTTACAGAGCATGTCTTGAAGAAGGCAGAAGAATCATCCGCCAAGATGACAGGCAGTCCCCGAAGACATAGGCACCTGATGTCTGTTGGTTCAGTGGTCTGCAAGATAGTGAACACAAGAGTTAAAACATATCTTGCTAAGGATACTCACATCAGGGTTTCCCATACATTCATTAATTTGTGGTGGCCTGCCACAATATCAGTGTGTGTGTGTAAGTCTGTGTGTGTGTCCACCTCCAGGTCTAGGTTGGTGTGTGTGTCTGAGTCTGTGTTTGAATCTGTGTGCGTGAGTCTTTTTGAATGTGTGAGTGTGTGTGAGCCTGTGTTTGAGTGTTGTCAGTAAGTTTGAGTGTGTGTGTGTCCACCTCCATCTCCAGGTTTGTGTGTTTGTGTGTGTGTGTGTGTCCACCTCCAGGTCCAGGTTGGTGTGTGTGTCTGTGTTTGAATCTGTGTGTGTGTGAGTCTTTTTGAATGTGTGAGTGTGTGTGAGCCTGTGTTTGAGAGTTTGAGTGTCCACCTCCAGGTCCAGGTTGGTGTGAGTGTCCACCTCCATCTCCAGGTCGGTGTGTGTGTATATGAGCTAAATTTGCAACAAGAAGTCTGTGGAGCAGTCATAGAAGGTGTAGCAATGGCATAGCAATGTAGCAATAGCAATGTCTTTAAGTTATCTGACACTAAGTGTAGGCAATGGAAATGTGTACTAATAAAAATAAATTATATATTTAACCCTTTTGTTGTGAGAAAGAAAGAAAGAGATAGAGCAGAGAAGAAAAGAAAAGACAAAAGAGATGAACAGAGAAAGGAAAGATCTAGTAGACTAATGTAGTCAAACCCACCTTTGTGTGACGTAAAAGCTCAGCCAAAAGCTGGCCAGTCAGGCCTTTCTTCTTCCAGGAGGTCCATCAGCCTTGGAGAGAAATGGTCAAGTTCATCAAAGAAATTCTCTTGCAGACTTTTCCCCACCACTCAAGGAAAAGGCTCTGTTCTTGCATAACTTCCATGTTTTAGCCTATAATGCTTAAATAGCTGTGCTCTCTTTTCACAGCTAAGAGCGCAATACTTACACTTCCAAAGCATATTTTTCAGAGATTGATATTCAGTTTGTTGCTAATCTCAGGATATTGGGTTCAAAAGAATCTCTTCCCATGACCTGCAACACAATAAAACAAAGAAAATAAGAGACAAGGGAACTTATATAAGCTACAGTATTCTATTGAAACAATATACCTGTATTTTCAAATAAGCTAACATTAAAGCCGTCATTATTAGGGGTGTGTATAGCTAATAAACTCAGTTTGCATAATCCGGTTGCAATTCACTTTCTCTTAAGTGCTTAAAGGTAAAATAATCACTAAAGCGGAGCCTATGTAAGACAATAATAAAATGAATGGTCAAAGTTGTCATTCACATTTAATACTAGGGAAAAAACAGTGCGTGTCCCTCGTTCAGCGTGGATCACTGCTCAAAAAGCCCCTCCAGTAAGAAAAAAAGTTAGCAACGTTACAACGTGGTTGCGCTCCCTTCCCCGCCATGAATGCGCGTAGTTTTCGTCCGCAGCGTCTCTTAATCTGCCGAGAGGCGGTTCAAAGCGGGGTGGCGTCCGCTAAATACGCTAACGTTACAGGTGAAAAATGTCCCGTTGAGCTGGTTAAAACTACAGTTTTCCAAGTTCACAAACAGCGCGTCAAGCGAGAAAGGCAATTTGGCTAACGTTAGCTAAGCCATCAAACCAGTGGCTACAGGTGATGTCCGTTGACCTTGACGTTGAAAACGTCTGTCCGGTCAAGGACAGTCACAAAAAGCCCCTCCAGTGATAAAAGTAACTTACTTAACTTTTAGCTAGCTAGGTAAGTACCTTAACGGGTGACAATGTTAATGTCCATCGACGTCAAACTGCTTCACTTGGACTTCTCACAAACGGCGGCGCACCAAGTGAAAAAAACTTTCAAACTGTAAAGTAAAGTAAAACTTTATTTATATAGCACTTTTCACAGACAGGAAGGGTCACAAAGTGCTTCACAGTAAAAACACTCAGATCCACGAACCTGCAGAATCGCGACACACCCCTCCAAGAGTTATCCTTCCCGTCCAATGCTACCACATCTTTAAATTATTATTAGTATTATTTGAATTTTGAAGTTAACATTATAAAATATGACCTACACCACAAAACTAGTTGAGGATAAATTATTTAAAATTGGGGAATTCCAGCGTTATAGACGTGACATTTGCAGTCAAAACTTGAAATATAAATTCTCAGAAAATGCATTTAATAGCATACCAATATATTGAAATGTCTGTTTATCCATAGGCTACCCCTTAAAGGAGTCCAGACATTAGAAAAATATCAGTCTACACCAGTGGCGTAGCCACGGGTGTGCCAGGGTGTGCCGGTGCCACCCACCTAAAAATGAATGCAGAATTATTTTTTATAGTCTTAATAAAAAATGTTTTACTAAACTTGGGCTATTGTTGATTACTTACAAATAATAAATAAAAATACAAACATATTAGTTGTGATATCCGTCTTTGGCTCAGCGCCAGCCAACGCGCGAAAGCAGTTTGAATCTGGTAGTTCTGTGACGTCACTGAACATTCTACATCATACTCTCAGGGACACAGAAATAAAAATCGAATATACGTTGCCATAATGCTCAAAAGGTTCAAATGTAATTTACATTTTAAATTATTTTCGTTAAAAAAAATATCTGCAGACATTCGGACTGCCAACCAATCAGCAAACAGCAGCTGACTGTGACCCCAGCATCTCCCCAGAGATGTTTGCCGCGCATATAAACAACAGAGAATTTTTGAGTACACATTGCTTGCTAGCAATATGTCGCAGAGCTTCCTGCTTAATTTCTTTAGCAAAAAACCAAGGCTTGATGGACAGCCGGACACAAGGACTAACGTTACACCTGATGAGGATGTTTCTCCCTCCCCGGGCCCAACATCAACAGGTTTGACTCCTCCTGCACTGCTGGCTATGGAAAAAAAATTTTAAATCAGAAGACACCGAAATGGCCTCCATCTCAGAGCTTAAGCCTACAAACCTTTCCGCAGTAGATGAGCCTGCATGTCAGCTAAAACTGTGTGCTTTTCCAGTCACGCAAACAGTCAGTGGAAAGAGGAGGAATTTTTCTGCTAAGTGGTATGACCGGTACACTTGGTTAGAGAACAGTATCACAATGGATGCTGTTTTTTGCCATTCCTTTCGCCACTTTAACACTGATGCCAAGGAGGACAGATTCAGCAAAGCAGGACTGAGAGACTGGGGGCATGTTGGTCAGTTTTGTATAAAACATGAAGCCAGTAAAGCCCATGCTGCTGCTGTGGCCCGACACAAAGGTTTCATGGCGATAAAAAGGGCTGGAAAAGGTGACATCATGCATCAGGTAACAAAAGACGCACAGGGGCATTTTACTGACCTGATTGAAAGAAACCGGGCACATGTCAAAGTTATCATTGACATTTTGCTTTTCTGTGCGAAACAAGGGATTGCACTGCGTGGTCACAAGGAAGACACAGAATGCCTGAACAGAGGAAACTTTTTTGAGTTGTTTAAAGTGCTTTGTCAATATGACCCAGAGATAAAACGACGCCTTGATGAGCTTCCAGCTAATGCAAAAATGATGAGCCCAGATATTCAAAACGACCTCCTTGAAACTGCAGCATCACTTCTCCGACGAAAAATCAGAGCAGAATTGCATGCACAGGCTGACACTTATTATGCCGTTTTAGCTGATGAGTACAAGGACGTCTCGAAGAAGGAACTAATTGCTGTCTGTGTGAGGTATATATTTGATGCCAATCTAAGAGAGAGAGCTGTCGGATTTGTGGCAACAGATGATATGACATCCTCTGGCATCGCTAGCAAAATTTTGGAAGTACTGGAACCGCTGCAGCTGGATCCTGAATTGTGTGTGGGTTTCAGTTTTGACGGAGCGGCAGTCATGTCAGGTGGGAGAGCAGGGGTGCAGATGCTCCTCAAAAAAACGTTCCCCCATGCAGTGTATGTACACACACCACTCACACCGCCTGAATCTTGTTCTTTCAACAGCCTCAAAAGTGTCTCCAACTGGTCACTTTTTTTGATGTTATAAATTCACTGCATCATTTCATGACCGGAGCCAACAGACACGCACGGTTTCTACAGATTCAAAAAGAGCTACATCCCGACAAACCCTGTCTGGAGCTTGTGCGCTCCACGGATATTAGATGGAGTTCAAAATCTGAGTCTGTGAGTCGAGTCTTGACTTTGTACGACGTCATATTGGAAACACTGAGTGAGTTTGCAGAAGGCTCAGGCCCGACCAAAATAGATGCAGAGTCTCTTTTGCAACAAATACAGACCAAGAGGTTCATCTTTCTCCTTGTTGCATTTTCTAAGCTGTTCAGTGCAAGTGAATTTGCGACAAAAGGCCTACAGTCCCCATCTGTTTCTGTTACTGACTGTGTCCACTTGATTGAGGGCTTAAAATAAACTTTTACTACATTTAGGAATAACTCAGACGGGGAATTTGAGAGAATCATTGGGCTTACTGATGACGTCATGAAAAAAAACGATGTGCACAACTGGGACATAGTGGGTGCACGTAAAAAAAAATTACCTGCCAGGCTTTCCGACTCGCATGTGACCTCTACAGTGGGCAGGTGTGTGCCCATTAGGAGTGACTTGGATTTGCAATCCTTGTGGATTTCCATTCTTGACAGACAGCTAATGGAACTTAACAACCGTTTTCAGAGTGACTCCTATGGTTTAATGAAGACTGCTGCCTCCTTGCTGCCCGGATCTGACGGGTTTGGTCAGATGGAAATATTACAGGTACAGAGTAAGCACTATGGACTTGGAGTGGAAGGTCCTGAATTTGCAGTATTTGTGCAACGAAAGGTGGATGGGGGTCACCTGTACCCATCCTTAATTGAAGTCTTAGACTCATGTGACAAGGACATTTTCCCCAACATGAACAGTTTACTGCGTGTTTTGATCACATTGCCTGTTACAAGCTGTTCTGTAGAGCGCTTGTTTTCAGCAGTGAACCGAATCAAATTCAGCAACAGATCAACCATGCTCACAGAAAGACTAAATAGCCTCTCGTTGCTGACATTTGAACGAGAACTCGCAGAGACACTGGACTTAGATGATATAATTGATGCATTCAAGGCCAGGCCACGCCGTCTCTCCCTTTAACCAGCTAACAGGCACCATGTTATGACTATGTTGTTGGCAATCCTGAGTGTAATGTATAGTTATATTTTATATAGTTTTATGGTTATGTGGGGCATGGTTATGGTTAATAATTTTGCACAGTAATCTGACAATAAATGTGGCACACCCAGTTTTTCAGATGCACACCCAGTCTCTCTTTTCTGGCTTCGCTCCTGGTCTACACATGCGTTTTATATTTAATATGAGGGAAATAGGTCTACACGCATTCATGCCTGACAAAACAAATATTTAACTTTGAGGCAATTTTTTTTTTGTAATTCTGTGAATTAGCCTACACTCACCGGATGAAGAAGGGTTGGCTCTCCACAGAACATAAAATATGCATTTTATTTTATTTTTCGTGTTCGCATTTATGAGGAAAAAACAATGTATGGACGTGACAGTTCTCCGTTATGGACGTGACTATGGCGGGCCGGAAGGTCCAAAAATAGGACTAATGATTTGTCGTAGGAAGTCACTATACTATAGCCACTAGCTACTGACTTTCCCACTGATAGGCCAGCGGTGGATCTGTATACGTACTCTCCTCACACAGGGGGCGACCCATTCTCCTCAGCGAGCGACCCATTCTCCTCACACAGCGGGCGACCCATTCTCCTCACACAGCGGGCGACCCATTCTCCTCAGCGAGCGACTCACTCTCCTCACACAGCGGGCGACCCATTCTCCTCAGCGAGCGACTCATTCTCCTCACACAGCGGGCGACCCATTCTCCTCAGCGAGCGACTCATTCTCCTCACACAGCGGGCGACCCATTCTCCTCAGCGAGCGACTCACTTTCCTCAGCGAGCGACTCATTCTCCTCAGCAAGCGACTCACTCTCCTCACACAGCGGGCGACTCATGTTCCTCAGCGAGCGACTCACTTTCCTAACACAACGGGTGACTCACTCTCCTCACACAGCGGGCGACTTACTCTCCTCACACAGCGAGCGACTCACTCTCCTCACACAGCGGGCGACTCACTTTCCTCACACAGTGAGCGACTTACTCTCCTCACACAGCGGGCGACTCACTTTCCTCACACAGCGAGCGACTTACTCTCCTCACACAGCGGGCGACTCACTTTCCTCACAAAGCGAGCAACTTACTCTCCTCACACAGCAAGCGAATCACTCTCCTCACACAGCGAGCGACTCACTCTCCTCACACAGCGGGCGACTTACTCTCCTCACACAGCGAGCGACTCACTCTCCTCACACAGCGGGCGACTTACTCTCCTCACACAGCGGGCGACTCACTTTCCTCACACAGCGGGCGACTTACTCTCCTCACACAGCGAGCGACTCACTCTCCTCACACAGCGAGCGACTTACTCTCCTCACACAGCGGGCGACTCACTTTCCTCACACAGCGGGCGACTTACTCTCCTCACACAGCGAGCGACTCACTCTCCTCACACAGCGGGCGACTTACTCTCCTCACACAGCGAGCGACTCACTCTCCTCACACAGCGAGCGACTTACTCTCCTCACACAGCGGGCGACTTACTCTCCTCACACAGCGAGCGACTCACTCTCCTCACACAGCGAGCGACTTACTCTCCTCACACAGCGAGCGACTTACTCTCCTCACACAGCGGGCGACTGACTCTCCTCACACAGCAAGCGACTCACTCTCCTCACACAGCGGGCGACTCACTCTCCTCACACAGCGAGCGACTCACTCTCCTCACACAGCGGGCGACTCACTTTCCTCACACAGCGGGCGACTTACTCTCCTCACACAGCGAGCGACTCACTCTCCTCACACAGCGGGCGACTTACTCTCCTCACACAGCGAGCGACTCACTCTCCTCACACAGCGAGCGACTCACTCTCCTCACACAGCGGGCGACTTACTCTACTCACACAGCGAGCGACTCACTCTCCTCACACAGCGAGCGACTTACTCTCCTCACACAGCGAGCGACTTACTCTCCTCACACAGCGGGCGACTTACTCTCCTCACACAGCAAGCGACTCACTCTCTTTACACAGCGGGCGACTCACTTTCCTCACACAGCGGGCGACTTACTCTCCTCACACAGCGAGCGACTCACTCTCCTCACACAGCGGGCGACTTACTCTCCTCACACAGCGAGCGACTCACTCTCCTCACACAGCGAGCGACTCACTCTCCTCACACAGCGGGCGACTTACTCTCCTCACACAGCGAGCGACTCACTCTCCTCACACAGCGAGCGACTTACTCTCCTCACACAGCGAGCGACTTACTCTCCTCACACAGCGGGCGACTTACTCTCCTCACACAGCAAGCGACTCACTCTCCTCACACAGCGGGCGACTCACTCTCCTCACACAGCGAGCGACTCACTCTCCTCACACAGCGAGCGACTTACTCTCCTCACACAGCGAGCGACTTACTCTCCTCACACAGCGGGCGACTTACTCTCCTCACACAGCGGGCGACTTACTCTCCTCACACAGCAAGCGACTCAC
Organism: Gila orcuttii; assembly: GCA_026230005.1. NCBI lineage: Eukaryota > Metazoa > Chordata > Actinopteri > Cypriniformes > Leuciscidae > Gila > Gila orcuttii. The sequence continues at coordinate 43,236,958 of JAPDVR010000013.1, read as the reverse complement.
TCTCCTCACACAGCGAGCGACTCACTCTCCTCACACAGCGGGCGACTTACTCTCCTCACACAGCGGGCGACTCACTTTCCTCACACAGCGGGCGACTTACTCTCCTCACACAGCGGGCGACTTACTCTCCTCACACAGCGAGCGACTCACTCTCCTCACACAGCGGGCGACTCACTTTCCTCACACAGCGGGCGACTCACTCTCCTCACACAGCGAGCGACTTACTCTCCTCACACAGCGAGCGACTCACTCTCCTCACACAGCGGGCGACTTACTCTCCTCACACAGCGGGCGACTCACTTTCCTCACACAGCGGGCGACTTACTCTCCTCACACAGCGAGCGACTCACTCTCCTCACACAGCGAGCGACTTACTCTCCTCACACAGCGGGCGACTCACTTTCCTCACACAGCGGGCGACTTACTCTCCTCACACAGCGAGCGACTCACTCTCCTCACACAGCGGGCGACTTACTCTCCTCACACAGCGAGCGACTCACTCTCCTCACACAGCGAGCGACTTACTCTCCTCACACAGCGGGCGACTTACTCTCCTCACACAGCGAGCGACTCACTCTCCTCACACAGCGAGCGACTTACTCTCCTCACACAGCGAGCGACTTACTCTCCTCACACAGCGGGCGACTTACTCTCCTCACACAGCAAGCGACTCACTCTCCTCACACAGCGGGCGACTCACTCTCCTCACACAGCGAGCGACTCACTCTCCTCACACAGCGGGCGACTCACTTTCCTCACACAGCGGGCGACTTACTCTCCTCACACAGCGAGCGACTCACTCTCCTCACACAGCGGGCGACTTACTCTCCTCACACAGCGAGCGACTCACTCTCCTCACACAGCGAGCGACTCACTCTCCTCACACAGCGGGCGACTTACTCTCCTCACACAGCGAGCGACTCACTCTCCTCACACAGCGAGCGACTTACTCTCCTCACACAGCGAGCGACTTACTCTCCTCACACAGCGGGCGACTTACTCTCCTCACACAGCAAGCGACTCACTCTCCTCACACAGCGGGCGACTCACTTTCCTCACACAGCGGGCGACTTACTCTCCTCACACAGCGAGCGACTCACTCTCCTCACACAGCGGGCGACTTACTCTCCTCACACAGCGAGCGACTCACTCTCCTCACACAGCGAGCGACTCACTCTCCTCACACAGCGGGCGACTTACTCTCCTCACACAGCGAGCGACTCACTCTCCTCACACAGCGAGCGACTTACTCTCCTCACACAGCGAGCGACTTACTCTCCTCACACAGCGGGCGACTTACTCTCCTCACACAGCAAGCGACTCACTCTCCTCACACAGCGGGCGACTCACTCTCCTCACACAGCGAGCGACTCACTCTCCTCACACAGCGAGCGACTTACTCTCCTCACACAGCGAGCGACTTACTCTCCTCACACAGCGGGCGACTTACTCTCCTCACACAGCGGGCGACTTACTCTCCTCACACAGCAAGCGACTCACTCTCCTCACACAGCGAGCGACTCACTCTCCTCACACAGCGGGCGACTTACTCTCCTCACACAGCGGGCGACTCACTTTCCTCACACAGCGGGCGACTTACTCTCCTCACACAGCGGGCGACTTACTCTCCTCACACAGCGAGCGACTCACTCTCCTCACACAGCGGGCGACTCACTTTCCTCACACAGCGGGCGACTCACTCTCCTCACACAGCGAGCGACTTACTCTCCTCACACAGCGGGCGACTTACTCTCCTCACACAGCGGGCGACTCACTCTCCTCACACAGCGGGCGACTCACTTTCCTCACACAGCGGGCGACTTACTCTCCGCACACAGCGAGCGACTTACTCTCCTCACACAGCGGGCGACTTACTCTCCTCACACAGCGGGCGACTTACTCTCCTCACACAGCGGGCGACTTACTCTCCTCACACAGCGGGCGACTCACTCTCCTCACACAGCGAGCGACTCACTCTCCTCACACAGCGGGCAACTCACTTTCCTCACACAGCGGGCGACTTACTCTCCTCACACAGCGAGCGACTTACTCTCCTCACACAGCGAGCGACTCACTCTCCTCACACAGCGGGCGACTTACTCTCCTCACACAGCGAGCGACTTACTCTCCTCACACAGCGAGCGACTTACTCTCCTCACACAGCGGGCGACTTACTCTCCTCACACAGCAAGCGACTCACTCTCCTCACACAGCGAGCGACTCACTCTCCTCACACAGCGAGCGACTCACTCTCCTCACACAGCGGGCGACTCACTCTCCTCACACAGCGGGCGACTCACTTTCCTCACACAGCGGGCGACTCACTCTCCTCACACAGCGAGCGACTCACTCTCCTCACACAGCGGGCGACTCACTCTCCTCACACAGCGGGCGACTCACTCTCCTCACACAGCGGGCGACTCACTCTCCTCACACAGCGAGCGACTCACTCTCCTCACACAGCGGGCGACTCACTCTCCTCACACAGCGGGCGACTCACTCTCCTCACACAGCGGGCGACTCACTCTCCTCACACAGCGAGCGACTCACTCTCCTCACACAGCGAGCGACTCACTCTCCTCACACAGCGGGCGACTCACTCTCCTCACACAGCGAGCGACTCACTCTCCTCACACAGCGGGCGACTTACTCTCCTCACACAGCGGGCGACTTACTCTCCTCACACAGCGGGCGACTTACTCTCCTCACACAGCGGGCGACTTACTCTCCTCACACAGCGGGCGACTTACTCTCCTTACGCAGAGAGTCATGTACATTGGCCTAATATTATAATAAAATCATACCCTTTGCAAATACTGTGGTGGTGTAATAACTAAATACTTCAGTAAAGTGTTTAATTTGTGTTTTGTAAATGTAAATTTATTTTGAACCAGAATAAAGTCGTTATTTATAATAATTGTTTTAGGAAACACGTACCTCCCGACCCTTGCCATAAGAAATTATCAATTAACAATTATTATTGTGCAGTATACATAGAGAAGATGACTGGGAATCTTCTAATTAACGTTATACTGAACAATAATAATTGTAAATTAATTATTACATTATAGCCATCTATGTGTTCACACTGTCATTATTATTATATTCTTAATATATAAGACTGTCAATGATCAAAATTCATGTTGGTTTATATTTTATTTGTTCATTATTTATTTTGTTGGATTTTAGTTGGACTTGGTCAGAAATGTTTCAGAAACAGTGATCTGCATGATGCCCGCTGCCTTTGGGCTCAGTGATGTTGAATTTAAATGTCATATAAAATAAAGACATGCTATGTTACATTGTGATGTAATGGTGTTTTCTGGAAGCGACTAAAGAACAAAAAAAATGTATCAGCTGAAAGGCAGAATACAAATGTTTTTATTAAAGGATTAGTTCACCTCAAAATGAAAATTTCCTAATTTACTCACCCCAATGCCATCCAACATGTCCATGTCTTTCTTTCCTCAGTGGAAGAGAAATTAAGTTTGAGGAAAACATTTCTGGATTTTTCTTCGAATAATGGACTTCAATGGCAACCAATGTTTTGAAGTCCAAATCAATGCAGTTTCAAAGGTCTTTGAAGTGCTTCAACGGACTGTGCTCGATCGCAGCTGAGGAGGAGGGTCTTATCTCGCGAAACAATAGGTCATTTTCACACACAAAAAAAAAAATATATATATATATATACTTTTTAACTACATTTGTTCGGATTGAGCTGATCTGCAACGCGCCGGGAATTACGTCATCACGTTGAAAGGTCACACTCGATGTCGCCGGCGCACAAAGCGACCGTGCGAAGTAGGATAGTTCAAATTGTATTCAATTGAAGAAAATCACTGCTCTTGATTGAATAACTTTAGTAGCTTTAAGTGTTTTGAATGCTGCTGTTAAATGCTCTGGCGAGGAGATAAACTAAATTTGTTGTTCACTTGTTTACTTAACAGCTATAGCAAAAAAATATGATTTTAAAAATTTTTGTGCACAAAAATGAAACCAACATACAATGCCATAGGGGGAAAAAGTTACATCTGGACAAAGATAGCCCTACCCTATACTTAGCCCTGGTCTCACTGATATAAATTATAACAAATCTTAATGTTGAAAAAGAAAAACTTCGTGTCCATGTCACGTCCGTGTCTTCGCTTATATCAGCTAAAGACGTCAAATTGATTCAGACATGAGACAGACTGTTTGTGAACTCAACTTATCTCTTTACTTATCTTCTGCACACGTAATGACGTCACATGCTTTACACTTACATACACAATACATGTAAACTATTTAACCCTTAATATACCTCATACCTCATCATTCACTACCCTCCTCCTAATTCATTTTTTAAAGTTAGACATCAACCTTCTTTGTATTTCTCAATCAATTCATTATAAACAAAATAAGATTTTTTTTTAAATATAGGCTATATAAAAAAAGTTTAAAGAACTTTTCCATTACATGCGCACACCACTGATCTATATAGAATCATTCTATATAGATCAGCGGCGCACACACATTTCCTGGCCTTGAAATCAGTTTTAGCCTTGCTAAATCTTTATCAGTATTCAGGAACTTGCTCAAGGCGCATTTTTTATTTTCCGCTTATTACGGGTAATCTCAATGTGGTATATGTCGTGTGAGATTTGTTAATATGCATGTATGTTTTATCTTTTATTCTTTTGATTTTCATGTATTTGCACTTTGGGCAACCTCGGTTGTATTTAGCAGTGCTATATAAAGAAAAAAAAAGTTTTCTCTGATATTTCCAGGACATCATCATTTGCAGACCTGTAACCTGTGACTGTTTTCTGCAGTGCTGTTGAAATGTGCGGGTATGAGGACTTTTCTCCGTCGTGCTGTCGGACTGAAATACAGCACCCGAGCAGCGAACATGAGGCCAGGTATGATTTACAAACGGCCTGGTGTTAGTTACTATGCACCATCATGCATTAATCTTTACAATAATGGGTTTACACCAGCTTAAAATCATTAACTAGCTTGGCTTTATAGTAGTGTCTGGCTGTCGTAACGCAAATGAGTTAGCATGTGTCAGTCAGAGGGTTTGTCTCCGCGTGCTCTGCGGACTGCTATTCGCCAGCAGAGTCGGGATATTAACAACACATCTGGAATAGCAGCAGGTATGAAAGGTTAAAAAAAATCATGGTTAGATGCCATGGTATGTTAACTTAATGGTACCTTAATTCTTGATTTTATCATTGTGTATCAGCTAAATGAATAAATGTAAAGCTAATTTATCAGCTAAATTCATTTATCAGCTAAATGAATAAATGTAAATGTAATGGTACCTTAATTCTTGATTTTATCATTGTGTTTGCAAAGAACATTTCTGCTTGACAAAAGAGTGTTCTTTATACTAAGGGATTCATTTAATTTATAAACACTCCTCGCCTAATTATGCACATATGTCATTTAAATGCATTGACAAATTACATTGTGTTCATTTTCTCTAAAGAAATTAGTAGAGATTGATAATAAATTTGAATAATGTGAATGCCGTTCTGCATATAGTGCAAAGCTTTACAAATAACTTTTTGCCTTTATGACACTGTTGAACTTCAATCATGAGTGTTCACTTTTGGACTTTGGCACCTAAGCTGGATGATTTACTCCTAAAGGAATGCTAATGTAATTCTGTTTCAAATGTAATTTTGAACTGATTCTAAATAATAAAATTAGAGTACTAAGAATTCAATATAACTCAATAAATTAATAATACAATTAGAGTACTAAGAATTCAATATAACTCAAAAAATTTATAATACAATTAGAGTACTAAGAATTCAATATAATTGTACTTTATATAAATTGAAAGCTGAAACTTCAGTTCATTGTTCCAGTAGGATCTTATGTGATTTTTAGAGGACTCAGATCGTTTTTGTTATTTATTGCATACCAAATTGTACATTCATAATCTGCAAAAAAAAAAAAAAAAAAATTTAAGATTTCATTTTACAAAGTCTGCAAGCATGAAGACAATTGCAGGATCTCACAGAGAAAATGATGTTTCCTGACAGGATATCAACAGGCTAACGTGGTGATCTTGCACAAGGATCTTGCTGATGACTTTGAGGCGTTTTGTCGGGCTAACAGCGGCCCGCTCCCTCTGCTGTACAGGAGCACGTGTGGAGAATGGAGCTGCTCCCTCGCCACAGGATCTGACATCCGGTACTGTATCTTCACACCAGAAGGATCACAGACTGAAAACCCCTGATCAAAACTTTCAAATTTCATTTCATTCTTTTTTTATTTTTCCACCACCTATTTACTCAATGGGCTGTTCCTTAAAGGTGCAGTTAGCAATTTCTGAGAATCATTGTTCAGCACTGTTAATCTTTGAAATCAACCCCAACTAACTAACACACCCTGCACGAGTGGATGTCTCTCTATCATTGTGAAGCAAAATAAAGTTTCGTTGAAAATAAAGCAAAGATTATGAACAAAAAAAAAAGTTGGTTGTTAGTCGCGAGCAGCAGCACACCAGTCCAGACAATCACACTCAAAACCAATGTCACTCGCGTATGGAGCAGAAACAACACCACCTCGGCGTCCGTTCTCAGTAAACTCATGAATCAACATGCACCACTGCCAAAGTTTCTAGATATTGTAATCATCCTGAACACAACTTTAAAGAGACGTACAACACAGAAGCGCTGTGCTATCGCTCTACGTGAACTCACTCGAGGCCCACAGAGAAGGAAATGAATAGTTGAAATAAATTCGTTATTTTTGTTTGTTTTTGCGCACAAAAAGTATTCTCGTCGCTTAATAAACTTAAAATTGAGCCACTGTAGTCACTTTGACTATTTTAACGATGTCTTTAATAACTTTTCGGGGAACAAGTTTCAGTCCCTTAGAAGCCTATGGAGGAGTGATCCAGCTCTCAGATTTAATCAAAAATATCTTAATTCGTGTTCCGAAGATGAACGAAGGTCTTACGGGGTTGGAACAACATGAGGGAGAGTAAATACTGACAGAATTTACATTTTTGGGTGAACTATCCCTTTAAATTTGACTTTAAAAAGTGTGCAGCAAGCCTGGCCTGTTTGAGTTGCACTAGTAGTTAGTTGAAACTTGTGGTTCTGGTAAATGGCATAACATTTCTGAAACACGCTCAAAGCGGTTGACCAATAACAGCACACAGGTCCAGCTGATTAATTGGAGCACATTTTACTTTTCAGAAGGAGGGGCTTCATAGAGACAGGAACTTCAACTAAACAGGACTGCGTTTCCCAAAAGCATCATGAGCGAAGTTGATCAACATTTGTGGCGGTAGTCTCAACGATCAACATGATCCTTTTGGGAAACGCAGCGTTACGAGAGTTACTGACAGACTGAGAAGAGAGGTGCTGCAGTAATGTAAAATTTGAACGTTTAAGCATGAAAACCTTTTCTAGTAGACCCCAAAAACAAAATCAAGACTGTAAAAGGGAATAATATGGCCCCTTTAACAGATTATATGTTTAGTCACGTATGGGTGTAAAAGATTAATTGTTTTTCACAATGAAATGTTCTAGTATAATTTTGTCATTTAATAATTACACCAAGAGATGAACTGTGAATAAAAAACAGGCTGGGACTTTTAGTGTGCACAACCCATAATCCCTCACTATGGTCCGGTTTCACAGACAGGGTTTAGATTAAGCCAGGATTAGGTTTTATTTAAATTGACAAATAAGTAGCTTTTATAAACGTGCCTTAGGTAAAAACATAACTTGAGACAAAACAATGGATATGACATTTTAAGATATATCAGTTCAAGTTGTTTTCAGTGAAGACAGCTCAAACATGCAGTTTAGTCTGGGACTAGGTTTAAGCCTAGAAACCGGCCATATATGTTTCACATATGTGTTTAAAGGTGCCGTGTGTGATTTTTGCGGCATCTAGTGGTGAGGTTACGAATTGCAACCAACAAAAGTTACGGTGGCCGACAGAAAAATATGTCATCGTCTGAGACAGCAGAGAGTAGCAGTTCAGCAATGAGGTTTCTTTACAAGGATAAATTAAGAAATTATGTTTACTTAATTATTCAGTAAAACTATATGTTATTGCGAATATTATTGTTACTTGTTCATCATTGTGTCAGTGTTTTATTCGCTGAACTAAGCTTGCTTCCTTGCACGAAGAGCAACATAGTAACGAAACGCGTTTGTCCGTTTAGGGCCACCGTAGAAACATGTCGGCGCATTTCAATGATCGGGAACCCGCGGTGTGTGTAGACAGAAACTGCTCATTCTAAGCTAATACAAATATAACGGTTCATTAAGTAAGATCTTTATACACCACTAAAAACTTCTTTATCAAGGTAGTGAGGAAACGCGCTCTGTAGCGCTGTGTGTTCGCTGTCGGCTACGCTAGAAACATGACCACACAATATGTCGACCTCCATAGAAGGAGCCCGCGGTTATGGAGATATTAATGTCTCATTCTAAGGTAATAAAAACATAACTCTTCATTATGCAAGGTCTTTATACACCACTCAAAACATAGTTATGGATCTTATATTGCATTTCTGTCAATAGATCCTCAGAAATATTACACATTGCACTTTTAATTCAAACTCTTTCCTGCTGTAAATGACATACGATGGATGGTGAAAGTGCGATAGATAAGTGAAGAGACTTGCTTGTTCTCTTTCACTCAGGGAGGACTGTCCAGAGTACTGTGTGTTTGAGAATGGCAAGCTAATGAAGAAGATCGCTAGTTTATCCTCCTACACTCCTCAACTTGCGGATATGGTCACATTCTACCTCGGCTGTAGTTTTGGCTTTGAAGCAGCCTTGACGGCCGCTGGGGTTCCTGTGAGGAATGTGGAACAGGGTAAAAATGTCAGCATGTACAAGGTCAGTAGACGCGCCAGGCCTGCGTTACATCCATGTGCAGGACAGCGTATTACTTGATTTTACTTGAGTCTGCTTTTTTGAAATTGTAAAAATGACCAAAAGGAAATCCTCTAAGTGCTTATTCTTGTTTTTTTGTTTTGTTTCAGACATCAGTACCTTGTATTAGAGCAGGACGGTTTGATTGTCCGATGGTGGTGAGCATGAGACCTGTACCAGAAGACAAGCTGGATGCTGCGGTTCAATGCACACACGTGATCCCAACGGCACATGGAGGCCCTGTCCATATTGGACAGCCTGGTATGTAGTTGTTTCAAAAGAATGAAAGTTTCTCTCTAATCATTTACAATGGACCAACACAATTGACCTATGGCTAAGCCACGCCCCCAAACGCAAAGAGCCAATCACAGTGCGCATAACTAAACCAATACACTCGGACATTCTCTGCTTCCTCGTCCATTGAAATGCATTGCAGTTAGTCAGTTTTCATTCGTTTTTATGTTTTTTCTTGTCATTTTAAGTTTAAACGGTGTGCATGGGGTACATGCAACTCCAACACTAGGTATCCTGAGAGGCTGGGCGACGGTGTGTATTTTTTACCCTTTCCCGGCCAAGCCACATCTCAACCGAGATAAGTGTCTGGATTAAGTTATGCGGTAGACCACAACACCAACTAAACGTGGATAAATTAAACAAGGATGTCTACATCTGTTCTAAGACAAGTCAACAATGTATTTGAACGTTACCTTTAACATCTCTAACATAACGTTAGCCTAACATTAGAAAACGTTAACGTTAGCTTCTAGCTGCGTTGTACATCATGTCACTTAGCTTCATTAACGTATCTGTAAATAACCGAGATAACAAATGTTAGCAATGTTGTGCTGAATGATTCATGTAAATACTGTAGCACCAAACTAACGGAGAGGTACTCTTGGGAAAGATGGTAAAAAGGCTTGTCCTGGAAACGTATGCAACTTAGATCTGTACATATTTAATTTGATCATGAACCATTAATTACATATTAAAGCACAATATTTTAGACAACTTTCTACCAAAATATAATCTATGTAATCTTTCTGTCTCCAAAAATCATCAATTGCTTCCGTTGAAATGTCTCCTACTGTGACAGCTGCCATAGTGAGTGGAGGGGGCGTGGCTTAGCCATAGGTCAATTGGACAAGTTAGGCAAATTTATACAAAATATTGATGCATGGTGCATGTGCAAACGAATGATACTTTCCTTAAGGCGATTTTTAGTATATATGTGGCCCATTGTAGCGAAGAACTACCTGAAACTGCTAGGGCTAGTTGGATCGCAGTGAACCAGGTGTGTCGGTCAGAACACCACAGAGTGAAGTGTCAGTTTGAACCAAATTTATTATAGCTAGTATGAAGAATCAACATTAGAGGGAGGAGTCAGCCTTTACAGAAACATTAAAAGATATAAGGGTTTGAGTTGAATAGTGCCATAGACTGATAAGAGCTTCCCGTTGCAGCCTCTAGAGGGAATGGATCTCCTTAGCTTTGATTGAGCCTGTTTGAGCCTGAGGACGATTACCGTTGAGCATGCAGTGGTTGACAATAACACAATGCGTGAGCAGAGTAGGCACACTTAGCGGAGACCTGGTGTACAGTCGGTGAGTCCTGCTTTATCTGAGGTGAACTTTGCTCATAAGTGTACTGAATGCATATCAGCTGCCGTAGACTTGGTTGGCATTATGGTAGGTAAGGATGTAGATGCATGTACATGTGTGTGTGGTTTCTCTGCAACACACAAAGAGCAATACTCAAATAACAACAAACACTATCACAAATCATCATTCACATACTGACTATAGGCTGCTCCCTCATAACAATGATACATAAACACTAGATATAACATCTTCCATCATATTTACTTTCACTATTTATCTACATTATTCACTATAACAGTATAAACATTATAACTCTGAACTTTAACGATCGACAGATAAGTTATAAGAGCTGTTACGGATTAACATCAATCAACAATCAACATCGTCATGTAACATTATACAGCCGATAACTGCGTCATTACTAATTACGAGCATCAATCAGTGAACATTACGGAATAACACTCACTCTTTATAGGACGCACGCAAACACAAGATACATCCACCTGAAAGGCGATAATGATTCTGATGCACGTCTTCAGCTGTTCGTGATTGCGGTGAACCTGATTGCTAGCAGCGGCTGATGCAATGTCATTCGCACCGAGCGGAAGAGATGGCTGCTTTTCCGGACACTCCCTACAGACTTCATAATAAGAGTCCCAACTAAAATAGTGCAACTGTACTCTAACACCATCTTATGAAGGGCCTTTTGCACACCCATGTTCAAGTTCACACAAGTGACCTATTAGAGTAAGCACAGTTTAAATACATTACTTATGAACTGCTGCAACATTTGACAACCCAAAAGGTGTAAAAGTAATTTTTTGGTCTTTATTTTCAGTATATATACAGTAGCTAATTTTTGTTAAATGTTTTACTTGAAAAATGTGTTTGTGCTTTATTTCTTTAAAATAAATCACACTTGGTTATTTTAGTATTATTTATATACCATTATTGTTTATTAATATTTTTAATAGGCTTATATTTTTCCATCTTCAGTTTCAATTTTAATAAAAATTTATGAGCTTTCATTTAATGGAGATTCATAAATTTTTAAGTGTTGCTTTTAAGGTGTCCAGATACATTTTGAGGCCAATGTAAATACCAAGTTTCATGTAGGATGAAAATGGTGGAATTAGATCCCAAAAGCACATCTGTAATACTTTGCTCAGCTGAGTGTGTTGATCAAAATATGTCTAAACATACTTGAACCGTTACCATTTTAGGGGCTTGGAGGTGGAAAATGTGTAACTCTTCTCTTTCTTTCTTTCTTTCTTTCTTTCTTTCTTTCTTTCTTTCTTTCTTTCTTTCTTTCTTTCTTTCTGTTGCCAGCCAGCGCCAGTATTTTTAACATTTTCAGATAAATTTCATGGCCCTCAGAATATTTTGCTGTATGAATATCTGAACTTTCAATGTATCAAAAGAAAGAACAGAGCCTCTGCTTTAAAAAAAAAAAAAAAAAAAATATATATATATATATATATAAAATCAAAAATGCTGGCGCTGACTGGCAACTTAAAAAAAGATGATGAAAAAGACATAGACATAGTCATAGATGGAGTAGACTAGGGTAAACGTACCTATTAAGCTCAAGTACCCATTAAGCACACTTCCATATTTCAGATCAGATTATAATAAGAAAAAAATAATGTTTTATCCTACTTGATGTCTTAACCAATTGATGTGTTTGTTACTACATACCTCCTGTAATTTCAAGCAAATCAGACCATTGCACACTGAGATATGGGTATCTATGTGTTCACACTGTCTGGTGGCCATTTTGAAAGCTGTCTGAAAACTTTCACCAAAAGAGGAGCCCCCTAAAAGTGCATTTTTTAATTGTTTAAGCCTTTATTTTGGGTTAGTATAACTACTTGCTGCAAAATTAAGAGATTGATATTTAGACCTTTTCATATTATAACCTGTGACATGGATCTGGGAAATAATTACGATAGATACAAAAGATAGTTTTAGCAACATAACGCAGATGCTACAGAACATAGTTACCTTACTAGCTGTATAAGATTGTGTGCTACACTAATATATTACTTCACAGGCATTAATGGCTTGTACTTTTAAATCCAAAATATTATAAATTTACAGTTTATTGATGGTCTGTGATTTTACATTGCTTTAATTTTAATAATATTTCATATTATTATAAGGTGAGCTTAAAGGGTGCACTACAATGAAAATCACAGAGCTTCAGTGTGACATCAATTAGAAAAAGTATAATTTCACAGATATTGTAAATAAGAGTTGTTCATATTAAGATATGTATTAAAGTGATACATGACCTAGATTATTTATTTAGCAAAATATTGTCCTTTAAATTTTACGTAATATTTATTAATTCAAAATTGTTGCTGCTCCAATTAAGCTCAGTGTGTGCTCCCTTTAAGCTCATCCACATTGAACGTCTATGTAAATACCTTATAAACAGACTTGATGGTTGTCACTTTAAGTTAATCTTTATAAGATAATTAATAACTTATTTTTTTCACAGCCTTGAGATGACAAAATCTAGACAGAATTATAGTTTATTCTGATATAACGACTTCAGAGCTCTTACACATACACACGGGAGCGTTTGAAAGCAGGCGTCTGTCAGCGGATCAGTTTATCAGTGGATATATTAGGGATCCTCTGATAGACGCCTGCTTTCAAACACTGATAAGAAAAACGTGCGGTGAAGACATGTTTTTGAAGTGTTGATCATTGTAGCCAATCACAGACATAGCTATATTGAGCGTGTGAACGCATTGGCCAATCAGAGGTGTTTAAAGGAGTAGTTCACTTTAAAATGAAAATTACCCCATGATTTACTCACCCTCAAGCCATAGGTGTATATGACTTTCTTCTTTCAGAAGAATACAATCGGAGTTATATTAATAAACACCCTGACACTTCCGAGCTTTAAAGTGGCAGTGAATTGAAACCATCAGTTTGAAGCTCAAAAAAGTGCATCCATCCGTCGTAAAAGTGCATCTAACATGATAAAAGTGCATCCATCCATCATAAAAGTGCATCTATCCATCATAAAAGTGCTCCACACTGCTCCGGGGGGTTAATAAAGGCCTTCTGAAGCAAAGCCATGAGTTTGTGTAACAAAAATGTTCATATTTCAAACTTTATGAAGTAAAGTAACTAGCTTACGCCAGTTACTTTAATTATCACCAGTTGCGTAAGTTGCGCTTTAGACGCAAGTGGAGTACCAGATCTGATCTTTTTGAATCTGTGCTTGATTTTAGAGTTCTGTTGCTTTTGTGATTGACTCTGTACCTTCAAATAAAACATTTTTCAATTATTCTTTAAAAAGGTTGCTTAAAATAAACATAAAACATGTTGTGAGCTTATTGGGAACAGGGGTGTGCTTAAAGGGTACAAAATGTACCCATTAAGCACAGCCAGACTTTTTATATTTAATGATGTACATCTTAATTGTCATTTAAAATAAAATGAAATATTATAGTGTCAGAGATTAATATTTTATTTTAAAATAACTTCTTGTACTAAAACCAATATCTTGTGCACTAAAAATGTCTCAATGTAGATTTTGGTGAGCTTAATAGGTACGTTTACCCTAGATCGCATCCACCAAAGCTTGCACAGTACTATACTTCTTCCTGGGTCGACATTTCATTCGGTAACATAATGTTAAGCTGTTTTGATTAATATGGTGTTTGATGATCGCATTATTTTGCTTGTTTCTTCAGATTCTTTGTGTTTTGATCTGGAGAGATTCTGTAATTTTTCAGAAGATGCGTCATAGAGCCTCTACATAACAAGTCAAAACATGGATTGTCAAAAAAAAAAAATTCAGCGGAAAATTCAGTCAATGGGGGGGAAATCTCGTAAACGCCCTTGATTCTCTCTTCCAGAGCTGCTGGGCATCCATGACATGTCCCGGCCAGACTACGGGGACCCAGTGGAAGTGTGTTCTGGTGATGTGCCTGTGTTCTGGGCCTGTGGGGTCACCGGTGTCGAGGCTGTACAGAGCTGCAGTAAGAGTTCAACAAACTCCTCAATATTACCACACAGATGGACTTAATGGTGAAGTGTGCCATATTTTGAAATCATTGAGGAACTTTGCTGTAGATTTACATACAGTAATGTCATTTTTGCCGCATACACAGATCATTTTTATGCAAAGAACTGTATGTTGACCATTGTTTTTTTTTGTTGCAGAGTCCGCTCTAGCGTTCACACACTCTCCTGGCTGCATGTTCATCACTGATCAAAAGGCAGAAACTGTTTTACCCCTCACACTTGAGCCAGCACAATGCCCTTTGACAATCTGCATTTCCCAGAATCCTCAGCTTTACAGTATGGCTAGCAAAAGAGCTGTTCAACAGATTCGAGCAATTGAGGAGCTCGTCGTCGAAGACCCAGGTATGAAGAAACACAGTTTTGACCCCAAAAAGCATGTGAATACTTAAAAAAGATGCACTTACAATGAACAAATGTCTTTTATACAACAAAATGTCAGTCATTTATTTAAAAAGGGGGGGGGGGGAGCACATGACTTTACAACAAAAAAACTTTAATTCATGCTCACTCGGGTAAGATAAAGATTCCAGTCATAGTCTAATAAAATGGTGAAATTTGCACTTAAACTTGAAGTATACAAATGTTATGAAAGACTAACAAACTTCACTAATTCCGAAACAAGTGCAAAAAGTCTCTACGATGGATAAAAATTCAAGACTTTAACAACAGTCTTTACATGAATTAGAAACATACAGTTTGGTGCCTTTTTTGACCATCAGCAGTTACGAATGTGATACTTACCTAAAAAATGAATAAATTAAGAACAAATCAAAATTTCTTTTCCTCTCAGTTAATGTCATGGAACCATGCATCCAGAAAAGTGCATTTATACACTGGCATTGCGAACTAGAATAAAAATATTTGCCTTTGCATGATGCTACATCCACACCACTAGGTATCAGTGTAAGTCTACGACAACATAAGCACAACTACTAAAATAAAATTGAGTGCAACATTAATACATTTAGTGTGGCCTAAGTGTACAAATACTTAATGGGGTCACTGTCTACCATTAATATTTAATGCTTTACAATGAACTACATTTTTATCTGTTCAATAAAATACCTTACCTGTTGAGTAATAAAAACACCTTCTCCATGTCACTTTTACATTTCAAATCCCTCAGATAAATACTTTTTAAGAAACACTTAATTCTAATGCAAATAATGTCTAAAAAAGGTTGGTTTAAAGCACTCAATTAATTACATTTTCTGTGACCTAATCTAAAGTGAGGACTATTTAATTTTACAGTTAACAAAGCATAAAAAACATTATCTAACGCTTTACATATGAGCTAATTATACAATAATAAATTGGTTAATTACTGTGATAATGAATGAAGAACTCACTATTTGTATGTAGCCTATTAATATATTAACAATGTAGAGACTACTATGAATGTAATATTTTGCAAATGATTTGAAAGTACTTTATTACTGTATATTTGTATCATAAAATGTTGCCCAATGTTTTCCCTTTTCTATAATCTTTGATCTGTCCCTACTTCTGTTTTATCACAAAAAATGCTTTTCTAACTTAGTATTTTTGTCTTGTTTCCAGTCCAAATATCAAACATTTCTTAAATCAAGACCAATTTATTAAAGTAGAAAAATGACATAAGATATTAAGTCTTGTTTTCTGGGGAAATAAATAAAAATTAAGTGAGTTTTTGCTCAAAACAAGCAAAATTATCTGACAATAGGGTAAGAAAAATAATCTTGTTTCTGTTTGAATTAACATTATTTTTCTGACCCCATTGGCAGATAATTTTGCTTTTTTTAAGCATCAACTCACTTAATTTTGATTAATTCCCCCAGAAAACAGGACATAATATCTTATGTCATTTTACTCATCTAGTAAATGCCTCTTGATTTAAGACTTTTTTGATATTTCGACTGGAAACAAGACAAAAATACTAAGTTAGAAAAGCATTTTTTGCAGTGTAAAGATGCATACAGTGTAAGTCTGTTGTTTGTGTTCAGGTGCAAGGGGTATTCGGGCCCTGTTCTTGCAGGACGAGCTCCTAAAGGCCTGTCTCTCTCTGTCCCATTCCTCCTCTGTTCTCATCACTACTGGCTTCCCCACACACTACATGCACAGCCCTCCCGAAGAGACGGATGGGCCGCCCGGGGCCGTCGCCATGGCAGCTATGCTTCAGGCACTCGGCAAAGAAGTGGTCATCTTGACGGATGAGCGGGCTTTGGAGATGAACCAGCACATCATACGGGATGCTGTGAAGAAAGGTGCCGAATTTGCTCTTCATTGTTGCTGATTTACTGTTTTTGAGAGATTCTCTGGTTTTCTAGTCAGACGTTATAAAGCGACATAAGTAGCCGTGTGTTTTGTTGTTTGGCTTTTATTTTGTTGTGTTGCAATCAGTGGGGATTTCTTTAAGACTGCAATGGAAGCTTGGCTTCCTCTATAATGTCAAAAAATTAATGGTCAAATATGTACTATTGTGTTAACATTTTATTGACTAAAAATGCGTTAGAACACGTTCATCTCGAAGACGAGTTCGTTCAGAATCAGCTTCATATATCAGATCGGCTGACTCGATTTCCTTCTCATTCATTCCCGGAGCGTCACAGTGCATTTCCCTGTTGAAGCCGAGCGTCCGGTGACTTCAGTGGCGCTGCTTTAAACAGTTTTTATCAGTGCTTCAAAACTAGACGGTCATTGGATAAACGCTGTGATTATGCCCCGCCCACGGACGCTCAGCGTCTCTGGGGTGAATAGAGGAGTGGGCGGGGCTGGACGCCGGGCTTCTGCGTGATGATTGGAGGGTCTGTCGAAAGACTGCATCTCCTTTTGATTGACAGCGATTTTGTACTATAAAAAGTCGCTGACGCTGAAGCTGTTCGAGCGCAGTCCCATCGCGGATTTTAGGAAGTGTAGTCGAAAGGCAAACTGCTGCAACCTATTTCTTGGTATTTGCTTTGCGAAATTGCTAGGCAAGTTTCATCATACATTTCACACAATTATACACCACATTCCTTGTTTCAGTTTAACCTAATTTCCCACATTTCCTCCATCGAGTTTAATATCTTTTTTTTAGATCGTTTGTTCATTCATTCATACAGAAATATATATATATATATATGTATATATGTGTGTGTGTGTGTGTGTGTATGTATAAATAAATGAAAAAATGTTATGATGTAGGCCAAAAATGATCTTCCCCTCTTTGAAAGACCAGCAGCCGCCACTGGTTGCACTGGGTTGCTCCACCCACCATGGAAACTCGCAGCTACAAAATCTGCTTCACATTAAAGGTGCTGTAAGTAACAGAGATCACTAAAATAGATGTCATGAGAAATTACAGTTTCTGTGACTGCCCTAAGCTCTGCATTTAGTAAAAAATTTCCAAAAGTTCCCACACTCACCGAACAATGAATTTCCTTTCCATGACATTTCTTGGAAATCACCATTTTAAATTCCCTAATATTTCCAAGTTTTCCATGGGAATAGTCCGTCTGCACTTTTTTTTAAGCCAATCATAAAACTAGCTAGTCAGAAACGTTTTGTCTGTCATTCTTTTCGCAGACATGTTTTGGGTTGGAGGGTGTGTGTGGTTGGTTAAAATGTTGAAGGTCAGTTCCCCTGAATGACTGGAATCACTTACAGCTTTAAACAGGAAATATAGAGCCATAGTATCGTGATTTGCAGCCTAACATTTTGAGCTGACAATGCTAATAAAAATGCTGGTGAAACGCATTAGAGTCAAGCTCAAATACACACACACACACACACACACACACACATATATATATATATGCATGGACACTACCATTTAAAAGTGTGGGGTCAGTAAGTTTTTATTTATTTTTTTATTTTTTTGAAAGAAATTAATACTTTTATTCAACAAATGTGCAAAATTTAGTGGGGAATAAAAGGGGGGGAGATCATCAAGGTTTCCACAAAAATAATTAAGCAGCAACATTGATAATAATAATACATGTTTCTTGAGTATCAAATTAGCATATTAGAATGATTTCTGAAGTATCGTGTAACCCTGAAGACTGGAGTAATGATGAAGAAAATTCAGCTTTCTCATCACAGGAATAAATTCTATTTTAAAATATATTCAAATAGACATAATTTTATTTACAAAGAAAACGTATCAAATATGTGTGGCTGTGATTTTTGTTGCTTTTCATAGCATTTCACTTTCAGTGAGGACAGAAAACACAATGTTAGAATAGGGTGTTATTGCAATGTACCAAGGTGTGTGTGTGTGTGTGTGTGTGTGTGTGTGTGTGTGTGTGTGTGTGTGTGTGTGTGTGTGTGTGTGTTATATTCACTAACAGGTGTGATAAAGACTCCAGTTCCCGTAATCAGTTTCCAGAGTAAAGGCCCTGACTCAGCGCTTCACTTCCTATGCCATGATGGAGATCCCACAAAGCCCAGGTGTAATGGTGGTTCAGTCTAATTTCCCATCCACTGCTTTTTCTTGGTCTTTATTAAGATCAAATGTGATAGAAAATGCCTGAAAATGACGTCAATTGCAAATGCATACTGCCTAGTATATTTAAAAAAAAAGTTATGTTAAACTGAGCACATTATGCAACAATGAACATTATAAACAGTAGTATAGTACATAATTAAATTGTATAACTCACTGTTGTTCCAGATAACCGGTTTCTTCCAGTATATAACTGTGGTAGCTTCATGTCTCTCGTATCACACTTCCGTCTCAACTCAAATTAAAGCTGCAGTCCGTAGTTTTTCCTCTTTGTCGCCATCTCTGTTCGAAATCTGCAATTGCAGTTATTCGCGGAATGATCAGCTTTACGTGGGTTGTGCCTTTTAGCCAATCATTATCATAAAATAACCCGCTTTCAGGGTGATACTAGAAACCATTTTGGGGTTTATTTTATGAAAATGACTGCATTATTATCCATTACTTAATCCATTATTAAAGGAATATTCCAGATTCAGTACATCTTAAGCTTAATCAACAGCATTTGTGGCATAGAAAAAGTGAGACAAATTATTTTTTTGTGATAATCAATACTATGAAAAACTTAATGGAAGTGAATGCAACCAATTTTTTGGATGGTTTAAATAGAGTAATGTGTGAAGCTGATGATTATTCTGGTAAAATGTATGTAAAAACAAAGTTGTGAAATTGGATAAAACCAGTATACTATTCCCAAACATAGCCCACATCTTGTTTATCGTGTAGTTGAACTCATAATTGTTACTATCTCCTGCAAAGGTTCGACCACTTGGTGGCAATAGAGCGCAGCGGCCGGGCTTCAGATGGGAACTACTACAACATGAGAGGAGTGAACATCAGGCATTTAGTCGACTCAATAGACGATCTCTTCACCACTGCCAGCACTATTGCAGGAATCACTACCACTGGTAACAAAGCCAGAGCGCCTAAGCAACAAACATCCGTGATTAACAACAACAACCTTTATTTATAAAGCACATTTAACACAAATCCCTCAGATTTCAAATCCCTCAGATAAGTATTTTTTAAGAAACACTTAATTCTAATGCAAATAATGTATAAAAAAGGTTGGTTTAAAGCACTCAATTAATTACATTTTCTGTGACCTAATCTAAAGTGAGGACTGTTTAATTTTACAGTTAACAAAGCATAAAAAACATTATCTAACGCTTTACATATGAGCTAATTATACAATCATAAATTGGTTCATTACAGTGTAATCTAAAGTGTGGACTATTTCATTTTACAGTTAACAAAGCATAAAAAACATTATCTAACGCTTTACATATGAGCTAATTATACAATAAATTGGTTCATTACAGTGATAATGAATGAAGAACTCACTATTTGTATTTAGCCTATTAACATTAACAATGTAGAGACTACTAAATTGATCCAAAGTGCTCTACATAGTGCATAGCAGGACTACGCTATAAAAACAACAATTATAAGTTTCCAAAAGCTAAAGAATAAAAATGTGTTTTCAGAGTAGAGTAGATTTAAAAATGTCCAATGAAGGAGCAGAACTCACATGATAAGAGAGAGCTTTCCACAGCTTTGGCCCAGCCACAGAAAAGGCCCGATCACGCTTTAATTTAAAGCGACACATTTAAAATCAAGTGATTTGAAGATCTAAGTGCCCTAGCAGGACAGTATGGCACAATAAGATCACAAATTGGTGCACAGCCAGACAACGCCTTATAAACAAATATAAGGGTCTTAAAATCAACTCTAAGCTTGATGGGAAGCCAGTGAAGGGATGCCAAAACAGGAGAAATATGATTAACTTACACTGTCAAATGTTGCTTGATCTGACGTAGTGAACATCCTAATCTCTTTTAACGATCACAATGCTTGAATCGCCAACTTAGTTCCCAATTAATGATTGGCACTAGGGAGTGTTGTGATGAGATCTGTTACCTAACGGGATTAATTGTGTGTGTGTGTGTGTGTGTGTACAGGGATTGGAGATGGTGGTAATGAGCTTGGTATGGGTAAAGTCAAAGCAGCAGTTAAAGCATACATGCCTAATGGGAACCTGATAGCATGTGACGTGGCTGCTGATTTTGCCATCACAGCAGGTAAGCACACCTCACACAGAGACCACATAATGAGCACATCCTTCCTGGAGAGCCATGGGTGGAGCGTGAAGTCCAGCTTAACTAGAGATGCACCGATTTCAATTTCTAGGCCGATTCCGATTTTTCATTGAGTTTGACCAGCCGATACCGATTTTAGCCAATTTCATTTTTTCTAATCGCTTTACAGCACACACACACAATTATTTTCTCTTTTCTTTAATAGAACATTTTACATAGAACATTTTTTGAACAGTAATCGCTATAAAATAGAACTATATAAATGACTCCTGGTGTGGGAAATTCACACACATCTAAAGTGCAGTGTTATGCAAGAACCATTTCCTTCTTTCACATCCAATATCCAACAAAAAGAAAATTCATTTTCTTTTCTGACATAGCCGACTCCAGTTCTTGTTAAAACACACCAGACATGCAAATTCTGTGCATTTTGGGCACTTTTTGTGTGAAATCATATTTATTTTGTCCATCACGCGACGCTCCTGCTGGTGTGAACGCACTCAATTAACATTTATAAATTAAGATGTGTTGACCGCTTTTGTGCCATAATCTTGACTTGTCAAGCTGTCAAGACTTTTTTCTTCTTCTTTTTTTTACAAATTGAGGTTGAGATTACAGCAATTCACATACAGTATATAGTATAGTCGACAGATCTTCTACTGTTTTTAACCCGGATTATTTCCCCACAAAATTTAACATTGGAAAACGCAAAAATATTTAATTGAATGTATTTTATTTTAATATTATGTTATTATCTGCAGAAGCATGTATTTGAAACACAGTGAAGATGAACCATGAACAATCTTTTCCTTGGATAACTAATGTCCATTTCATGTGTTGTAGGAGTGTCCAACTGGGGTGGCTATGCTGTCGCCTGTGCGCTGTATGTTCTGAATCTTTGTCCAATACACTGGCGGTACCTCCAGAGAGGTTTGGGTTCGTCACCCACTCCTGATCAACACAGCCTGTGGTCTGCCTGCCTGCCCACCATAGCCAAGGTAACACTGTATTCTAGTGATGATGGCTGATGATCAGGGCGGCTCAGTTCAGTCCGATATTAACTCTTTCCCCGCCTCTTTTTTAGTCTTTACTTAAGTTGCCAGCCACCACCAACATTTTTGATAATTGCTTTACGCAATCACACTACGTTAACTGACTCGGCCCACAGAGAAGGAAATGAATAGTTGAAATAAAGTCGTTATTTTTGTTTGTTTTTGCGTACAAAAAGTATTCTCGTCGCTTGATAAACTTAAGATTGAGCCACTGTAGTCACTTAGACTATTTTAACGATGTCTTTAATAACTTTTCGGGGAACAAGTTTCAATCCCTTAGAAGCCTATGGAGGAGTGATCCAGCTCTCAGATTTAATCAAAAATATCTTAATTTGTGTTCCGAAGATGAACGAAGGTCTTACGGGGTTGAACAACATGAGGGAGAGTAATTACTGACAGAATTTACATTTTTGGGCGAACTATCCCTTTAATTTGTTGTTCGTGGTTAGTCTTTTTTTCTCTCTAGTGCTCAATTTTTTTATGAATCCATCAAAAAACTGTGGTAAGTCGAAATCCGTCAGCGAGTCATGAAATCTTCTCCATTTATTATCACTTGCACTGCCTGCCACATGTTTAGCATAGCCTTCTCTGTCAGCAGTGAGGGTTTCACGTGTAATAAATGCAGGGAAATAGTTGAACTGACACAGAAGATTTCAGAATTACAGACACGCATCCAAACTATTATTGAGGATAGTAAGAATGTAAAGGCTCTAGATACTGCTTTGGATGTGACTACCTTATAAGGCCCCATCCACACTACTGCATTTTAGTTTAGAAACGGAGAATTAAAACGAATACGATCTCTGTCCACACCAGCGTTTTAGCTGCGTATTAGAATTGATCTCCGTCAACATTAAAATGACTGAAAACGTGGATCACGTGACCATTCACCTACACTGGGCGTGTGCGTGCCGGTGTAAACAGGAAATAGATTGACTATTCCTCAGATTTCGCTGAGGTTGAGAAGTGCCGATCTGGACATTCGAAAGTTTTCGCACCATTCCTCAGGAACTACAACTTCATTGATAAAATGATCCCACCATGCGCTGGTTCTTCTCGGCTTAACCCAAAACCGACGCTCCATGTACGGTTGATACCGCCACTGCACACGGGAATGGTCACAGATCGCTCGAATAATAGCTTGCCTCCGGCGCATGTACAGTTATAACATTGTAAAATGCAGAATTTACTTGAACTAGCGTAACTGGTAGTCCAGGCTGTTGTTGGATGTTTTCTTCCGTTGTATGACAGCCAATCAGAGAGCCGAGCGTGAGCCTCTGCGCCATCGTTTCTAAAGTCCTGCGTTTTGACCCGTGTTCACTAGAACGCCCTCCGGAGATTCAAAACGCAAAACAGGGTCGGCAGCGTTTCTAAACTTCTAGCGAGCCCCGTACATTGTTCGGTTCCGGTTGCAGAGTGCCCGCTGCAGGGCGAGTCTGGGCGACTATTCTGGTCCAGAATATTTTCCCTGGATATTTTGTTGTATGAATATCTGAACATGCAATAAATAAAAAAAAAAAAAAAAACAGAGCCTCTGTTTTAAACATGTGATTGCGACCCCTACCGTATAACAGCGAAAACGGGAAATTCCGTCAATGATGGGAAGCATTGTTTTATAAATCAAGAAATTCTTTCATTGGCGGGAAAGAGTTAAAAACATCTGTTCTCCTCAAAAAAGAGTTCAGTTGCAGCATGAGTGTCTGCACTGCAAGGGTTTATGCATGTCTCACCTTATTATATCACCTCATACTGTTCATTTTTGTATCCCATTTTGTTTTAAATGGAAATCCATTGGTATAAAACTTGCAGGCATGTCACAGTGCTGCTTCCTGTCAACACTGGCCATTTTTACATTTGCGGTGAACTGCAGACCACTTCAGAACCTCTGCCAATATACTGTATAATTATCACGGCCACAACTCCTAGATCCAGCCCGTTAACCCTATATTCACATTCCTTCCTGTTAGCCTGAATATTTTCTGTGTCTATCATGTTGTTTCTTCTTAGTGGCTGCTAGGGATTGACATTTTAATAATACTTTTAAAATTCCCACTCCCATATGTAGCTTAAAATAAAAGACCATTACCACTGAATGCATTACTAAAGACTGAAGACATGCCTTGACGTGGTTCTTCTATTTAAAAACAGGAAGAAGACATGCTCCACATTTTGGTGAAATATGGCGTCCGCAGTGGTAAAACGGCAAACCTGGGACTGGAGGTGGACGGATTGACCTTTCATCCACACCATTCTGACATCATACAGCGTCTTAGACATCTCACTCTTGCCTAATGTCAATGTGTAATCACAGCCACAGGAGTTTAGATACAGATCCGAGGCCAATGTTTTACTATTCTCAAGTCACCTTCATTTATATAGCCTAGCGCTTTTTACAATACAGATTCAGGAATACAAGACAGGAAAATAATGCAACAAGGTTTGTTTCTAGAAGAAAATAGCATCATAGTCCAGCTTAAGTAAGTTCAGTGATGGTTCATTTTTGTTGTAGAAAAGTTATTAATTTAGTTCATTTATCTATACAGCAGCTCTGGAGAAAACAGTGATGTCATTGTCCAGTTCGGTTCTCATTTAATGCGGTCAATGCAGCCAGATCAATAATATTGTTGAATATTAAATGTCCCCAACTAAGCAAGCCAAAAGCCAAAGGCGACACACATTCTCACAGATGAAAACAAAAATGTGAATGTAATAGAAATAGCTGCCATGGTAACATGTTGTTGTTTCTTTATTTCACGTTTTTGTTGTTATTTCACATGTATTATTGCCCTATCCCGATCCACTATCGTAAGCCTGTGATAAAATGTTGAGCTGCGGGGTCGGGGTCTATCAGTATTATTTGTAGCGTGACAGATTCGCTCCCAAATAGCAATCACAGGGAGTAATTAGCGATTTCTCAAACCATTTGATTCGTCCAATACATGCGATTTTATTTTCAAACACAGATGGCGATAGAGAGGCCAATGTGACATAGTGCAGCTTTAATTAGGCTATTAAATCGAATTAATAGGCATATTTGATTTCATTTATGGGTGGTAATGTGATGGTAGGTATTCAATGCATATACCATTGGACCTAATAAATTATTATACAATAATATTCAAGTTGTAGTCCAAGGAACTTTAAAAAAAAAAAAAATCAAAATAAATACCATAGTGTTACACAACTTCTCTCATGCATCGTAGAGTACAGGCAGCTGTTTTAGTTCAGATCCATGTTACATAACACCTTCAGGTTATTTGGAAATTTGTATATTATCACAGACCTTTTTAGAGATAAGCGTCTTTCCCTCTTCCAAGGTTCAACCAAAATCAACACTGGAGAAGATCATCCCAAAACCCTTAATCATAAAGTAAAATAAATGGCAGACTTTTCATTAGTCTGGCTCTGAAAATAAAATAAATAGGCCAATCCATCATTTTCTTTAAAGACGGTGCTGGATGCGTTTTTAGTGGGAATATGACTTTATACTAATTAATCACAGCTGTATTTAAGCTTCTGTTTATGCACCTTTGTTTAATGTCATAATTCTGCTTCCAACAAGTAAAATAATCAAAACCAAAAAGAGACAGCCAAAAAAAGGGCCATAACTAAACAAACAGGACAAGTTTCTGATGAAAGCGTTTCTCTGAACCAAAGAAGATCCATTTTTAATGGAGCGTTAATTTCTGTCTTCTGTTTGAGTTATTGAGATGGTTCGTCATCATTTATTCCTTTATTTAGTCTTGTTTTTGCTACTTAACCATTGAGGAGAAATTACATGGGTACATATACAAAGTCCATATTTTATACATTTTACTGAGGCTTACATGCCAAACAAAAACAAAATTCATTGATCAGACACCCAAAGAGAACATTTTATCTTCAAAAAAGGAAAATAGTCAGATTTTTGTAAGAGTACCCATAATTAAATATATTATCTCTGTACTTTTTATAGCTCTGCAGTACAGCATCATTTCTGTCTCCATGTACTGTGTAACAATACAATCATTGCCAGTGATTTGTGCATCACAAACAATAAACAGAGTATAAAAACCAACAATAAAAATCTCAAATGAAATTGAACAGCAGTCACTTTGTGAAATCATGAAATAACCTTTTTTTGGTTACATACAAACTGCATGCATGTTGAGTATGCATTGTAAACATAGTTTGAATGAGCAGGAATCAGAGAACACTTCCACGTCTGTTGTTTCAGTTCAGGTCACTCACTATTAGCTGTGGTCACGTCCATCTTAAAAATGTAAACACTGCACCAAACACTCATCACCTTTATTTAAGTCAGTGGTTTGAGCAAACTAAAGATCTATGATTTCTGGAAGCAACCATCCCTTCTTCCTCACAGTGGGAAGCTGTCCAGATTAAAATGGTCAGTTTTGGGGTGGCTGACCCTTCACACCTGTAAATCTTCTTGTGCTTGTTAACTGTCTGTGTGCTCCATGCCTTACTATTAAATAAAAGCTGAGCAGAAGACTAAGATAAGGCTTCATTGCTTTTCTTTTCTTAAAGTAAAGGTTCAACCCAAAATGAAAATTCTGTCATCATTTACTCACTCTCATGATGCTCTAAACCTGTAAGTCTGTCATTCTATTGTGGAACACAGAATTTCATGCCGTTCTTTTCCATAAAAATGAAAGCATGCAGTGACTGTTAAGTGGTTAGTTCACCCAAAAATATAAATTCTGTCATTAATTACTCACCCTCAAGTCGTTCCAAACCCGTAAGACTTTCGTTTATCTTCGGAACACAAATGAAGATTTTTTTCGATAAAATCTGAGAGCTTTCTGTCCCTCCATTGACAGCTACACAACTACCACTTTGACTCTTCAAAAAGTTCATAAAGAGATCGTAAAAATGGTCCATATGAATTAAGTGGTTTAGTCCAAATTTTGAAGAAACGGAAGCTCAAGCATGTTCGCTCAACGTGCGACAACCAATGAGGTTCATTCTCGTGTGTTTGAGCTTCCGCAAGAACCAATGACCAATGTGTTTTTGGGTGAACTTAACCCTTTAAGCTCCAATAAATCTCAAAAAATATTGCCACATTAGTCCATGAAACTTATATTCCAAGACTTCTGAAGCCTTACAACCACAATTGTAATCATAATTACTGATAAATTTTATCTCCCTATCTCTCAAATAACAATAATTAAGCACACATTTGCATCAAGGTGTAGATTGGCAAACAAATGCCATTGGTTCTCAAGCCTCTTAACTAAATCTGACACGCAAAGTTGACATGTCAAAAAGAGATATTCAGTGTATAATGACCAGTATACAGCATACTGTAAGTTGACTAGTTTTACAGACCTTTGACCACTTTTAAAGCCCCTTGTCACTGTTCATTTTCACTGTATGGGAAGAGCAGTGTAAACAAAAAACTGAAGCAAAATGTCTTTTTACAATTCACGGAAGGAAGACAGCTGTACAGGTTTGGGATAGTATTAGGGTGAGTAAATGATGACAAAATTTTAATTATTTAAGACAATGAAGGCCTTTTCCTGTCGTGCTAGCAGTCTAACTATCACTGGGAGCCTCATTAATAAATGTGTGTATGCACAGATTTGATTTTAGAATGTGCGTACGCTAAAATTCACGCCAACGTTCATATTTATAAAAACAGTCTTTGATGTAGAAAAGTGCTAAGCGCTTCATCAAGGTCTAAGCAGACGTTTTTTATGCAGAATTATAAGCAATTCTTGCTGCTCGCATTCTCAAGTAAAGCATTTGGACGTTAATTAATCTTTTATATGTTAATGAAATTACATGACTGAGATCTGAAACCATTCAGTTGCGCACAATTTCAAGATAATTTGCGATTCATGGATTTCACATGTGGAAGAGAGACGTACAGACGTTTTTTGTGCGTACGTTCATTCTCTGAATCACATGTATGCATATTTGAGAAATGATCGAAAGATCAAATCTAGGACGGTTTCTATGCAACATTTTATAAATAAGGCCTAGGTACTGAAACCTATGAGGTATGAAAGCAGAAATGGCTTTAGTCTTGGACACAATGTTTAACCGCTACATGCAAATGTAGCTAAAGGGACTTTAGAATACATTAAAATAGTACATTTTTAGATCATTGGATATTGAAACCTCAAATGTCAACCACAGGTGATTATCAAGGTAGCAATCCCTGAGAATTACACCACATAACAGTAGAATGTTAGCTTAACAAAACCATGAAATATTGCAATATGACTAACCAATTGCAATATTAACCAATGTAAAACAACTGTATGTTGACTTTATGTGACTATACATCTAGGATGCTTCCATATGTTTGTCCACCGAAGAGCCTGTAGCTAAACCGTATGTCTATTGTATAGATAAAGAAATTCAAACATCAGTTTTGATCTGCTGCAAGAAAGTCACCACTGACGTGCCTGTAACATTATCATGGGTAACTGCCATCTCAGTGGGGTGCGTGCTGAACCTTCCATGACTTTTTGAGCAGCAGCAGAAAACCCGAGTACAAGCATCCTGAGCCTTCTGGATGCCCTTTTGTGCATTTTCACTGATAAAACAGTAGAGTGCTGGGTCCGCCACGCAGTTAAAGCTAGTAAGCAACAAAGAGAAATGGTAGTAATTGAAAATGTTCTCAAGGAAAGCGCAGTCCCGCTCAAATACAGTGCGCACCAGCAGGAAGACGTGGTACGGCGAGAAGCACACCAGGAAGATGACGATGGTGCTGGTCACCAGGTACTTGATGCGTGTTTTCTGGGCGGTCTGCGTGCCTGCACTCTTGCCCACTGCTCGGAGGACTCGAAAGTACGACACTGAGAGGATTCCTAAAGGGAACAGGAAGCCTATGTAAAAACGGTAGTAGTTTATTGGGTACTCCCATGTCTTCATGGGATAGTGCTCAAAGCACACGGATTGGTTTTGCTTGTACTTGCTGAGCTCCTTATGCCGGAAAAACACCACTCCTACGGCAAGCTCTTTGAGCCAAACCACCGTACTGACCATTGCTGCTGCTCGTACCGTCCTGAAAGCGGAGAAGCGGAAGGGGTAGACCACTGCAAGGTAGCGGTCAATGGAGATGCAACACAGAAAACCAATGCTGACATAGATGTTCTCGTAGAGCAGGAAACCAGACAGCTGACAGAGCCACTCCGAGCTGCTCCAGTTGTCCCCCTGGAAAATATACTGGAGCCAGAGGGGCAAAGAGGCCAGGTACAGCAGATCCGATATGGTCAGGTTTAACAAGTAGACCCCCAGCTCATTGCGGGCTTTTAGTTGCAGCCAGGCATGGTAGAGCGAGTAAGCATTGGCGGGAAGACCCACTAGCAGGACTAGGATGTACGCACCTGAAAACAGGTACTGGTGAATCTCGTGGCTTATAGTGCAGTTGATTTGCTCCTCAGACATGTTCATCTTTCCAACCTCATGTTTCTCAGTGAGTGTAGGACGTTCGTAACCAACAGAGGTCTCCGAAACACATTCCATCAATTCTAAAGGAAGCAAACACAATATTGTCAAATGATTAGTATGTCCAAATACCACCACAGGATTCATAAAACCTGGACTACAGCTTTCAGAGATTTTTTATGTACGTATTGGACACCGTGGGAAAGGAGTCAATGTTCATAAATGGCAGAAAACTGTGACAGCTTAAGTTGTTACATTACAAAGCCAACATGGCAGATTTAGTATGTCCAGTTTGTATTCCCATGCAAAGTATACTTCGAGTTTCCTTTATTAAATATACTTAAGTAAAGTTCAATTATATTTTGAAGTATACTTTGTTTACCAATATCAATGTAGTAGTAGTTTACTTGTACTGGGAGTGTGCTATTTCAATACTACTTGGGACTAAATTGGCCCACTTTTTAGTGTATAAAAGTATACTTTTTAAGTACACAACTAGTTTACAACAATGTTTTTTGTTTGTACTGCAACTAGAAGGTTGAGATGTTAAACAAATGCAGTACATACTCTGACAGTACTAGATTTTAAATGCACTGTGGGTCTTTCACATACATTTGCGTTTCCGTCATAATCCATTTATGATAGTGTCGATGTATTGAATCGTGGCTCAGGTACGGCAGTGTGTATTGTATCGTGATGTAGTTGGTGATAACTAGTCCAAGTATAGGATGAGGAAACACCCAAAAAAAAATTAATGTGAAAAATCACAACACTTCAAATGACAACTATAGAGTCTTGCAGGAGCCTTAAACTAAGTTAAGTTAGTCATTAAATATAAAAACACTTTATCTCCTGACTAATGCGCATTTACAGTCTCGTTGAGTTTATGCTCACGCTCTTGCAAACTATTCTAACTCAAACTTTTAGATTTTAAAGAAAGTAATCGAGGGAACCAGGGTGATGCTTACTTCCGGGTTGGTCTAGAAAATTACATTTTCCTTCAGCTCTCTATATGAGTTACCATAAAACTACAACACATTATTACTCTTGTTTTTTGGTCAATTTCAGCTAAAGAAGCACATTTTATGACCATTGTAAGATTTGATTGCTTGCAGTACTTGACATAATCGTCCAAATGATTTGGGTTTCTCTCAATTTAAGCTGACGGAAGTTGTTCTTGCATGCTTAGAAAATAGCAGCCTGAGGATGTTATCAAGATGTTGCTGAGTGACAAATGGTTTGTGTGTGGATTTGTGTGTCGGCTGCGTCCTTCAGACTCTAAACTATTCTAAACATACAGAAAGAGATATTAACTTGAAGGAAGTGTGAAAAGTGCTCTTGAAAATAACCTATTGAATTCAGAAAGAATTCAACTGTACAATGTCTTTTGCTTGGCTTTGACATCAGCATAGGTATTTTCTTCATTGATCAGTGTGAAATGATCTGATGTATTCAATCCCAATTCACATTATGGATTTGAGTAAGATACATTGCTCTTTTTAAACTGACCGTGACCTGTTACACAGAATGTCGAGCTGATGAAAGGATATCTGATATATTGGGAGCGAGGCCTTGGCTGTGACTACTGTGGAACACAACAAATAACAGACAAATGAACCAGCATGAACAACACGTTTCATCACCAATCCATTAAATGCTTAAGAATGTTTCCCTGCATCTGAGTCATACACAACACCTTCAGTAATACTGCTCAAACAGTGATGCACGACATCTGTGCGAGTTTCCGCAGAACAGTGTCTCAATATGGGAAAGCTTTTTTTTTTTTTTTTTGCAGAATTGTTTTTCTGTTCTTGGAGGTTACTTCGGATTTTCTATTTGATATATTGAGCCAGCTTCAACATCAACCTAAGGGACTTAGAGATTTGACAAGTAGGTCTTGCCCAGTGAATGCACAATTACATTCCTCTATTAAATTTCAATGAAGTAATATATATGATAATAACAGAAACAAGCATTTCATTTTTCAGCAGTACAAGAGAAGCAACGTTACAATGGGTGTGTTCTTAGGCACAACACCCTGGTTCTGTAGTCCAATAAATGCATTAATCATTACTAATTAGAGCAGACATTTTTTCAGCCAAGCTGTAGTATAATGGAGGTTGCTGTGCAACATAGAAACAGAATTCAATTAAAGTCTGGTCACAGATGTGCATCTATCTCTAGTGGTTTCAAACATGACATCCAATTAGAATTTAATTACCCATTTTAGGAAACACTTTATTTTGATGGTCCCCTTTAGACATTATTTTGACTATAAGTAACATTGAGCCTACATGTCAACTAACTCTCGTTAGAGTATTAGTAGATTGCCCGCTAAATATCTGCTTTATTATGATGGTCCCCAAACAGAAATTGGACTGACAATGAGTAACTTTGCAATGTCAACTTTACTAACACTCTACGAATACTCTAATGAGAGTTAGTTGACATGTAGGTGGAATGTTTGTCAACGGAATGTCTAAAGGAAACCATCAAAATAAAGTGTAACCATATTTTATTAATAAATCCGTACAGGGGACTCCAGGACTAGCTGCCACATGAAGGTCTTTGAATCAAAAATCCAATTGCACAAAATGTGGTTTTGCATTTTTTTTTTCAAACAGCTAGTAATTATTTTAAATAAAAAAATAAAAAACATTGATTGTGCCCTGCAAACTAACATCCCCAAATCAGCAGTCATCCAGTATGTTTGTAAGAGGATGCACATTTTCTGCCATTTAATTATAAAACCAAAACAAAACTGAGAACGTTTAGCGTAATTAAGGTTAAATATTAGGGACAGACTTACACCAACCGTGTGTTTGAACATCTCTATGCTGACACGCCTACTTTAGACATGAAATGTTCAACCTAAAGCCATGTAATCCCACCGGTAACATTGGTGTCCAAGGTCTGACATATAAAACGTCATAAGAAACAACTACAATATATTTGGTACATATAGGTTAATAATATAGTTTATTATTAATGTAGTAAGCTATTGCTCTGTT
Organism: Gila orcuttii; assembly: GCA_026230005.1. Classification (NCBI taxonomy): domain Eukaryota; kingdom Metazoa; phylum Chordata; class Actinopteri; order Cypriniformes; family Leuciscidae; genus Gila; species Gila orcuttii. Next base: position 43,204,400 of record JAPDVR010000013.1, on the reverse strand, counting down.
TGCGCCGTCTCATTGCACCACTTTGAGTATAACTGGCTTATTCACATTATAAAATTGCACATTTCAAAGTTGCCTACTGCTTCAACAAAAGAAAAAACAAACATAAAAAAGGCATTTATTCACAATTATCTTACCATTCTGTGAGGAATACAACATTTTGACTTGAACCCGTTACGTGGGTTAAACTTAATGTTAATTTCTCATTCGTAGCACAGCGTTGTATATGTGTTTGAATCATTTCAGACCTGTTGGTCAGAGATGCATTTGCGATCGTCGCAACGTAGGCTACTTGAGAAACGATCAGGCTGATAGGCTAAATTATATATAATTTTCAATTATTGTAAAAAGGCGTTAAACAGCTTGTGGAAAGCTGTGAAATATAAAGCATCAGCATTTATTTGACTAGATTACTAGCCTAATTTACATAATAAATCGCATGATATTCTCAAGCAGAAATACCACAGAGATTCTTATTGTTAGGCTATAACTTTATCTTTTATATAATATATTTCTTGTGGGGTCTTAAAAGTCAAAGAAATTTTCATTTTTCACCTTTTCCTTTATGGTACCAAAGTGCTCAGTTTTAGCCTACTACAACAATTACCACAGTAGCCTACATAGTTCTTAGTGTGAGTGAGCATCAGATAATCAAAGTGTAGGCTATTACCTTCAGATTGCCGCTTTTAAATCCACGCCACTCATTCGAGCCATTTCTGAAGTGTGATGAACATATCCTCACGTTCAACAGCTCCTCAGATTCTGTGATAGAGAGGAGTCTGATTTTATTCGCGTACAAGCAGAAGTGAACATTTTTGCAGAGATAAGATCACACGCGTGTTCCTAAGTTATCGCGTCTATACACAAAAGGAGAAATACACAAATAGCGTCAACCGTTTTACGCGATGATGCGCGCAATTACTCAGTCAACATTCAAGGGTCTTCCACAGAAACAGGACGTGTCTCATATCGTGAACCTGCCTACACAGAATGCGTGTTTAGGTCATTACCATAGACTGTAAAAAAAATACACACAGATGCGTTCCGAGTAGCTGCTGAACAGTTGGCCATTTAAGTTTGATTACACTGAACTCAATGGGTTTACACTTTAAGTGCATGGCAATTGTCTTTGATTAAAGAGACACTTTTTTTAAATTATTAAATTTTCTTAGTTTTCTTGTAAAGTGTTTAAATATTAAATAAAGTGGGCCAGTGGGATTCAGGTAAAGTGGGTGACCTTTCAGCTTCAGTAATTATACTCAAATTCATTAAATAAATTGACATTCCCTGGCTATTTAGTAGGCTAGTTGACATGTATAATCTACTTTTTTTAGAAAGCAGAAATAATTAGGAAATTCAAGTCAGAGATTTAAGAAAGGAAAAGAGCAGAACATAAGACAAGCCATTAAGTTCAATCTGTGGAGTGAAGAAAGGATGAGAGAAGCAAGATGCAGAATATAAAGCTTTAAAATATGGAAACACTTTTAGAGAATACAGACAGTAAAGAAGTTTTACAATATGGTAACCATTTAAAAAAATTCCACTTATTCATTTTTTGTTAGCCTATTTGTTGTTGCATATGTTATAGTCCCATTGTTTATGTTGTAAAGTTCATTTTCATCCATATTCTGATTTTCAGATTACAACATGTTTCGTCAGTTGTTTTGAAATTCACACATTTAGTGAAATCTAAGGTTCCCTCAATGGTATTGTTCACAATGGCAAAGGAAAAGATGGTTGGTTCATTCCTCGAATACGCACACCTTGGTGTCCTATATAGCCAGTGGTGGAAATGGCTGAGATTCACTAAGGGGAACCCTATAGTTGGGGTCATATTTTATATTTTTAAACCATAGATGCAGAAATCCCTTCTAGATTGATGTATAGCGTTTGGAGGTTATTACATGGATAAAAGATGGAAATCCTCTTAATTTTGAAATGGAACTTCGTATCCCTCTGAAATGGTCTCCGGAAGTGAATTTCAACATCAACATTTTGCGTGCAATCCTGTTACTGCATGATTTCCTCAGTTGCAAAAAAATAATTTACCATCCCTTATAATTGGAAACGAAGTTTAAACACTTTTTATGGCAGGATATAAAAATTCTCCAATTTTAACTGTATTCATCAACTTTCAACTCTTATATTGAAGTTATTGAAAAAGAGCAAACCAATATTTTGTCTAATTTATGGGAAATAGAAGTTTATCAGTAACTACAAACCAATATTGATCCTGAATTAGACAGATCAAGTGACATCTTAAGTTATGCTAATCTGTTGATAAAATTATTTTTTAATAAACTGATTTAAACATCCTAGAAACTAAAACAGCACATATACAGTATAATTTACTGAAACTTTAGAGATTGTTTAAAAAAAAAGCTTTATTACAAATAGTTTAGGTTTTGGACAACAGCTTTCTCTACACAGGCCTCTATCATTCACAATTAATGTTACATTAAGTGTAAAAGGATGTAATGGTATCTACTCACACCATATCTTACAGTTAATGATCTATGTTCATGTGCAGTAGTGTATAAAACAGTTGTATTTCTAAAATCATTTAACCAGTAGTCGTGCACACTCAAACAGGAGACTCCTTATATTTACACATCCAGTGTGAATGCTTGCTCCAAATATATTTCTATGAAGATCCACCATCTCCTTCAGTGACCAGCTCTTCCAGAGAAGTTGGAGATGGTGAAATGAGATGGCAGAAAAGCACCACTGACAGGGAACAAATGGTGACATGATTGAGGGATCCCAGGAATCCATGGGCTTTTTCACCTGCATGCTTCAAGAACATTTTTACAATCAGACTAGTCCATTCTTCCAGTATACAACATCATCAGACTTAACCATCAACCACGCAAAACAAAAAATCTTGGAAAATTAGGCATACACGCACATTAAAACAACCACACAAACAAGTGTCATTTAATTGTCTCAAAGACATTAATAAATAAACCAATTAAAGAACTTCTGGTCATTAGAACAGATGTGCAGTGTTATAAAATGAGTGTGTCGGGGAAAAAAACCCCACCAAACTTCAGATTCTCTTTAGTACAACCCTAAATGCTTGCAATGTGTCCAGTACTCTAGATTTCAACTTAAAACCCATTCCCTAAACAGTGTTCCACCTTATGTGCTTTCTTTGTCCTATTGCCTGTCTCTCTCTTTCTGGCTCTGTGTTGTCCTCTTGCCTCTGAACAGAGTCTGAGCCAAACCCAGGTCCTACAGCAAATACATGGTCACCCACAAGAAGCAGAAAAGAGCAGATTGTTTGGTATGTCAGCAGGGAGCGCTTCCCGTAACGGGTCCCTGTGAGACTGTCTTTTGGTGATGGACCTGCAACTGTCCTGCGCCTCCTAAAGATGGATGCAGTCGCTACTCCGTAATTAAGCTGGGAGTGGCTCCGAGCACACAGCCCAACGTTTGTTTTCCACATTCAGAATAGAACATGAACTGGCCTGCCATGGAGCTGCGGAAATCAAAGGCGTTCGATTTGATACGAAGGGGAAAAATACATTAGTTTCCAGGTCAGTGTGAACGTGTGCAAGACCCTCAAATGCACCTGGTGCCTTTGAAGCACCTGGAGAAATGGAGACCGGAAGGACGTGACCAACTGTCTGAGGCTTTTCTTTGTTTACAGTGCAGTTTCATACGTCAAACATGTTTCAAACAAGTCCGAGGGTCTACACACAGCCATACTCATACCACACAGTCTGAGGGTCATTGCTGGGGTCAGGAGAAGCCGGTTTGCTGGTGGCCTCCTCCTTGGCGGCGCAGCTTAAGTCCGCAGTGTCTGTTTTCTTCAGTAGAGGCGACTCTGCCTGCCTTTGTTCCTGGGGTTCCTCTTCCAAATCCTTTAGCCTCAATGCTGACACAGCTCGCACCGGAGTCACCATGGCCACCTCACCACGGTGGGGTGCTGCTCGGGTTTGAGCAGTTGCCCGGCTGCTAGCACTCCTAACGTATTCCCGTTCAGCCAGCAGCGATGTAGACGAAGAGTGCATTGGGGGCGGACAAGCCAGGGACAACTCATCTCTCGGCGGAGCAAGAGATAGGCGACGGGGGTCCACGGACAGGTGTCCTGGGTCTCCAGGTAGAGGCGAGGATCCAGCCAGCCTAGCGGACATGGGTCTTTCTCTGGCGACTGCACCAGACCTCCTCAACACCACGTCGGTTTGGCTGGGAGAACTGGCCTCGGTGCGGTAGCTGTCCGGTCCGTTGGAGCGGAGGAGGTCTGCTGAGGCCAGGCTGAAGGTTCGGCTCAGGCCGGTGCGGGGATTGGACTGCTGCACAGGTGAGGGCCGCAGTCCTGCTCCTCGGTTGGGAAGGGTTTGCGACTGAGATGGAGGTTGGGAGGTTTCTGTGAGACGAATGCTTGGTTTGACACTGTGTCCAGGTTTAGTGGCCCGACCATCTAGCTCTGGTGGGGTATTCTTGATGGTTGGAGTGACATAATTGGTGGGAGTTTTAGCGGCCTCTCGCAGAGGGACAGGTCGAGTAGATCTGGTGAAAAAATCAGTCATCAGATCCTCTCGACTTCCTGTCTGCACCTAGAAAAAAAAAGACATATAATCGTATTGTCAAAACTGAAATTTCCTGGCTTTTTTCATGATAACAGAGGTCTAGGGGCTTTGAAACTATCATATAAGTTTCAAAACAGTCGATCCACAGGCAAATTCACACAGCCTGTATAAAGTAGCTGTGCCTTTTCACGAGCTGTTGTGAATTCCGTATATATGTGATGTCAGAACTACTCAGTCACCAATGGTGGATCACTCAGAAAACAACAGGCCAATCAGAAGAGAGACTCATGAATATTAAGTAGACAGGCCAAAATCGAGCTGTTCTTGGCAGAGCTCCTGAGAAAGGAGCTGTAAAAATATATTGAGATGGTTTTTGGTACTTATACCGCAAATATATATTCTTAAGGACATCAAAACCTAAATTAAAACTTCAGAAAGTTGTACAATATGGGACCTTTAAAGGGATAGTTCACCCAAAAATGTAAATTCTGTCAGTAATTACTCTCCCTCATGTTGTTCAACCCCGTAAGACCTTCGTTCATCTTCGTAACACGAATTAAGATATTTTTTATTAAATCTGAGAGCTGGATCACTCCTCCATAGGCTTCTAAGAGATTGACACTTGCCAGCCCCGAAAAGTTATTAAAGACATCGTTAAAATAGTCTAAGTGACTACAGTGGCTCAATCTTAAGTTTATCAAGCGACGAGAATACTTTTTGTGTGCAAAAAAAACAAAAATAACGAATAACTTCGAAATAACTATTTCAACTATTGATTTCCTTCTCTGTGGGCCTCGAGTGAGTTCACTAGTGTAACAGCGTAAGCTTCTGTGTTGTACGTCACACGCATCACACACATGACCAGCGTCGGCCAATAGTGAGCCTACGTGTGACGTAGCACTACGCAATCACACTACGCGAACTAACTCGAGGCCCATAGAGAAGGAAATGAATAGTTGAAATAAAGTCGTTATTTTTGTTTGTTTTTGCGCACAAAAAGTATTCTCGTCGCTTGATAAACTTAAGATTGAGCCACTGTAGTCACTTGGACTATTTTAACGATGTCTTTAATAACTTTTCGGGGAACAAGTGTCAATCCCTTAGAAGCCTATGGAGGAGTGATCCAGCTCTCAGATTTAATCAAAAATATCTTAATTTGTGTTCCGAAGATGAACGAAGGTCTTACGGGGTTGAACAACATGAGGGAGAGTAATTACTGACAGAATTTTCATTTTTGGGTGAACTATCCCTTTAAATTAAACTAAATCATCGTATTCCATTGTGCCCCAAATTTTCAAGATTACATTGGTAATTACATGCAGGGTTCGCAGAGCTTTTAGATGCCAAGGAACCCCTCCTCTTGTAAGGGACTCCCTTACTACAATAAGGCAGCTATATGTTTCCATGTATATTTTCATTTGTGTAAGAACAATATTGACTGCAATATTTATGCTTCTTTATCCATTGTTATACTAAAACAAAATATTAAAATGTTAGGGAAAACTAAAAAAAAAAAAGTGTTTAATTAAAATATAACTAAAATATTTATTATAAAAAAAATACTTTATGATGAAACAATGTTAGATATATATCTATATAAACATAAAAAACAGATTTAGTTTTTACTCTCTCTGTTGAAGGGCTCAACAAGGGTTAACTGAATACATTAATTGCTAATTTAATAAAATGATGACTTCAATTAATCTCGTGATTTTTGACATAAACAATAATTGTGTACACAAAAATAAAAAGGTGTTACAAATATTTAACTAATTTAAATAACACCTAATCCCAGGGCTGCCAACTTCAATGTTCAGCTTGGAGAATTTGTTCATATCATAAGTAACCTGCTGTCTTGTCATCAGCTTATTGTTGGTTCTCTTTGCGGTTTATTCACTGTGTGAGAAAATAGACGTGTGGCATGAGAGTGTGAGAACAGAGCAAATTGTGTGAGTCTCAAGCTGAATGCGTGAGAGTTGGCAGCCCTGTTGAATCCTAAATTATAAAATTCAACGAGTCTAAGAAATACTATTTTTGGGGGGGAGGGCGACCCCATCACTGGAAATCATAGTTGATATAATGATATTAATTGTTTATGACCATGGGGATCCTGTTGCATGTATTTCTCAAAATTTGCATGCAGAAAACATATACATATCTTATCATAAAGGAATATAATATCAAATATGAATATTATGGCCACTAGCTGAAATGGTTAAGATCCATCACGGTCAACATCTCTATTAAAAACATCTCACACAACACTCAATATACATTATCTTAATCCACATTTAGCAAGCAACAATCCATGGTGCAGATCAACTATCAGGCTTCATTTATTTAGAAGCATAAATGTCTCTACTGACCATGAGTTACATTTAAAAATATCCCTTTTGCTATTCTCACTGCATAAATACACACCCACAACTTTCACATTGACTACGTTGTATGATTCACCACACATTATAGAATAATTAGCAGTTGTTTGTGGGGGATGTGTCATTATTTCCCCAAAAGGATCATCTTATACCTGGATTAAAAGGCCAAACCACCAAACAAATAAATCTGCTAAGAAGTGTTAAAGGTGCATTGTGTAATATTTCTGAGGATCTATTGACAGAAATGCAATATAAGATCCATAACTATGTTTTCAGTGGTGTATAAAGACCTTGCATAATGAACCGTTATGTTTATTACCTTAGAATGAGACATTTATATCTCCATAACCGCGGGCTCCTTCTATGGAGGTCGACATATTGTGTGGTCATGTTTCTAGCGTAGCCGACAGCGAACACACAGCGCTACAGAGCGCGTTTCCTCACTACCTTGATAAAGAAGTTTTCAGTGGTGTATAAAGACCTTACTTAATGAACCGTTATATTTGTATTAGCTTAGAATGAGCAGTTTCTGTCTACACACACCGCGGGTTCCCGATCATTGAAATGCGCCGACATGTTTCTACGGTGGCCCTAAACGGACAAACGCGTTTCGTTACTATGTTGCTCTTCGTGCAAGGAAGCAAGCTTAGTTCAGCGAATAAAACACTGACACGATGATGAACAAGTAACAAGAATATTTGCAATAACATATAGTTTTACTGAATAATTAAGTAAACAATTTCTTAATTTATCTTTGTAAAGAAACCTCATTGCTGAACTACTACTCTCTGCTGTCTCAGACGACGACATATTTTCCTGTCGGCCACCGTAACTTTTGTTGGTTGCAATTCGTAACCTCACCACTAGATGCCGCTAAAAATCACACACTGCACCTTTAAAACGTTATTAGTGTTAAAAAAACTTACAGTGGGCGGGGACAGGGCATTGCTCTCCTGCAAGAACTGCTCCAGAGTAACCATCTCGCTGCCAGGAGAGGACGGGCGCCGAGAAGTGGGCCGCTGGGAAGAGCGTGACGCAGGTGTGGCATCACAGGGAAGGGTGGAGCTACGAGGAATCAGAGACAACTGACTAAGACGTGAACCCTCATAACCCAGTCCAACGACATCATCGCTTGACAGACTGGCAGATCGAACCTGAAGACAGTCCAGAGAACCTGGAGACAGAAAATTAAAAGATGAACTGTACAATTTAAGAGTGTGAGAGGTCGTAAAAATGTGCACATTAAAAGGTAGCTAATGTGGGTCTGTGTGTGTCAATAATACTATTCACACAGTAAGTATAATTAGTTTCAGCATTTACATGCTTTCATTTTTTTGTGCAGTCTAAATCAAAATTTGACTGTTTTTGACATTCTTTATGTTGTAGAGCAAAATGTCACACCCCAAACTCAACTGTCTCATCTAGTTACTTATTAGTTATTATATAACTTTCAATATAAATAACATCAAAGTGTTTTATTTAATCATAAAAGCTATTCATTGCAGTACATTTTAACCGAAGACAATAGAAGTAATTATGAAATTACACATAAATATGTACTTAAGTCTTACTTAATTGGGTCAAAACGTACTTTAAAAGCTATTGCATTTAATATAAATTTAAATACATTTTCTTTCAATTGCAATTAACATGCAATTAAGTGCCAGGAAACATCACGTATATTGTGTTAAATATTATTTCCATAATAAGTACTCTTTTTAAAAGTATGGTAAAGTGTACTTCTTTTTCACCAGGGTAATGATGCTTGCTTTATCAAATACCACAAATGAAATAAACAAATCACCAAAAAAAGCACTAAAACATTGAAAAGCTTCCCTGACCAACTCATTTTTGAGTTCATAAAACACCACATGGCGCTAATAGGCTAGCGCTGATCATTAGGAAGTCTTCTCTCATCAATAATGGCAAAAAATGCAAGATACTTTATTATCAAAAGCACATTATCATTTTTATCTTCTCTTAGCCAAGCACCACAAACTACTTTGCCACACCACTGTGATTGAGAGTCTCCAAATGAATACACTGGGTAGCACTTTATTTTAAAGTCCTGTTCCCCATGTACATACTATGTACTTATTATAGTAATTAAAATACTACGTACTAACCCTGAACACAACCTTAACCCATGTAGTTATCTCATATTACCCAGTACTTTCTTAGGCAAGTACACTGTAATTACACGTACTGTAAAATAAAGAGCAACCGTACATTGTGTAAATAAATCATTATAATAGTTCTCTCAAATAGCTGGACATTTGACTAAATGGCAAAATGACTTATTCTGGTCACAAACACACAAGCGGACTGACGCGTAAATAGACAAAACTGTTTTTATGGCTATTTAGTGATGGGCTAATCTGAAATATACACTGGAGTTTGGGGTAAACAATATGTTTTTATTTGATAAAAAACTGTTTTTCTAATTTAATATATTTTAAAGTGTAATTTATTCCTGTGATGGCAAAGCTGTATTTTCAGCATCATTACTCCAGTCTTCAGTGTCACATGATCCTTCAGAAATCATTCTAATATGCTGATTTGATGCTCAAGAAACCATGTTTATTATAAAACAATTATTATTATTAATGTTGAAAACAGTTGTGCTACTTAATATTCTTGTGGAAATAGTGCTTTTTTCAGGATTCGTTGATAAATAGAAAGCTAAAAACAGCATTTATTTAAAAAAATGAATCTTTTGTAACATCCTACCTGAATAAAAGTATTTATTTCTTTAAAAAAAAAATCTTACTGAACCCAAACTTTTGAACGCTAGTGTATTATACCACAATAATACACCAATATAAAAATAAGGATTAAAAAATGTAATACATTTAATTAATTAAATAACCATTTGATTAACTTAAATAATTGAATTGTTTATTTATGATTAAATAATGCTTTCTCGACAACAGAGCTGCCTCTGCACATTAATAATGTCTGGGAGCCGTGCTAATGTTCGTTTCAACCTGAGAGTCTAAGAAACAATTACGGTCTCAATATTTCTTGAAAGAGAGAGTGTGCGTGGGTGGCATTTCCCATAGCAGCTAATGAAGTGACTATGCATGCATAATTAACAGACCGCACACACACACACACACACACACACCTTTGGAACTGATGGGGGAATTGCTGCTTGAGGTGTTGCGGCTGAATTCGGCAGAACTGGGCCGGTGGCCTGTGGGGGGGGTACACATCACATACTGAATAAGCACAGGAAGTAAACAGGCTGTAAAGGCAACATGTATTGATTTATTTAATTCTCTTACCTGTGTTTCCATGGACACCGCTGCCAAAGCCAGCATCTGGGGAATGATGGCGCAAGTCTTCCTCTGAGACCAACCCTAAAAGTAAGAGTGTAGCCCAACAATGTGGCAGTCAAAATATTAGTAGGTGTGTAACGATACCCTCATGTCACGATTTGATACATATCACGATACTGAACTCACGATACGATATTATTGCGATATTCCTAGACATATGATAAAAGGTTAACAAAAAAAATGCTAAATTTGTATTACATTGTGTGTTTAAATGAATAGTCTTGGATTTGGGGATGGAAACCCAATGCACAGGACAATGATGACACCAGAATAAAAATATTCATGACACAGAATTATTTTAGACGAATATGCTTGTACTCACTGGCTAGATATATTTAAAATAATCTAGGCCACTTTTTACTGTTAACGTAAGACATTTGGCATTATCAGGACCCACAAATATATTGCATTATAATACATTATATTCAACATTATTTATAGTAGTTTAATGTAGTAATTACACTGAAACTCTGTAAACTAGAATTTCACGCACTGTAATTTTCATTTTGGGTGAACTATCCACAATACATATTGTCACTATCCATGATACATATTGTTGCATTTTTGTATTGCGATATATTGTGACACGATATATTGTCACACCCCTAATATGTAGCATACATTTTTTAATACATCATTTTTTCCCGCACAATTTAGTTCTCCTTTTAAAGATGCTCTTCTAAGAACAGTGTCATTATTGGCCACGATATGCTTCCGGCTACTGCAGTCTTCCTGTGTGCGTTTGTACGAGCATGACTGCTTGTTTACGCAGTGCAGTGGATGTCTGAGAAAGCTTCAAGCGCTTGAAAATAAACATTGGTTTAGAGTGAACGCTTCGCTATTACGCTGACAGTAAATTGATGAAATGAGCTTCAGGCTTTTTGGCTGGGAGGTGAGAGTCACTGAGAGGGTCAGCAGTGTTTAAAGATCAAGCCCCCATGTGTACATCGTGGCACATTACACAATGTAAACTTGCTATTGGCTAAATAAACTAATGCGGTATGAAAAACAACAAACTCTCTTAACGGAAATTTCAACGACTGAACTTAAATATGGAAAAAAAATTGAGAAGCTGACAGAGTAGGTAGATCGATTAACTGTGAACACCCATCAGTAATTTAGCCTGAAATCAGTTTAAAAATGTAGGTAGCGTGACGCTGTATGCAATGCATCCATGGTGTGCTACTGGTTACCACAGAAAATTATTTCCACTCATCCTTCAAATTGAAAAATGGATGAAGCATGTTTAAAGTAATTACTAAAGCAGACATGCATCCACCTAGAAAAGTAGTTTAATTTCAAAAGGATGATTTACCGTAGACAGGACACCCCTATGTTAAATTCCCATAGAGACAGCAGCTTTTTATTTTTAAAGGCCAGTTATTTCATGGATCTGGGATACTATGCATCCTGATAAAGTTCCCTTGGCCTTTGGAATTAAAATATCCCACATCATCACATTCCCTTCATCATACCTAGAGATTGGCATGGTGTTATTTCAGTTAGGCTAATAGCTGGTATGTTTTGCATTGAGAGATGATCTTATGGTCCCATGCCGATCTCTAGATATGATGAAGGGAATGTGATGATGTGGGATATTTTAATTCCAAAGGCCAAGGGAACTTTATCAGGATGCATAGTATCCTGGATCCACGAAACAACTGTCCTTTAAAAATAAAAATCTGCTGTCTCTATGGGAATTTAACATAGGGGTGTCCTGACTTATGCACCCTGTATTTTAAGGAAGAACATTTATTTATTTACAATATATTATTCATTCACAAAGAAAATTGGTGTCCTTAAAGGTTGGATTTTTCCTCATTTTTTAAATTAAGGCATTAAGATCAATTTCCAAAAGACGATTTTTTATTCCTCTTTTTAGTCAACTTTAGCATGGGTGACTGTGTTCACTTATGCTAGGCACTGTATGTACTAATCTGCATAAATTAGGGTTACCCTTTGGCCTGCGTCCCGGCCGCAAGCTAGAAGAGGACGTGAAGACTGGTGCATTGTGGGAGTTGCGGCTCAGTGGAGTTGAACAGGTGGCTCCTGGCTCCCTGCCCCTCCATCGGACCAGTTCCTCATACCCGTTCATGCCCTCAATACTTCCCCCTACTGAGTGATAGCCCTCTCTGCCTCTGGACCCTCCACTGTCGTTCAACACTTCAAAAAAAAAAAAAAAAAAAAAAAAAAAAATCAAGAGAAAAGGGTCAGTATCTGTGGCATTACAGAGCATGTGCAGTGCAAGTGCTGCTACTGGGCTCCAGTGACGCTGCAGGAAGCTGTAGGAGGTGTCGGGGCAAAAGCATAAGCATGTGTTAGTAAAATGGACATGAACTCAAAAAACACTCAAGCAGAAACTTCCATACACTTTAAATAAGGTTAAAGGAATGTTCCGGGTTCAAAACAAGTCAAGCTCTCGATCAGTAGCATCTGTGAAATATTGATGGAGTCCACAGAAAATAATTTTAGTAAAAACAAACCAGTCTGTGTCTGTCTTAAGTGATTAATTATTTGAGCAGTGAAGTTGTCCATTTTTATGTGCAATTATATTCCAAATCCAAACTGGCTTTACATGATCATGTAATCGTTGAAAGAATCTACTATATCGTGTTAAGTCTTGAGGCTACACCATATAGCCAGAAGTGCACATTTAAACTTGCATTCTGGTGCAATGTCTTGACCCACAGACTTCCAAGCTAAGTGGATTACTGTAAACATCATTTTGTTTGCTTTTACACATTGACGAACAAGTCAAATTAATTTTTTTGTGATAAATTGACAGCATGCCACTGTTGCCACAGATGCTGTGGATAGAGCTTTGTATTTAACCCAAAAATTCCTTTAAGCTTCACTGCTGTGTCCAAACTAAAACACCAGCTGGAAAACTCTGGTGCTCCATGAGATTATATTAGAGCCATTCTGCAAATGATCCCTCACATGGTTTTTAAAACGAAGAGAAATTAGTTTCCATAACTGCCTAGAACATTATAACAGAAGTTCTACATATTGGCTTTTAATGGCTTTAAATGACAAATGCAAAGAGGAAATGTTGCAAGCAAGACTCAAATATGCATTATCTGTATGAGCACCATGGCTGTATTTTTCAGACTGCATGTGCTAAGCGATCATTTAAAGTTCTAGGTAATTCTGCATAATATTTTTGGCCTTTTTACCACTTTAAATTACATAAATGAGACAGGAAATGTGTCATCTATCATCTATATGAACACCATGGCTCAATTGTGTCAAAGTGCATGTGCTAAGCACTAAGCTACAGACCCAAGTAATTCTAGATACATTTTTTGCTTTTTTATCACTTTTAATGTCAAAAATGAGATTTGAAATATTGCAAGCCAGACTCAAACGTGCATTGTGTGTATGAGCGGCATGGAAAACAGAAACAGAAAGCATCCGTTTTACAACTAAAAATAATCACAGGATGGTGTTTGAGGTTAGTTTTTCCTACTGTACGGTGCACATAACTTATCACACATCTCATCAAACTACCTTCAGACTTTCTTATTTGCTTAGTACACAAACCATGCAACATGTAAATCTAATTATTTTATTCCTGATGAAGCTGTTGTACAATTAAGATACCTCTTGCTGTCCTAAGAATGGTGGTTATGGGACATACCGACACATCCCCACCCCCAACAATGGCTTATAAGTGATGTGTGCTGAAAAGGCTAAGGTAAAAATCAATGCATCTCATCTGATTTGCATGTGAATCCTCCACACATAAATGGGACCGTCGCATGCACATGTACATGACCTACAGTGGACGTACAAAGGAAGGGTGACACACTTGGACACTAGTTGCTGGAAATAATCTAAATATTGCAGGCCATTCTTGAGCAAAACTTAAGCAATGCAAGTTCACATGCCACACATCAAAGCACACAGCATAAATCCTCCAATCAGCTAGGAGTATCTGATGAAGCTGTCGCCTCCGTCTACCTTTCATCGTCTCTCTGTATGCATGCACTTAATTTGATAACTATTGATTTGCAACTGTGGTCACCTAACCCACATTATTCAGTGCTAGCACTATCAAACACACAATTCTCACGGCAAGCGCAAAGCGGGCTGCATTTCGCTCCATTTAATTCACATTACTTACTGCAGGGTGGCATTGAGAGTCCCGCAGCCCGGTCCCAGAGCCCCCCAGAGCATTTAAATGAGGTGTGGTTAAGGTGTGTGTTGTGCGTATTCATGTGTGTTTCATCGTCTTGATTGAGTACTGTGAGCCTGTGATGGTGAGGGTGATAGGAACATTTAAAAATGCTTATTTATTTAGCGTTTCGGAGTGTGCATTGGCTGGTTTTAGTGCCTAATAAGTGTAGCTTGATGCTTTTTTTAAAAAAGAAAAGAAAAAATTGTGAATAATGGTAGATGGAAAGAGTAATGATGGTGACTGATGTTGATGGAAAGGATGAAGAGTTAGAAATGGCCGATATGCGAAAAAGGCTCGCAGGGGGGGCAGGGGACGATGTTATCAGATGAGGACCAGAAGCGTAGGCGTCTGGTAATGGATCGTCGAGATGGCGGCGTCCCCGGAACGCGCATTTTCTCCTGGCTCTTGCTCCTGAGAAAGCGGAAATGCTTCGCTGGAGGGGCTGGAGTGTGTGAGGGTTAATGTACAGACAGATACATAGACAGGGAGAGAGAGAGGGGTCAGTGGAAGAGAAGAAATGATGATTCAGAGATTGAAAAATGGCTACATCTATGATTCATGAAGAATGAAGCCCCGAGGTTTCCTTTGAAGATTATTTTGGCCATGCAATAATATAGCATGAAACTTGGGAAAGTATTATTACTTGGAAAGCTGAGAAATGATAGACTGAAAATCGAAATTTACATCAAGGTTGGTTCATTGAGTGGACGTCAAGAAAAAGAGGTTGTTTAATACCAATAAAAAAAGCCGCATGGCGCCCCCTAGTGGATAACACAAATAGCACACTAAATGCTAGTTTACTGCAGTTTCAAATGAAACTTTTTTTTTTTGTACCAATTTGAGCTTTTAGTGCAAACCTGAGTATGTCTAGTTTAGTTTTCTGAACTCGTATGGGCGTCAAGACCCCCAAATCGCTTGAAAAGGAGCATCAGGAGTATGATTCAAATAGACTCTGGTGTTATTCAAGATTAATATGAGAGCAATTTTCTAATTTGTAATCACTTTCACTATTGATGCTGCCACTTGTCCCTTATATTGTATAATTTCAGTCCAAGTAAAAATAGTGCTGGGCAATGATTAATCGCATTCAAAATAAAGGTTTGTGTTTACATAATGTATGTGTGTGTGCTGTGTATAATTATTTTGTATATATAACTACACACATATGCATGTATACATTTAAGAAATATTTGCATGTGTGTATGTGTGTGTGTGTATGTATATATATATATATATATATATATATATATATATATATATATATATATATATATATATATATATATACACACACATTTTATATTATACATAAATATAAATATTTTATATATAAATAACAGATTTTTCTTAAATGTATACATGCACGTTTGTGTATTTATATACAGAATAATTATACACAGTACACACAGATATATTATGTAAACAAACATTTATTTTGGATGCGATTAATCGTTGCCCAGCACTAAAAAAATTACTTATGTATTGTCTTGCAAAACAGTTTGATTTTCTTTCTTCCGTGGAACATAAAAGAAGATATTTTGAAGGATGTTGGTACCAAACAACATGTTTTGGTTAACACTGTCTTCTATTGTATGGACATCTCTCAAAATACCATCTCTTGTGTTCCACAGAAGAAAGTCATATAGGTTTGGAACAAAATTAGGGCGAGTAAATGATGACAGAATTTTCATTTTTGGGTGCACTGTACCTTTAAATAATAGTGGGAAAAGTAGAAGAATCAAAGTCTGATTTATCCACATTATTCCTGCGCCCCAAGACGCTTTGCGCTAATTATGGATGTAACTTCCGTTAAGCTGTAAACAATCAGTGAAAGACTAGCTCTATGGACGCAATAATAAATATTTTTAAACTGTGTAAGTTACATTGTAAATGTAAATGACATTACATTATTCTACTCACCCTTCAACCATTGAACATTAAAAGGACCTTTAAAAGTGTAAAAGCATCAACAAGTACTTTCAACAGACCATGAATAACCCCAAAAGGTTAAATATCACTGTGGTAAATCTGTATTATGTAACATACGTTGCATATTATTTAGCTACTTCAGCATTGCGTGATACCATTTCAAAGTGATTTCAGTCATTTTGACAGATAATAAATTGTATTTACCTGTGAAAACAAACCTGGAAAGAGACGTGAGAATTTGGGCAGAAAAAAAGAGATTCTTTGTTCATTCCAGTGAATTATTAATGACATATCGTAAATTAAATCGTTGAGAACAGACCACAAGTGTGCAGTATATGTTGACCTTTTTCATACTATTACAGTGGAATGCAAAAGGAAAAAAGAAAATAATCATGAGTAAAAGAATGCAGAGCTCTTGCCATAGATATTCTTGTTATAACACGTCACGTTAAAATACCAAGTGTTACGTTATTCTCATGCTATTAAACAAAACATGAAAGAAAACTGATAGCTCATTGAGTCAAACTAACGGATAGGCTTTATTTGTAGGGCAACCTTATGATTTGAAATGATTCGTTTCAGTCTTTTTGAATGGAAGTTCACCAAACCGGAAGTGCCACCCATAATTCAAAACGCAGTAAGCTCGACAGGAATAAGGTGGATATATTGATCCAAACTATAGTATGACTTGACGTGAGGAGCTTAGTTCAGCTCTGTGACAGCAGAACTCACCTCGGCCGTTGAGCGCAGGAGAGAGCGTGGGAGACTGTACATGATTCTCCTCTGCGGAGTGACCGTTCGTGGCGTCCAGACTGAGACGTGACTGTCGGGGGGGCAGTGGTGGAGGGGGGAGGGGGGGCATGCTCTCAGGACAGTCTGTGGATGTGGGGATCTCCGGGAGAGGGATGTCTGGAGCGCTTCGGATCCTCTCACGTGGACCGTCAGCCCGTTCTCGTGACGTTTCTTTCTTAGGTTTCATGAATTTTGCTATTGCTTTGGCTCCAGCCCAGTGACGGCTCCTGTGTTATGAAAAAAAAAATGGTTTGTAGTATAAATGAACTTGATAAATTGCCTTAAGAGTAAAGTCTATTCAGTCTTAATCAGTTGGACTCACTTTTTAGGAGTCGGGTCATAGAACTTATACTGGTCCATGATCTTCTCCTCCAATTTCTCCTTATGTCGTCGTAATGAATTCAGCTTATCACTGCAAGAGGAAACCATGACTATTGAGAAAATGGCATTAAGCTATTTTTACCACAAGTTTCTTGATTAAAATCAATAGCTGCGTTTACATGGACCCATATAATCGGATTGACGGCTCAATAAGACTAAAAAACCTTCATGTAAACACCTTAATCGATCTGACTGAGCTCGATCTGATTAGGATTTGGATCGGATTGAAAGGGGTGGTTTATTACTTTTGTAATCCGATCGAGAGAACATGTAAACACTTGATCGGATTGAAAACCGGAACTGAAAGGATTGCGCATGTGCAATGACGTTGAAATAGCGTAATGACGTATGACGCACTGAACGAGTTGTTCTTCCTGTTGAATAAAGTGTTGTATAAATGAGCGTATAACTCTCATTTCACTGCGTGTGTGAAGTGGAGCAGGACGACGGCCACCAGTGCTGGTTTCAGACTCTCATCCACACACGACTGGTTTTGGGCGCAGGGTTTTACTGCGTGATCAATATAAGCCCAATAGAGGAGAATAGTTCTGCGTGAACAGCGGCAGTATTTGTGCAGTGTGCGCATGTCAAAAAATCAATTCCGATTTGAAATTTGTGACATATAAACGCGCACATCAACACGATTACTTTATTTATCGTTCATGTAAACACCGTGTTCGGATTCATCAATCGGATTGATTTCATTCCGACTGAACCAAAAGGTGTCCATGTAAACGTAGCTACTGTTTCACATTATTTTAAGTACGCCAAATAATAAGTATATTTGTTTGAAGTCAAGGGAATAGCAACATTAGATTATCACAAGGGAAAAAAATGAATGCAGGGACTTGGTTCTATGTATTGGTTGTTGACCGGATGTAGGCAGATATGAAGTTGATCATAAGAAAGAGGTGGAGTTTAAGCACAATAAATGATTGGAGAGTCACAAGAGAGTATCTTGTCATTTCCAATTATGACATTTTGATTATAAATACAAGGTTACTTTTTTTTTTTTTACATACACATAGATGAATCGTTCACAATAAGATCATTACATGCATTTAGAAAATAAATTTTCAACAAGTATGCCAGAAATCAGCACAATGAGCTATTTAAATCAACTAATGTTTTGTAATTTCTGTTTTATAGCTTTAACAATGCAAAATCTAGTACCCAGGATGGGAATCATTGATGTATGATGGGAAGATGACTTACATGTATTGCTTCTGTTCTTCGTGGTAAAGTTCTTTGCTCTCCATGGTTCTCTCCAGTAGGGTCTGGTTTTGTTGGCTAAGCATCTGGATCTGACTGAGAAGATGATGGTTTTCCTCCTCCAAGTTTCCCTTCAAACGGGTTAGCAGCTAAATTAAGAGAGAAAGAAAGATACATTAGCGCTGGAAGCTGAAAGTAATCAATTTCAAGCCTTGGAATCAATATCTGGCACGGCTTGTGATGGTACAGTACAGTCTTGGGCTCTCTGCAGAAGCTGCACGTATAAAGACTCTTCAGTTCTTTCATCCTGTAAGATCTCAAATGCTAACCTCACAATGGTTGTCCAGTTTGGTCATTGAGATGTCCAGGCCCTGGTGCTGTTCCTTCAGTTGGTCATAACGTGCCTGCCAGCGGTTCAGTTCCAGCTGAGACTCATTCAGAGAAGTCTTTAGTTCTTTGGTCTGCAGTTGCAGGCTGTCATACTCCTGCCTCAGCTGTGTGTGATTCTGTGACAGTCTGCAGGGACATCAACGGAGGCTTAGATGGTATTATTTTATACATTATAATACATTTTAAAATATTATTTTTCATACACATTATAATGTATATTAATAATAAATAGGGTTGTAATGATACCCTCATGTCACGATTCGATACATATCGCGATACTGAACTCACGATACGATATTATTGCGATACTCCAAGACATATGATAAAAGGTTAACAAAAAATATAAAAAGTTTTATATTATTGTGGGTGTAAATGAATAGGCTTGGTGCTGGGAACCAATGCACAGGATAATAGTGACACCAGAATAAAAATATTCATGATTCTGAAGCTGAAAACAGAATTATTTTAGACGAATATGCTTGTATTCTGTCACTGACTCGATATATTTAAAATAATATAGGTAACTGGTAACATAATACATTTGGCATTATCAGGGCCCATAAATATTCCCACATTGTATTATTATACATTATATTCAACATTATGTAGTTTAATGTAGTACTGACACTAAAAGTCTGTAAACTCTGTAATTTTTATTTTGAGTGAAATATCCACGATACATTTTGTGACTATCCACGATATATAGTTGCATTTTCGTATTGCGATATATTGTGCCACGATATATTGTTACACCCCTAATATTAAATAATAAAGGTCGCTGTAATATTGTGCATGCATACATTCAAGTTGTTACTACTGCTGAATTCCTGAAGTCTATTCCAGCCAGAAGAGGGCAGTAAATATTTACAATGAATTAGCTCAGCCTGTTGTGTGTTTTTAACTGAAAGCTTCCTACAGAGTGTGTTTTGTTGTTAAAAAGTCTCTCTAACCTGTCTACTTCTTCCCTTAAACTGCGGTTCTCCCCCAGGATAAGAGTGTTCTTGTGAATTTCTTCTCCCAGACTCTCTCTGTCCCTGTGTTGTGACGCTTCCAGTGCCTCCATAGAGTCCTTCTGCTTCAGGAGAACCATATACCTGTTCAACACAAACATACAAACAGTGATTTTAACTAAACCATTTCTCTAAGACACAATCAAGTCATATGATTCTGGACTATAAGGAAGTAATTTCGGATTATCACTAATGTAGAGCAGGTTTTCCCCATGGGTCTTAATTAAAGAGGTCATCGGATGCCCATTTTCCACAAGTTGGTGTGATTCTTTAGGGTCTTCATGTAAAGTTTGTAACATACTTTGGTTAAAATTCCTCTAAAATTCCTATATTCCAATGGTTGTGTAAAACGACACCCTTTTCACCTCCTCAAAAACAGCTCTGTTCACAGCGACCCGTTTCGGTGCATGTCTCTTTAAAGTCGTCATGAAATCAAATTTTACCATTCAAATTTTTATATGTAATATTGTAGTGTTTATTATAAATGATTTATCTGTGCACTTGATTATTTTTCTAAAATTCATGTACCCTTATAATCTTTAATCAAATACGATTACCCTTCCCTCCCCCCTCGAAACGACTTCTCTTCCGGTCAAAATCTATTACTAGAGGGCGTGGCTATCAGCCATACACTGGCATTCAAATCTGCCTCCATTTTGTTAGCAACGCCCAACCTCCAACGATCCAATCAATTCCCGAAGGACGAATCAAGTCCCGTCCTACATTTTTTTCTAATTTCAGAAGCCGTTTCACTCGGATATACGTCACAATAAGGAAAAAAGGACAATCTCAACTTCCAGTTGTTTCATGACGACTTTAAATGATAATGAGCAACTGCTCTCTTCCATGGGGAGTGTCACACAAGACACATAAAGTGCGTTCAAGTCCTCCTGGGAAGTTCATACGTACGAGGTGGGAAGTCGTGTTTACGACGTGAGGTGTGTTCAAGTCAGTTTCGTCGGAGCAAGATGGCGGTGTACCTTCTTTTAATTAATTACACGAAAATACAGCAAGGTTTGATAACTCCGCTTATAGAAAATGAAGAACAAAGAATGCGCATCAGGTGTGTTTTTCTTTTTATGTTTTTAATAAACTTATGAAGCCAATGTAAACTGTAAGCATTTTTTGTTGTAATTCATTAACTTGCTGCTTATAACAAGATTAATGATGAACATGATAAATAACAGTTTCTAGGAGGAGTAAACATTAAAATTTACCGTCAACTACAGACGTTGGATCCATTGATTCCGACATGTTTCTCACGGACGCCCCCAACTCGTACAGATCGGGGCTTAAAGAAAATCCCGAGCCCCCCACTGGTGTTTACCACATTGTGGTGGCGTTCAAGTGCATTCAACTCGTAATTACGATATATACGAGATGACTCGAACGCACCAATAAAGTACTGCCTTGGGAACCTGCCTTGGTGGACAGTATACAAATGGGTGAGGGCGGAAATATGCTAATACGGGACAGTCCGTCAGTGGTCGTGGGCGGAGCATGAGCAATATGACATCATATATTGCTCAGAAAATCCAAACAGCTTGATTATTGAGAGTGTTTAGACTTTGAGGATTAAAAAGAAAAAAGAAAAAGAAAGAAAAAAAAGAAGTGAATGGATGTCCACACACTGCCAAGACACATTTATATGCAAACACCATGTAAAAGTGAATTTTGTATCCGATGACCCCTTTAAGGGAGATGCTATATTTATTATTTGATGTCAATAAAAATAAGTTTAACCAGTAGTACAGTCTTTTTCAATATGTTTGTAAGTGTTGTATTCCTTTATGACATCCATTTAGCCTACGAAACAAAGAAAATGTCTTTCTAAATCAATTCCAGTGGACTTAAAACACATCTGATTGTTAATTCTTTTAACACTTAGACAAACTAGGAGGACCTTAGGACAGCATGACCTACTGAAGAGACTGTACATCTATCACAGACTCGTTTTCATTTGTGTCAAATTGAAGACAGTGTCTAATCTGACAAAGCCCACACGGTTAGGGTTAGGGGTTCAGAAAGCAAGGGGGTTGTGATGGAAACTGTTAAATTAAAAAAATTTAAATGCATGTATACATAAAACCCAACACTTTGATAAAATAAAATAAAAACATTTCTTTTAACGGTGCACACTCAAGAAGTCATTTATTTTTATAGATCCAAAATACATTTATTATTATTATTATAACTACAACTATTATTATTATTATTTTTATTATACTTTGCTGAACTTGTGATAGGCCATGTTTGTAAGTGCCTTGGACTTTTTCATAGTCATGAGGAAATATATTTTGGACAAATGATGTTTTAATTATTTGTGGAGATGTTCCATTATTTATTGAAAATTTAGCATGACTTAAAATCTAAGGTGGTATTTAAAGTAAATAATTAAAGTCACGGGGGTTCAGCTAACAGAAAAAGCTTGCCAGTAACACATGTTAAGTAAACAGATTACCTTGTTCAAGTAACTAGTAAAGTAATGCATTACTTTTAAATGTACATACAAATATGTGTTACTTTTTCAAATAATTAACACAAGTATTTTTCCCCACACCTCAGTCTTCATGTTGAGAAATCAGGAGTAAGTGCAGAGGCGTTGTGTGCGCTGTGTGAACATGATGATTATTGTAGTTTTAGACTAAATGTGAGCGTTCATTTACTCATCTCATTTGCGCAAAAACTGATTCAGTATTCCTCAAAAACAAATAAGAACCGTGAAATGCAAACTCAGATTATGCAAACATGCAATAATTAAATGTTAAATTACACAAATATACTTTATGTATTTAAACTCACTTTATTAAGCAGTCTTCGCTGCTGACCTTTGATGATCCAATTCAACCATACTAATAAGCAAAAATGACTTTAGATAAACATCATATTTGGGTTTTGTTTTTTTATTTTATTTATTGCTGAAGTAAGTGTTGAACTTTCTTCTCATGCGTCCTATTCTGCTGCAGGGTTTGTTTGAGCTGCGTCCTCTACTGTTCAGCTGTGAATTTGCATTTGCTTTTAGTTTCCAAGCAGTTTTTAGGGAGTAACTGAATATTGTAATGAATTACTTTAAAAAGTAACTTTCCTCAACACTGAATCTTGGGAACCAGCTTCATCTGCCAACAGTCCCCCCCCAAAAAACCCAGTACTGTTCTAAACTGATGATGCTAGTTTAAATAAATAATAGTAATTAGGAGATTGAGTGTGTGTGTGTGTGTCAGGTGGCATGTTGGACATAGATGCTGTGGCCGGTGGACATTACAGCTGATTGGGCCCCTGACAGCCATCTGGTGAACCCCTCAGCTGAGGCCCCCAGAGACACACTACTGCATTATGCATGAGACCGAGCGATACAAGAGACAAGGGGAGACTACAAAACTACAGGCAAACAGAACCATGTTTTTCCTGTCTCTAACAAAAGAAACAACTTTCCACATTGCACCATGGAAAAATGAGTGTGACGTGAGTGGATTAGTGTGTATTAGAGCAGGTTGTGTTTGTGCTAATTAAATGTCTAATGTGTGCGTATAAAAATAAGGGACATTTTCCACTGTGACCCACCTCTAAAAAAACAATTCAGATTCCCATTGGGGCTGTTTCATTAGCAACAGCATAGACTTTATTGCAGGACAAGTCACGCCTTAAAACCTACAATTGTTATCTAACAAATTTGCGTATAGTAGAAAAAAAAAGCTATTTTTACAAGCACTTCCTTGTTCCTTACTATTAAAGGGACAGTCCACCAACAAATGAAAATTCTGTCATCATTTACTCGCCCTCATGTCGTAACAAACATGTGTAAGTGACTTTCTCCTGCGGGACATAAAACAAGATATTTTAAAGAATGTTGGTAACCAAACAGTTTCAGTTCCCATTGATTTCCATTGTAATTGTTGTCCGTACAGTGAAATGTCAATGGGAGCTGAAACCATTTGGTTACCAACATTCTTCAAAATATTATGTATTATGCATTATATTATTAGTTTCTTTAAAATCTTTAAGTTCCACAGAAGAAAGAGAGTCGCCGTTTTGGAATGACATGAGAGTGAGTACATGACAGAATTTTGATTTTTGGGTGTACTGTCCCTTTAAGGGCCCTCCATCTCTCAAAGTCTCTGTCAGCAGTCCTAATGGTATGGGGTCATTGTGGCGTCTCCGCTCAGGCAGACGCAGCTCATTACTCTATTGTTACACAGCCTCCTCAGGCAGACAGAAAAATGCATAAGCTGCCACCTATGGAAAGGGTCAATAACTCAACAAAGGTCACCAACTGTGTTCTTAAAGGGATAGTTCACCCAAAAATGAAATTCTGTCAGTAATTACTCTCCCTAATGTTGTTCAACCCCGTAAGACCTTCGTTCATCTTCAGAACACAAATTAAGATATTTTTTATTAAATCTGAGAGCTGGATCACTCCTCCATAGGCTTCTTAAGGGATTGAAACTTGTTCTCCGAAAAGTTATTAAAGACATCGTTAAAATAGTCCAAGTGACTACAGTGGCTCAATCTTAAGTTTAACAAGCTACGAGAATACTTTTTGTGCGCAAAAACAAACAAAAATAACGACTTTATTTCAACTATTGATTTCCTTCTCTGTGGGCCTCGAGTGAGTTCACTAGTGTAACAGCGCAGCGCTTCTGTTGTTGTACGTCACACGCATCACACACATGACCAGCGTCGGCCAATAGTGAGCCTGCGTGTGACGTAGCACTACGCTATTACACTACGCTAACTGACTCGACGCCCACAGAGAAGGAAATTAATAGTTGAAATAAAGTCGTTATTTTTGTTTGTTTTTGCGCACAAAAAGTATTCTCGTCGCTTGATAAACTTAAGATTGAGCCACTGTAGTCACTTGGACTATTTTAACGATGTCTTTAATAACTTTTCGGGGAACAAGTTTCAATCCCTTAGAAGCCTATGGAGGAGTGATCCAGCTCTCAGATTTAATAAAAAATATCTTAATTTGTGTCCCGAAGATGAACGAAGGTCTTACGGGGTTGAACAACATGAGGGAGACTAAATACTGACAGAATTTTCATTTTTGGGTGAACTATCCCTTTAAACCTGCTGCAGAAAATAAAGCTAAATGTCATTATTATTAATTATTTTTGCAATTCCAATTGATCATGACTATTCTTCGTGTGATATTCAGTATACCCCCTAATATTTTTAAGAACTATGCTAGTTTCCCATTGCGCATCTAGACCTAATGCCATCATGTTTGATGAAGAGCTGGACGGTAGATGAATGCATTTCTGAAGGACTGATTGAGTTTGAAAGGGACTGACTTGCTCTCCAGCGTGCGGTGTTCTTGCTCCAGAGCTCTCAGGCTGCCTTTCAGCGCTGCGTGTTGGGCGATAAACTGCTCGTACTCGGTCGCCTGCCTGTCGTGTACGCTGAGCAGGCGCTCGTGGTCCTGCGTGACTCGGTCGCGGGCCGCACACACTTCCTCACGCTGTTTCTGAAGAGACTCAGTCTCCGACTCCAGCGTTTGCAGCTGGGCCTGTAAAGCTCCATATTGAGTCATGAGAGAGGAGCTCTGGGAGATTAGGGTTGAATTTTCCACCTGAACAGGAGAAGGGAAATAAATAACCGTGAGAATTAGACATCTAAGGATTCTGTTTTGTATATTTTAAGCAGACAGATAGACAGATTTTATTCTTGGCTGAACAAAGCAACTGCCTTGCCATATGTGTCAGAGAGGAACAGGTGAACATTCTGTTCTCATTCTGGAAATGTTAATCCTACAGTCTGTTGTATCACACCTGCCATCTCTTTGGTCACAAAACTGCTTTCTCATGTCACTAATGACCCTTACACAACCAAAAAAAGACAGAAGGCGGCATCCTCACCTGTTCTTTCTTATGGTATTTGCTGGACCTAGTAAGCATTGGCAATGTCAACCATTTCTATGTGCCTGAAAATGTCAGATATTTTTGGAGATCAAAAAGGAAGGACTGATTAGCTGCACAATTCTTAAAGGGGTCATGACATGAGAAATCAAATTTGCCTTGATCTTTTGACATATAAAAGGTCTTTGTACCATTATAACATCCTGCAAGTTTCATATCTTAAAAAGTCCTTCTCGTAATAACGAAAGCATCTATTTAATCAAAATAAAAAAAACGACTCATTTGGATATTGTGGGATCTGTGACGTCACACGGGCAAATACTTTTGCATATACTTTCTGCATATGCCAAATCGAAGAATAGTTATACATCATCGCATCATAGGCCGCGCACAAGCATTCAGTCGCTTAATGGCTGACATTTGCCTGCATTGGATGCGAGTGTCGTGTTAAAAGCAAATAAAACCCATTATAATCACTGCCGCTGTCTACACTGGATACAGTATACAGAGGCACGCTCAGTTTCTGTTGCACTTTACAGGACAAATAGAAGAGTAAATGGAAAAGTAAAGAAATGTTTACTTTGATGTGTCCTGTATAACAGCTCATGTACTCATTTCTGTAGAGACTTCAGAAGGATACAAGGCGTCAGGAACAAGTGGATGGTTTATTTTAATGGCGTAAGCAAATCAATAGATGTCAAAAATGATGTCCAGTAGTTTTCAACCTGGGGGCCACAAGGGAAGCTAGGGGGTCCGCAAAAAAAATTCAATGGAGAAAAAAAAAGTGAGAAAAGTAACAATACAAAATTTGACATGGTTACAAGGTTTATTATCAGCCTTGTGTTTTTATAAGAAAAGAAATGTGAAAATGTAAAAATGTTTTTTATTAAAATATAATTTTCAGTTGTAGGGGTTCCCAACCTTTTTTTGTCTGAGACCCCCTTTTTCCCAAGAAAATATTTTATGGCCCCCTTCACATTTAATGATATTGTCGCTCTTGTAAGCTTGCAGCAAGGATGGCAAAATGTTTTGTTTTTAAACAAACAGTATGTTTATTACTATAACCAGATATGTTTATGCACAAATAATAGCGTATAATATTGAAAATACTATAACAAAAACATCAGTAGGCCATTTGTAATAAAAAACGTAAGC
Source organism: Gila orcuttii (assembly GCA_026230005.1). Lineage (NCBI taxonomy): Eukaryota > Metazoa > Chordata > Actinopteri > Cypriniformes > Leuciscidae > Gila > Gila orcuttii. The sequence goes on along the minus strand of JAPDVR010000013.1, from coordinate 43,177,245 downwards.
CTAGGAGTAGCCTATTAATTGGCCCTATTTGAAATGCAATAACAAAAATATCAGTATTCAAACTGGTGTGTAGGGAAAAAATAATGAATTATAGGCTATTACTAAATGACTGGTGTCTGGGGACCTCAAAATTAGCTAATGTAATATGATCGTTTGGCGCTCTAGCGATTAATAAACATGCGTTTATTAACAGATTAATGCGTCTAGGGGAAGAACATTGTAGCCGGAGCTACTTCTCTCTGTTTATGTCTATGACGAGTCACTGGGTTACTCCGCAGCGGTGCGACCCGAACCAGTGTAAAATAGTCCCAATATAAACACGTATTATAGGTGTACCATAGTGACTCAGGATAAGACAAAAACACGGTTTGGAAAATGGATTCATGATGTACTCGCTCATTATATAAATTTAGTCAATTTTGAACACAAAAAAAGTTACGGACTGCTGCTTTAATGCTCACTGTTCAGCACTTTTCAAAATATGACGCGACCCCCCCAAAGAGCTCGCTGACGCCCCCTTGTGGGCCGAGACCCCCTGTTGGGAACCGATGCATTAGTGAACATAATTAAGACCTACTGCATTAAAATGTTAGAACAGAAGCCTGACAGTAATGATTAATGTTTAATTGTTGCTGTACACTGTACCTGCAGTTTGGCAGTTTCTTTATGAAGAGAGGTGTTTTGCTCTTGTAAGGACGCTGACTGTTTCTGCAGAGCTAGTGTTTGTGCGTTGAGCTGTGCATTCTGGGAATCTAACTGCTTCAGCTGCTCCTTTAGAAGATGTTTCTCTGTCTGCAGGGTAGCATTCTGGGGAGTTAACAAAAGCACGTTACAATACTCAAGGCGATATAAGAAGTTGAGCAGCTGGGTTGATATAAATATGTCATCTTACATTCTTCTCAACATCGATTAGTCTGTCTTTCAGCTTGAGGAGTTCAGCTGTGGCCTCCCTCTGTTCAGTCTCCCACTTCTCTTTATCAGGGACCGATCTAGCCTGCCCCAAAGCCTGCTGGGAGATCTCAGAGTGAGCCGCTTCTTCCTCTTGCCTTTGCTTGAGGGCCTCCAGGCTCTTTTTCACCTGGAAAGGAGAGAACAGAAGAGAAAATCAGGCCAACATATCAGAGACTTCCTTTCACCATTTCCCAACTTTCTCTGTTTTGAATTGTACATATTTGTAGTTTGAGAAGGCCTGAACATACAGCGGTGAGTTCGGTGCGAAGTTGCTGGTTTAAGCTGCTGCTCTCCTCCAGGCGAGACTCCAGGCTCTGGATCTTCTCTTCTCTCAGTTCTAAAGTTTTCTTCAGTGCCGACTCAATCTTTGTCTCCAGGATCTTATATTTACTGAAGAATGAAAATTAAATGTTGGTATATTAGAATGTTAAATCTGTGTTAGCATCAGAATCTGACCAGTCAAATAGAAAAGCTTAGATCAGAAGTCAGAAGGAACTTTATTGCGAAGTAATGTTTTACACATACGAGGAATTTGCTTTGGTAAAAAGGTGCTACACATAGACAAAAATACAGTTGACATAAATAAATAAATGTAGAAATATATAAATATGGAATGGACAATAATATAAAAATATACAACAACCAAAAATTTAAAATAAACAACAAATGTGCAATGTACCAAGTTTGTACATGATATAAGAATAAAAATAAAAATAATATTTCGAGTGCAGAGACAATTGTATAATTGCAAGGGAGAAGTGTCAGTGAGGGATCCGGGCCTTGTTAATCTCATTACAACAGCCTTAGCAATGAATAGATTCTCTTGTCAAGATTCGAAAAATATTTTGTGCAAAAATATTTAATTGTGTTTATTTAGGAAACACAAACTAGCTTTAAATAAGACAAAAAGTCGGTAATAAAAAAAAAAAAATAGAAAGTCATTTCTGAATGAGATGAGGTTGAAATGACATTTGTTTGAAATAAACAAAGTGCACTTTCTCTCTGTTTGACATAGCTAGTAGAATAATTAACAAGAGAGTATTAAAAAGCTTAAGGGCTAAAATCCACAGGACTGAACGCGTCCCTAGTTCACTGTTATTTTAGTATTATTTATATACTTAATAGTATTTGTTACAATTGTTACTTGCTTTTACTTTTAGAGTTTCATTTCAAGGATTTTAGTTTCTAAGTTTTAGTAATTTTAAGAGCTTTTGTAATTTTTATTAGTTTTTTAATATATTCCTATTTAGCTTTTATTTCAGTTTTAGTTTTAGTCATTTTAGATTTAGTACTATTTCAGTTGGTTGCCAAGTCAACATTAGAACATTTTCTAATTTTCATTTAAGTTGTCTAATTTTATGCACATTTTTATATTTTATTTTAGCTTTACTTCAATTAAAAACAATTTGAAAAGTTTAAATTAACAACAACACAACTGCCATAGCTAAAGAAACACATTTACAAAATATATAAAACACACACAAATATATATTATATATATATATAATAAAATATAACACACACACACTTGTCCCAAAAATATGGTAGTAAGTAGGTACACCCACGCGCACACACACACACACACACACACACATACACGCACACACACACGCACACACACACACACACACACACACACACACACACACACACACACACACACACACACACACGCACACACACACGCACACACACACGCACACACACACACACACCCTCTCTTGGAGGGATTACAAAGCACAGTGGAATGTGACTGTTAGTAGTAAATTTCTTCAAACATGAAGCGATTAGAAACAACTAGCGTTTTATGACACTATTAGCTGGTGAGAAATGTTGCAGTTTCCATTCAGCCACGTTCATTTCTTTTGATCTAACTTATAAATACATGTCAGATGTCACACTCACCGTAATAATGGGGTTAAAGGTCGGAGAGAGAGAGAGAATGAGTACAGAAAGTAGAATCATTCACTACTGATCCCTCTACACAGGGAACATTCCAGTGAAAACTAATCAAACTGGAGTATATACCAAGAGTCAGTTCTGTAATTTCTTCATACTAGGGCTTCAATATGAAAGAAACAATTATAAACACACCACTAAACAGCAAAGCTCCTGAAGACAACAACCATGTAAAGAGCTTATAACAAGTCACTGAACCACACACACTATAGTAAAGACAGTAAAGTTAACATGCACTTTGACTAAGATTACATTTAAGGCAATGAACAGTGTTGGGAAACACTACTTTTAAAAAATAAAATAATTTAGTACCATGTAGCATGCAAGTAGCATGTTAGTTAATTTTGCATTATTTTTTGTATGGTGTAAATTAAAAAAATGTATGTTACTTGTAAAAAATGTGGGTAACACTTTATTTTGATAATCCACTTTAGACATTCTACTAACTATAAGTAACTTTGCAACTACATGTCAACTAACTATCATTAGAGTATTAGTAGACTGTCTAATTAATATCTGCTAACACTTTATTTTGTTGGTCCCCACATAGACATTGTACTGACTATAAGTAACTTGGCAACTACAAGTCAACTTGTTCTCTTAACCCGAACCCTAACACCTAACCATAACCTAACAGTCTATTACAGTCTACTAATACTCTAATGATAGTTAGTTGACATGTAGTTGCAAAGTTACTTATAGTTAGTAGAATGTCTAAAGTGACTATCGAAATAAAGTGTAACCAAAATGTGTAGGGCACATTACTTATAACACTTTAACCTCAACACAGGCAATGGGAGGAAAAAAAAAAGACAAGAGTCGAGACAAGTGGTGATGGTATGTACAAGAAAGAAAAACAAGCATGTTGCATTGCAAGTCTACAACTTTAGCAGCACCTCACCTGCTACACCTTTCAGAGGGCAGCGTCCACATAAAACAAACAAGACACTTTAAAGCATCTTGCAACACCTTGTAATTACAAACTCTAAACCCGAGAAACGATATGACTGATCATTTTCTTATTACTCGTATTACTCACTTGTCTTCACAGCTGTGTTCTTCCTGTAGGAGTCTCTCTCGATTCAAGCCGATCTTCTCCAGCTCGTGACTCAGCTTCTCCAGTTCATTACACTGTTGCTGCACTCTCAACTTCTCATTCACCAGCTCCTGCTCGAAAGAATATGCAAAGCCAACACTGAACTCCAGTGAGCACCACCGCAGACCCTCACAACTGTGTGTCAAGGTAAATAAGTCTCTTAAAGTCCTTGTAAAGTCAAATTTAAGTATGTGTTCTGAGTTTGTCACACCACAGAAAAACGTATTAGCCACCCAGCCAAATTTGAATGATAAAAAAAGCCGGCAAGTACATAAAATTATCTATCAAAATCTTGAAAAAATGAGGAGTAGCGACATTTTCAGTTTGTACAGTGCTGTGTACAATAGACAACTGGTGCCTGACTGTCTCTTAGTAATACTGGGCTGCTCCGAAGGTTCTTTGGCTCTTCCATCCGCTTTACAACAAGCCCTCATGTTTGGTATGATCATTGCAAAACGGGTTATCCTCAAGGAGTGGAAGTCAGCTTCCTCTCCTTGCTTCAAGAGGTGGCTTAATGATATGGTTTCCTGTTTACACCTTGAAGAAATTCGGTTCTCTATGTCTAACTCTCAAGATAAGTTCAAGAAGATCTGGGGCCCTTTCATAGAATACATCAGGAAGGATAGCACTCAAACTGGGACCTAAATGCAATGCACTTTTTTTTTTTTTTTATCTTTGGGTAGTTATCTTTACTGAGACTGCCACTCCCCTCCGGCTCAGGCCTCCTTGACTCAATTTGTGTGAGTGGTCTTTTTGTGATATCTATTCATTGTACTGACACGTATATTTATACTTGTTTCTTTCTATAGAATGTGTAAGTGCTGGCTGTATATGTTTTTTGTTTTGTTGTTTTTTGTGCCTTAGTTATCTGATTTACTGGCTTTCTTTTTGTTTGTATTATGTGCACCCATGTATAAAAAAAAATCTGTATAAATAAAAAAAAAAAAAAAAAATTAAAAAAAAAAAGGAGTAGTCGTCTCTGCTCTCGAACAGTGTCCGATGGCTGCGCTGAAACCACGCCCACTCGCGGGAGGTATAACACATATCACCAGTTGTCGGGGCGACGGGAGGATGAAGGCGGGAGATAGTCGGTTCGGCCCCATTTACCAGTAACAGCGGATTATCAGTGAATCCCAGTTGTCTCCGACGAAAGTTTATAAAACTATCCCGTGTAAAATGATCACTACAGAGGCGGGTGTTGGCGGTGATCCTCAGCTCTCCATCAAGGTGGCTCTTCACAAAATGAATCCACCTCTTCTTGATGTGATCGTTTTTCGGAAATGTAAATAAGGACACCGATCTGTTTTGTACGTGATCGCATCCAGGTAGTACGCATTTCCGTGACGAAGGCATAGCTAGCTAGCAAACTGTAGGCTGGAGTAACTAATAGTACTGACAGTAACTCGCGATTAGGGGCGGGGCCAACCTCAGGGGCTCCAGTGCGTCATCAAGTAGGGGGCGTGTCCAGTGCATCATCAAGACCCCGTTTTAGCCCCGCCCAAAAAATCCGGAACACAGCAATGGTGAAAAACTGTTTAACGGCCTAACTCCACAATTCAGTACTTCACAGTTCACAGTCTTTGTATTATGTTTTAGCAATACATTTCTAACATTTATAATGTGTTAAGAATTTTTTTTTAGAATTGCCTTTACAGGGACTTTAAAGTTGTCTTTTGCATCACTCTTAACGCGACACACAACGATAAGGCCAAAACCATTGATGGAAATGCAGGAAGCACTCATACGATATTCAAACAGTATGTCCAAAGATTTGGGCTGTGACTACAGCACGGAGCATCACAATATACAAGTCTCTGTTCTGCATCGTGACATGACAGGGCACTTTATCTAGAGATGATGCACCTCCATTTTTCCTGCATCCGATTTGAAAGCCTCGTAACATACTTATGTACGCCTACGTCTTTACCAAAGCAACCCATGCAGATAGGTTGCTTATGTCTGGACATACAAATCTTATTTGATCCCTTACAATTAATAATGTGCCTTTCTCAAAATCGCCCTCAAGCTTGCATTCAGACCTGCCTCCATCAAGTCCCCACCCAACATTTTTTAATTTTCGATAATCCGTTTAGCTCAGATCTAAGTCAAAATATAGAAGAAATGTCTTTACTTCCGTTACATTTTACTTGATGTTTACTTGGAGTCATTAAATTTAACAATTTTATTAAATAGTATAAATGTTTTTCAAAACCTTACGAAACCAACATGAATGCAAAGAGTACATTTGTAAGATTTAGATTTTTTCTTTATAGTGGACACTCTTATGTCATTGACATTGATGTACTAAACGTGTCATACCTCTCTTAGTGTGGCCAGAGTCTTCTTATCCATGGTGGCCTGTTTCTGCAGGTCTTTGTACTCTCTCTCCAGCTCTTTGAGTCTCCCTACAGCCTCTTTAAGGCGGCCTAACTCTTTATTGACAGCCGTGCTTTCTTTCTCCATGCTGGCCAGCCTGAGGCAGTTCTCCTCCAGCGCTGCCTCCTTCGTCTCCAACTGCTGCTTCAACCTACGCGTCTCCTTCTCCAGCAGCTTCTTCTCCTTCTCTGCCTGGCCCAATTCCTGCTCCATTCCTCTCTTCTCCTTCTCAACTGCTTCCGCCCAGGTTAAAGTCTGCCTCAAGCCCTCTAACTCTCGGCGCAGATCCTTCTTCTCCGCCTCATTCTGCCTCAGCTCGCCCTCTAGACTTTGGATCTTGGTGGCGCTGTTGTCCAGAGTCTGTTGGAGCCGTTGGTATTCCTGGCTCAGACTGCCGTAGCTCATCTCTAATCTTTCGCTCCTCTTGGCCTGGGAGCGGAGCTCCTCCAAAGTGCGGCACATCTCCTCATGTTCCCGCTCTAGTTCGGCATGTTCCTGCTGTAGTTGTGCCAGGCGAGCAGCTGTTGGCCGCAGGGTCTCCAACGCACGCCGCTGCTCCAGGTTCTCCTCCTCAAGTTGCTGGTGATCCTTCTCCAGAACAGCCAAGCGCATGCTGGCATTCTGCGCCGTGTCAGCCAGCTTCTTCAGCCGGCGATTGTCTTGTTCCAGAGTAGCGTTCTCACACTCCAGGGCCTCGACACGCTCACTCCCAATCTTTAAGGAGGCGGCTTCCCGCTGTAGCTGCTCTCGGACTCGCTCCAGACGCGCTACCTCCTTTTCCATCTCCTCACAACGCTCTCCTCGTTCACGGAGAGAGTCTAGCTCTTTATTTGCCTGCCGTTTCTCAGACTCCAAGCGAGCAAGTTTACCACCCGTTTCAGAGATGGTCTGGTGGAGGACGCGGTTTTCTGTCTCCACCTCTCTCACACGAGCCTCACTGTTCACCTGAGCACGCTTCCGGAGGGAGCTCACTGCCTGGGTCAGGTGCTCCTTCTCCTGCTCCAACTCTGAGATCTAATACCCGCCCACACACAAACAAATTAAGTTTATGAATGAATAATTCATATGATCATCATGTTACATAACAAGAGTTTTCTTTCTTGAGATGTTCACCTGTCTGTCTTTATCAGCCTGAATTGTCTCTAGAGTTTTCTCCAGTCTCTGTTTCTCCGTTAGTAGCTCATCTCCAAGGTTCTCCATGTCCTGAGTTGTCTGTTTTTCCTGGTCCAATTGGGACTGCAGACGCTCCAACTGAAACACACAACAGAAGTCATCTCATCAGTATTCAATATTCTGGCTGTCAGTAAATGTGGAAAAGATATGTACCTTCTTGCTAAGACTCTGGTTCTCTCTTTCCAGCTCCAATGCATGCAGCTGGCCTTCTTCCAGGTTGATGGAGGCTTCTCTTAACTCCTGGATTGTGCTTTGAAGGCATTGGTTCTCCTTCTCCAGCTTCAACAGTTGGCTGGATGTGGACTCATTCATCTCAAACACGAATGACTTACGGGCTGTAGTAGGGGAAGACAAAATTTAGCTGCATTGTTTTGTCTTCCCCTAATACTACCAACATATCTAATTGAGATTATGAGCATCAGCTAAAAATTATGCATTCTTAATAGAATACCTACTGATTAATCATTATAATTGATTATCAAAAAATAATACTTTAATAAATTAGATGTTAAATCCCACATTGGCAACTACTATTTTTTTTTTGTATTTAAATTGTTTCTTATATATTTTGTTGTTTCTTGTATGTGTATACATTGTATTTATTTATTAGATGTGTGTTTATAATATTTATTATGCAGCCTGAGTAACAAACATTAAGTAGGCAGATGCTTAGTCGCTCGTGTATTACCTTTGAAAATGTATACACACCTAACGGCTTACAAACAGCCTGAGGGTAGAGATACTTCAGTTACCAGTTCTCTTAAGATAACATTGACTTATTATAACATTGACTTGCTTCATTAATAACAAATAAGCATTTGTTCACTTTGCATGAAAAAAACGGCAAGATTCTCCGTTGGCAGAATATTTGCATTGGGATGGGTTCTTAAAACAAACAATTGACAAACAGAAAATAGGTCATGACCAAAATTTGACTCTTTGTGCTGTATTCTATCTAGTATAAGGGTTCTATGTTGGGTTAGTATTACAAACATAGAATCTAATATTCAAGTCCAAGAGTAGTGTCTCAGAGGGTCCCGACTAAGGCCCTGTTGTGTTTACACCTGGTATTAAGATGCATTTTAGTCAATTAGATCACTAGTAGACGAGGGAGACACATTAACGTTTACACCTGGTGTTTTAATCAGCCTCTTTTGTCCACTTTCAACCACTTATGTTCTTATTTCTTTCAAGGGCAGGGCTTTTTCACATTTCCCATAATATTTATGCATTAGGTCAGTACGCAGAGAGTAGGTGGTCTTTTGTGGCTGTTTGAAACCATTTGACCACATGAGCATCTACACTACGAAAGCAATCCGGCTGAATGCGTTTTCGACTACCTCTGGAAGTAGTCGAAAGTTGACGAGCTCAAAACGTTTTAGACCCCATTTACACCTAGCGTCATTCACTTGTGATCCGCTCAACCAAAACGCATCTTAATACCAGGTGTAAACAGGGCGTAAGACATTGTCTCAGAAGGTTTCAAACTGAACTTTTATGTGAGAGCACTGTTTTGGACTCACCCTCATTGACTTCATTGTTCTTGGCCAGTTGCTCCAATTCCCAGCCAAGGTGAGCCGACTCATTCATGCTTTGTTTCTGAGAGATCTCCAGCAACATGTTCTCTTCCAGCAATTCATCCAGGCGTTTCTTATCACTGTCCCTGTCCTAATTCACATACAAAAGAGGAACAATCATATACTTAGGGCTGGGGGAAAAAAGGATCAACAAATCCATTGCGAAGATGTTTTCTCAAATCTTCACATTTTTAAACTAGGTATACAGTTGCTTCGGTGTCCCTAGTGTGTTTCTTGGTAGTTTTTATGTGCTTGCCAAGGTATTCTAGGTTGTGACTAGGGTGTCTGAGTGCATGCTGGGACGTTACTTGCCAGGTACTTTGGTAACAATTATTGCTAGTTGGCTTCTAGCATGCTTCTAGGGTATTCTGAGGTTCCTATGGCAAAAATTAAGCAAAAATGTACTTTCTTTCAGAAAATCATGATGCTTTGACGAGTTTCTGTGTGAACAGGCCTTAAGCTAAAATAGGTCAGGAACATGGCATTCGTTACATAATGCATGTTTCCACCCAGAGCTGAAGGAACAATGGCATTCTTGCGGTCACTTCCAGAGGACCCTCAAGTATCAAGTATCAAAGCTTTCATATACTTTGGAAAGGTCTAAATGAATCAGCTAGGTCTACAGCATGTTTTATCACCCCCCTTACGCTACAAAACAAAAAGATAACTCAAGGATTGTCACATTGTGAACAGAACCAAATTGAACTGTAAGGTGTGTAAAGATTAAAGGGATAGTTCACCCGAAAATGAAAATTCTGTCAGTAATTACCTTCCCTCATGTTGTTCAACCCCGTAAGACCTTCGTTCATCTTCGGAACACAAATGAAGATATTTTTAATAAAATCTGAGAGCTGGATCACTCCGCCATAAAGTCGTTATTTTTGTTTTTTTTTGCGCACAAAAAGTATTCTCGTCGCTTGATAAACTTAAGATTGAGCCACTGTAGCCACTGTATGTCTTTAATAACTTTTCGGGGAAAAAGTTTCAATCCCTTAGAAGCCTATGGAGGAGTGATCCAGCTCTCAGATTTAATCAAAAATATCTTAATTCGTGTTCCGAAGATGAACGAAGGTCTTACGGGGTTGAACAACATGAGGGAGAGTAATTACTGACAGAATTTTCATTTTTGGGTGAACTATCCCTTTAACATGTATAAACACCAAAAAATTATTTCCCATAACACTCACAATTTCCATATCGTGCAATTTGGAGCGCAGCTGAAGGTTCTCTTTCTCCAGCTCGTGTAGTTTGTCACAGCGCCCCCTAGCCCCAGTAAGCTGCTCCTCTAGCATTGACTTTGTCTCCAACAGAGTCATATTGTCCTCTCTTAGTTCCTGTGCACAAAAGAGAGAAAAATAAAGAGATGGGCAAAAAGAAAAGATCAAAAGTGATAGAGAGCATGACGACAGCAGACTGAGAGGGCTGTCAGTGACAGCTCAGGGCCTCAGCCGACACCTGAGGCATTATATCTGAGAAATAAAAGCAGCAGGGGCTCTCAGTGGGCAGCTGTACATCAGTCACCTCACAAAGAAAACAATTTCTCCCCTTCTGATTAAAGTGGTGTGTGGCTAGTTTATAATTCATGCTTTTCCAGACAATACCAAAGTCTAAGGCTGTTTTTTTATACAATGCTAAAAGCAAGTTCTTAAAATGAAAATGTAATATAGGTTGGTGTGTGGTTACCTCTATGCGTGTCTTGTAGAAATGGACATCGTTTAGCTTCTCTTTGCAGCGAACCAGTTCCGTTTCCAGACGATCCACTTTTCCAGCACGTTCCCTTAGAGCATCCACCTCATCACGGTACACCCGCACCGAACGTGCCTCCGTCAGCAACTGCATGTTCTACTCACACATGAATACAACAGATGATCAATACAGTAAAGTGTTGTCCAGTTTGATTAAGCCATGTAGTGTTAATTTTTCTTGAGGCCAGATTTACTAACAGCTTGCGCCAGCGCAAACCCTCTTTTGGTGTTTAAAAACAACTGTCAGGATTTACTAAAGACACGCAGTGAAAAATTAGCGCTGAAAAGGCGTGGACAGGGTTATTTTTGCGGCTGACCTTATTGCATATGCATTTGTAGGAGATTCCCATTCCGACGCAAAATGTATGGGAGGAGAATACGAATGAATCATGCAAGGTGATTCACTAAGGTTGGGCTAGTCAATTTACTGGTATTTGCGCCATTATTTAACGCCAACATTTGCGCTCTTGGTAGATTGAGTTGTCATTATAGAAATTCTCCGGCTTAGTCATTGTTCTTTAATTTGCGCGTCGTCAGTAGATCACACGCAGAACTTTCCACTCCTACCTGTGCTTTTATGGGATTGCGCTTTCACGGTAATTTGCCATGTTTAGTAAATCTGTCCTTTGACGTGATACCTCCTGCTTGAGTTTCTGAATCTCTGCATCCAGGCGCTCAATCTCATTCTTGGTATCAATCAAATGCTCTGTCTTCTCCTCTCTGTAGAGAGCACATACACAAGAGTAAGTGTTTACAATACTGACAGGCTTAACTAATGGATGACCAATACATTGCCAAGGCAACTATAAAAAAATTTGACATAAAATTAATAATAAACATCAGCTGATACGGTTTTCTGCTTTCTGTGTCAGAAGCAGGACTTTTATTTTAACAGTGCTGCGGCTGTCAGTGAAGTTAGTTTGAAACTGGCGTAAAAAGTCGTAACTGTACAAAAGACACTTACAACTCTTGGCGGGAACGCCGCAGTTTGGCCTTTGTGTCAGCCAGCTCCACAGCTAAATGCTGACGATCTCCTTTAGACAGTAGTGTGACAGGGGATAGAGAGGTGTGCTCAGGGCTAGAAAAGCCAAAGAGACCAGAAGGCTGCTGGGAATGAAGATAGTCCCTTTCCTGTGTCAGCTCTATGATCAGCTAAGGACACAAAACAGACCTATCAGCATCTAATCAGTGATGATCAATCTCTTCAGAAGTTTAATGCAACTTCCTAAAAAGAATAGTTGACTGTAGTTGGTGCTGCTTAGATCTATGTACCTCAGCAGAATCATCTCGCTCGTCTATGAGTTTGCGTAGGTGAAAGGCCATGGTCCGAGACAGAGGGTCCAACTGCTCAGCGGGAATCTCCTCAACCTCCATCCACTGCAGGTCCAGAACATTCTCCTGGTTGTGAGTTACCTGTAATCAAAAAGCCCTCAAATACATGCTTCATGTATGATATTTAGAAGTTATTAGGTGGCATCAGGGAAGCTCACTTCTTGAATATGAGTCACGATGGTAGCCTGTGTCTCTATGTCAAGCAGCTTGATCTTCTCAATAATTTCTTCTTTACGATCACACTGTTGGAAGAGAGGAAGAGAATTAGGAAAGATGAAAGGTATGAGGAGAGAGTGGGAAAGGGGAAAAGAAAAGGAAAAGGAAAGAGGATGAGAATGGGAAGGAGAAGGGAGAGGAAAAAGAAAAGGGAAAGAACCAGAAAAGGAAGAGGAAGGAATGTGTAAAGGGAAGAGAAAAAGAAGGAAGGAAAGGAAAGGAAAGAGGAAAGGATGGGAAAGAGGAAAGGAAAGAGGAAAGGAAATGGGAAAGAAAAGAGGAAAGGAAAGGAAAGAGGAAAGCAAAGGAAAGGAGAAAGGAAAGAGGAAAGGAAAGGAAAGGAAAGAGGAAAGGAAAGGAGAAAGGAAAGAGGAAAGGAAAGAGGAAAGGAAAGAGGAAAGGAAAGAGGAAAGGAAATGGGAAAGAAAAGAGGAAAGGAAAGGAAAGAGGAAAGCAAAGGAAAGGAAAGGAGAAAGGAAAGAGGATAGGAAAGAGAAAAGGAAAGAGGAAAGGAAAGAGGAAAGGAAAGAGGAAAGGATGGGAAAGAGGAAAGGAAAGAGGAAAGGATGGGAAAGGGAAGCGGATAGAAAACGTTAAGAGAGCAAGGGGAAGGGAAAGGTAAAAAATAAAAATGAAAAAGAGAGGAGGGAGGAAGGAAAGGAAAGGGAAAGAGGATGGAGAAGGAACAGAAAAGCAAAAAAGAGAAAGGGATTAAAAGAAGAAGGGAAATTAAAAGGGGAGGGAAAATTAATGATTAAGGGAACATGGAAGAGAATGAGAAGAGAAAGGAAAGATGAAAGGATGAGAACGGGAACAGGAAGGAAGGGAAAGGTACCGGAAGGGGAAGAGGAAGGAATGGGAAGGGAACAGGAAAGGGAAGAGGAGGGGATGAAAAAGGGATGATTACGAGGAAGGGAAAGGAAAGAGGAAATTATGGGAAATGTGAAGGAACAAAAAGGGAAAAAAGGAATGAGGATGGGAATGGGAGAGGAAAGGATTTAAAAGGAAACAAAGATTAACAATAAAAGGAAAGGGAAGAGAAAGGGGAAGAGATGAGCAAAGAAGGAAATAACTATCCTGTGTATTAATGAAATCAGCACTGCCAAAGAATTTAGAGGTATGACTAAGGGTGCTTTCACACCTGCCTCGTTTAGTTCGGCTGAATCGCACTAGAGTTCGTTTTCCCCCTTGGTGCGGTTCGTTTGGGCTCGTGTGAAAGCAGCAATCGCACTCGGGTGCGCACCAAAAGCGGATCAAACTAGCGTGCCGAGACCACCTCGAGGCGGTCTCGGTACGCTTTCAAGCGAACTCTGGAGCTGTTTGTTTGTGGTGAGAACGTGATCCGACCTCGAACAGACCCAACTGCCAAAGAACTGCGCATTTTTGGACTAAACCAGCTGCCGTAGTCAAACAAAATTATTATTTAGATTGTCAATAGCGCTCCCTTTAAGCCATGACACTTACCGCGTTCTGCACTCTCACTAAAATCTCATCATTAACACTGAAGTTGTTCGCACTGCACAGTGAATTTATATCGCGTCTAGACTTTATTGTTTATGGGGGGATTTGCGAAAGCTCGTGCTGATTCTGAACATACATTGTGAACGAATTCTCCACATATCTGCCGGATTTTCCTCTTTGTTTACTTTCCGGGAGTTCTGTTGGAATTTTCTCGCACGTTAATTCAATCTAAGTGCGGTTGTGGAAATATGTTCAAGACACATTTGGCCAACAAGTGATGTGGATGATGTCACGTGACTGCATTTTGGTTCGTTTCATCAACTCATCATCTGATTCGGACCAGAGCAATCAGTGTGGTGTGAAAAGGAACCAAAACGCCTGAAAATGATACAAAGTATAATTCTTCGCCCTTAGCCCGGACCAAATGAACCGAACTACAGGTGTGAAAGCACCCTTAATGATGGGGATTGGTCTAATAAACTGCTGGCACAGATGAAACAGCGGTAATCACAAAATAGATCGAACACAACTTTGAATAAAAGAATGCAGGGGAAACTTTCAAAATGGGACAAAGACTAAATTGTGCATCCCGTGACTGGAATACAGAGAGAGGAAGATATGGTGGAGGATTAGACAAGCTCAAAGAAACTGAACAGAAAGAAAATCAGCAGGCAAATACTACGCTGTGAAGTTTAAGGCACTAAATCAATGCGAGCGGTTTATTATCCATTCATAGAACAGGAAAAACCAGCTAGAGAGGGGGCTAACAGTGTGGGGACAAATAGGCCTGCACAGAACAGACATGTGAGGAACAATCCTCAGGAAAAGGAGACAAAAACTTTAGCATATCTAACCCAATTATATTTGCTATCTCCTCTGGGACATATCTGAATAGATCAGGGCCGGCGCTGTGGTGGGGCATTCGAGGGCATAACAAGCACTTTGATCACTTGATTTCAAAAACAACACAATTCAGCGTTAGATCGCCTCTTATTTAACAAACTACCGAAATGAATGCTCTGCTAGTTAACTGGAGATGTTTTATTTATTTGTATTAGCTACATCCGTGCCGCGAGATGTTTCAAAAGTGGTGGGGACAATATCGACCCTAGCAAAAAGTGGTGGGGAAATTCACAAATAATATTCAATAATAATAATAATAATAATAATAGTAAAAAGGTGTTTCATTTTTTATAGCATTTCTGCTGTGTTGGACTATGATGTCGCCACTGCGTCAAAATATTTCTCAAATGGCAGTGCCTCCCTGCCGATGACCCAATGCCCCCCCGCCGATGACCCAATGCCCCTCCAGTAGATCTGCTCTGGCGCCGACTCTGGAATAGATGCTTGATTTTGCAGCATAATAAGCGTGTGTTCGTTTTACTCAGGAAAAGCAGAGGCATGCCCAGACATGGTGATATGGATATGATTTCTTGTACTGGTCTCAAAATGTCACTGTTGAAGTTGAAGCAGTTTACCTGAACAGCACAGCCCAGTATTAGCAACAGCAGTCTCTTCACCTCCTCCATGCTTTTAGCTGAGGAAAAAACAAATATTGAGAATAAAGGTACTATAAACAACAGAAATTAATGCATCAACTCTTTTACAATCACACAAACCCTTTGAGATCAAGTTTTTAAATACAGTTTTTCGAAGCTTGTTTCTGTTTGTTGGTGATTTTGTTTGTCTGGCAGTCTTAAGACTAATAAATACTCTGGAGAGAATGGAGTGGGTGTGGGGGTGCTGTCACCGTGGCGACCATTTGTTGCTAAACGCCACCCCAGCCCACATTGTACCCCCCTTTACACACACACACAGGAGGAGCTCTTTACCAGCCGTGGGGAAATGACTCTATTGTCCACTACAAGTGAAGCTTACTAAAAAACACAAACATTAGGGTGTTGCACATGTAACAAGGGCATGTAACAATTTTACAAGGCCTTCTGTAAAATAACTGTGCCCTGAATTACACATATGATGTTTGTCAATTTAAAAGATAATTATGAAAGTCACAGTTTGTCATAAAACAGAAGAGTAACATTTAGTTTTATGTGAAAATCGCTCAATGAACTACATCTTTCGTCTCTATGTACGTCACCAAGCTCGTGTGTGTGCAGTCTGGTACAAAACACACAGGCATGATGGCGTAACGTTACGATTATAACGTTAGACTATAGAAAAAAAAATCGCAGACGTTAGCTTCAGTAAAGTTAGCTTCATTCATTGAGAGAAAAGGTATGACGTCACATGCGCACCATGGTGGACCACGGGACCTTATTTCAGAAAAACATTGTATGGTAGTCAATGGCGAGAGACAACAAATATTTGGATCATGTGCCCTGAATTACACATATGATGTTTGTCAATTTAAAAGATACATTTTAAAGTCAAGGAAGTGGCAGTTTGATGTAAAACTGTTGAGGTATAAGACTGTGAAAATACGTAATTACAAAGACAAACCCAAAAGGCGCGCATGTGACGTCATACCTTTTCTCTCAATGAATGAAGCTAACTTTACTGAAGCTAACGTCTGTCATTTTTTCTATAGTCTAACGTTATAATCGTAAAGTTTAGCCGTCATGCCTGTGTGTTTTGTACCAGAATGCACACACACGAGCTTGGTGACGTACATAGAGACGAGAGATGTCGTTCATTGAGCGATTTTCACATAAAACTAAATGTTACTCTTCTGTTTTATGACAAACTGTGACTTTCTTGACTTTCATAATTATATTTTTAAATTAATAAACATCATATGTGTAATTCAGGGCACAGTTCAGACGGAATAAAAATATATGTTGTCTCTCGCCATTGACTACCATACATATTTTTTCCGAAATAAGGTCCCATGAGCCGGAAGCGGAGGCGAGGGACTTAAGCTCTCTATACATTCATATTAGTCATTTTCTGGGAAAACATTACTTCCTTAAAGCTTTTCATGACTAGAATGACTAGAATGTGGTCCGCAGGAGCCAACTGAACAAAATGTACAGAAATAAGCTCCAATACAGCATCCAGGGAAAAAAATAATAATCTCAGACTGTTTTGATAACCCATGACAAGTAGAAAATGACGGCATAACCATGATAAGGGATTATTTTATATGCAAAATCATTGTACAGCATCCTGTAGGTAGCAAGCATGAGCAGAGAAGGAAATGTAGTCTACGCACATACTCATAAAGGTCAATCTGCAGATCAGATACACACCTCATTATAACAAAGGCCTGTTATATGTGTCTGTTGTCAACAGTCTACTGTAACATTACCATATGTATTTGAGTATAACAGCAGACCTGCAGAAGTGATCAGGTGTCATGGTGCAAACCTTACAGTATACGCAGAAGTTTAGTATAAGTCAGTCACATTTTGAACAGTTCAATACACCACAGGTTTCATGTAGTGATATTTGAACATTATTAGCTAATAAACAATTTACCAGCTAATAATCTTTTGTCGGTCAAATACTGCCTTGCTTTAGTAGGAAATACTTTGCAAGTTGACATCATTATAACTAAAAGTTTGCTTTGTTACAGGGAGCAAGAATTCCGCGATGCAAAATCGGAAATACCTTTGAGTTCTTAGTCAACATTTCCAACTGGATGACCACGAACACAGTGTTTTAGGCCAAACGAAGGGGGAAAAGTGAAAGAAACGGCCATTCTGGCCATCTTGCGCCAGCGCAAACCCTCTTTTGGGTGTTAAAAAACAACTGTCAGGATTTATTAAAGACACGCAGTGAAAAATTAGCGCTGAAAAGGCGTGGACAGGGTTATTTTTGCGGTTGACCTTATTGCATATGCATTTGCGTATGCAATAATGCATTGTTAGTTTTCCCGAAGCTTTTTCCCGAAACAAAATGCTGTTGCGTACAGGTAAGAAAGCTGTTGCCATATTGTTCTATTTTTACAATAATGCTGTTTAAAGAGTAGATCTAGTATGATACAATTTTCAGTAATAAACCTACCCTTACAATAACTGTTCTGTTAATAACCCTCAGTCGATCTGACCTTCTGTGAGGAGGGATACAAAAATGCAAATGTTTAATCTGTAGTTTTTACAAAAGTCCTGGAGCTTTTGCTGAGGAATAAACGTACATACACTACCGACATTGTAACAATACAAAGTGGGTTGAAAAATCTGCAAAGTTACTTTAATTGCATGCAGCATTTTTTACTCATTTATATATATCTATACTATTTTTACATATTTTATTACACAGCTCTCTTGATTCTGATTGAAAACATTGCAGCATTGTTCAGTCAAATATTTTAGTATAATGACAGATTAAAGCTTTATTATTGGCTATAGTCCCAGACCATATTTCCTAGTTGTTCTGGTTTCGTGTCTCTAGCTGCTCTACTGTCAACAGCCAGATCCCCAGTCAGCGCTTAGGGCTGGGCTTGATCCCAACAAGTTTCCTCTGGCCTTTCTCCTTTCCTCCTGCCATTACAAGGTCCCCAAGATGAGTTTCCTTCCCCAGAGAGCCAGAACCTTGTCCGCACACATCCCATATCAGAAGGTGAAAGGGTGTTCATGAAGGCTGAGCTGATAAATGAGGAGGTTTGTTCAGATGGGTGTACTGTACGTTTTGCTTTGGGGCATGATGGAAAGTGGTAGTAGGTGATTTATAGTGACGATACAGCAACTGATCCAGATACAAGTAAGAAAATAAAAGTATGACGATTCTACAAAACGAGTGCTATATTGGTCTGTCATGAATGTGCATAAAAAGACATTAGCAATGAATTGCAGTTAACTTTTTCTGTGTTAATATAAGCATTCTCTTAAAAAAAAGAAATTTCAATGAAATTTAAATTTCATCTTGCAAATGTTGCAGAAAGCAAAATATATGATAATAGAATTGTTGCACTATTTTCCCTTGAAATTCTGTCCACAGATTGTGCATCAGCCCTGGCTGTTATCATCATATTTTTCCTCTTTTAGGCCTGGTTTCACAGACAGGGCTTCGATTAAGCCAGGATTAGGCCTTAGTTCAATTAGGGCATTTAAGTAACTTTTATAAACATGCATTAGAAAAAAAAAACCATTACTGGTCTACATCTTGAGACAAAACAATGACATATTTTAAGATTAAAGTAACATATTAAGCAAGCAGAGAGTTTAAGTTGTCCTTGTGTTTTATGTCAACCCATCATGATTTTGTATAGTAAACAATTAAAAAGTAGATATTGGTAAAAAGATCAGCGTTAAATTCTCTTTCTAAGACACCTTAGGTAACACTTTAATTTAAGGTAGTTACACGTTACTACATGTACTTACTATAATAATAGCAACAGTAAATTACGCATAATTACAAGTAAATCCTAAACCAAACAATAACCATAACTTAAGAGCAACTGCATGTAGTTAATTAATATTACTCAGTCAGTACTTATCTGAGTAAGTACAATGTAACTACGATTTCTAGACTAAAAATAGTTTTTGCGTGCATGATATGCACTGTAAGCCCCTTGGGTAGGATTAGGGGTGTGGAGTGCGTGCATATTACACGGCATAAACTGCGTAAAATAAAGTGTAACCACACCTTATTGTTTTACAACCTTGATCTAATCATTTCAAATTAAATAATAAAACCATAATCTTGGCACCATCAAACCTGTTAGCTTTCTGAATATATAAATACATGTATTACACACATATTCAAATGTGTGTAAATGTGTATAAAAAAAGCTTAATTTATCTTAACAACAATGCAGTTTATTAACACATTATAGAACGTTTTAAAATGTTAATTTAAAAATGTACTTAAACCAGAAAGGCACCCATTTTGTACCACAATCTAGTGGCTTATTTAAAATGATATGAATGAGCAATACCTGATAATGGGTCCTTGGCGATGGCCAGAACATTGGGCAGGTTCATGACGATGAGCTGCTGAAGACTCTCCTGAAAGAAAAAAGAAAACATGCCTATTGTAAACGGGTAGACATGGAAACATTCAGTGCACTGTGATGGGACCTTAAACATTTCATCTATGTAAAAGGACAACAGTGAAGGGTCAAAATAGGCATTAATCAAGATGGCAGCCAGATTGAGAGACGGACGGGTGTCAATATTTGGGGCGAGTACCTAAAACAGGGTCAGTGGTTACGTGGAAACAGGAAACTCCAACTTAAAAACAGACAGGCAGGAAATCAAAATGGAAATGGGAAGCATTAGCAGCCCCAGACGAGGCATGTCTTGGGTGGAGAACATCAAATTCCAGCATACAGCCAAAATATGAGCCAAGCAATATTTATGAAAAAAAATAATAATAAAAAAAGACGACAAAGGGAACAAGATTTAACGGCATAAATATGCAGGAGTACACGTGTGCCCATGTAATAATGGACTTGCCTTCAGGCACAATGGCCCCCAGGGCAACAAAGCTCAACAAAGTACACAAAGAACAAGACCAAACCGGTCCAATTGACCAAACCCTTCATTCCGAAACACACTTAGATAAGAGCACTGACATCAGTGACAGAATTACATTCCAGATTTATTGTTTCTGTGCAACCGTCAATAAATTATATTCGAGAATCATTTCTGAAAGCTGAACCATTCTTTATCACAGATCTTGTGGGGATTATTAATATATATATATATATATATATATGCACGCATAAAACGCATATTTTGTATATAATATATAATGTATTATATATCGTTTTTCGGTTCCATTCTGTTGTGCTTTGTTTTACTATTTTTGAATGGAAGAACACATCACGTGAACCAGCCTGATTATACAGGACATCCTTACGACCAATTAGACATACCGGCAACCCACTGACTAGTCAGTTGTCAAAATATGTGGTTCAGTACATTCCTACTTTCAACAAACTGAAGTCATGCTGTATAGATGGACATCTCTCACCCGAGTGCATGGATACACAGTAGGGCTGCACGATATTGAAGAAAAGTGCGATATTCGATATGCGATACGATAATGCTTTAAGTGTGTAAAATAAACTTAAAATTATCTTTAAAATATAGTTAAATTATATAACTTTCACATTCTTTTTTTGACAAGAAAACATCCCTGCAAATTCTGAAAGTGAAAATCAGTGTTTTACAGTAGCATAAGAAGTGTTATTTTTACATCAGTGTAAATCACAGGGTTTAGGGTTTCAGGTTATCCTACATTAGGTTTATTTAACAACAGAAACTGAATAATCAAATGTAAAAATAAAGCACTGCTTAGTTTTCACTGTATGAATGAATTATATACTGATTCCTATCAAAGCTACAAAAGTTATTCAGCCAAGAACAGTGAGTGATTTTCTCTGTCTTTTATTCATGACCCCAGTTATTGCAAGCTATTGCGATATGCATATCGCGATAAATACATTTGCGATATTTCGATATATTGTGCAGCCCTACTACACAGCTAATGAGAAAGAGCGCTATCGCATTTGACATCATCAAGCCCGGACCTCCTACTGACGACTCCATCTTCAGCTCAGAGGAGTGACTCCCAGGGGAGGTCTTTGTGTGTAGAGACCAACAGAGACACGACCCTCATCCAGGATAATAGAGCTGAGGCCGAGGACACCACACTGCCTTTTTCAAAACATAGGCCTGCAAGAATTCCTTTCTTTATTACTATCCTTACAAACACTGAGAATACTTAAGTAACGAACTAAAGACTCTTTGTTATCATCTACTTTTCCGATAAATATGTACAGCCGAAAGAGTTTCAATGCATCAACACATGTCAATAGAGTAGCGATGTATGAATCGTTATGTTGGTCAGTGCAGCGAATCCATAAACCAACTTGAACCCATTGTGAAATCCGCATGAGGAAATCTTTTGCCCTCATGTGAAATTCCCTATCGCCTGGATTCCAACTGAAATGACTTGAAATTAGAGATGCACCGATTACAATTTTCTAGGCCAATTCTGATTTCCGATTTTTCAAACCACTTTACAGCACACACAAATATTTATTTTCTCTCTTTTCTTCAATAGAACATTTTACATAGAACATTTTTTGAACAGTAATCGCTATAAAATAGAACTATATAAATGACTCCTGGTGTGGGAAATTCACACACATCTAAAGTGCAGTGTTATGGAAGAACCATTTCCTTCTTTTCACATCCAATATCCAACTAAAAAAATGTGTTCATTTCAAAAAGAAAATTCATTTTTCTTTTCTGACATAGCCTTCTCCAGTTCTTGTTAAAACACACCAGACATGCAAATTCTGTGCATTTTGGGCACTTTTTTTGTGAAATCATATTTATTTCGTCCATCAAAAGTGTGCTTTCACTTTAATTGAGCGCGAGCAGCAGCAAAAATAGACTCTGCGCCGAAACCCGCGCTTCACGCGACGCTCCTGCTCCCGGTGTGAACGCACTCATTGATTAACATGCACGGCAAAATAAAATACGTGCTGCTCACGCTTGCGGTGTGAAACGTCATGGGGCGCCAGAGTGCATTTGACCGGCATAAAATCGGCATATGTCAGACTGACCGGCCGGTCACGTGAAAATCGGCTAATTACGATCACCAGCCGATCAATTGGTGCATCTCTACTTGAAATGATTATTATAATTTGGTATTTGTTATGTTTTTTGAAAAGTTTGACAGCCATGGTCACTAGAGGTCTGCTACCCGACCCGATTTTTCATGAATTTATTTCATTGCAACTTGTTTTGCTCATGTGCTCTTGCTCACTCTGTCACAATACGGCAGACGGCAAAACACACTATGAGGGAGAACTTATTACGGTAGCAAATGATGCACTGAAAGCTGTACTGTGGAAGAATTATGAACTTGTCAGTACAACCAACAAAGAGCTCAGCAGTTACATGCAGTTACGTGCAGGATTTGCAAAGATGTTTTGGCTCACGAAAGCAAGACGACAGGTAGGCTTCTCTACAGCAGAGGCCGCTGTGACTTGATGAAACTGTGCTGATTTACATGTTACTATAGTGACTGCTGCACACAATCCTGAAGTACAGCATATTACAAAAAGTTACTTTTTGTAAGAAAGCAATTTCGGGTTCGGGCTTCAAAACATAACATTATCGGTCGGATCGGGTCAAATGATCTCACAGAAGAAACAGTCATACAGGTTTGGAACGACATTAGGGTGATAATTGTCATATTTTTTATTAACTAGGCCTACTCCTTTCCTTTCAGACATTCAGTTTAGTCCAAGTCTAATTTCCATCATTACATTGTATTTACACACATCAGACACTTTCTAAATATCATCAAAACTAATGTTTCTTTACACTATACACAAGACAAACCTTACAATCCACTTGAGCAATCTTGTCATTCCTGTATTTTCTGGACCACTGATGTAAGACCACTTCTGAGATACCTATGCACAATGGAACAAGCAAAGCACTCTGGGAAGAAACTTAAGTGGTTTTGACTGACAGCCAGTCTGGTGTGTATAATTACATAAAGGTACACGTTTCAACTTGAGAGGGGAAGAAAGCTCTTTATGGTGTTTTATTCGACCATGATGGGGTGTGTACAGTTGTGTCATGTTAAGCATTCTCTCCATAAACACCTCATTCTTCAGTTGCCAGTAAACCTGATAATGTCTAGCGCTGCTTAGATCAAGCATGCCAATTACTAGATTTGGTTCATATGCAAGACGAGGAGGCTTTCATGCCAGCGTCAGTATCTCGTTTCAACGAACAGCCGAAAATGGAAAAAATGATAAAGGTTCAGTTAACATTCCTTCCTTAAAGTGCCTACACCATTTCAGATACATTACGATTGTAGAAATTACTGCAAATAAACAACACATCAGAGAAAAACTCTAAGTGTAATGTCACCACTAAGATAACCTTCAATCATAGCAGATAATAATAATAATAATAATAATAATAATAATACGATACAGGACCTGCAATTGCATCATTACTGAAAATTACCTGCCTGAAGTAAATTATTCATGGACATGCATCCATATCACAATGCCGGCAAGGTGTTGGTTGAAAGACTAACCTCCCATTTTCTAGCCAAAGCCCTTTGAAAACAAAATGACCATTAAAGAAGACAAATATTCTATAAAATGGAGGAAAAACAAAGCAAAAAGAAAGGCAAAAGATTTCACACTGAGGAAATATGGGAGTGTTGATTTTGCTGGCCTCCTAAACTTCACCCAAAATTCAAACGGCATTTTCCACTGTAAAATCAGGACAACAAAGATAACCTCCACACCTTCATACTTTGTTACCCCACTGGAACATCCACTAAAAATGTCATGATGCAACTGGTCGGGATAGTCGGAAAGTTTCATAGAAACTTTCCTGAGCTCATTTCCTCTGTTGCCGTGCGGAACAATGCCTGAATGGTAAAGTATGACCTTTGACCCCTGGGTTGTCCACCCCCTGCTGGCTTCAGCATTACGAGCCACATGATCATTATCTATATATTGGGAGTGGACGTTGGCATTCAGATTGGTTTTGACACAAATCATCTAAACTAATCTTAAAATATATTAATATAGAAAACATTTAATATTTTTCAATATTAACGTTTTTACTGTATTTTTGATCAAATAAATGGAGCCTTAGTAAGAATAATACATTATACAAACTTTCCAACCCTAAACTTTTAAATGTTAGTGTATATTTTATGGTAATTTAAAAATATTTGAAGTTTAGTGTACTTATTAAATGGACTCAGAATTAATCCAGGAGGAAGAATAGGAGATTGTATTGACAAAAAAGAGAGAAAAATATAAAGGTAGCCTAGCGCTCTTCATCTGAGATGAAAGGATGAATGGAGAAACAGGCTGTGGGGGGAATGGGAGCCGTCTTCAGTAGTAATAAATCAATAACACAGCAGTGATGGAGCTCTGGGATCAACACACTAATCACATTTCTCCCACTGATTTCTGTGGGAACATCAGCAGCTTCTCTTCTGCCCAGTGAGACAAATGGTCACAGAAAAGTGAAAAAATAATCACTGTATTAAACGATCCAGGGTCACTGGGTATGTACTTGCTCCCTGTGAGGATGTTATTTTGGATTCCAAATTCAAGTAAATATTTGGATTCGATGGGTAGAAGGTCAAAGCAAAATAACCATTCGCGTTTATCACAATACAAACACGGCTAGAATTGGCCAGGATCAGATTGAATAGAATCGAACACAATGGCACTGAATACTCCTGTTACTCACTTCTGAGACTGCAGTCATCACAGATACAGGAATGAGGAAATGCAAAAATACTTCACACAAGAAACCAGAGAATCTTAGAGACGGTACAGCTACTGCACAATAAAACAAATTCATACATGAGCCTTATTTCACTAAACTATGGTTGCAAATCTGTTTATTTTATTAATTCATTTTGTAAATCTGAACAGAGCCCCAAGATGGGTTCGTTGGAAGGGGTGTAATATGTTTTTAAATGATTTACATTCTGAATTATTATTTTTTTTACATTTGAATTATGTGCATGTTTATAATGATCATGTTTATACTACACAATAATATTGTAAATAATCTGTTGGATTTTTCTGATAATTTTTTTTAATTACATAGAAATAATACCATTACTGTAAATCCTTTTGGCAACGACAACGTAGTGAAAATCTGTGACATCCCTACTGCAAACACACATGTACGTTTCCCAAAAGCTGCTTATTTCTCAGACAGCAGACACATAGGCCTATACACACACACAAAAAAAACTTGCACCTAAAATGTACAAAATGCAAAGTTACTCTGAAAAACTTAAACTCATTAAAACTTACAAATTCATTTTAGTAAATTAATCATCATTGTTTTAAATAAAGTGTATTATGAGTTTTTAATGTCAGCTATCTGAATAATTTATGGGCTCAAAATTACTTAGTCTTTAAAGTCTGCATAGATGTGTGATGGTTTTGTATTAATAGTTTTGAGAAATGTGTTTTCAGTAAATGCATCTTTGCAACTAGGAGAATGTGTAAGTTTAATTTATTTTACACTGGAGAAGAGTGAAGCAAATGTGCCCATTTTCATGACTGACACGTATGCTGGTGGCAAAAATGGGCTGATCAATGGTCATCCTCTCCTCTGTTACAGTGACCCATATTGCAGGTTTGCCTAAGGGTTCACTGAATATACAATGGAGAAACCCACAAATTATCAATATTATCTAATTCACCAGACAAGATCATGCCACATGTTCACCCTGAGCTGTGGTTATGATTTAGACTTTGGCTTGATTTAGATTGCTCATATAAAGTGTCTATGTATGCCTGTTTGTGTTATTGAACGTGAAGGTCAATTTGACCAAATTTGTGGCCCCATTGCTGTCTGTACTCAGTGACCCAGTGTTCTATATTCACTCTCCTGTGGAGTAAACCACAAGCTGACTGCAGCTCTGTACATGATACATGACACACCCACATGGTAGATAGATTAAAAATAAGCCCAATCCACAGAGCTCCTGTCCAAACACTGCTGGCAAAATTAGAGCCTAAACAGTTCTTTAAATTATAAGAATGGCATGTTTTCAAAAACTCCAAATATACTGCATATAGTCATTATTTTGCTGTTTAAGTGTATTTATGCAAGAGATAGGGATACACAATATGGTACAGGTTATCAGCTGATATTAGAGTGTAACGGATTATCGGAAAAGAAAACTTGGTTTTATTCATCGGTTGTTTATTTTATTGATTTTGAGATGTGGGCGTTGCACTCAAAAGCGAATGCAGTCAATTGTGGAGAGGCGGGGTTTAAGTGGACTAAATGTTTAGTGAAATCTGGCATACGTCACCAGAGAGAAGTCTCTCATTTTCTCATTTGTAAAGAACGAGCCATGACATTATCATTATACATTACAAGGTCAAAAAATAACAAATGAAACATACATGGATGAATCATTCACAATAAGATAGGGTGTATTTTCACTTCATGCCAAATTTTTTTTTTATTGCAGTGTTTAATTTTTACTTCCTTTAACTTTGGCCAATAACCAATATGTTGTGTATCTCTCTGAAGAATTCTGTGGTCCTTCGCATTCAGAACTGAACCTTTTTTTTACACACAATATAGCAGTTGTAATTCACATTTATTCTGTTTTAGGATGTGTAATTTGAGACCCTATTCAAGGATATATTGGCAGAAAGTGGGGAGACATAAAAGATGGAAACCACATAAAGACCAAGACGCGTCACATAGTGTCCAAACATAGGAGCATAAACATCAGCCGCTAACAAGTGAAACAACTGTAGAGAACACAAAGGGCCCAGGTGAGCAGCACTGCTGCTATGTGACACCATCACATGTGATGTCCCCACTTCCTGTTACCAAAAATCATATTGCCTTTGTGATATCTCCACAAAGCACAATAAGACCACAAGAACATCAAAGCATAGTAATGCATACATGAAGTATTTAGGTTTCAGTAGTTGTTGAGGTAACTTTTTAAAAACAAGAAAACTCAGAATTAAAGGGTCCAACCCCAAATCCCTGAACAAAACAAAAACAAATGGCTTAGAAAGGGAAACCTAATTCCTACAGGCTCTGTATGCGCGTGGACACACCAGCTTTCACTTCTCATTGACTCCGAGGGCAACAGCAGGGACAGAAAGAGAGGCATTCCAGACTCCCTGGCAACTTCAATTGACCTAGAGAGCCATACCACCTCCCTTCTTTACCCCAATTCTTCATTAAATAAAATCAGCCTAGTGGAACCTCCCCCACTTCTGTCCCATTCCAGAGGTAGAGTGACCAGCACAGCAGCTGGACCAAATCTGTGTAGATGTTCAGGTCCCGGCACCTCGGGACCAAAAATACACCGCAGTTGAGAAGAATAAGACTTCTCGTCTTCAATCATTACCTTTTAAAGACAGCTTGATCTTTGACCAGTGATCCACAGGGGACACGTTTGCTTCATGCGTCACATTCAGAAGCAACAGATGTCCATCAAAGACAGGAGGAAGGCTAGAGTTACTCCATATGGCAGCTACCCCTTAATAAATAGAGAAACCTTCAGTCTGGAGTTATCCGGAGCAAAAACAAGGGGCGACATTCACTGACAATAGACGCACAGAAAAACAAAACTCCCTTAAAAAAATACAGGCTCAGCTATGACCTGATTTATGCAAACAAGCATAATATAAAATGAGCTCTATTTTATTAAACAGCAATAGGATGAAGATTCATAATGTAATGTGTAATGGCAACAGTTTAAAAAAAACATAGGATACAAAACTTTGGGTTGTCTTGTTAGAATTATTAACTTTGTACTGTTGAATGAATAGCCAGAATTGCAAAAAAACGAAGCAGGTAATAAAATCCAAGGTACACGTTTTATGCTTTGCAAAGCGTTGTGAGTATAAACAAGTGTACAAACACAGTTCTGATTGGCAGTGAATTGTGATTGTCACACCCTATTTCTGCATTCAGTGTAGACATACAAATTGTTGTTGCATCGCACCTGGTCAGGCCACAGTGTCGTGCATCCTTTGGTCTTAATTTTGTTGCACTAGCAAGTGACAAAGTGAGAAAGAATTTTCTTATTGCATCATAATAACAACAAGTCATAAGTAGGAACCTCTCAGGCAGCATAATCATTACTATTTGCCTATTCACCTTGTTAGGTCTCCATTCTTTTGCACAGTGAGTGAACTTATGATCTCACCAAACACGTGAATACATACTGTGCCAAAGTCTGCAGTAGCAAATGTTACGGTCTATCTGCTTTGAAATCCATGGACAAGAAACTGTCACTTTTGTGTAGAGAAAATATTGTATCTTATAATCGTTGACTGCTGGCAGAGATGAGAAAGAGAGAGACAGAGAAAAATGCAAGAGATGGGGAGGGTAAAAGAATAGGAGCAGTCCATAGCTGCGTTTCCGGGCCTCGTCAGGGCTTCTTCGGGGCCAACGGCCAGGGTTTTCTGGCCCGCCGAATCCCTTGGTCCAAAGCGGGACAGCTCGGGCTAGAGGAGTGGTTACGAACAGAGGCGGACTTTTCTGAGTCTGGGACAAACACACAGGCCTTTTAAAGGCAGTGAAAAGAAGCATGTGCATGTTCATGTCTAAGCGACATTGAGTATTACAATAATCAGGCATTACAAGACAGCCAAAAGAAGTGTCACATCTACATCCTGAAATGAAGCAGATCATGCAGAAATGAAATGTCAGGCCAAGATGAGTGTTCAAGTAGAGCTCCTCTAAGGTTGTTCAGGTACATGCAGAAGGGAAACTGAACACCTCTGGGAACAGCCATGTCATCTCCACTGTACGCGAGCAAACAGTAGAACAAAGAGCTAGCAAGCTAGCCCAAAGAGACACCTCCCTTCATTTAGAGCTACAGTGAAGCAGAACCTGTAAAAACCCGCCAAGGAACGGCAATTCAACACATGATTGTCCTCATTTACAGGGCTTGCGTGGGGGTAATTCACAAATTCTACGAATGAGTCTTAACCACATCCTTTAAGACAGCTATTGAACTCAAACCGAATTGTGTGGGGACAGTGAAGAGGGGTTTTTACTTTTACAATAGTGCATGTGGAACTATAGCCAGAGGCGGACAGAGTACACAGCTTCGTTACTTGAGTAAAAGTACAGATACCCCTTGCTAAATTTTACTCAAGTACAAGTAAAAGTACTACAGTCAGATGTCTACTTAAGTAAAAGTACTGAAGTACTTGTTTTTAAAAGTACTTGAGTATCAAGAGTACAAGAGTAAATTTTCTAAATATATCATTACTACTGCCACAGTGTCGTGTCAAGTCATCTTCATTTATATAGCGCTTTTAACAATGTAGATTGTTTCAAAGCGGCTTTTCAAAGATAAACATATAATTTAAGGTAACAGAGATTGGTTTGGTTTTATAGTGGTTCTTGAATAATGTTATTTTCCAGCTAAAGTTAGTTTTGATTGATTCACTTCCGTCGAAATGATCATTTGTTATTAAATTAGGGGGCGCTAAGATTAGTTCTCTCTAAACAGACTTTAAACTGAACCTGTGATAAACGCTGATGGCGTTCACATGCCCATTAAGAATTGATTCTATAGTTATGTGTGTTCGAATATATGTGTGCAGGTTTGTAATTCCCTACAAACCATGCCTAAAACTACTTGTCTTTGCCTATAAATTTGATACAGAATTTTATTTTATCACTTCGGGATAGGTACGCGAACCGTGCTTACATTTATATACAGAAACGTCCTACATGGAGTTATGAAAAATTTTAATGTTAATACCTTTGATAATCTTAAAGGAATTGAAAGTTAATTCAAGTCATTTTCATCTTTTTACCATGTTGCTTTATTTAACATTTCTCACTTGCCCACAAGGCAATGCACAATGGCAACGCTCTGACAAACCTCTGCTAGAGTTTTAATGGATTTTTTGCACCCACATTTGAACCCACATAAATCTGACCATGGAGTTTACTTTGGCGTCAGTTCAGAGTTGAAGGTGAAGGTGATTTGCTGATAGGCTGTCCCAATCAGTGGCGCCTGCACAATCCAATCACGTTTGAGAGGGAAACAACAAAATGAGGGTTTCCGAGATTTTTTGTTTTCCTTTTTTTTTGAAGTAACGGGGACTCACGGTTATGGATAGAAATGTAGTGGAGTAAAGAGTACAATATTTGCCTCTCAAATGTACTTGAGTAAGGTCATGAGTAATCCCCAAAAATGATACTCGAGTAAAGTACAGATCCCTCAAAATTGTACTCAAGTACTGTACTCAAGTAAATGTACTCCGTTACTGTCCGGCTCTGACTATAGCCCTATTCGCACGGGTTTAAGTATTACCTGGTGACCTCTAGTCATTTGTAATAATTGCGGAGGTTGTCTGTGATCTTAATCCCGTGCGAATCGGCCATGTCTGTAATTTGTAAAGTAAAAATTCCCCCGCAAATGACCCACCATATTTCCTGAACACCGAGGTCCTGTGATAATATCAGTCCCGTGCGAATCGGCATCTCTGTGATTTGGCTGGGTCGTTTATAATTTTTTCAAGGTTTTTGTTTCCTGTGCGCTTTTTTATCCATCTTTTGTGAAAAATGGAGGCTGCGTTGGAGTGTTTTGATAGTATTTTGGGTGCTGGGTCATATTGCTATACACCATACAACTATACAATTGGCAGAAAGAGAAAGCTGAAAACCATCAGAAGAGCAAAAACAAAAAGAATGTTTAGATGGAAATGAATGGCATGTATAGTAGCATGCAGTAAGGAACATTCTTCTGTTTATGATACATCATACAGCGACCTATAATAACGACAAGACATTTCCAAGCCTATTGACATCATTTCCGGGAGATAAGTCAGTAAATTCGAGTAAAATCACAGGCTTCGCTTATCCGTGCGAATGCGCCACACGAAATTCAGATGTGGGAGGGTAATTTCTAACTCACACGAGGTCCCCAT
This sequence comes from Gila orcuttii, assembly GCA_026230005.1. Taxonomy (NCBI): domain Eukaryota; kingdom Metazoa; phylum Chordata; class Actinopteri; order Cypriniformes; family Leuciscidae; genus Gila; species Gila orcuttii. Next base: position 43,145,994 of record JAPDVR010000013.1, on the reverse strand, counting down.
ATAATACTAATCCCGTGCGAATAGGGCTTAAGCTGAAGTCAGCCAATCACAGACTGAAAGGGAATGCTCAGACTGTCGGGCTAGCTGGGTGGGTGGTAGAAGCCAACCCATAAACAAAAACAGTTGGCACATCATTGTCAGAGACAAACTTTCAGGCAGAGCTGTGCGACACATTTTCGAATTAACCATTTTGAGTGCAATCTAAAACAAAACAACTTCGGCTGGATGTCCTAACATAATGTTAAAGGTACACTATGCAAGATTTCCGTTTTTGTCAAACAGTGCCCCCTAGAGTCACTGTAGAGTACTTGTATTTAACGTTACTGTCGTAAATACCACTCACGCAGAGCGTCTCTGCACTCACGGCCTCTGCACTTTATAATAATAAAGTATCCTACCGCGTTTGATGGCTTATACCGTTTTTACATGATTGCAGCTAAATTACAAGTAAATAGCCAATAGCCTAGGCATACTGTATGATTTAATTTGTGTTTTTTGAGTGTAATGTAAACATTACAAAATGCCAGATGACATCAAATAAAGTTACATGTACGTCGCATTATTTCATAACATTGTCCGTTATGAAGTCGTTAGACATGATTATTACAATTTATCATAATAGTTTGGAAATTGCACTCTTTTACACCATTTATAACATGTAGGCTTATTTATGTCCTGATAATTATGTGAGATATTGACAACTTTTCTCATGATAATTATAATTTTATTATAATATTATAATAAAAATAAACTTTAACAGTGAAAGCCTGAGCGAGTGGGACTCTTGTCCGGTTCCTCACGCGGTCAAATTCTCCTTTCCTTTTCCTAGACTCTTCCGACCACGCTTTCTTCGTTTTTTCCTTCGTCGAGTCTGCCATCACGTCTGAAATTCGCGCTAGTGTAGTGTCTTCCATAGAGGGTGCGTCATATGTATGTGCGTAATGGTACGCATGTGTGCAGTGCCGTAAAGCAATTTGTAACATCGCGAGAGCTGATATCATGCGATACTAAGTTGCAAGTGTGTTTTTTCCGCTCACAGACTCTGGGGGGGGGGGGGGGGCAAGACGAACACCATTCAACCCGAAAAAAGTCATATAACTATTCCAATGACTCCGAAGCTGTTGAGTTAAGCTAAAAAAACTGCATAGATCCCCTTTAAGTGTGTTGCAGTCCACTGTAGTTCATTATGCATGGGCCATGGGCAGATCAGGGGCCCGGCAAGGCCACATATCTCATGTTCAAGCTCTGAAAGGAGTCAGCTTACAGGACCTCATGTTCACAACGACATGCTCTTCAGACAATAGGCAGGGAGGAACCAACATACAACCCCTCCCCTCCCCCAGAGGTCCATTGTTCCCACTGTCTGTAGCACTGATCCCTGCAGTGGGATGCTTTCTGGTGAGCAAGCACAGAGTCATTTTAGAGCTAATGAGGGGAGAGCAGAAAGTGTGGGCAGACATTGAGAGATGACACTGGGACAGTGAAATGGGCTGAGGTGAGACCCCAACCCACAGTCCGAATGGATTACTATACATTCCCAATTCCTTGATGAAACTGGGGCAAATCTGGTCGGTGTAGATTAAATCACCCAATGTGAGGGTTTAGGCTTAAACCTAAATCTAGGCTAAGCTGGGAGAATGCATCATTTTGGCATTAGATATTGAAGGCGTGTAATCTTTCGTAACCTGCCGTGAGAGACATTTGCTTTATGTGCAAATATTTATAGAGTTCAGGTCACAAGTCCTTAGAAACCATGCAGTGCCTATCAATGATCTGCGGGATCTAAACTTAAGATGTTGTTTTTGATCTACCCAGGCTGCAGTAGTACATACGCCGGAAATAGTGATCACAAATCCATGTTTGTCCAAAGAGAACCAATTAACACCATCTTTAATCATTTCCACAAACATAACAAACCCGGTTCAAAATACAGTTTCTCAAGTAAATGTGAGAGACACCAACTTGTGCAAAACTTGGCATCACAATGCCCAGATGTTGTGGGTAGTAGTTGCCAGAATGGTATTGGTACCAGAGCCAGTTCCTGGTTAGGGTTCGTGGAAGTGAACCCGTGTTTCCACTGACTTGAGAACCAAACGGTAATGTAACAGATTAATTACTTTGTACTTCATGTGGCTACATAAATAGTCTATAAGATATTTTTAATCTGAACAAAGCATTTTAATAAAACAATTTTGGATAAAACAATTTTCCACTCTCCACCTTCTAATACATTTGGTTCACGGTTCCCACATGGCTCAGTTCAATCAATTGAAGTCCAAGGGATTTTATTTTTCGTAAAAATTACGTTTTACGGCTAAAAAGTAAGCACGCCTCTCCTTATTAAGCCTCAGTATTCTAGCCATCATTTATTTCTGTAGCGCAAACAAGGTGGAACAAAAAATACACCAATGTTTAATACTTAGGCTTTGCGGTTTTGAAATAGAATGAGCAAAAGTAATAGCGAGACTTGCCTTAGCAAACACCACTAATTAATCACTAAAATCATCTTCCTTTATCACACTCACTTCCTGTGTTGCTGCTGCATGAACATGCTCAAACAACGTGCGCTATTTTACCCTTCATGTCAACAACCATGTTCCAGTTTATGGATCTTTTTAGAAATGAATGCCATTGTTCGACTCACTCACATGAGCATAAAAGACCAGTCTACAGCCGTCTGCTTATCTCACTGGCCTTCTGGGTCATTTCTGTACACAGTGGCTGAGACTCCTGTTGACACTCAGATACAATGTAGTTTATGGCTGAGAGAGAAAGCACTTTGCAAATAGAAATAACAACAGTTCTTCTCAATTTTCCGTATCTCAAATAGAACGCTCCAGTTATTTCTGCAAATCAATCCAAATTAATAGAATGAGGAAGACAACAAATTGATTAGTTCCATTTGTGAATGGTATATTGTCACTAATATTGATTGTTATCATGTAACAGTATAGATATTTGACATTGACTATTGATATTCAATAGTGTGGTTGGTTATGGTATCTGTCTCTCTGATGACTCTTCAAAATGATTTTAACAAGGCAGTCAAGTCACATTTAAAACAATCTATGAAAAAGCCACAGAGTAATCACAAATCCTGTGGATATCGCGTTTGGGAAAACAATGGAAAACATTCCATTATTTTTCCAACTCCATTTGGTGCCAGAAGAGTATACACTTTGTTTGCAAGTGTTACTAAATGTCGTTTTTGATCGTCAGCCAAATATGGCACTTCAATCCACTGATGTATCACATAAGGCAACACATTTGCATAGCAGACACGTAAGCAATGCACTGATGCGTTTGAATGCAAATTTGTTGATAAAAAGATACATGCATTGCATATTACTTATGGACATAGTTACTGCTAGCAAAAAAAAAACTCAACTGTTGCTAAATTCATTGCACTGCACAGTTAAACTGTACATTTAACAATATTATTACAACATTATTTTCCTGTTATCTCTGTAAAGCTGATTTGAAACAATCTGCATTGTAAAAAGTGATATGTAAATAAAGGTGACTTGACTCATACATTGTCATTTGAACATTATATAAATATCTATAGTAACGGATATAATATATCCAGGTGATAAATTAATAAATTACAGATTAATAGATTATAAACTGCAGCTAACCATAAAATTGAGTCACCCGATCCAGTGTCCACCTCATTTCTTATCAATATGCAGCAACAGCACAGAAGTGTGAAGTGTGTTATGTACTAATTAGGTCCCTGGGTGTTTGTGAGGGACCACCATAGTGTATCACAGCTTAGTAAGACATAAGAGAGAAGATAAGGAAAAAAAAAAGTGAATGACCCAACTCCTGAATCACTAGAAGAAAATAAGAAGCCTACTTTGGATTGAGAGAGCTAATGTGTTATAAAGCATATCCTTTGGCCATAAGCCGAATGTCTTAAGGACAGAATTTCAGAGGGTCTTTCAGTTCTCACATTACAGTGACCCTTGCCCCTCATCAAATCCCCATAGTTGGGTCTCCGGGGGCGCGATTAACACGGGATAAAACAACACATCTGGTTCTGTTCAGCAGAGTGTTGATCCAATCTGATGCTCAAATGTTGCTTTTCTGAAGTCTATTTCCGAGATCATATAGGACAGTTTGCCTCGGGTTGAGAATGAGCACTCTGTGTGTGTTTTAGACAAGCAAGCCACATGAAAAAAATGACAACACACACAACCCAGAGTGTGTATTTACCCCTCAGTGTAAAGAATTTTAATGAATAACCTGAGTTTTACCTAGCCTGGCTCCGCCCTCCTACATACTTCAGCTCAATTTTCATTTTCCTTCAGTACTAGGTCTGGGATTGTGCTGTAGTCTTTGGTTTTCTCCAGTCAATTTTTTACCGGGCCAATGGGCGAACAGAGGGAGTGGCTGAGAAGAACAATGACGTTGTGCGTTATTTTGAGTTGTAGTTCAGTGACGGCAGCGGAGAAAGATGCGTTGTGGCAACGCTGCCGAATATCAAGAAGTTAAAGCCGGAGCAAGAACAATCTTTGCTTAGTTTTGTTGGTGGCCATGATGTTGTGGCCCTCCTCCACACGGGGTTTGACATAACATACGTCACGACCAAACATTAGCGATTGGTTATGGCAGATCCAGAGTGACTCTGGGCAGATCCAATAGTTTTAGACTTCAATAGAGTACCCGCCTACAAGGAAGTTAACGCTTGTCAATGGAGCAGTGCCAGACTCTACAAATTAAATGTACGAGAGTCTGGTGGGACCTGGCTATGTTTTACCATGGTTGACCCAAAATATCTGACAGATAGCACCTCTTTTACAGTGCCTTGGTTAAAACGGTACTTACGCCAAGGTGAGAGCACTTCTGTATTAACACAAACCTCTTAGTTACTTATTACTGAGCCCATTGGGTGACTTATAAAAAAACCACTAAGATGAGCTCCACCCAAGACAAATATGTGGTTAAGGGGGCCTTCCATCACTGGAGGAGTGTGATTACTACATCCTGAAGCTCTGCCAAAAATCTTGCATAATACATAATAAGAGGTTATTTTAATATCTCAGCTGCTTACTGCAGAGTCTTCTTTTAAACAGAACAAAGAAGGGAACTGATGGAGGGTAAAAGTATATGATGGGACAAACGTGCAGGACCATCATAGATGCCCCCCCACCAATATTTCAAAAAGTGGAGAATAAATATAGGTTTTTTTATTGACCACGTATAACAATGTCCTAATCATATTCAACACGACAAAGTGATAAGAGATAAAAGAAAAGCCACAGACCATTTTGTCAATTACTTGGTTTTCGATTTAGGCAGCCCAACCCAATGTGAAATCTCATTGGTCCAAATCCTTTAAACAGTAAATTAAACATCAAATGTATTTTGATTTAGTCATTTTCCCATGCAAAGCTGCTGTTTCGCATCATGCTGGATTGGGACACAATGTTAAACTTTCCCCTCCGATACAAGATATTTTATTATATCCTTCCTTGCTTGAATGTGTGTGTTGGTGAGTGTGTGTGTGTGTGTGGGGGGGGGGGGGGGGGTTTATCCATATTTTTTTATTCTAAACAAGTGGGGGGGGGGAACAGACATTTCTCAGCGACTGACACACAATCAGTCTTCTTTCACTAAGTTGTGATGGAAAGCAGTGAGATCTGAGCAGGAATGTGTCTGAGACGCTCTGCCAAGGGAAAAGGGGGTCAGATGTGGCAAACGCTTACTCAGATGGTGGGACGCTGCCCAGAACAGACCAAACCAAATCAAAAGATTTCAACTCCCAAAAACAACAACATAAAATACCCCTTCCAGCAGTAATTGTGAGTGAGAACTGTTTTCTGTAAGACCAGAAACTGAGTCAATGATGTCTAATATAGTGTTGAGAAAGGCTGTCCTTTCATGTATCCCTGTTTTCTTCACAATAATTACTATCATTATTATGACTAGTCTCTCATAAAAACTTTTAGTTTTTTATAGACCACCTTCAACTCCATGAGGTCTTGAAAAGCACTCTCACTCTGATATTACCCCAATGAACAACATCCATATAAGAAATGTTCTAAAAGCGTGTTCACAAAACATAGCAGCATGGTATATATTAGGATTTTAAAATATGATTTTAAAGTCTGGCCAATACCAATAATTATTTTCATGTAATGGTCCACACAAAAAAATGGCCAATATTAAAATTCTTTAGTCTTTTAATCTAAATAATCTCTAGTCTTTGTCTAAATAAATTCAAAATAAAACTCTAAAATAAAATGCTTTAATTCTACAACTGAATTTAGACAATATTATAATCTACAGTATGAAAAGAGATTTGCTAAATATAACATAACATTTTTTATTATATTACTTTTGCCATAACTCAAAGCTAAACTTTAATCTTTAAAAACTCTAAATAATATTTTACAAAAAGAAATTTAATAAGTTAGGGAGGTCAACTAGTATATGTTTCTTATTTTTTTTTTATTTTTTTAAATATCAATAAAAAACATGTCTGATTGGTGGCTGGCAGACATGACTCTTAACCATCAAATTATGCATGCGTTCTTAAGTGACAAGTCATTCAGACAACCCACCGCCACCAACTAGCTGATTTTTGGAAATCTTTACTGGTTGCCTTCACATAATAACTACTAAGATCTGAGGTTTCAGGGTTGACATAACAGAAACTCTTCTATGGGATCAAAAATAAGGCGCCCAGCTACCCACAAAACACAGTCACATCTGCAAACATGTTTAATCCTCATGACACCAGAATCACCACCCTGCGTCTGCAGAGACCAGCCGCTGTCTGCCATCTAATACTACTACACACATACACAATGCCGTCTTTAAAAAAGCTTAAGCTCTTGTGAACACCAGAAAGTACTTTCCAGTTACAACACGACATGGAGGAATGGATCTTACCTGGTAGTAGTTTTTGATATGTCGGATGACAGTGTTGAGGTTCTGTATTCTCAGGTTGACATCATTGTTGACTTGTTTGTTCACTCGCTGATTCATGGGGCTTGGGTCTCTGTGGACCAAAAGCAACAAGAGCACATATGAAAATCTTCACATAAGCACAAATTGAATAGGAATGGGGAGAATGTTCAACTAGCCATCCAACCTAATTAACTAGTGAGAACGATTAGTTATATCTATCTATACATCCATCCATCCTTATTTTTTAATGGTTTGCTGGACCTAATTATACACGACTTCCTCAAGACCAGTCGACTAATCGTCTAGACAATCCACCTAGAGGTGGCTTTTTGTATTTTTATACATTTTTCCTTTACTCTTTAAAGTAATACAAGTGTAGGCTCGTTTTTATAATCGGATTAATTTTGCAAAAATTTGTGTGGGAAGAAATATTATAATATTACTAAGCGTTATGTTGCAGTTGGCAAATTGATAAAGAATCAAAGAAAAAGAAAAACCCTGTGGCGAGGGACGGCCGAGGGACGTGAGAGAAGGGCGCGAGGCCGGTGGTGCGATTGCTAATGAGCAACACCTGTGAAGCACACCGGTCTCGCATCTCTCACGGAGGAGCGAAAGCATAAAGGAGGAGCGACGACGTTGATGATCGAGAGAGGAACAGGCCTGTGTTTTAGTTGTGTTTGGTTTTTGTGTTTGTGTTTTATTTTAGCCAGCAGTCGTCCGCGAAGGGCTGCTGGCAGTTCTTTATGTTTATTTTCGGTAGCCAGCTGTCGTCCGCGAGGGGCTGCTGGCGGTATTTTGGTTTGTTTGTTTTATTTTAATAAAGTTTATTTGATTGTTCGCCGGTTCCCGCCTCCTTCTTCCCTGAACATTGCTTCAAACCCATGAATTATACCCAGTTGAATTCACTTGAAATCTCCCATTTCTGTTCCCAGATGCTTCATCTCTCTTTCGGTCCATTTCCTGACCTTTTATCCACTTCTAATCCATCCTTTACTTCGGGAATATTTCTAAAGTTTAGAAATACATTGTCTTGTTTTTATCTGTCAAAATTAAAATAAAAATAAAAATGGGGAAAAAACCCACTGGCATCTTCTTTGTATCCAATGATCCAGTCCAGTGATATGAAAGTCTAACCTATATGAAAGTGTGTTATGCCAGATAATTTAGAAAAATGTTGTTGGTTTAAAGGGGTTATGACATGAGCAATCAAATTTGCCTTGATCTTCTGGCATATAAGAGGTAAGTTTCATAGCTTAAAATGTCCTCCTCATTATAAACAAAGCATTTATTAAATCAAGCTTCAAAAATGGCAATCACAAGGGCAATTACATTTGCATATGCCTGCCTTCAGAGCAAGACATCGACGAATAGTTATACATCACATTATAGGCCCTGCCCACTGGCATTCACACTTGCCTACACCGGATATACGAGCGTCACATTGTGTCAAAAGCAAATTGAATCCATTATAAATCACTGAGGCTTTCTACACTGGATACAGTATACAGATGCGCACTCAGTTTCTGACACACTCCATGTGCTCGAGTCTGCCGACAACGGGACAAATGGAAAAGTGAAAAAACATTCGCTTTTTATTGCATGCCGTGCAGTTTAAACAGGTTTTCATCTCTGTTCAGACTTCAGAAGGATACAGCATTGGAAACAAGTGGATGGTTCATTTTAATGGTGTACCGGATCAAGTCGGTGGATTATATGTTTGTTCGGAGCATTTTGTTTTGTAAACGAGGCGCAGTGCAATGGAGAGTTTGCAAAGAAACTTTTGTTGAAAGATGAAGCAGCCGCCTGTATGATTTCGTAATACATTGTTTTTAAATGATGGTTTGTATGGATGTTTTCAAAACACTTACTCGCGTGGAACGGATCGCAGTTCTTTCGTGCGGACCAGGCCCGACATTTCGGCACGCATGTGATTCGCGGATTATCTGCAAAAATTTAACTAGCCTGGTTGAAAACAGACCCTTCTCAGTCGTAACTGAGTTAGGGTCTGGGGAAGGTTCATTGACAGCTCACTTCCAAAGGGGCGTCACCAACGGACGTCGCTCAAATGCCTCTGAGCGCAATTGGATAGACCTTAAAACCAATCAGATCGATCGTCCTCTTGTAAAGCCCGCCTCAACGTTTGTGATTGATTTGGAAAGATTGGAAATGAGCTTGAATGGGCTCTTCGCCAGACTAACTTGCAGAGCAAATCTAAATTTGCCGGAAATTCGTCTGGGTTTTCCCAGGCTAAAATTTAAACATCAGAGTGAAAGTTTATCATTTGGACGTTTTATGTCTTGCCAATCTACACATTCAAACAATTTTAAACATAGAGGAAGCAGCGAAAATCGACATCACTCGACCACCGAATCGATTCCTCTTTCGCGTTTCCTTGCCCTTGAACGGACACACAAACACAAAATTATGTAAAAATACCGTCTCCGCAAGTATTCTCTCGTCTATGTCATAAGTGAAACAGATTTGAGAAAGAAACGGATGTTTGTCATTTTTTTTTTTGTCTTAAAGTGACACCACACACCTAATATTTCTACTGTTGTCTGTATCAATAATATAAATAAAACAACAAAATACAGCTTTAACAAATATGAAACTATTTAATTTCTACAGTGAACAAATGTTATTTAACATTTAGGCCTAATTATTAATTTCTGTACCTGAATACTATAGACTTTGTACAGTAACTTTGTTATTTAGTATTCATCTCTGCTTATAATTTGTGTATTTGTTCTTATTTTATTACTGACTGTTCACTTGATTTAAATAATGAACTTAGTTATTTTTTCCAAATTATTCTGCCATAAGTAATTAGGCTTTCATATGACTGGACTGGATGAGTGGATGCAGAGGCTGATGTTCGTGAGTTGAGTGATGCTCAGAGGAGGGTCCTCGTCTTGGCCCGGACAGTTCTGAGGTCCTACATAGACTCTGTTTGTGCGATGCTCATTTACATTTGTTTTGTGAGAATGGCATGCAAATTCTGCCAGCTTGGCCCACAAATTCCCACTTGTTAGTGAAAGAACCTTAAAAGATCAGGGTCAGTTTTTTCCTCTGCTGTCTGGCTCAACTGTTTTCTATTGCCTGAAGCCAAGAACACTGCATTGAGTTTCACTTTTTGTGCCGTTTTTACGACCATAGATATGGCACGGTTGAAAAAACAATGATTGTTTGGTAAAAGTCGAGGGAAGACTGATAGGGTGCACACAGAGGACATCTGCCAGATGGGATGCATTAGCATATGAGCTCATTTGCTAACAGCGATGGTGTTTACCACATACCTGGTGCATGAAAACACTAGCAAAGGTATCGGTTTGCTGCAGGCATACAAGTGTGGGCACATTATAAATGGATGTGGGTGACGAGAAAGAAGCAGTGTGTACATTGCCCTTAGCATTCCACATCTCCACTCATTTGTAATGGTTCGGTGGAAACACACTGGACACCTGAGTAAGTGAATCTTCATACTAACAATATACAAAAGAACTCATTCTGTTCTAAAGCTCACATACACACACACATATATGTATACACTAACTGCTATTCAAAAGTTTGGGGTCGGTAAGATTTGTAATGTTTTTAAAAGAAGTCTCTTCTGCTCACCCAAATTTAACCCAGTAATATTGTGAAATATTATTTCAATGTAAAACAGCTGTTTTCTATGTGTATATATAGTAAAGTGTAATTTATTCCTGTGATCAAAGCTGAATTTTCAGCATCATTACTCCAGTCTTCAGTGTCACATGATCCTTCAGAAATCATTCTAATATGATTATTTGATGCTCAAGAAACATTTCTCATTATTATCAATGTTGAAAACAGTTTTTTTTTTTTTCAGGATTCTTTGATGAATAGAAAGTTCAAAAGAACAGCATTTATCTGGAATAGAATCTTTTGTAAAATTAAACACTACCGTTCAAAACTTTGGGGTCAGTAAGAATTTTTATTTTATTTTTGGGGGGAAATAAATAAAATAAATCAATACTTTTATTCATCAAGGAGGAATTAAATTGATCAAAAGTGACAGTAAAGATATTTATAATGTTATAAAAGATTCTATTTCAAATAAATGCTGTTGTTTTTAAATTTCTGTTCATCAAAGAATCCTAAAAAAAAAGGTACACAACTGTTTTCAACATTTATAATAATCATAAATGTTTCTTGAGCATCAAATAATCATATTATACTGATTTCTGAAGGATCATGTGACACTGAAGACTGGAGTAATGATGCTGAAAATTCAGCTTTAATCACAGGAATAAATTACACTTTAATATATATATACACATAGAAAACAGCTACTTTAGCAAGGCTGTTCACATTTCGAATTAAATGCGACCTTTTGTGATCTCCTGTGTGAACGTGAACGTGAAATGACCCAGAAGTGACCCGCATGCGCAGAAGAGTACTCAATGGTCAACGACGTCACTTGTTGTTTGCGGAAGTAGCTAAACATGGCCTGAATAGAGCTGTCCCCCCAAATATTCATTAAATCAGAAACCTCGCTTCCCTTCCATTGACTGGTCTCAGCATCGTCCGCCATAGTTGTTGTTTATCTTCTCATTCCCGCCTACTTCAACGCAGAATTATAAAAATGTCGGTTTTGATTTCATGGTGACTTTTTTAATTCCGCAAGAAATGTCACATAAGGGAAGCTAAATGGATTGCAAAAGCTGTATTGTGTTGACTTTAAAACAACTATTGGAATGAAACTGATGCAGTTTGTCTTCCAAGTAACATGATATGCAGAGAACATGACACCAGGCTACAATAATTTATCGGGGACAGTGACAACAAGAGTGTCTAAGGACGGCTCATACAGTAGATGTGTCGTCTTCCCATTAGACATGACAGACCCACCCCCCATTTATAGAGAAAATATTTCCTTTGTCTGAGGTCGTCTAGTGTTTAAGCCCCTGATTAAGGCAGAGAGGGCGTCTGAGTAAAGTCTGTCTGAGTAAAAGTAGGTTAAAGGACAAAGCTGATGCAGCGGATTTGAGAACTCAATAACAGTGGTTTTATAAAGCTCAATCTAGATGCACAAACTTCAGCCGTCAGAGGTGTAATGAGCTGAGTTGCATGATGCAAATACACTCAAAGAAGGGATTTCCTTGTTCATCAGCAACACACACAAGCGTGCTGCCTAGTCACCTGTTCAGCTGAGGTTACAGCTTGAGCTAACCAAAACTTCCGTGACCTAACGTTCAGTCAAACGCGGCTAAAATATATACTGAATGCTTGCTAACTGATGCTAAACGTGACCATACAACTCTGGGCAAAGTAGGCTACAACCCCAAATCAGCCCCTTTATTAACACACTTATTATACAAGAGGAACAAAACTGATGGAGCGTGAAGATTCGGATTGAGTGTCTGCACAGTTGGATGGCAGGCAGGAAAGGATAGGATGTGGTTTCTAATGAAAAAAAGAAAGGTCCACAACAGCTGCTAGATTACAGCTTACATACAGTCGCACACATACACAGTTCACACTCTGTCACTCACATGTGTGTCATTATCTTGTGGAGGAAAACACCATCCACTAAGTCCATGAACATAGAGAGCTTGTCTTCTGAACTGGACCCAAGGGGTCCAAAAGTCTTGACCTGTAAAAAAAAAAAAGAAAAAAAAAAGAAAAGAAAAAAAGAAGAAAAGTTGTAAGTAGTAATATCACACGACAGGATACATGCACAGCTGCACAATAAATCAACCATGCTTTCTGTTTCAGAATAGAACTGCCGAGACATTTGTAAAGAGAAACTTTGTCTGTGTAAAGAGTAAATATTGCTTGTCAACAGTTAACTCCAAAACCTAAATACAACTGTCTTCCCCTTACTATATATGTGTTTGTTTTTCTTTTTAGTGTTCTAAATTATCAGGGAACAGACAATCATCAGCATGGGATTGCTGATGATTGTTTAATAAAGGATAGTTCACCCAAAAATGAAAATTCTGTCATTAATGACTCACCTTCATGTCGTTCCAAACTCATAAGAGATTCATTCATCTTTGGAACACAAATTAAGATCTTTTTGATGAAATCTGAGAGATTTCTGTCAATCCATTGACAGTCTACGCAACTACAGTACCATTTTCAAGCCCCAGAAAGATAATAAAGACATCATTAGTAATCCATGTGACTCCAGTGGTTTAACCTCAATTTTATGGAGCAACGCGAGTGCTTTGTTTACGCAAAAAAATAAAATAATTTACCACTTTATTTACAAAATATTAATCTCCAACGAGCGTTGCAACAACGTCTGCTCTCGCATCAACAACAAGCATGTGTCGTAGTGCTCTCGTGAATGTGCGTTGGAGATTAAAGAGGTAAATTATACATTTCGCACAAACAAAGCCCTCGCGTCGTTTCATAAAATTGAGGTTAAACCACTTGGGTACCATGGATTACTTTTATGATGTCTTTACCTTTCTGGGGCTTGAAAGTGGTAGTTGCGTAGACAGTAAATGGAGGGACAGAAAACGTACTCGGTTACTAACGTAACCTCGGTTCTCTCTAGAGAGGGAACGAGTACTGCGTAATAGCTTACGCTAGGGGAAAAACTCTTTTCCGCGAGATATTGAAGCCAAAAATTATCCTTAATTTTTTATTAATGTAAAACGCTTTGCAGCAGCAAGCAAACATAGGCGAAACAGCTCGCGCGCCTATTGGTTGCTCTGCAGCAAATGCAGCAGCCTATCGAGAGAGACTCTGCGTGACGTAATGACCAATGGGGGCAATTCGCGCCCATATCGTCACGTTCCGCCAGAAGGGGCGTGGTCTCGACCTATAAATATGCTCGTTAGGCTGATACAAGCTGGTTTTTATCGCTGAAGCGAACCAGAGCGTATTCCACGCACGGCAAGATACGCAGTACTCGTTCCCTCTCTAGAGAGAACCGAGGTTACGTTAGTAACCGAGTAAGTTCTCTTACGAGAGTATCTCTCGTACTGCGTAATAGCTTACGCTAGGGGAACACAATGCAACACGCCGTGCGTACAGGGATCCAACACCAAAGTCCCAGGGGCCGAAGCCCAGGGCTCATGTAGTGCATAATCACCATAAACTCACATAGAGTAGAGGAAGAGAGGCTGGAAGCGTCATTCCCTATAAAAAAGCACCCAGCGGGGCTATTATATGACAATCAAACGCGCAGCCAGGGTGAAAGCATTCAGCCTGATCTGGGTGGCCATACGTGAGTCAATACTCATGGGGCTGCAGTAAACTCAGCATCTGGGCCGCACAGCGGGGCAGATAGCACTGAATTTAGACCGCCAAAAGCTTAGCTTGTAAGGCGGGTACCTCCAGGTTATAGTATTTTATAAATGTAGACGGCGAGGCCCAGCCCGCGGCCGTACAGATATCTTGCAGGGAAACCCCGCTAGACCATGCCCACGAAGAGGCCACGCCTCTCATGGAGTGCGCCCTGACACCCAAGGGGCACTGTAAGCCCTTCGCAGAGTAAGCGAGCGCAATGGCATCCACTATCCATCTGGATAGGCTCTGTTTTGAGGCGGCGAGTCCCTTGGAACGCCCGCCGAACAAAACAAAAAGCTGCTCCGTCTGTCTGAAAACAGACGAGCGTGACACATAAGCTCTTAATGCCCTGACGGGGCAAAGGAGACTTGCATCCTCCTCCTCACTGAGAACCGGAAGGGCAGACAGGGAAATTACCTGGGCCCTGAACGGCGTATTGAGGGATTTCGGGACATACCCGTGCTTTGGTTTGAGAATGACCTTCGAGTCATTAGGCCCAAACTCCATACACGACGCGCTCACTGAAAGCGCCTGTAAGTCCCCTATGCGCTTCACTGAAGCGAGAGCCATGAGAAACACTGTCTTGAACGACAGGTGTTTCATGTCCACCAGCTGGATTGGCTCGAACGGGGCGCCTTTCATGGCCTCCAGGACCGTGGAAAGGTCCCACGTCGGGACTGAAGGGGGCCTTGGAGGGTTCAGCCTCCGAGCTCCCCTAAGGAAACGCACGACTAAGTCGTTTTTCCCCAGCGACTGGCCAGACACCGGTTTTGCAAACGTTGCTATGGCCGCCACATATACTTTGAGCGTGGATGGGGTCCTGCCCTTATCCAGTAGCTCTTGAAGGAAGGAAAGCACTTCCGAAACCCCGCACTCCACAGGTGAAAGGCTCTGGGCCTGACACCATGCAGAGAAAACAGACCATTTCGAGGAGTAGAGCCGCCTGGTAGACGGAGCTCTAGCCTGCGCGATCGTGTTTAACACTCCCTCTGGGAGGCTAGCGGGTACCCGTTGATGGCCCATGCGTGCAGGGACCATAACTCCGGGCGAGGGTGCCAAATCGAGCCCTCCGCCTGAGAGAGGAGGTCTCTCCTCAATGGTACAGGCCATGGGGCAGTGCTGGCCAGCTGCATCAGGGCAGGGAACCACGTCTGGTTCGTCCAGAGCGGGGCTACAAGCAGCACTGGGCATCCGTTCTCCCTGATTCGTTCCAACACCTGAGGCAGGAGCGAGACAGGAGGAAAAGCATATAGGGGGCAGCGGGGCCAAACATGAGCCAGCGCGTCCTTGCTTTTCGAGAAAAACTCCGGGCAATGAGCGTTTTCGTGGGACGCGAATAGGTCCACCTGAGCTCTGCCGAACGTTTTCCACAGCAGCTGGACCGTTTGCGGGTGCAGCGACCATTCCCCTGCTGGAACATTGTTCCTGGACAGTCTGTCTGGTCCCACATTCAGGTGACCAGGCACGTGCGCTGCTCTCAGTGAGAGCAGGTTGTGCTGAGCCCAAACCAGGAGGCGTTCCGTCAACCTGTAAAGGTTTCGTGACCTGACGCCACCCTGGCGATTTATGTATGCCACCACCGACATGTTGTCCGACCGGACCAAGACGTGGTGGCCTGTTATCTGGGGACAAAAACGCCGTAGTGCTTTGTCGACTGCTATCATCTCCAAGCAGTTTATGTGAAGGAGCTTTTCCCGTTCTGACCACAGGCCAGCTAGCGGTCTGCCCTCGAGCAGCGCTCCCCACCCCGAGGTGGAGGCGTCCGTAGACACCACCTTTACACTCGAAGCGGTCCCCAGGCTCACACCTGACTGATACCAGTCGGTTTTTCTCCAAGGTTCCAGAGCTGACACACACTGAAGGTCGACCCTGAGGCGAAACAGACCCGCTGTCCATGCCCTGGGTGGAACCCGCGCTTTCAGCCACATCTGCAGTGGGCGCATGCGGAGCAGGCCCAACTGGAGTACAGAGGCTGCTGAGGCCATCAGCCCCAGCATTTTCTGAAACCTTTTGAGCGGGACTATCGCGCCGTGGCGGAAGGATTTCACGCCGCGCTGAATATTTAGTACGCGCTCTGGTGACAGGCGTGCTGTCATGGACAGCGAGTCCAACACGGTTCCCAGAAAGGAAATTTTCTGACTGGGAGACAGTGAGCTCTTCACCCAATTGACTGTGAGGCCCAGCTTCTCGAGGTGCTCGAGTAATGCGGCCCTGTGTTCTATGAGCTCCGATCGCGATCGAGCTAGAATCAGCCAATCGTCCAAGTAGTTCAGGACTCGCATGCCCTGAAGTCTCAGGGGTGCGAGCGCCACGTCCATGCACTTTGTAAATGTACGAGGTGCTAGGGACAGGCCGAACGGCAGGACTGTGTATTGATATGCCTGGCCCTCGAAGGCAAATCTCAAGAATCGCCTGTGATGGGACGCTATTTGTATTTGGAAATAGGCGTCTTTCAGATCTATCGACACAAACCAGTCCCCGTAGCGCACCTGCGCGAGGATTTTCCTGGTCGTAAGCATTCTGAACTGGCGTTTCACAAGCACTCTGTTCAGCTGGCGCAGATCTAAAATGGGTCTGAGACCCCCATCCTTTTTCGGTACCAGAAAATATCTGCTGTATAGGCCCCCTTCGCTCTGAGCCTGAGATAAAGGTTCTATAGCCCCTTTGCTCAGTAGTTTCGCTATTTCGGCACGAAGTAGATGAGATACTTCGTTTTTCACCGTAGTTTCGACGCGCGCCGTATAACGGCGCGGGCGTCGTGCGAATTGTAGCGAGTAGCCTCTCTTTATAGTGTTCAGCACCCATTCTGATACCCCGGGAAGCTTTGACCACGCATCTGCGTGAATAGCTAGAGGCAGAATGAAATCCGGGCTCTGGCCGCGACAAAACGGCAGCTCGAGAGCCCGTGCATACTGGGAACACAACACCGTGTTTACAGCGTTCGAGGCGGGGGGCGCGCTGATCACAGCGGGCGACCTGGCCGCGCTCAGCTTCTTTATGGCAGATTGTGCAGAAAAAGCGAGCGGGGAAGATCCCGTGGGAATCGGCGTGTCTGTGAGAAAATGTGGGCGCGGGGCTGCGGGCACATTTAATACACTGAAAACACTGTCGTTCATGGCCGACTGAATGTGTGTTGGTTTCGTTTTTACAGAAACCATGGGACACGCAGCATGTAGTGTGAGCGGGCATGGTGACATGGGCGCTTGCACTACATTGTTTGCACAATCGACCGGAGTCGATTTTATTTGTGCTAGCCCTGCACCGTGGCGGGCTGTGTTTGTGTGTGGGAATGGGCACTGGGTGGGCATTCTTACAACACTCATAACACCTTCGGCCGTGGCCGGAACACCAGAAAATGCACTCTTTATTGGATTTATCTGGGTAGCCGTAAGAACGGCTTTTGTGCGCAGGCAAACGGGCTGTGACACCGGCTGACTCTCTGCGAAATACACTGGGACAGTCGCGATGTTTGGAACTGACCGAGCGAGAAGTTTCAGTGAAAATCCGGCCGCAGCGGGATTTGAACACCGTCGTTTTCCTAGAATGGCTAGGAAGATTTTGAGGCCTCGGGCTTGATCTCAATCCTCGGCCGGGGCCCGCGCTGAGGGGGGCGGCGTCCAGCAGAGCGAGAGCGCGGTCTTTGGTCTCGGGCGTGGCGGCGCTGTGAAGCGGCGGCGGCGGGCGGTGCAGGCTGCGGCTGAGAGCTGCGAGCAGGCGGCGGTTTAGAGCGACCTGCAGCGGAGCTCGAGCGCTTCGGAAGGAAGTGCTTCATGGCCTGCGAAGTTTTTTGTACCTCCATGAATCTGTCCGCGAAGTCTGTGACGGCAGATCCGAAAAGGCCCGCTTGGGAAATGGGCGCGTCGAGGAACACAGAGCGCTCGGCTTCCGTCATCTCAGACAGCGTCAACCATAAGTGTCTCTCAGCCACGGTGAGAGAGGCCATGTTTCGTCCTATGGCCTGTGCAGCGGCTTTAGTAGCGCGAAGAGCGAGGTCTGTAGCGCTTCTCAGGTCCGCCACGCAGATCGCTCCGGGTCCTTCCTCGTCCAGTTTAAGGAGAAGGTCGGCCTGGAAAATCTGCAGGATAGCCATAGTGTGCAGCGCTGAAACTGCTTGCCCGGCGGCGGTGTAAGCGCGACCGTGCATGGATGACGTCACTCGGCAGGCTTTAGAAGGAAGCGTCGTGTGCGCGCGCCGTCCAGCGGAGGGCGGGCAGAGATGAGAAGCTACAGCTGGTTCCACAGGAGGAACAGAAAGGTATCCTCTTTCCTTTGCGCCATTCACAGAGGAGAAGGCAGCAGAAGCAGAGGTACGCAGCCTGGCGGAGAAGGGGGCGTTCCACGATTTTGTCACTTCCTCGTGAAGTTCCGGGAGGAAGGGCGCGGGCCGCGATTTCGTCGGAGCCTCGTCATTTCCGAGAAAGCGTCCGTCTATTCTGTTGCGCGGCGGCTGCGCGGGCGCCTCCCAATCGAGGCCGATGCTTTCAACGGCCTGAGAGAGCAGACGCATCAGCTCAGTCTCAATGCCGGCTCTCTTACCAGTGGTCTGGCGGGAAACGCTAGCGGAGGGGAGATCCACAGAGCTCGCCCAATCCTCACTATCGGACGCCAGAAGAGAACACGCCTCGGAGGGTTCGTCAAGCTCGTGGATGGACGCGGCGGCAGGCGGCGGCCGTTGTCCGTCAGTGAGCGACTCGAGCGAAGCCGGCGAAGCTGGCGGGCGAACCGGCGAGCTTTGGCGGGCTGGAGAAAGCTCGGGAGCGCGCTGGGCGCGGCGCTTCTTGCGGCGCGGCACCACGGCGGGCTGCGGTGAAGGCTCGGAGAATGATGCCAGGCGCGTCCTCAGAGTCACCATGGACAAAAGCTCGCAATGAGGGCATCCGCCGTCAGCGAGCGCGATAGCCGCGTGATCCTCACCCAGGCAGGAAACACAGATGACGTGTCGGTCTCCATCGCTGAGCGGGGCGCGGCACGAGCCACAGGAAGGCATCTTTAAAAAGACGCTGCTCTTTTGAGAGAGAAGTGTAAGTAGCGTCAAGTAAGCGAACAAACACTTCTCAACAGAGAAATACACAGAGTGTGAAAGGATATATAACGCCGGAAAGCGCAGCAGGTACGGCAGTTGAAGGCGGCGAGGCCAGCGACTCCAGAGCTCGTCCCGCTGAAAAGCTTGCTTCGACGGCGCGGCTTCTCACTCCGGATCCAGCGATGCGTGTGCTTCGCTGAAGAGGTAAAAATCAGCTTGTATCAGCCTAACGAGCATATTTATAGGGCGAGACCACGCCCCTTCTGGCGGAACGTGACGATATGGGCGCGAATTGCCCCCATTGGTCATTACGTCACGCAGAGTCTCTCTCGATAGGCTGCTGCATTTGCTGCAGAGCAACCAATAGGCGCGCGAGCTGTTTCGCCTATGTTTGCTTGCTGCTGCAAAGCGTTTTACATTAATAAAAAATTAAGGATAATTTTTGGCTTCAATATCTCGCGGAAAAGAGTTTTTCCCCTAGCGTAAGCTATTACGCAGTACGAGAGATACTCTCGTAAGAGAACTCACAGATTTAATTAAAAATATATTCATTTGTGTTCTGAAGATAAATGAAAGCCTTATGGATTTTAAATGACATGAAGGTGAGTAATTAATGTCAAAATGTAATTGTTGGGTGAACTACCCTTTAAGAAGACATACGAGTTGGAAACACACTGGCCAGAGAAAGCCACAGCCAAACAGGACACATGGGCCAAGGTAAGGGGTCATAGGAAGTTCTGTCATTAAACTCTTCATGAATGTACTGTGCTCATAAAAAAACTTATATTATGCTGTTGTGTGTACAGGTTAAACACATCTAACTTATGTTTAACATTTCATGGGACTTATTTAGAAAATATAAATAATAGTATTTGTTACATTACATTTATAGAAAAATATTTTAGTGGAATATATACTTATAGGCTATATTAAAAATAACTATTAGGAGTAAAACGTAATTGCAAAATAAAGTGCAAAATAAAGTAATTGCGAAATAAAAAAAGTAATATATATATATAAATAAAAACATAAAATGAATAAATACAACTTATATCACAATTTAATATAAGTATATTTAAGTATATAAGAAGGCCTATATTTAATTTATTTAAATTAATTTAAATAAGTACAGATAAAAATAAATAAAAAACAACACATTAAATGTTTCAATAAAGTAAAGGCACAATTTTAATATGCTCATACATTTGCTAAATGGAAAGCATGTTAGCCTCTTTCCAGTAGAAATGATAAAAACATAAAACATCCAGACCACATTAGTATTGATCAGTTTTGCAGTGTCACTGACCGCTGCTCAACAAACTAGACAACGCAAACACAAACACAGCAGGTGCCATCATGTCTTTGTGACTTACCCAAACCACAAGCGGAGAATCCATGAAGTTAGACATCAGTTCAGACACTGTAATATCCATTTTGGGGAGAGGAAACAGCATACAAAATTACCCACGCAAGAGCTAAAACTGTTTGCAACTTAAAGTG
The DNA here is from genome assembly GCA_026230005.1 of Gila orcuttii. NCBI lineage: Eukaryota > Metazoa > Chordata > Actinopteri > Cypriniformes > Leuciscidae > Gila > Gila orcuttii. The sequence goes on along the minus strand of JAPDVR010000013.1, from coordinate 43,125,284 downwards.
CGTATAAAGAAATAAATAAAAAACAAAGTGCGTCGGATTCCTCTAAGGCTTTATGTACTCCACATTACTGCCCGTCGCAGAACAATGCAGGGGACGCGAATCAACTCCATTAGCGAAATAAAAAGACATTCCTTGGTTTAAAAAAGCTTTTAAATGATCTGCAGTCCCAAAAGTGAAAGGTTACAAGCACATAAGTGAAGCGCTACAGTCTACGCGGACTTGCATCATTAAAGTTCAACTTCTCGCCATTTACTCTCAGATATTGCTAGAGTTACTTTGTCGCCGCGTATTCAACCTGTACCCGCAGTCCCGCACACGAAGAGCACAGGAGAGTGACATACTCATGAGCCAATCAGCTGTGCGTTTCCAAAGGCGGTGGAAGTAAATCGACCAATAGCGGACTCGTAGGTACAGGGTTTCATTCAAAATGACGTAACCGACAGACCAAACTGTTGTCGTGACAACCAAACTCAACTGTACAGCTCGTTGGCACCCTCAGCAGGTAACACGTATATTTTTGGACATTTCGAAAAATTACCTTTGTTTACCACGTTTCCGTGCTTTATAGGTAAACATTTAACTATAAAATTACGCAGGTTGGCCTGTCATTAGACACTGGAAATAAAGGACATGAATCAGTAGCAGTTTTTTTGGAGTCAAGTAACGTTAGGCTAACTTACACGTGTTTTAAATACATTTTTTTCTTAAAAAGAAGGAAAAATAAACTTTATCTTTGGTTTCAGAATTATTGTATGCATATTTTGAATACAAAATGATCTGCAGTCCCACATATGTTGAATACAAAATATGTCATTTACGTTAATTACGTATGATTTGTGCACAAAATCGAACCTTGAGTTTCAGTTGTTGCCTGACTAAATTTGACCCAAAAAAATACCACCGAGAAGTTTTGGCATTAAAAAGATATTACATAACCATTAAAATGTAAGCCTTATGTGAAAATGTCAATGCTTGAACACAGCGCAGAGGAACTTACAGTCGTAATGAAATTTAGTTATTAAAGGTTTGTGTCACTAGAGCAGGGGTCTCCAACCTTTTTTCATTTGAGAGTTACTTTTTAAACAAGATAGTGGCCGAGAGCTACTCATGTAGGCTAATACAATACTTTAATCTCTCAAATAATGTCTCATAACTCTCATATTAACAACTATCTAAACTGTTTTAGACCTAAAAGAGTTTTGTAGGCCTATATATGTCACCCTTAAATGTCAGAGACAAGAACAGAATCAGAGATTAATTTTTTTAAAGAAAATTGTACTTTGCATATTATACTGTAAAAACACATAATTATAGTTGATTTTATAGTGCATCTTAAAGTGTCTATGTCAGGTTAATTTTTTTTTTTTAGATATATTAAATAAGGGTTAGATGTAAGTGAAAATGTAATTATCATTACCAGGGTTTCTGCAGGTTTCAGTAAGTCAAATTTAAGACCTTTTTAAGACATTTTAAATTTTGAATACAAAATATGTCATTTACGTTAATTACGTATGATTTGTGCACAAAATCGAACCTTGAGTTTCAGTTGTTGCCTGACTAAATTTGACCCAAAAAAATACCAGATTTTTTAGATTTTTTCTATCTCGTTGCGCCTGGTAAAAAAATTAACGCGTCGCTTCAATTATGCTTGCCGCGCGCCTACACTTGAACAAACTTGAGCGCGGAAAAGACGTGATATGTGAACGGCCTCTGGCGAGCTAGCTCATATCAAGCCACGAGCTACTGGAGCACGCGAGCGACGTGTTGGAGACCCCTGCTCTAGAGCCCTGCTTTGTAGGCTACAACTCGATACTTTTTTGCGGCCAGCGTTTCTGGAAATGAACGAGGGTAAACACTTTTTTAGACCTGACTAAATGAAATTTAAGACCTAGGATGAAAATCTGGCCGTTTTTAAGTCTTTTTAAGGCCTTAAATTTAAAGTCCAGAATTTTAGACTTTTTAAGACCCCGCGGAAACCCTGATTACAATTATTACTGTAATTACCCTACAGTAAGCTTTATAGCCATTTCTGTCAAGATCATATTTTTAAAACACAGCTGAGCTGTGACGTCAGAAGAGGGAGTCGTGCCACAAACGTTCTATTCAAGTATGGAGAGTTTTGAGTCTGAGCAAAATCCCCCCACAGCCATACACTTTTGAAGAAACATAAATATCTGGTGTGAAGATAACCAGTGGAGAGTTGAGCAGGTGTATATAGGCATAACTTAGAGGTGGAACGGTACATGTATTCGTATTGAACCGAAACGGTACGGGCGTCACGGTTCGGTGCATTAATACACGAGTATAAAAATAAATAAAACTCGGGTTGTTGGTGTTGGTGAGAGAGAGAGACGCGAGAGAGAGAGAGACGCGAGAGAGAGAGACGGAGAGAGAGAGAGACGCGAGAGAGAGAGACGCGAGAGAGAGAGACGCGAGAGAGAGAGAGAGAGAGACACGCGAGACAGAGAGAGAGACACGCGAGACAGAGAGAGAGAGAGACGCGAGAGAGAGAGAGAGAGAGAGAGAGAGAGAGAGAGAGAGAGAGAGAGAGAGAGAGAGAGAGAGACACACACACGCGCTATCACTCGTACAATTATCAACACAGCTCACAAACTCACTTTTTCAGCGCCCGGGGAGACGTCTCCCTCTTATGACGTCAAGCGATCAGTTTGGGCGGAGGAGCAGTTTTAAGTGAGTACTGAAAATAACGAACTTTTTCATCTTATATTCTGCCTTTATGTATCGAAAATCATATAAAACAATACAACAACTTGTCAAACGTGTATTTCCCCTAACTATTTTGTGTTAATCATAATTACAAATTTAACCTGACATACGCACTTTAACTAGAGATGAAATGGCATGAAAATTTCATTTCATGATTATAGTCACCAAAATGATCACGGTTATCACAGAATCCTGTTCAAAAAGTACTAATACTACACAATAAAATCAATTCACCCAGATTTATGTCGAAAACCAGCAAATAACAAATATAGTTAGAATTAATTTGCACTTTTTGTTTACATAAACAAAATAACAACATTAAAAATGATGGCCAGATTTTAAAGGAGTGTCTTGCGACAAGTTCAAATAAAGTTTTGACAAAAAAAGATTTATAAAAAGCTCGCATATTTCAGCCTTTAAATCATTTTTATAAAAAGAATGAGTCAAAAAAGATGAATTACTGACGTTCACAATGCATATTAGCTTATCTTTCATTATTAATAGTAAAATTCGATCCGATTTTCCCGTGGCGTCTGTCGTTGCTATGCAACCATGCACTGCGCTCTCCACAATGACAAAGAAGTTTTAGTAGCTAATGGATTTTTCATCTCGCTGCGCCTGGAAAAAATGAGCGTTTTTCACAGAAGTTACGTTACGTTTTTTTTTTTTTAAACGTGCTCGACGTGCAGATTCAAAATATTTTAAATTATTTTATTATGTTTTAATGGTATATGAAATGTTGCCATTAGTTATTTTCTCATTTTATGCCATCATCATAAATAATAAAATAAAACTAAATGAAAGATTACAATTCAGGCTATTTATAGAACGTGCTCGGAGGGCGACTCAGAGACTCCATGCGGGCTACCAGGTGCCCACGGGCACAGTAGCAGTTTTAACATTAAGTGACATGGGCATCTGACGAACAGAAGCCAATGGCACATGTCACTATGCATATTGGCACATCCGGTGGCACATCAGGTCTCCACTGGCATGTGCCAGTGGATAGTGACATGTGTCACTGACATTATTGGCATGTGCCAGTGGATAGTGACATGTGTCACTGACATTATTGGCATGTGCCAGTGGATAGTGACATGTGTCACTGACATTATTGGCATGTGCCAGTGGATAGTGACATGTGTCACTGACATTATTGGCATGTGCCAGTGGATGGTGACATGTGTCACTGACATTATTGGCATGTGCCAGTGGATAGTGACATGTGTCACTGACATTATTGGCATGTGCCAGTGGATAGTGACATGTGTCACTGACATTATTGGCATGTGCCAGTGGATGGTGACATGTGTCACTGACATTATTGGCATGTGCCAGTGGATAGTGACATGTGTCACTGACATTATTGGCATGTGCCAGTGGATAGTGACATGTGTCACTGACATTATTGGCATGTGCCAGTGGATAGTGACATGTGTCACTGACATTATTGGCATGTGCCAGTGGATAGTGACATGTGTCACTGACATTATTGGCATGTGCCAGTGGATAGTGACATGTGTCACTGACATTATTGGCATGTGCCAGTGGATAGTGACATGTGTCACTGACATTATTGGCATGTGCCAGTGGATAGTGACATGTGTCACTGACATTATTGGCATGTGCCAGTGGATGGTGACATGTGTCACTGACATCGCGGAACACTGACACTGTCGCGGAACAGTTTGCCGTCTTGTGACACCACAGTAGTGATTGACAGATGAGCTGAGCAGCTATACTGACGTAATTGTGAAACAAACGCCTATATAAGTGATCTTTTTTAAATATATGTCAATTTAACGTTTTAAAGTCAGTTTTTTTTCTCAAACATGTCAGTGTGACACATCAGTAGCCTATCTGAGTGGCATAAGCCACTGAATGTTAAATATGTAATGCCAATGTTGTTGATCACGCAAACTGCCCATCCTAGGAAACACAACGAATAAATCAGAAGTTACTACGAATAGCGCATTAACAGTCGCATTAATAGTCGCATCCGTTACTGTAACCTTTATTTTTGCATGATGTTGCATGCACGCCAGTAGGTGTCAGTAAGTCCACACTGGGCAGCGCAAAATAACCTAAAACTTGCGACAGTTGAGGAACATCTACGGGTGGTGTATTTGCTATGTGTAGGCTATTTGTCATTTGTTTGAGTAGCAACTGTACAGTAAGAAGGTAGCAAAAATTAAATTTAAATAAACGAGTAATCAGAGTCTCTAAAACTTGTGACATGTGTCAGTGGATAGTGGCATGTGCCAATAAAACTTGTGAATTGTCGATGGATGCTTCATGTGACATTGTCGCGGTACATGTCGCCGTATATTATGACACTCCAGTAGACTCTGATTAGGCTACTTGTTTTTATTTATTTAATTTTTGCTACCGTCTTACTGTACTTGCTACTCAAACAAATGACAAGTACACCACCCGTAGATGTTCTTCAACTGTCGCAACATGTCACAAACTGACATGTTTGAGAAAAAAATAGGCTATTTATAGGCGTATGTTTCACAATTACGTCAGTATAGCTGCTCAGCTCATCTGTCAGTCACAGAACCTGTCCGCGACAGTGTCAGTGTTCCGCGATGTCAGTGACACATGTCACCATCCACTGGCACATGCCAATAATGTCAGTGACACATGTCACCATCCACTGGCACATGCCAATAATGTCAGTGACACATGTCACTATCCACTGGCACATGCCAATAATGTCAGTGACACATGTCACTATCCACTGGCACATGCCAATAATGTCAGTGACACATGTCACTATCCACTGGCACATGCCAATAATGTCAGTGACACATGTCACCATCCACTGGCACATGCCAATAATGTCAGTGACACATGTCACCATCCACTGGCACATGCCAATAATGTCAGTGACACATGTCACTATCCACTGGCACATGCCAATAATGTCAGTGACACATGTCACCATCCACTGGCACATGCCAATAATGTCAGTGACACATGTCACTATCCACTGGCACATGCCAATAATGTCAGTGACACATGTCACTATCCACTGGCACATGCCAATAATGTCAGTGACACATGTCACCATCCACTTGCACATGCCAATAATGTCAGTGACAAATGTCACTATCCACTGGCACATGCCAATAATGTCAGTGACACATGTCACTATCCACTGGCACATGCCAATAATGTCAGTGACACATGTCACCATCCACTGGCACATGCCAATAATGTCAGTGACACATGTCACTATCCACTGGCACATGCCAATAATGTCAGTGACACATGTCACCATCCACTGGCACATGCCAATAATGTCAGTGACACATGTCACTATCCACTGGCACATGCCAATAATGTCAGTGACACATGTCACTATCCACTGGCACATGCCAATAATGTCAGTGACACATGTCACTATCCACTGGCACATGCCAATAATGTCAGTGACACATGTCACCATCCACTGGCACATGCCAATAATGTCAGTGACACATGTCACCATCCACTGGCACATGCCAATAATGTCAGTGACACATGTCACTATCCACTGGCACATGCCAATAATGTCAGTGACACATGTCACTATCCACTGGCACATGCCAATAATGTCAGTGACACATGTCACCATCCACTTGCACATGCCAATAATGTCAGTGACAAATGTCACTATCCACTGGCACATGCCAATAATGTCAGTGACACATGTCACTATCCACTGGCACATGCCAATAATGTCAGTGACACATGTCACCATCCACTGGCACATGCCAATAATGTCAGTGACACATGTCACTATCCACTGGCACATGCCAATAATGTCAGTGACACATGTCACCATCCACTGGCACATGCCAATAATGTCAGTGACACATGTCACTATCCACTGGCACATGCCAATAATGTCAGTGACACATGTCACTATCCACTGGCACATGCCAATAATGTCAGTGACACATGTCACTATCCACTGGCACATGCCAATAATGTCAGTGACACATGTCACCATCCACTGGCACATGCCAATAATGTCAGTGACACATGTCACTATCCACTAGCACATGCCAATAATGTCAGTGACACATGTCACCATCCACTGGCACATGCCAGTGGAGACCGGATGTGCCACCGGATGTGCCAATATGCATAGTGACATGTGCCATTGGCTTCTGTGCGTCAGATGCCCATGTCACTTAATGTTAATACCCCCTCTCCACGGGCACCATGTTGGAGACCACTGCACTAGAGGAATGTGTCATTCAAATATTGGGCCTTGAGGTAGGGCCGGGAATCGATTCCGAGGCGTTGGGAATTGAGAGCGGAATCGATTCCATTAAGGGGAATCGACTCCTCTTTACGATTTTTTTTTAACACAAACCGCAGCCTGTAGCCGATTTCATTTGTCAACACAATCACATCACCTGTAAAGAAATAAAGTTCAGACTAAATAAATGGATCCAGTCGTGACACAGAGTATGGTCTAGGGTAGGATGATTATTTCAGCATTGTGTAGGCCAGGGACGATTCTAGGATCTAGGATAGAGAAGAAAGTAAACAGGGTCTCAGACACGTTAATTTACTGAAGGCTACCAGGAAAGGTAGGTAACTAAGTTTATTAAATTAATTCACAATATGTAAACCTTCATTATTGATCTTATGCCTAATACAGGGCCGTAGGCAGGGCTTTATAATCACTGAGGTCCTAAATTGGAGGTTGTTAGGGGTTAAAAATGTTCTGATCTACATATGTGCATTTCAAGACGTTTGAAGGCCAAAAAAGGATAAGAAATGGCTTTAAAACCATACCAGTGGGCAGAAGATTATTTGTCAATACCTGCTCTCTCCTCATCTCCATCACTCTTTCTTTTTCTCTCAGTATCTTTATCTTGCCCTGTCTTTTCCCTTCCTAAAGCTGGTCTTTTATTAATTTACTGAAGGGTAACGTTACACATTATATTATAATATTAATTCTCAATATGTACACATTCATATTAACCTTGTGCCTGATATGATGAAAACGGCTTCGTTAATGTTTTTTGTTTTTGTTTCTCGCTGTGTGTCACGGTAAGACGCGAAAATGTTAGACACGGTGTTGGTATTTTAAAAAAAAGAATCGAAAATAACAGTGAGGAATCGACTCTTGGAATCGATTCCAGAAACAGGAATCGGAATAAAAAAAAATCCGGAATCGAACAGCAGTACCTTGAGGTGAGTCGTAGAAGGTCAGTGGGCCCATAGTGCAGTTCTGCATCTGGGCTCAGTGTGTTTTAGTCCATGTTGCAACCTGATTACTGTGAATGAATTCCGTCATCATTGAAATAATACTTTTCTTGCTTTTTAAACATTCAAAGAAAATCCTTAACACAAAACATTAATATAAATTAATTTATTCATCTTATTATTAAGTGGTAATAGTGTAGTATAAAAATTTTCTTACAAAAATTATTTATATTTTTATTTCTCACACTTCTTTACTCAGCAGTTCTACTACAGGAAAATAGTGGTATATTTTAACAATGATTGTTCCCTTGGTTATAATAATTCCACCTCACCTGATTATACTGGTTTTATATTCAACCAATAGAAATGTAAGCCAATAAAAACAATTAAATGTGCTGTATGTAACTTTTTCACTCTACTAAAGCATAAAAATACCATAATATGTTTGCATATATTGAGGAAACATGCTAGTTCTCATACTTGTTTCTTTGAAAAGCACTTCTACAGCCAGTTATTTCACTTTGAAATGTGCGTTTCCAGGCTGGAATGTTTGTTATTGTTTTGGTCTGTGATAAGGTAGGTGTCCAATTTTTTATTGTCAATTGTGCTCGTTTCTGTTGCGTGTGCTCAAACTGGCAACCCGTGTGAGCGCCGTCCAGTCTCTGATACTTTGAATTGGACTGCAGTACCTATATCGACCACTAGTAGCCATTCTTACATACTGCACCTTTAAGCATGAGAGGATTTAGGACACTAGTACTAATGTCTGATTAATTAAACAATAATTATATATATATATATATATATATATATATATATATATACTGTATATAATTATATGTATATATATATATTTTTTTTTTTTTAACTAATCAGACATTATATGCATTTATTTTTTAATGGGGAAAAACCGGTTGACTTCTGTAAACAAGGCTTTAAAAAGACAACAGAGGTCAAAGATTACTGCAAACAGAATTTATTGATTTTCATACTCCCAAAATGAGTCATACCTATGTATTATATGTGATTTTGCATTGAACATACAGATATAAAAGGAGAAAAGAGAATGGAGGCATATTAGTTGAAAGGGTTCATTCTAAAGTTGACTGCAGTGTGTTTAAAGCAATAAAACTGAAATATCTGGAGGTCCGGGATGTAGTGTGCCAACAAAAAACACCACTGTAATAAAGCACCACGCAGACCCTCCTAACACATGACTCTGTAAACGTTTTCCTATTCAAAACCAAACAGTGAGATGAAATGTATTTACTGTTAAAAAAAAACGTTTCTGCATTTTATTTTAAAACATTACTTGATTTAGCTTGCAGTGCCTGACAGAAACAGTACATATACATCCTTCAAGATTAATATATAATACTGAAAGAAACTAAGACTTTGGAAACAGGGCACTTTAATTCTAATCAGAAGATTAGACAATGTACTAAAGAGAACTTACTGTTTTGATACAACTTTACAGAAACTTGTGTGACAAATATAAGTTAAATGCATAATGAATGTTTAATTATTTTGATTTGGATATAGGTATTAAGTATGATGTTTTATGATTAGTATAATTATTATTATTATTATTTGTTACAGGTAAAATTTTCCTCTACCATTACTTCCAAGCTACATTCATATTTGTATTACAAATATTTTCCATGTTTTTAAACATTATTGGCTACCAAGTTTGATTTAAACTGCATTATTTAAGCTGTACACATCTCTTTCAAATTTTTTATTATTGTTATGATGATTTAAGAGATATGTTTTACTACTTATAATGGTTTTGCTGCCCTAGTGTAAGGGTATTTATAAGGTGATTAGACCTGTGACAGCCATACTGGGAAACCTGAGTTATGAGAGGGTAAAACTCTTATATTAAACATTTAGCACCATATTAAATAAATATATCAGTTCATGCTTTGAAAAAGTCATATTTAACATAGATGATGTTTTGAAAAAAAAAACTGCCCTCATCTTTGTATTTTCTTTAGTACCATGACAGCATTAATATGTTCACATTTGAATATAATAATATTATTATAATATTAATATTCATATGTTTGTTGGAATAGTGGAAAATAGCTTTAACAACACTTAGGACAGTCTAAAAGCACACTAAACACTGTGCTTGTTGCATATAGAGCATGTTAATGCCATGCACCTTCATTACCACACTTCCTGCTAGCTGAGCGCCATTTACAAAAGCAAACGCTTCTCCCGTGTCTCTATGAAAATTCTATAAGTTCCAATGCAAAGAACACAGTATTACATTTGCAACCATTTTAAAGAAATAAGGCAGATTAACAAAACTATGCATGTTATTTATAGTCAAAATACATACTGAAGCATGCCTTGAAGAAACTCAATACATTAAAAAAATCAAGACAAAAAGAAAACATTTTTTCTAACAAATATTTTTGGTTAAATTTGATCAGGTTCCTGTGCTTTTATTTGTATACAGAGTGAATGTGGTATGTGACTCCAGTATAGGAAAACACAATAAAACATAAAGAGCAATACATTAGCAACGCCTTATTAGCTTAGATACAGGCAGCAGTGTAATCTACATTTCATATAGCTAAATTCTTACAAATTAATATAATATAATATAAAAACAATTGATGTTATAAATCTGTTCCATTTCACCTGTCACATTCTGTCCAGGAGTTTATTTCTTCTTTGCGAACAGACTAAACCTCTTCTCCTTGTCCTTCTTGGTTGAGGGGACCTCTGGAGAAGTTGAAGAAGGTGGAGGTAGGCTTTGTGCCTTCACTCCTGATGGCCCTGCAACTGGTTCTTCTGTCAGAGCTTGTGCTGCCTGCTCTATAGCCTGAGTCCAGTTCTGGAGCTCCTCCTGTAGACAGAGAGACAAAACACACATACCATCATTAAAGTTGTTCACTTGCTTATTTAGAAGATTACGCGACATATTAGGGACTAATTGGAAGAAGCATTCAATAGCTCACCTCATCTTTACACTGGAACAGATATTCACTTCCATCTTCATGTCTAAGAAACCAGGAAATGGAACAAGGATAAAACGGGTAAGCTAGGCCTATATGTAATATACCTCAACAATGAGATATATTACATTTTATTTTTAACTTATTATAAAGATTGATAACCAAGAGCCTTACCGGAGTTTGAACACATGCTTCCTTTTTTTATAGTTGGTCAAGATCTCGCATGAAGCATTGGTGAGCGTCAGGGGTTCCTCGCCATGGTAGGTGACACTGTGACTAAAGCTCTTGGCATCCTTGTAGGCAGAGAGCTGTCCAGAACTGAGCACACAGTAAAGGTTGTTCCAGGACCTGAGAAAAAAAAGTTAATTGGTACAATGATGGCTACTTACTGTGATTGAAAATGTATCTTGAAACATTATACTTAAGACAAATAGATTTCTTCTGAAAACGTAAATTCAACAATGAGGGTGTTCTGAGTGGTTCAAAAGAGCCCAGTCGCTGTGATATTCTGGTCTCTAGATATTGCTTGGGTCCTTCAATATAGAATGTAGTATTTTTATCTGTTTTATTGTCTGCCAGGAGAAAATTACAAGATTGTTTACTTACAGAAGTAACAATTATCTTATCTTCAACTTACAGCATGATTTGATGTATTATTCATGTGCTGGCTAAATTATGTGCTGAAGTTGAATACTTAGGGCTAGGAATTTGTTCAAAGTTTCACCAATGATAACTCAGCAAACACCAATAATTACATAATTTTGCTGACCAACAAAAACAACAGCTAACCTGTTGGATGCCTTTTTATTATGTCCTTCCATCTCATGTTTGCGGGCTAGAGTTCCCTCCATCAAGACTGGTTGAACTTGTGAAGATTCAGTGGGAAGTGTGGCAGCTTTTTCTGTCTCTTTAGAAACCTGAATGGATGTGGAAGGGTCCAGCTCTATTGAGCCACTTTCCTGCATCTCTGAGATTAAAGGTACAGTGGAGTCCCCTGCGGTGCCATCAACTCCACCAGAACTAGGCTCTATTACTCCTAAACCAGACTGAAGACCACATGAGTACAAAGTTCAGGTACAAATTAAGAAGTATTACATTATTACATTTAAAGGGATAGTTCACCCAAAAATGAAAATTCTGTCAGTTGTTCAACCCAGTAAGACCTTCGTTCATCTTCGGAAAACAAATTAAGATATTTTTGATTAAATCTGAGAGCTGGATCACTCCTCCATGGGCTTCTTAAGTGATTGAAACTTGCCGGCCCCGAATAGTTATTAAAGACATCGTTAAAATAGTCCAAGTGACTACAGTGGCTCAACCTTAAGTTTATCAAGCAACGAGAATACTTTTTGTGCGCAAAAACAAACAAAAATAACGGCTTTATTTCAACTATTCATTTCCTTCTCTGTGGGCCGCTAGTCAGTTAACGTAGTGTGATTGTGTAGTGCTACGTCACACGTAGGCTCACCATTGGCCGACGCTGGTCATGTGTGTGATGCGTGTGACGTACAACACAGAAGCGCTGCGCTGTTACACTAGTGAACTCACTCGAGGTCCACAGAGAAGGAAATGAATAGTTGAAATAAAGTCGTTATTTTTGTGTTTCTTTGCGCACAAAAAGTATTCTCGTCGCTTGATAAACTTAAGATTGAGCCACTGTAGTCACTTGGACTATTTTAACAATGTCCTTAATAACTTTTCGGGGAACAAGTTTCAATCCCTTAGAAGCCTATGGAGGAGTGATCCAGCTCTCAGATTTAATAAAAAATATCTTAATTTGTGTTCCGAAGATGAACGAAGGTCTTACGGGGTTGGAACAACATGAGGGTGAGTTATTACTGACAGAATTTTTTTAATTTTTGGGTGAACTATCCCTTTAATATTTTAAAAAATATTTTGCAGTACAAAAAGGAGTAAAATAATATTATAGGCTGTGTTTACATTAAGAGATGACAATATGAAATGTGAAAGTATATCTGACACGAAGAATGTTGTTAGTATTATAATGAAGAGAAAGATGGCAAGATTCTAATACAAAACGTAAACTCACCAGAGACTGTTCTTCTGTGGGGTAGAGTTGTGAGGACGCCTCTGCAAAACCTGTGTCTTCTCTCCTGGAGGTCAAATGTCAACATTTAATATGGAATACGGAGGAAGGGAAGTACAGTGTTCCCCAGATCTTATGTTTACCTGCTGTCTTTCTCTTCCTCTTGTCTGTACTGTTGTATGTCCAGTTGTTGTTTCCGAATTTCCAACAGCTCCAACTACAACAGATTATAAATAGTCAATAACTTTTTTGCATTTTCTGAAGTAAATGTGAGTGGTGCCTGCCATTGCAAACAATTCACATGATTTGAAGTATTATTGTCTGGAGCACAAATGGTGTAGGATGAGTTTAAAACATGTCAAAGTTAAAAACATACTGTTGTAAGACGTTCCAGTGCTGAGAAACGTTCTTCCCATGTAGCAGTGGATTTCTCAAAGGCTTCATGCCTCTTGAGCAGTTTTTCGACCTCATCCACTGTTTGGCCTAGATCCCTGCTCGCCACGTATGGCTCCTGGGCAATCAGCCAAGCCTCTGCCACAGATGCATCCCGAGCAAACTGACATACCTCCAACACTAGAAGGAGATATAATTATAAGCAGCTGTGAGTACTATTCAGGTGTCTTTTCATGTGTGTATCCTGACATTTGTGGACTTACAAAGTCTAAGCCAATCCCATCTATCGTCCCATTTGAGCATCATCTCTTTCCTCTTCTCAACCAGATGCATCAGCTTCTCCTTAATCTGTGAGTACAAGTATAAATGAAAATGAATGTCTCCTGCCAGACACTTTGTATGGCAGCCTCCTGTGTCTGGTTACCTCTGCAGAGTCCTTGTGCTTGCGTTCCAGAAGGGCCCGGCCTAACTCTACACAATGATTAAACTTTGCTTCACGGGTTTCAATCTCAGCACGGATTCCTTGGTGATACTTCATTAGGAGCTCCACTGAGGAGACATCTCTTCAGTGGACAACAAGAAACAAACCTCATTAAAAAGGGGAACATGGACACCACTACTGTGATACCACATTGATGCATTTTCTTACCGTGGCTTTTCCTGTGTCTCTATCTGCTGAATGATGCTTTCTATCCAGGCCAGCAGGTCTCTCACCATGGTGAAGAAGCGGAATTTGTCTGCTGTATCCTCCAGTCGTTTCCTCCTACCCTCGCAAGCATCCAATAGGCCCTTCCAGGCCTCCACAACCTCTTTTTCAGTTGCTTGAATAGCAGTAGCCTGATCTCCAGCATACTGGGCACGCAGTCTATTTGCAGTCTCCTGGAACTGTTTCACCTGCAAGGAGAGAAATATGGAACATCCTTAACTTTTCAATATATAACATTTGACATTTTCTATACAAGCCACTGACTTATAAATATGTACAAGGCACAGAGATTTCTTGAGATGAATACATTTAACTATTTATGACCACCACTTGCCTGTTTGCCCAGGGAGCTTATATCCCTCTCAAATGCAGCATGCATTCGGTGGAAGGATTCTGCTTTGCTAAAGTCTTCACCCAGATCATCAGGAAGCTCTTTCTTCTTTTCCTCAATGTGAGCGACCAACTCCTTCCCATCATAAAAATACCTGACAAAAATTCACAGTACATTATGTTTTCCAGTCAATTTCTGTACCCCATACAATATCTTACACAAGTGAAGATATCGTAGAATAATTATAATCTTGTTTCATAGGCTTGTTTTTGAGTGAGATACATTGTGTCAGTTGTAATAATATAATCTGATAAAAGCACTGCACTCTTTAGTGACATTTAATCCATTTACTTCTTCTATACTTACTTAAGCAGGTCATAGGAGGCTGTGAGGAGCTGGGCACGAGTGTCGATGAGTTCCAGCAGATCTGCCCAACTCTCATTGACTCCATCCTTCCACTCCGCCATGGTTGCTGCCTCACTGTGGCCTGCTTCGATCATATCATCTATGATCTGGTTTACAGTGTCTACACGTTCTTGACCCACTGTCCCTGTCTCCCGTGCAAACTCCCTGAACTTATCTCGCAGGATCTAAAATATTGAAAGGTATGACTTTAACAACACAATATACTAGTGCTGAATATGCCAATTCTTGCATTGTAGATGACAAGACATTCTTTTGTGAGAGAGGTAGTAAATGTGCTTATGTTTGTGGGTAAGTTCTGGTTTACCGTCACATGGTCAAGGTCTTGGCCCATTTCTTGTGAGGAGGCCACCACATCACGCTCTGCAATCCACTGCTCAAGATCCTCCACTTCACGGCTCAGCAAGAAATGATGATATGTATGGTCCAGCTTCTTTTTTCGGTCCTCTGCTTGCTCCTTCAGCCCAGCATACTGCTTATCAACTTGTCCTTGTCTCCGGATGATGGCCTCACTTTACATACAGACAAATATAGATTAATCTTTGTTATGGAGTGTTATAACTTGCATTGGACTGCCTCAGGGTTCAGTTAAGCTTGGCCCCCTCATCTCAATATGCAATAAATTCTTTATATATGTATATATATACATACACATATATATATATATATATATATATATATATATATATATATATATATATATGGTTGTCTACTGTAGGTGGAAGGTCATTTAGTATTAATGCTCCTCAATTACGGAATTCGCTACCTCTTACACTACGTAATACCTCATCTGTGGCTACTTTCAAGACCCAGTTAAAAACATATCTATTTAACATGCATTTTGGATAATGTGACTATATGTATCCTATGTGACTGTAATGTATGTGTGGACGTCTAAATGTATTTGAAATGTACAATGTAAAGCGACCTTGAGCTATGGAAAGGCGCTATATAAATAAAACTTCTTCTTCTTCTCTCTCTCTCTCTCTCTCTCTCTCTCTCTCTCTATATATATATATATATATATATATTGCATGCATTCTGACATGCAATCAGTCAAAAATACCCATCTGGGTGTTCTTCAGCCAGCATCTTCTGAGCATGATCTGCCAACTGCTGGATGGAGTATGCATAGTCATCCACTGCCTGCTTCAGAAGCAGGTGTCGCTTCAGCATGATCAAAGCACACTGTTCATCCTACAATCCAGAGAGAATAATTGTCACAGACAGTTTATTTTAGTATGGCTTTTATGGCAGCACTGCACAAAGAATTTGGAACCAGCACAGAGTTGACATAACTTGGCATTTCGAATATATATTTTTTTAGACATAAAGCAACAATACTGTTATTCATTGGCTCTTGCAGTCTGTCATTAGCCTGGTCCCACCAGACTCTCGTACATTTCATTTGTACATAGAGTCTGGCACCGCTCCATTGACAAGCGTTAACTTCCTTGTAGGCGGGTACTCTATTGAAGTCTAAAACTATTGGATCTGCCTAGAGTCACTCTGGATCTGCCATAACCAATCGCTAACGTTTGGTCGTGACGTATGTCATGTCGAACCCTGTAGGGAGGAGGGCCACAACATCATGGCCACCAACAAAACTAAGCAAAGATTGTTCTTGCTCCGGCTTTAAATTCTTGATATTCATCAGCGTTGCCACAATGGACTGAATGGCTTCGCTCGCATCTTTCTCCGCTGCCATTACTGAACTACAACTCAAAATAACGCACAACATCAACGTCATCGTTCTCAGCCACTCCCTCTGTTCGCTGATTGGCCCGGTAAAAAATTGACTGGAGAAAACCAAAGACTACAGCACAATCCCAGACGTAGTACTGAAGGAAAATGAAAATTGAGCGGAAGTACGTAGGAGGGCGGAGCCAGGCTAGTCTGTCATAGTCTTACCTTGGCCTTTTCATCAGCAATCATGTAGAGTTCTTGTTCCCCTATCCAGGCCTCAGCCTCATCTGCATCATTGTAATACTGCTGGGCCTCATTAGAGCCATAGAGCCGTGCTCTACGTTTGTCCATCTCATCCTGCAGCTTTGCCCACACCTCCTGAAGCTTTTTCATCTCCTCAGACATGTGTTCTTCCTCTGGACTGCCCTCTGCTGCTGCCACCATTCGCCGACCACGATCTAACACTTCATCAATGCGTGGCTGGTGACCGTCAATCTCCTTTTGTAGAGACTGTACAGGATATGAATGGTGTATATGAAAGGGGTGGGTGGGGTATATGAAGGGGGCATAATACATATACTATAAATTATTTCTGATATTAAGTTATAGAAATAGACCATGTTGTCAAGTAATTTATGATCAGGAATGATTTGTGGGGGTAACTGAAAAAAAATGGAAAACTCACTTGGTTCTTCTTGAGCAGAAGTTGGACAGTCTGAAGATTGTTGCCATGATCCTCTGACATCGCCATTGGTAACCTCTCGTTCACCCAGAGCTGAGGAGCACAAATGAAAACCTCTATGTAAGAGTTCTTTAGAAAAAAACTAATGAAAATCTGTAGTTTGGGTATGCTATGCATGTACATACTATCTCATCTGCAAGATCTCTGAAGAACTGGTGCACTGCCTTAGCAGCCTCCAGCTTGCCCCTGCGTTGGGCGAGAGGTGTGAGAAGCTTCTGGAAGTCCCTCTGAAGAGTTTGCTGCTCAACCTCAAACTCGGGTTGGTCCTCTCTAAGTGAAGCATGCTGTTGTACAGCTTCCTGAAGTTCTTCAAGCTCCCGTGCACGATCCCGAACTTGATTCTCTGTCATCTAGGAGAGAAAAAGGCAGATTTATGCTGCTAACATCAGCTAACATTTAAGCTAACATCAGATATGGAAGAACAATGCACCATAATTGTACCTTAAGTGAGGTAATCTACAGTAGAATTGTAGCACACACAAATTTAATGTCACACCTGATGTTTCTTCAGTTGGATGTTAGCACTGGTAAGATCCTTGACCTCTTCGTCCACATCACCCTGAAGCTGCTGCTGCAATTTAGCCAACCATTTCTTTACGTCAGCCAGGCTCTGATCAAACAACTCAGAACGGTTTGCGTCGAACAGCAGCCGAGCCTTCTCCTGTGTGGTGCTCTCCAGCTTATCCCATAGTTCATGAAGCTTAGCAAGACGATCCATAACAATGGGCTCATACTCAGGCTTTGATTCCATCAGTTCCTGTCCCTCCTAAATATATGAGCATGGTTCAATGTATACATTATTGTTTCCATTCATTTGAACACATTGATACTAAGGTATTAGTAGATACTAGATATTATGGTATACAGGAGAAGGGGCCAGTCCACTTTGCATAGGTTATTCAAGACTATTTTAAAATAATGTGAACCAAAGGCTTCATCAGAATCCTATATCATCATTTAATAACAATTAATCAGAGCTCAAGGTAGGTCTGTCTATGAAAGATATTGTTAAATCGGTACTGCTATGGAGACCTTTTTTACTTCCGACACCAAACTGCTGTGCTCTATTAAAGATATGGTACACATACAATTGCTATATACCTTATCAATGTTATGAAGCCAATCCTTGTTCGATGCTAGCTCTGCCATGAAGGCTTGGTGTTTTTGCCACTTGCTATGGAGGTTTCGAGCCTCATCATATGATGTATCCTGTGCAGTCAGCATTTTCTCATTTATCCACAGTGTAAGCTAAAAGAGAGAAGTAAATGTTTATTGAGTGAGAGAAAATATCACAAAGGACATTTTATTAGAAGCAAAGCTGTGAGATCTTGCCAATGAAAATTGAGTAAAGTATTGCTCACATCCTGGGTGTTTTGAAGGAAGTGCTGAAGTTCCCTGTTGTCTTTGAGTTTCCCTGAGACTTCCTTGGCTTTGTTTTGGTTCTTGTTGTACCTGAAGTCATATACACAGAAATATTTGGGTTATTTACTGGAATGTCTCTATTGCAAAGTGGTGTAAAAAGTGTATATGGTTAAATGAACACTAGCAGACATTGACATGGCTTTTCTTTACTCCTCCATTTCCACTTTAGAGAGAACACTTTAAAAGGGCAACATAACCCCATGGATTAGGTGTACTTTCACAAAGAGATCAATATCCATCAGGGCAGGCGCCCATCTTAAGGAGTTACATACTGCCTGGGCAAATAGGGGAAATGAAGGCTACTCCTTTACAGAATAATGCTTATCTCACTCACTGCTGAGTCAGTACAAGTAAACAAAGAAAGCATAAATGTATGGGTGCATTAACATGAACTTCAAAAAGAAACCTATGATTGTTTTCTGAATTACACTGACACTGATTGATTACAACAGTCAAGTATTCGATGTTCTTATGCCAATTTATATAATATTTAAATACAGTTCTTGTCATGCCAGTTTATATATAGTTCTAAAGCCCTTATGTAATTGTTTTGTTGTCACGGTAATCCACCTATTGATCCATTTTTCAAACCACTTGTCCTATAATGTCCTATGAGGTATTTAGAATAAAATGGCAAGTTCATTTTTGTGGATAGCTCATATGCTAGATCACAGAAAAATGTCATATGTCTGACCTTGGATGTAAAATAGACCAAATAATATAAAAAACAGACCTATCCTCAATGGAGCCCATCTTGTCTTTCACCCTTCCTGAGTAAAGGTTTTCACTGTCCACGAGCCTCTGACCATTTTCCAGTGTGCTGAGTATCTTCTCTTCATTAGCATCCATGGTAGTAACAAAGTCCTCATGTTTTTTCAGGGCCTTTTCTGCTCCATCCAGGGTGTCAGGCTTGTCTACATGGGCTAGAGTGTATTCCTTTCAAAAAGTACAAAAAAAAATGGGAGGAAATTAAAAGGGAGGAACAATGTTATGGACTGGCAATTGAAGGTAATTTACAAAGAATATTTAGCAGTTCGCAAGAATTGGTTTCCCCCAAAATTACGCTTCTCTATGATAAGAAGCACAACCGCATAACAAAATGACATCTATTTTGAGTATAGATAAAAACTCTATATGTATACCTGGTTATTTAATATGGCGTCAGCCTGCTTGGCATCCCTCATGAATTGCTGGAACCCAAGACCCTGATCAAGGAAGTTCTTGCGGCTGTCCCACATTTTGTGCAGTTCATCCCAGCCCTTATCAAGACCCTCCAGCCTCTGCTCCAGCTGCTGGTACTGAGGATCATCTTCTTGGCCCTGAATGACTGCTGCTCCCGTGTCCCTCACACGATGGTAGTCTTCCTCGTGGCCATCCATATCATCCCTCACAGCATCATGGAGACTCAGAAACTGCTCAGTCTCTGGTAAACCATCAGGCATATCTTCAGATGCAACAGCTTTCTGTGTCTTGAACAGCCAGGCTTGAAAATCATCCATGTCCTGTAGGAAGGTCTGCAGCTTGCTGACTTCCCCAAGAGAGTCTGCGCGGTCTTTCAGGGTATGTTTCAAGGAGTTCCAGGCTGCGTCCAACTCTTCCTGTCTGACAAGTATATCAGAAGCATTTTCTGGTTGTTCCTTCACAAGCTTCTGGGCCTCATCATGCAGGAAATCCAACTTATCTTGGATGGCAGCGAGGTCTCTTTCCATGCCAAAGAGCTTCCTCTGAATGGTAATGACTGCAGCCAGGTCATTTCCAAGGTCCTGTGTAGACTCAATCACTCGTGTCTTCTCTTTTATCCATGACTCTGTTTCATCACATTCAAGATCATAGTTATGTAGGCTGAGGGCTGAATCCACTTTACGTTTCTTATCCTCCACCATTGCTTTAAAAGCTTCCCACCTATGAGAAAAGAAAAAAGGAACATTACAAACCAATTCTAAAGTATTTTGAATTAAACTGGCATTCATATCCAGGATTATAACTCGTACCTCTTATTGAGACGAATTTGACAGTCTTTCACTTGTTTTGTTTGTGGATGTCTGCTGTCTTCCAGTTGCTTGGCTGCTTTATTGACGTTATCGACCCGAGCCTGCATATTACCCATTTCTTGAGCAAGAATGCTTAGCCTACCAACAAACAGAACAGAATTTTATGAAAGTGGCATAAATTGGAATAGTATCCCAGTTTAGGAAACACAATTACAGTAATGTCCCTGGGTTCATAAAACCAATAGCCATACCTGTTTTGTACAACTTCTAGATCTTCCAAATTCTCAGGTGTCTCTAGCCCAACCAGCCAGGTCTCCTTCTGGCCCATCCAGAGTTCGCAAGCATCCGTCTCACTGAAGATAGTGTAAAGAGCCATGGTGTCATCCAGTTTCTTCTGCCTCAGGTCTGAGAGGGTCAGAAGCTCAATATACATATCCCGGATATCATTCAAACGCCCCTGGATGTCTGGTGTGTTCCTTAATTCCTCAGGAAGTGCATTGGCCTGTTTGGATAGAGCATCAATGGTGGCACCATTCTTAGCGGCTTCATCTCTTAAGTCACGATGTTTCTTAAGAAGTCGCTTGGTAGTGTATTCATCATGCCCAATGTCGTCACTGCTCATCTGCCGCATAGCATCAACCAGCCAGGCCTTGAGGTCATCAGCATCACCCTGAAACTGGAAGAAGCGTTGGGTGTCTTGCAGATTCTGTTTACGGAAGGTGGCCAGGTCCTCCAGCTGCTGCCACTGTCTTTGCACATCATCCATGCGCTGCTGCACTTTGGGGGAACCTAAGTGCTTGGCCTGAATCATGCTCTCTCCCTCGTCCATCACCTGCTTCAAGCTGTCCCGCCTGGCAGCAAGCTCATCCTCAAAGACGCTGTGTTTGCTCTGCAGTACCAGCACACTGGTCAGGTCCTTACCATAGTCAAGAGAGGAGAAAATGTGCTCCTTTTCCCGAATCCAGCTCTCCAGCTCTGCAATTTCACATAAAAAGTTCCAAAGCCGTCGTGACTGCTCAAGACGGGCTTTCCTTTGAGCTGCCAGAGCACACAACTCCTGGTAGCACAGGTCCAAGTGCCCTACCCGATCACGGATCACTTGTGGGTCGCATGGTTTATAACCTTGACAATTAAGAGCAGAAAAGTAAAATAACAATGAATCGTGTGTAAAGATTACAGAGACTACTTCACACCAACATCACCAAAACAGCTACTGTAAGTACATAAGGGTTTAACTGTACTTACTATCACCATTGGCAAATTTAAGAGCAGCTGCATTGGCTGATCGTACTCTTCCTGCCTGCACCGCTATATCAGCCTCTACCAACGCATGTTTCTGCAACAAGTCTTCCACTTCCAATAACTGTTTTCCAAAGTCTGGAGACAAGAGTCGGTTCTGAAGAACAATAGTTTAAATTATTCTTTTTTGCTTCAATTACACGAGTTGCAATGCAACCATAATATTAGGATAATATAAATTAATTCGTATAAATCAAGCACGCTATTCACTATTCCTACTGTACCTTCATTTCATCCATCCAGCTGATGATGTAGAGCATCTCCTGGAATATACTCTGAAGGGTGAGATTCTTGTCTAGACGACTTCTGCGAGCTTTCAAGAGCTCCTGCAGGTAGTCCCACAGCCTCAAGATATTGTCTTTTCTAGCATCAATGCGTTTAGCATCATGATATCGTTCTGCTTCCAGTTCTTTAGACAGGGCCACCAGCGCCTGAACGCGTTCTTCATATGCAGCAATGTCTGTCTCAATGGCATCATGTTTCTTCTTAGCTGCCTCCACTGCTGTTAAGTCACAGCCAAAGTTGTCCTTCACAGTAGAAAGCAAGCAAAATAATGACCATTAATTTTAAACCTCAGGTGTTGCAACCATGAAAAGATGGGTATCTATATAAAGGCTCTCTTCACATTTCATCTTACAGATGACAGAAGCTGTGGAAAGCTAGATACCTGTGAAACTAGTCTCTGATTTTCTAGAAGCCAGGTCTCTCTCATGGCTGCCTTCCTGTCAAAGCGACGAGCCATCTGCTCCAGCTTCTCCTGCCTAACAAGTTCATCTCTCAGGACCCGCTCACGGTCGTGTTCTGCCTTTTCCAACCGCTCCCATGCCTGAGAACAAGGGCGCGCACACACACACACACACACACACACAGACAGATGTGGTTTTGCAGATGTACATTTACCAACAGAAAAGCAAATAGGTTCTATTGTAAAGTAATATAGGAACATTGACTCATTGATGTATTTTAGTTACAGTATTTCCTGGGTCCAACCATATTTGCAGGATGTCACTAGGCCTGTCACGATAACAAATTTTGCTGGACGATAAATTGTCCAAGAAATTATTGCGATAAACGATAATATTGTCGATCTGAGACCATTTACATCTAATATAATGATAATGGCATAATAATGCAGGTATTAAATAAATAAATTTATTCCTTAAATAATTCCTAAAAAGTTGACAGTTCTTCGCGATCTCACACATCTATTATCAATGAAGCTGACTGTACAATTAATCTTTCATAATATCCACACTTTGTTTGTTATAATTAGAGGATTTGCCAGCATACAGAATTCAGCACTGAACAAAAAGTCCGTTTTGAGCGGTGAGGAGAGTCTATCTTAAATGCTTCTGATTGGCCATTGCGTTCAAGAAATCAACACGTATGTCTGTGATTGGCTACATCGCTCAACGCTGCAAAACTCTGGCCTGTAAATCGTTTCTATATTGTTTTAGTTGTTCTTGTAGAATAAAAATCTATTAGTTTTTATATGTTTTATTAATAGATATTTCTAGTTTGCGGGAGTCCCGCGAATCGTTTTATTCTCCCGCAACCCGCACACACAGAGTGAGTGCATTACCGCCTGCGCTCGCACTCGGCCATCAAATCTAGTGCCGCGTCGCACTCTATTGCATTGGGAGTGCACGTCTCTAGATCAAGGGCCCGGCCCGGGTCAAGTTCGGGCTCGGGAAGATAATCTAAGCTCTAGTTCACGCTAAGGAACCGAGAGTCGTCATCCAGTCTCTTTGGTAGAGAGAGAGAGAGACGAGGAAAACAAACAAGCATGCAAATGGAAATTATCGCGGCCGGAAAAATTATCGAGCTCATTTTTTTTATCGTGCGATTAATTGATTTATCGACTATCGCGACAGGCCTAGATGTCACCTTTATCACAATAAAATCACAGTTGTATATTTCTGTTTCCAAGTTCAAAGTCTGATTTTGAGTGGCATTAGATTGCACTTTCCCTAATTGGAGGTTGGAAGTTCATACTTTATGAGTTGCAGCATTAATCTTAGCGTCTCACCTTGTTGATATCTGACACCAGTGCACCCTCTTTGGGTGTGTAGACTCTCTGATTGTTGGCCCTCATTCTGCTCTGGATGGTAAACAGCAGTACTTCCAAGTTACCTTTCTCCTGAAACCTGAAGAGTAAAAGTTTAAAAAGAAATTAAAGTTGGATGCTTAACAGTTCAACAAAAAAGAGACATTTGTTCATAAATATCCTGAATTACTTAGGTGGTTTCTCCACGGTACGGTAAGAGTTGAAAGCCTGCAGTTGCTGTTGGACACCTGTAAGGGAGTTAGCAAGCTTGCGGTTGTTCAGCACAATGATGGTTTGCTCAATCCATATTAGCAGGTCTGATGACAATGTCTCATACTTCTCAATCATCTTCTCTGTTTCAATGGCCTGGTCCAGCACCTGGAGAATATGAGTATAAATTAATACAAATGTAACACATATTCTCATGGGAATGGACAGGCTCATATTTTGCACCTTCCCGACTCGCTTGCCCTCAACTGCCAGAGCTTTCATCTTAGAGAAGTAGTGGTAAAATGCAACAACGTATGTGATTATGGACTTCTCATCTGGGTTCTCAGTGAACACATCTGCAAAAAATACAATATGAAAATGTTATCTATCTTCATAATGGGAGGATAATTATTATAAGTTTGACTTAATAGTCAAAAGGTGTTACTTGCCTTCTGGGTCCAGGAGCTTGGTGACACCAAGTTTTTGTTCAGCTACGTTAAAAGCCTGCTGAAGGTTGTGAGTGGGGTTGGACCTCTGTAGATTGCCATATTCCAGCAGATCTGGCCTGATGGAGGGAAATAAGAATACAAAAGTATGGAGAGGAGAGATATTTGGTTTATATTTATATATTTTTTATTGATAGAATAGTATAAAGAAGGCAAGGCAAGAGGGGAGAACAGGATAAGTTTAATTTCTCAAGTGGTTGTTAATTTATTGCTCAGGTGGTTTAATTGAGTTTTTAGTTATGTTTCATTTACGTGTCAACATTTTGTTACCTGTAAAACTAGTCTTTGAGGAACTTGTTCAATGAATAAAAGAAACAGTTGACATCCATATGATTGTGTCATTGCATCTCTCCTAACCACTTAGCAATGTGTTTGATTTTGATCTTTTCTCTTGATATTTATCACCTGTGTTTGTGAATGAGAGCATTGAAAGCCATGCCGTCTTTCCAGCTTGTGGTGAAATTAGTGATGTTTACATTGGGATACCTGCAGATACAAAATAGTATCAGACAAATCAATCTACAAACACATAATACAAATAGAGTATTTGCTGTCAAATTCATTACTACTAAAATACAACAATTGTTGTACTACCCTGCAGTCTTCATCTGGCACCAGAGGAGCAGTGCATCTTTGGCAGAGCGGGTCTCTAGCCGGCCTGTCTGGTCAGCTTGTCCTGTCTCTACTATAATGTCTTGAATCTGTATGCACACGAGGAAAAAAAGAACAAAAACTTAAATAAATCTCACTTAAGCTATTTTCATACCGTATTCCTGTCAACTAGACATACCTTCTGTTTTAAAGCTTTTAAAAGCATTAATAATAAAACTGTAAACTCTAACATTATTTAATGTACTCTAAATTAGCTAGAAGAGCTACTGTAATACGGATCTTGGATCCATTCTTGGATATGCAGAGGCATTGTTACTTTATTTAGATCAGGACTTTTTATGTCTCAATAGTTTGTACTTGCTGTGGGAACCAGGCAGAATAAAGAGCAGTCAAAAATTCCCATTCCGGTCTGTTTCTTTTCATTTTTGAGGATCTGAATTATGTAGCAGACTACATTGTTTGAAGTGGCTTGGTTAAAAATATCCTGCTATCAAACTGAGAGATTAAAAATAAATATAAGCTTTTCCAATCAGCCAAATAAATGTAAGCATTTTCCATCAGCATAAGACACAATACAAAAACCCTGCTGTAGGTCTGGATCAGAAAGTTTGGATTTTTCTGTATGTTTTATAGCCAGTGCAATGTTATATGATAGTTTTAATATCTTTATTCCTTGTTATTCAGTTTAAACCATACTTAGATGCACAGAATAAATAAAGCGGATCAGAATGATGGTCTGACCTGGAAACGAAGAATGATGGTCCAGATGAGCCCCAGGATGAGCCGGTGATTCCCATCTACAATATCATGTGATCCCATGTTCTCTAAGTGCACCCTCTGCTCCTTTAGAAACTGTAGAGCTTTATCCACATTCTCCAGACAGTGGATGCGCATTCGGCCCTTGGTCGGCTTGGGCTGAATGGTGGAAAGATGGGGAATCAAAGATATTACTGGAATGACATCAGTGGTGTTGTCAATTCAAGGTTACACACTAAACACACTCACCAGTCTCTCCCCTGAAAGAACTTCCAGTAGTCTGATGAGCATTCTTCCATCCCGCAGGTCTAGATAGAGATCTGAGATTCGGCAGCTGACTCTGGCTAATATGGAATTCACCCATTTTGTAAAAGTCTTCTTCTGGACAGCTTCTCGCTCATCTGGTTTTGACAGCAAGAGAAGAACATTCAGCTATTCTGATGTGGTCTGGTACTTTCACTTCTGATGTTTTATTTGCATCGAAAATGGTCCCACTTTATATTAAGTGGCTTTAAGTACTATGTACTTACATCGAAAAATAAGTACAATGTACTTATTGTGTTGATGTTGTATTGTAAAACACTTTTGCTGCTGTTGAGGTGTGATACGGGTAAGGTTAGGGTCAGGTGTGTGTGATACGGGTAAGGTTAGGGTCAGGTGTGTGTGATACGGGTAAGGTTTGGGTCAGGTGTGTGTGATACGGGTAAGGTTAGGGTCAGGTGTGTGTGATACGGGTAAGGTTAGGGTCAGGTGTGTGTGATACGGGTAAGGTTTGGGTCAGGTGTGTGTGATACGGGTAAGGTTAGGGTCAGGTGTGTGTGATACGGGTAAGGTTAGGGTCAGGTGTGTGTGATACGGGTAAGGTTAGGGTCAGGTGTGTGTGATACGGGTAAGGTTAGGGTCAGGTGTGTGTGATACGGGTAAGGTTTGGGTCAGGTGTGTGTGATACGGGTAAGGTTAGGGTCAGGTGTGTGTGATACGGGTAAGGTTAGGGTCAGGTGTGTGTGATACGGGTAAGGTTAGGGTCAGGTGTGTGTGATACGGGTATGGTTAGGGTCAGGTGTGTGTGATACGGGTAAGGTTAGGGTCAGGTGTTTGTGATACGGGTAAGGTTAGGGTCAGGTGTGTGTGATACGGGTAAGGTTAGGGTCAGGTGTGTGTGATACGGGTAAGGTTAGGGTCAGGTGTGTGTGATACGGTTAAGGTCAGGGTCAGGTGTGTGTGATATGGGTAAGGTTAGGGTCAGGTGTGGTGGTATGGGCCGGTTTAAGGGTGGGTTAAGGTGTAAGGGAAGGGTCAACTGTAATTACAAATGTAATTACATAAAATTAATTACAGCTGTAATTACATGCAGGTATTTTCAAAATATAAGTACAATGTAAAAACATGTATGTACACAATAAGTCCATTGTATCAAATTATTAATTTCAATGTAAGTACATAGTACTTAAAGCCACTTAATATAAAGTGGGACTACTTTTAGGACCAATAAGAATTTTCACTGTGATGGCAATTAAGCATATTTCCACTAAATTATCATAATAAAAGTCATCCTATTCAGACACAGTATTTAATTTCTTAATATCAGCTTAAATTCAGTACAATAAATATCATGATGTATGCTTACAAATGTAATTTACAAATGCTAAAAAAAAAAAATCTGATCACTGTAAATGCTCTTAATTGTTAGTGCGTCAATTAGTACTGAAAATAATGTCACAATGTAAACAATCTTAATGGTCCTAAAAAATAGGCTTAATTTTCATGCTTTTGGAGTGAAATTAGACCTTTCTTGACAGTTTTCAAGAGATTCACCCTTTTAGATTGGGAATGGATATACAATATAAGGAATATGTAGAGTAAAATAGGTATAAAGTAAAAAGACAGCTCACATTGACACAATTATACAGATACTTCCTCAAATAAAGTACAATCTATGTATATGTATTCTTCATAGTGTATAGGCCTATATCCATGTGTTTTCCCTGAGCAAGTCTTCTGCAGTGCCACGTTTATTTAAGATTCTACCACAAAAAGAACAAAAATGTGCATTCTTAATGATGTGTTTTTATAAATGATTCAGATCCTATGGCTGCAGAAAACTGGAAGGATGGAGGGATGTAAATGACAAAAAGAGAGAGGTAGAAAAAATAGAGTGAGTGGAAGGGAGAAAAAGACGAAAGGAAAAACATTAGGATTTGAAGTGGGTGGAGAGTGGAAAGGATGCATTATTTTAAGCCTATCTAGAAACATTAACTTGCCATTTATGCTTAAACTACAGATAAACAGTTCAGTATCATAGTTAGGGATTATTTGTCACTTATGGCTTTGTTCTGCCAACATATATTTCGGTTTTGCACTATCATACAAACATCCAATTAAAAGACACAAAATGTTAGTTTAATACAGTGTAGTACTTGAGACCAGACTCGAGTCCAAGACCATATTTTCAATATCTTAGTCTTGTCGTGGACTTGTCGTGACTTGAACTTGAGACGATTCAAGTACTATAACACTGGATACATTTGTTTTCTGTGCCGACTCGTCTATATGATCTGCTCTGTGCTATTGTGTCTCTGGACCAGTGTGTGTGTGTGTGTGTGTGTGTGTGTGTGTGTGTGTGTGTGTGTGTGTGCTGCGGAGATTCGTGTGGCACTGACACAAAACTAGGCTTCATTCACCCCAAAGGAAAGAATATTTACACTGTCTAAATCATTCAGACCTTCCAATGGTCCCTGTGTTGACTCAGGGTGCTTTCACATCTGTAGTTTGGTTCATTTGGTCCGGACTAAGGGCGAAAAATTATACTTTGTATCATTTTCAGGCGTTTTGGTTCCTTTTCACACCACACTGATTGCTCTGGTCCAAATCAGACGAAGAGTTGATGAAACGAACCAAAATGCAGTCACGTGACAACATCCACATCACTCGTTGGCCAGAGGTAACTGCACTTTGATTGGTCAGAATTAACGTGCGGGAAAATTCCAGAGCTCCCGGAAGTTAACAAAGAGGAGGAAAACCCAAGCGTGTAATCCATCAGCCGGAAACTGAAGCCTCGCGGGGGCCGCCATTGTAGCAGAACTTCACCTGCTGTTAGCATTGCATTGACTCCCATTCATTTTGGCATCACTTTGACAGCGAATAACTTTACATTTGAGGCGTCCAAAGACTTCATTTGTCCATTATTTATTTCTAAAGAAACACGACAATGTATAAAAGGCTCCATTACTTTGTATCTTACGTTATGGCCCCGTAGAAGCCGTTTTTGTAAAAATAGGCTAACGATTGCGTCATAACCACGCGACTCTGTGTCGCACAGTAGAGAAATTAACGTATAGACAGGAGGAGAAGCTCGCAGGCAATCTTTTACTGTCTATGAGGCAATCGGGGGGACATAGAGGCATAAAGTCAAGGGAGAACCCATAGATAGAGAGTCCATAAAAGCAACAGGACAAAATATTTCAACAACGTTTTTGAGGAATTAGGTGATTCAGATTTGACTTGGCACAGCTACTAGAAGATTTACAACTGTCAGACTGTCAGCTCAGTTTGAGTCTGCGCAGTCGCTCAGCCATCAGGAAGTGAGTGCTCTAATCAGGCTTCAGTTCTCTCCGTTGAAATCAAGGGGGTCACCGTGTCCATTTCTTTTACTGTCTATGGGAAAATCCGGCAGACAGCTTTTTACTATGGAGAGACGACTGCGTGGGCTGATTGTATCCCTGGTCATAGTGTATTATATAGTTTGTCTACACCACTTTAGGCAAATTTCTATGATGCTCCGCAACTCCTCAGAACTCAACGTTTGTCCGCCAGCTGCCATCCTAGTGCAAACTGTCATCAAACATTAGTCCTCATCCCATAATGCACAGCGCAGCTGACTACGGCAGCTGGTTTAGTCCAAAAATGCGCAGTTCTTTGGCATTTGGGTCTGTTCGAGGTCGGATCACGTTCTCACCACAAACGAACCGCTCCAGAGTTCGTTTGAAAGCGTACGCTTGTTTGGTCCACTTTTGGTGCGCACCTGAGTGCGATTGCTGCTTTCACACCAGCCCAAACGAACCGCACCAAGGGGGAAAACGAACTCTAATGCGATTCAACCAAACTAAATGAGGCAGGTGTGAAAGCACCCTCAGACTCGGCCCTCTTCTGGTCTCGGCCTCGAGTCAGATTCAACCTACTCAGGTCTCGGCCTGGACTTGGACTAAATGAACTGGTCTCGTCTACACCTTGAAGTTTTTCCATATCCTCTGAACGGAAAAACTACAATGTGGAAGCATGTTTCCTCCATCTGGATCACAAAGCAATGAAAAAATAATAATCCTTCAAATGTGTGTCAAGATGGTGTAAATACAGCATCTACTAGCCAGGGCTAACAGGCCATGTTAACCAGGGGCGGAGTGGCAATCGGGAGAGTCGGGACTTTTCCCTGTGGGCCGGTAGTGTTTCGAGGCTGCGAGGACTGGTCTGATAATAGTTACATTGCAAGTTCTTAGCAACACCATCCGGCGGCCTGGTGTCAAACTGTGCAGCCTCTCAACCCGTAAATAAATGCATCGGTCCGCATGTTTTGTTTGAGTTCTTAAATGGTCTAGAGGTCGATCTTTTGCCAAGCGTGTCAGAGGTTACGGGTGCTAATCCACACTCGTATAGTTTTTTTTTCTCTCTCATCAAAACTGAATATGTTCATCAGTGGTTCCTGTCTATATCAAGCAGGGACACGTTTGTGTGCATTTTATTTTGTGATTTCACCGGATCCATGACACTGATCGCCGCGGCAACGAGCGCTCAGCTTGAGTTAAAAAACAACACATTTTAGTGCTAGATCTCTTATCTAATAGCGAACTAAATGAATGCTCTGCTAGTTAACTGGAGATGTTTTATTTATTTGTATTAGGTATCACCATGCCTCAATGTTTCAAAAAGTGGTGGGGGACAATATCGATCCTGAGAAAAAGTGGTGGGACACGACTTCACTGGATCTAAACAAATCAATCTAACCATAGATGTGACCAGTAGTGGTGGCTTTCTTAATCTATTTAAAATAATTTTGCAAGGGTTCCCCCCCCCCCGGCCGGTGGTCTACGAAATATACCGGTAGATTTTTTGGTTCCACTCCGCCCCTGATGTTAACCAGCCAAAGCTTGACTTAAGGGGTTACACAGAAAAAAAAGAAATTATTAAGGGTCAGGTCGGGTAGGAAAAGCTCTCTAAAGTACCAGCTGTACAGTTTCACTTTTTAAAGTGCAATTTACCATGTTCCAGAGTTAGTAAATCTCCAGATGTGCTAAAGCATAATAAGAGAGCAAAGCCCGGCAACACTACATATTTCATGACCAAACTGCTGCCAAATGATTCCTCTTCCTGTTCACACTTTGTACAGCAGGACTGCAATCTAACCTCTACTAAATGATTCTCTCTTCCTCTCCATTAGAACAGCAGTGAGTCTAAATAGAGTTTGCCTGGATCCTGCTGATCTCTGATATTCTCTCTAGCTCACACGAAAGGTCTGTGAAATATTTATATTGATGGATTTTCCCTGTACACAACAAGCTAGTGTGATGGAAGGACACATAGAAGCAATAGATTTAAATGCAACTTAAGTGGCGCTTGTCCGTGTAAAACCTGCAGCCATGATGTAATCATTTTGAGTGGTCTTTATGATGTTCTTGTCTTTAGATATGGCTCAAATCCGTCCTTCAATCTAAATAAGATTTTCCCACCCATTTTTATCGTCCATCAGGCAAAAAGCCGCTCAATTTTAGGGTGCTTTATTTCTAATAATTGCAATTTTATATTCAGTTGTGACTATATTTCACAATTACTACTTTATATCTCACAGTGCAAGTTCTTTATTTAACTTTATGTCTTATTTTAAACTTTATCTCACAGTTACTTTATTTTTTTTACTCTAAAATGGGTTTCCATAAAACACTGTAACCCTAAGTATGAGCAAAAATATGAGAATAGTATTCAAATTATAGTGCATGTTTTTTTTTAAATCCATCCCTATGCATTCATATAATGCATCTATTATCTATTAGGGATAGATAAGGGGAAAAAAAACAATCTCTCTGAACTACACTCTTTCTGTTTCACAGCATTAAAGAACTCTCTCATTAGAGAGAAACAGTAAGCTCAGTTTTACACAAATTAACAGTGACAGTCAACTTCTTCTAAAAATAAACAGCGCTGAATAAGTGAAGTAAGAGACCTCGATGATGAAAACCCCAAATCACAGAAAGGCATAGACAAAGAAAACATATTCCTGTGAGGCAAGAATAGCAGAAGACAAGAAGTAGATGGTGGTTAGTCTGCCAATGTACCAATCACTTTGTCATTCAGCAAGAATTCAAAAGATTGATGGAGGGACAAGTAGTATTTTTTGCACTGAATGGTCTTTTTATGAGTTTGTCAAATAAATATTTAGAGGTAACACTGTGAGCAATTGGGCATATATACAGCATAAATAATTAAATTAATAAATACTGCACATAAAAAAACAAAACCAGGTTTCAGTTCCTACAGCGGCCAATAGAATACAATCTAGCATACCACCTTAAAGCCCTTCCCATACTCTTCTCCGGATCTCTACCTAATTCAACAATTCCCCAGTGGCGTAGTAAAGGGGTTTGTCGGGAATGCTCCCTCTTTGAGGGGGGAGGAAAACCCTCCACCAGGACACTACCTTGCAGTTGTCTGAAGCGCCCATCCAGGATAGAGTTGTTGAAGCAAATGTTGGAAGCACTGTAGCTCAGCCAGCGTGCTCGTCTCATACTCCGGGACGGGGACAGCGGGCAAGATGGTGAGGCCCGTGGAGGTGAGGGCCGATGGCCCTTCGGGGTGCATGAGGAAGAGGATGAGGTTGATGAGACTGGAGTGAAAGTCATGGGCGCTACTTTAGGTGTGATGCCCAGTAAAGATCCATTCCTCTCTGGCAAGTGCTCCGGTTCACGATTGTGGGGACTGTTGGTTTTGGCCCCTCTCCTGCTCTGGGCCCTATAAACTGGTGGGGTGCTCCTGCTCCGGCTGCCTGGTGCATTGGTCCGGGTTGGGACTTCTTTCACCGTGGTATAATGTCGGCTGCTGACCTCCCGGACGACTGGGGTAGGGCGGATCGGTATGGTCTCTCGGCTGGTCTTCAAGCTGAGTTTGACCTCCCTCAGCCGGGTCTGGCTCACGGGCACCGCGCGACACAAACAGGGGCTGCTCATCCTCTTCACGTTAAATCAAAACGCACAGCCGAGAAAGAACGAGACAAACAGGACACTCTTCTTCCCTCCTTCTGTCTCGAGTTCTGTTATCTTCTCCCGTCCTATTGCCCTCCCTCCCTCCCTCTCTCTCTTTCTCCTTCCCTCCCTTACTCACTCTTCACTTAGCAATGATGCTGTTATGCCTCTCCCCAGTAGCCCAGCACCCCAGCCATGCATATAATATGCCCCCGTTCCTGACTGCCCCGTAACACACACTCAAACACACTCATCTAAAATGTCTTCTAATGGGCGTATGCGTGTGTTGATTTGTGTTACAAATACAATGTGATGTCAGACTGCAAGTGCGTGCATAAGCAGTTTTGGCCCTGATGTAAATACCAACTACAAATGTATTAATGACTGTGTACTCAAAGTGTACTTAGTATACTCAGAGGGATTCGTGTCTGTTCAAAGGCTGTAAATCAAAGGTGAAGAATGGGAACCACTCCTCTCTCTCTCTCTTGCTCGCCCCCACTTTTTAACTCTCTCTAATTGCATTACAGAAAGAGCAGAGCACCGACGCACCAACAGAACACATCACACCAGCCCTGGCTCAGCAACATACACTTGACTTAAAGAAGCAGGCCTGAATTCAAGTTCACCATCACTAATGCATTTCAAACAAAAAGACTCGTAGCCTTAAACAACTGTGCATAATCCATTCTCACAAAACTCTTTCACTAATTGAACAAATGTACTTACATATTAAATAAAAGGCCATTTAAGTGTACTTGAAGAGAGTACACTTTCATGACTGTTTTTTTACACACTCAAGTGCACTTCGTAATAATGTTAAATTTTAATGTTAATGTTATTTTAAATGTGCTAAATTGCAACTTCCTTATTACAAAATACATGACTTACAAGCTTCAATAGAAAATACATTTTATTATATTAAAATAGATTTTAGCTTACCAAAAATATTTGCACATTCCCCTTTGTATATTTCAAATACAAAAGAAGTAATTATGAAAATATATAGATGTACTTAATTGGGGAAAAATAAACACTCTAACATTGCATTTGATACAAATGTAGACTATAATACAAATATTTTTGTTGTTAAATTCAGTCATTGATTTATGCCTTTTTAATCCATCCATTCTCCAAACTGCATGTCCTGCTTTTTATTGTTTTTGGGAGGGGGGGGGGGTATACTGTACATGCTCCTTAATGTAAAATGCAACTCTTTGACATCTCATACCTCAAGAAAAGTATTCTGTTACAGTGGATATTAAGTGTCCCAAATTGGATGCAAAACATTACATTGGACATGTGTTCTTGCTATTTAGATGCATGTAACAAAATCTGGTCTGCACTAAATGAACTGGTTTAAAGTGTTAATGCAGCCATAGAGGTCTTTGTGGAAGGCTCTTTTGACTTAGCAACCTCCCAACAATGTCCCAGAAACCACTCACAACACCAAAGCAACCACATACTGTAGCAAAACACCCTGGCATTATAAAGCATTTTCTTCAGGAAAAAAAAATATAATAGTGTACTGTCACTAGGGTTGCCAACTGTCCCGAATTAGCCGGGACGTCCCGTATTTTGGGCCTAATTAATTTATTACACTCACGCGCATCAGACCATTCGAATAACAAACTCTAAATTGAGAATTAGCCTAATTATTCTTTTGGGACAAATCATTGTTTGATTTGCGAACAGAATCCTCTGCTGTCTGGTCGCTCCCGGTTTGATCCGGACTCGCGCTAACGGCAAATCCCTTTCACTGTCCAGCCGGGTTTTGATTTTGGCAAATCAGTTTTGGTGAATTCAAACAACGTGATTATTGTAACATCCAGCCACGCAAGAAAACATGAAATCTTCCTGAGGGAATAATATGCTGATGTGATTTGCTGCCCAAGAAACAAAACATTTCTGATTATTATTAATGTTTTTTTTTTTTTTTTTTTTAAGTCAGGATTCTTTGATGAATAGAAGGTTCAAAGTAGATTTTCAAAGCACTTGTAACATTATAAATGTCTTCACTGTCACTTTTGATTAGTTTAATGCGTCCTTGCTGAATAAAAGTAGGCTATTACTTTCTTTACTTTCTTTAAAATGTAGTGTATAATGTTATAAAAGCTTTCTATTTCAGATAAATGCTATTATTTTGAACTATACGGTTTGTTTAATGTGACTTTTTTGTGTGACCTTAAAATTTGTTTTAGAATTAAATTGTACATAAATAGGTTAAGCAAAACAAATGTGTTATGTCTGAGAACCTTTTAAACACATACGAACCTGAAATGACATATAGCTAGCCTACTGTGTGATACAGTACAAATATTTTGAGTGTCCCTTATTTTCCTGTAAAGAACCACGATTGTCCCGCATTTTTCTTTTCTGAAGTTGGCAACCCTAACTGTCACTCAAACAATTTTCATATGTCATGTGTGGATTACCTAGTCCCTGGAAAGGAGCTTGTAAGTGTGGTCATGAAATCACTATTTAAAACCTGCTGTTTCTGAGAGCAACAGACCCCACAGGTGTGCCTAAAATGACAAGCTCCTGCAGTTATTACAGAGATCTAAGCTATGG
Source organism: Gila orcuttii (assembly GCA_026230005.1). Classification (NCBI taxonomy): domain Eukaryota; kingdom Metazoa; phylum Chordata; class Actinopteri; order Cypriniformes; family Leuciscidae; genus Gila; species Gila orcuttii. Next base: position 43,089,412 of record JAPDVR010000013.1, on the reverse strand, counting down.
GCACAGACGGGCAGGGCAGCTGTCCAGCTCAGTCATACAGAGGCATGCTGGGTATGTCCATATGATCCTGGCTGGTCAGGGGGGCTGGAGAGGATAGGGTTCAGCTGCTTGTATGTCTGTAAATGCATTTGCACATTTGTGTGCCTCTGTATATCTAAACCACATGTGGCCATTTTTCTGTCACCTGAGACGACTCACCTGCAAGAGCTTTAATGCGCGAGCGCTCAAAGAGTCTGGCCGAGCTGTTGTCGTTGTCAAGCTCTTCATCAGATAGTTCGAAGCGGGTGTTGATGCGGCTGTACTGTTGAGTGATTTCAGCATTGTCAAAGTCTGTTGTGGAGGTCATAGTTGCCATCGAGAAGCAGAGGAATGAGAGGGACCAAACACCTCAGCGTGCCACACGAACACAAGACAGTGGAATGCCAGAGATGGATGATCTGAAAGGAGAAAGAGATGGAGGAGGAGTTTAACTGGACATTTCACTTCAAAAAAGACATTGCACTGATAACTGGTATATTTTTGCATCTCACTATATTATTTAGACATGCAATACTCGTTCCTAAGGGGCGATTCACACAGAAACACATTCTGAGACATTGCAAAAGCGCATCCTGTGTGCACAGCCCCTCGATGTGTCCCACACATTCTCAAATACACTCTCAGCACATATTATGATTATAAAAGCCTATTCATATACAGTGGGGTCCAAAAGTCAGAGAACCCTCAGTAATTGTAAATGAAAGTAGAGAGTGCAACAGTGCCTGCCCACTTTTTCAGAGATGTTGTTTTTTCCATTAATTATTCTGATAGGGATTTAAAAAAAACAAATTATCTTCATTAAAGCATTTTAAGCCATGAACCACACCAACCAGCTACGAGGTGAATCATAACATTGCAAACTTTTGATTTGAAGCAAAAGTATTTGAAAATCAGACAAAAATACAAAGGCACAAGACACTGTGTACTTAACGGCTTTAGTGAGGGAAAGAACTACAATCCCTTGAAGCATTGGAAATAGCATTACCGAATTAAAAATGATGTAGAAATATAAAACTACTTGTTCAAAAATTTTGATTATATCTATAACATTATATTTTAAGATATAAATGCAAATATTTATTCGCAGTGCTTCATGGGAGTGGGCGGGGCTAAAGAGCACTTTTGGCGCGGTTTGCTTGTTCCGACTCTGATTGGAGGAATTTTCTGTACAGCATCATGGGTAATGAAGTTTTTCACCACAAATTCCACTGTTAAACACGGTAATTTAAAAAAAAAGTTGGAATAAGGCAGGCTCATGGCTTCAACAGAAGCAAATACCATCGATTAACAACCTCGTAGCTCACAGTACATAGATATATACACTAGAATGGGCCTTGGCTACGGTAGTTCATTGGAACGAATGCGTCAATAGAGCCGCCATCATGGAACAGGGGAGCGCCTCCTCTTTAACCCCTTCAGACCTGAATTATGTTTTAAGTTTCTGAAAAATATAAAAGTACATTTTCCCAGCTCATGAGGCTTCTATAAATGAGACCAAATAAAAAAAAATGTTTGGCTTTAATATTTTTTTTTTTGTCCATTTCAATGGACATCAGGTCAAGACAGGTGTACTTCACAAAAATGTACCAACATAAAATTAAATAATAAACATAAAAATTGTTAGTATATACTTAAAGCTTTTTCTCAAGGTCAAAAACTTTTCAACAGTTTACCATTTCAACTTTAATTTTGAGGTTTTTGTTTTACAGATTGCACATTGTTTGTAACAAACTAAATATCTTAGAATCAATCAATATGGTCATGTTAGGGTCATTTTCTTTGCACATCTTTCTTTTTTTAGATCAAAAACATTACAATATTGAACATTACAATATTTCAACTTTTATTGTAAGGTTTTTGCTTTATAGATCACACATTTGTTTATTCATAACAAAATAAACCTAGGAATCAATCAATGCATTCATGTTAGAGTAATTTCCTATGTGTGTCTTTGAAACAATTTCTCTGTTAACGATTTTCTTGTATTGTTACAGTACATTACTAGCAGCACGGTTGCCAGCAAGTTACTGTATTTTGATTTCCAGTAACTGTACTGTAATTCACTTTACAGTACACAAGATCAGTACTGTAAACTACCAAATAGTAGCCTACTTTACTGTATTTTTACTGTATTTCGTCATTTGTTCTGCTTTTGCTGTAATTAATTATATGGTATTGTACTGTAGTATCTATATTGATACATTACTGCTAAATATTATTATAATTTTCTAAATAATTACTAATAATGATAATATTATATCATAATAATATAATATGTAGTTATAAGGAATAGGCTATAGTAGGAAAAAATATTATAGAAGTCAATGGCTACTGTCAACTGTCTAGTTATCGACATTCTTTAAAATATCTTCATTTGTCTTCAGCAGAATAAAGAAACTCATACAGATTAAGAAAAACATGAGGATGAGTAAGTAATGACAAATATAATTTTTGGGTGTACTATACCGATAAAGGGATAGTTCACCCAAAAATTAAAATTAGCCCATGATTTACTCACCCTCAAGCCACCCTAGGTGTGTATGACATCGTTCTTCTTTCAGACGAACACAGTCGGAGTTATATTAAAAAATGTCCTGGCTTCCAAGCTTTATAATGGCAGTGAATGGTTGTTTCTGTTTTGAAAGCCCATAAAAGTGCATCCATCCATGATAAAAGTGCTCCATGCGGCTCTGGGGGGTAAATAAAGGCCTTCTGAAGTGAAGCGATGCGTTTGTGTAAGAAAAATATTAATATTTAAGTTTACGCTTTAGATTTAGGTCAAATCCGTATGTTCATTTGGCCCGAAGCTAGTCATTTTACTTTATACAGTTTTAAATATTGATATTTTTCTTACATCTCCATCTTCCTTATCATCACATAAAGTCAACATCTGAGATATTTCCATCAGCTATATGCTCAAGCACTTCAAGAACTATATATTCTGCATATGAAAAAGCTTCAAAAATGTATCGGTACTGTGATGTAGATTTTTTATATAAGAAATTTCAATCAGCATTACTGGACTTTAGTTACTGGAATGTGATTTCAGTAACAGGCTTTTGAACCCACTGTCCATTCTAATGGACAGACACATTTGAAAAAATCCTGATTTAAAATGTGCAATTCTACAAAAGATTTTTAACGTTAATTTCAATCTTTCTTTTATACATACAAACTATGAAATACTGGCAAACATATCAAAAAATGTAAATAAAACCATAGGAAATGTTGCTTGCTTCTGTGTTTGGAGAGAAGTGCTGACATGCTTCTCTTCAATGTAGTGGGGGTTTTTTTATAATTACTACATGCAGAGCTTTAGTGCCATTTGATTGGATGACAAGCGTCCAATCTAATGGACTGCAGGCTTTAAACTAGGTGAAATGCTCCAGAAGTAAAAAAAAGGGGGTTGACATGTGATGTCCATTGTAATGGACGCAGGGTCTGAATGAGTTAATGCATCAGCGTCAATGTGGGAAAAGGGCTAATTGAAATAAAATCACCATAAATCATCATGAATGCAATTTTCTAGTTTTTTTGGTTGTATTTTGGTGTTTTTTTGGTTGGATGTATTTATCATTGAGTCCAGAAAAATGTTAAAAAATGGTAAAAATTTCACAGTCTTGTGAAATGTAATCCCTTGCTGTCTGGTTTTTAGATTTCGTTCGTGTGAACATCCATACGCAGTACAAAAGTCCGACATCATCCATGAATTCAGCGTTACCTAGCTACTTCCTATGACAAGACCCCTGTTCCAAGATGGCGGCGGTTGTGATGCATGCTTAAAACCCCAAGGCGACATCTAGTGTATATATCTATGCTCACAGTATAGCTGTCTAAAAAGATTTCTTATAAGTTATCATTTCCTTATGGAAAAAATGAATGGAGTTTTTACTTCCGCAACCTGCTGAGCTCTATTGTGAAAATTAAACATTTTTCAAACTTAGATATATTAAACATTGCGCGCTATTTTTAGGTCACTCTTCAATTTAGCAAATTCGTGACACTGATCGTGCAAACTCCTTTGAACAAAAAGGTCAGATGTTCTTGCTTCCAGTGAAGCACAAGATGCTTTTTGGATCATTCTCAAATTATGCTGGTGAACATAATTTTTTTTCATGTCATCATTTGACAGCTTGAGCGCAGCTGTCATTAAAACAAAAGGGAGACAAACCAAATACAAAGAAATTTTGAAATTGATTTAAAATTCAACTTTTGGTTACACTTTATTTTAAGGTGACGTAGTTGCATTGTCCTTACTCAAATAAGTGCTGAGTAATATTAATTAACTACATGTACATGTACTTACTATAGAGTTACGTTTAGGGTTTGGTTTACTGTAGGGTTAGTTGTAATTATGCATAATTTACTGTTATCACTATAGTAAGGACATGTAGAAACGTGTAACTATGTTACCTTAAAATAAAGTGTTACCCATCTCTTTACTTAAATTGTTATACTGATAATACAATTTGTAATGAAAAAATATTTTAATTAGAAAGATACAAAATATCTCAATTCTCCAACATCATGTTCGCTGTTTTCAACAATACTTTTGGAATAATCAGATAGAAAATGTATGAAGTTAGATTATGGTCCATACATGTAAGAGATACCCATGATGCACGTATGAGCAAATTTGTGGTTGTACTTTTTCGAGCAAACCAGTTTGAAACTGGCTCATTGTCAATCCTCTTATATCCTTTCCTGAATCTCTGCTGGTCCCCGTCTATAAATTGACAAAATAATAAATAATAAAAATAATAAATGTATTCCTGTTTCCCTTATAGATTGTTTCTCTATACCTTCAGGATTCCAAAGGGCGCCATTTTCAGCACATGTCCTCTAACCGTCAATCGTAATGAGGGTGTGTATTTGCGCGTGCTACTGTGGAATGGCGGGTGAAGGTTAGCCGCTAAGATAGTTCTATCTTTGTGAGGCATGTTGCTCGTGTGTAGTCTTATCGCCCTGAACGCGGGGCTGGGCAACCCCTCTGAGCAAGAGAATGTGAAGAGCACCCTTCACAAATTTTCCTACTTCGTCATACACTATGTGATCGGATATTTGCGTTTTTTCCTTGCAATAACATTTTCTTTCTTTTCTTTTAGTTTTTAGGCCTTATGACATCAGGCAAATGTTGATTAATGTACACTGTCCTTTTATTGAAATAATAATAATAAAAAAAAAATGCTTAGCTAAACATTAGCAGTTATCTGCTTCAGACAGTCCAAAGCTTCTGCTCTAGTTGGCTCCAAATCTAGGCCATTAAAAAGCACTGTACCAAATGAAATGCACATACTGTAATGTTACTGTTTCTATCAGGGTTAGTGTCACAGTGCCATCACAGTGGAGATGTCAATTATAAATATATAATCAAAAATCTATGACAATCAACAGACAGATAAAGAAACCGAGGAAAGAGGAGAATCTAACAGGTCTTAGAAAGAGGGATGATGGTGGTTATCTCTCTGTATCAGGCCAGCGCAGGGGGGGGGGGGGTGTTATCAAAGAACGATTCTCCACCCACCAGCGGGAAACCCGTTATCACAAGAGACACAACTTTGCTGCTCTCTCTGCGTACGGTGTCTCTGCAATATGCTCACATGCACACATACAGTTTATGACAAAGTTTCCACTATCTTAACTGAAAGAGAGATACAGAAGGGACAGCTTTATAGGACAGTTTCACCTAAAAAATAAAATCATGTCGATGACATTCCAAACCTGTTTGACTTTCTTCCTTCAATAGAATACAAAAGCAGAAATTCTAAACAATAGAAATGCTGCTCTTTTTCCATATGATGCAGGCTACACATATATAGTGACCCGGCACTGTCAAGCTCCAAATATGTCAGAAAGCACCATAAAAGTAGCCTATGATTCGCTTTCTGAAGCCAACTAAAGTTTAAGTTGTTGTCCACTTAAAAATGTACCCTCTGCATAACCTCCTAAAGGGATAGTTCACTTTTTGATTACCAACATTCTTTAAAATATCTTCGTTTGTGTTCATACACTCATACAGGTTTGGAACAACTTGAGGGCGAGTAAGTGATGACATTTTTGGGTGAACTATCCTTTTAAATCTCATTTGCATTTGAACATACTTTAGTACAAGTGTTTGGGTGAACTTTAAATGATTATACATCTATATGCTATTGAATACGTAAGGGATAATGTAGAGCGAGGCGATTGTGTCATGATTCTGCCATCAGGTCTGTGAGTTCTAGTATTTTGGCAGGATCATGACAGACCCATGTTCTGTGTGCAAGCACATGGCCTTGTGTTTTGGTCATGTGCTTGTGTTGTCTCGTCTCGTTACCCCGCCCCCTTGTTATCCTGATTCTGTCATTAGTGTTTCACCCGTGTCACCTGTTATGTTTGATTAGTCTTCCTATTTAATCCCCTTGTGTTTGCTGTCTTGTGTCGGTTCATTGTTATACGTTGATCGTGAGTACCTTGTGTAGATCTAGTCATTGTTAGCATCTCTTGAAGTCTTGTTTGTTTTCTTGTTCATTTGTTTCCCAGTTTAGTCTAGTCAGTCTGGTATTCTGTGTTCCATCTGTTTTGCCCTCTCATGGGTTTTGTTTTCCTGTTTTTGTCATTAAATCGTGTCTTATTTTATACTGTCTGCGTTTGGGTTCATCTCCGTGTCTCACCGTGACAGAATGAACCGACCAACAGCGCTTGCCGTAGCGGGCTCTGGAACAGCGCTTGCCGTAGCGGGCTCTGGAACAGCGCTTGCCGTAGCGGGCTCTGGATGACAGATTGTTATAGCGAATACAACCCCGACAGGATGATCAGGACTTGAATCAGCCTGAAGGGGTTGTGTATTCGCTATAATAACAACCGCCTCGCTCTACATTATCCCGCTTATTACATGGCTACCTACCAAATAAATCAATAATTTGACACAAAATATTGATTTAAAAAGGAGTTTATAGATTTAAAAATGATTGTATTGCTCCAGAGTGAACAGAACTGTGTCCATGGCAACGCTCTGTTTTTCATGGCAACGGTGTGTTATACGTAGCAGCGGTCTGTTATCAAGAATTATTACATGGCTTGGTTGAATTCTAATGTAGAATGCGGTCTGTTATTTCTTAATAACAGACCGCTGCTAAGTATAACACACTGTTGCCATGAAAAACAGAGCGTTTCCATGGATTCTAACCGTATAGAGACGGAACGGACTATTTTCTTTAGCGGAAGCAATACAATCGTTTTTAAATCAATAAACTCCTTTTTAAATCAATATTTTGTCAAATTATTGATTTATTTGGTAGATAGCCATGTAATAAGCGGGATAATGTAGAGCGAGGCGGTTGTTATAGCCAACACAACCCCTTCAGGCTGATTCAAGACCCTTCCGCCGCTGTTGCCAACTCATTTTCAGGGGAAGTTGCTAAAGGCAGATCGATTTGTTGCTAAAAGCTGCTAAATGACGTTGTGACGTAATTGCACTATGACGTCATTACGTAATCGCAAAGCAAAACTTTGCCATCATTATACATAGATATTATTTGAAATGCTAAGTTAGATTTGTTTGTAAAAAAAAATATATATATATATTTTATATATTTTACACATACACAGCATTTGTAAATGTAATACAAACAACACTTTTTCATGATCAGATTTTTTTTTTTTAAATACAGCATTGAAATTGAACAGGTAAACACTTTTGAACAATTACATTTTATGTAGGCTATTTTCTTAACCAGTGAAACTACACATGAAATGTGTTTAAACTATTTTACCAAAAATGTGAAATGCGTGCTATACTGCTGCCTGCAGCCTCTGTGCCTGGTTATATAAACCTTATGTAGCCCCGCCCCTGCACTCGTTGTATTTTGTCTTCCGGTTTTCACAGCAATTTCCACATTTCCACAGCGATGTTAAGGAATTAGGAATGAACCGCTCAGTCTATATAGCTAGCTTGTACGTGTATTGTTTGGATTAGAGTCACTTTCCAAAAGTTGCTAAAAGTTGCCAAATAAATTTTATTTATTTTTTTTAAAAAGTTGCTAGGGTAGTCTAAAAAGTTGCTAAATCTAGCAACAAAATTGCTAAATTGGCCTGTCGGGGTTGTATTCTATAACAACCGCCTCGCTCTACATTATCCCATACATAACAGACCGCATTCTACATTAGAATTCAACCAAGCCATGTAATAAATTTTAATATTAGGTCATTAAAATACCAGTATATGGCAATAACTGTAAAACAAAAATTTTAATTTTAATTTCTAGCTAATGATATGATATCCATCACTGACATGATAATGTCACAGTGTGTTTCCGCTCGAATTCTGCATCCAAAGCTGAAAGGGTGGCAGGAAGCCAACACAGCGGGCCGGGGTATTTCATGCATGTGTGAGGGAGAGGCCGCAAGGTGTGGTACGAGTCATGACGCACACTGTGTACCATGTTACTTCAGGGACAGCTGAACTCATGGTGCTATGCCACCAGAGTATTATTTGTTTTAATTAGATTAAGGAAAGTAAAAGTGTGGGTAGCATACACCAACTTAAAGAAATAAGTTCCCAACAACTAATATTCTGTCATGTAGAGTTATTCACACTCATGTCATTCCAAACCCGTATGACCTTCTTTCTACCGTAAAACACAGAGATGTTTTAAAGAATGTTCACTCTGCTCTTTTCCATATCACAATGACACGGAAAAAAATGCTGACGAGTGACGATTTTAATTTATGAATGAACTATTCTGGTGCAGTAAGTTAAGCACAACAGTGATCTTCAGGCAAGCAGATCAGACAGTAGGCCTATAATACAAAACTATTCCTGAAATGAACTTTGTGGTCATATTGTGAAGTTATGGGCAGTAAGTAATGGTGTTTACATCGCAGCAGTTCTCCCTATATAGTGAAGTTGAAACAAAGACGTAGGTTTATTTCAAAGACGTAGTGACAGCTGTTTTTCTTTCGCTAATATTATGAAACTGCTTTCTTTTGTTTATTCAATGAGAAACAAAGAGCAGGCAAATGTTGGGAAATCCAGCTTAAACTGATAGCTTGAAAAATGGTAGCTGGTTTTAGCTGCCCAAACTGGTCATTCACTGGTTGACCAGTCATTATGTTTCCAAATCTAGCTTGACTGCTTTAAACTTATATGACAAGCTGGGTTGTTGCTGGTCTAGTGTGGTCTACCAAGCTAATTACCAGCTTGGGCCTAGGACAAAAGCGTTGCTCACAGTATGAGAGATGAATGTTGTAATAGAATTGAACTTGCATAAAACAATCAGTTCTGACATTTTTGCATTGTTTTGTATTCAGTAGCCTAAAAAATACTGGGTTGTTTAACCTAATTTTGGTTCAAATATGGACAAACCCAGCCATTGGGTTAAATTTTTAAATTACATTTTTAACCCAATGTTTGAGTTTGTCCATATTTTACCCAAAATTGATTAAAACAACCTAGCATTTTTAGAGTGTATGTTTTCTCCTGCTCACACATTGTTCAGTGTTCAACAGGTTGCTACTCTTCCCATAAGACTGCGATACTTTCACAAACAATAATCAGACCTGTCAGAAGGATATTAAACATGCTTTTGCTATTCACAGATAAACATATTATATAAAATGGGATTAAAACAAAGCAAAAAAACAAACAAACAGCGAAATAGCCTACCCCTAATAGGCTATTGAATGACATTGGGAATCCTAACCTGAAGACAGAACCTCTAGTATAGGCTTTAATACACAATTTGACATGTAACAAACTTACCTATACACATGAAAAACAATCCGGGAGAATGACACGCTTCTTTATCGATGTCTTTGTAACAAAAGTCCGTTATTTGAAGGGCAATAATAATCCCATGAGAGGTCACGGTGGGGAGCTGCTGAAGGGGCAGGGAGCGCGCGCAGGGTCGCTCATTCTCCTCAGCGCTGTTTGACCCACCCAAAGAGTTAAAAATAAAGTAGAGCAGTGGACTCGCTGCCTGAGCGCAGGGGACGCGCATTCCTGTCAAGAGTCGCTGACTTTAAATGGCGTTCCCCACCCTCACACTGCCCGCCTCTACATCACAAGCCCTGCAGAAATATAAAACCGCTAAACTTTACTAGGCTACTAATCAATAGCGACTAGTGCCGATAAGGACATATGCTAATTAAAATCACTTTCTTTAAGGCTACATTTAAGATTACATAAAGGTTGAAAGTAGGGTAGACTGAGTTGAGACACTTCGTTTTGATTTTTCACACAAAAATAGATACTAAAAAAGAAGTGAATTTCCACATGACATGCCACATGAAATTTCTTTAGCTTGTAGACTATTATCAATCAATAATAGCCTACCCATAAGTAGTTTATATTTTCCACAATTAGCTCATAAAAATAAGGTGCTTTGTCTCATCTGTACATGGTACAGTTGAGACACCCATGTTTAATGATGTAAAGGTAACTAACCGTTCATTAGAAATATAATAAAGACAAATAAAGAAAATAACAATTGGGCAACATGTTTATTAATTCATCCATTTAAATTATTTCATTTTATTTAAATTGGCAATGGTTAAACTGTATAAAACAGGAACAATATATTTAATATATTCATTTATAATACACAGTTTAAATATCACAAATATCAAATTTTATTTTGATTTATGCTGGCTAATTACGACGTTTAACCTGTTATCATAACACTGAACAACTAAACAGCGTGTTTCCTAATAGTAGCTACTCTATCGCGGGTACAGTTACACGTGTGTCTCAACTTACCCCGCTGGCCACTTCGCACATTTCTCTAGATTTTGCAATGACCTTGCATGACACTACCATGAAATATGCCATGTTTTAGGGCACAGAATAACTTTTTTGATAATACGTTTATCAGTCACATAAGGATAATAAGCTCTTCATTGTGGAGTGTGCATGAAGTGAACGTAGGCTACTTACCTTTAAAAACTTTTGCCGATATCTTCGGATCGGAGATGCGCCCGTTGTTCAAATTTCCCACGATCAAAGAGGACACTAACACACATGTGCACAGCAAACATCACAACTTGTGCTTGCTGCGTACGCAAGTTATTTAAGTTGTCTCAACTGTACACATGTCTCAAATGTAGGCTACACAGTCTACCCTACAATTAAAAAATTAATTCTAAAATTAAAATAGATATCACATATTGTGTAAAAATCATTATGCAAATATAGTTTTTCTGTGTGTCTTCTTCAGTTAATCACTGCTCTTGTCTACATTTTGTTGGCCTTATTTTTGGGAAAGGACAGCAGAAACAGACAGGAAAGCGAGGAATGTGATCGGTGACTGACGCAGGCCAGATCCGAACCACAGACCCCATGTTGTGCTGAATTCTGTGACCCACCAAATTATGTCACCCTAGTAGGCGCTGTATCGAGCTAATCCAACCCAATCCCAATCCTAATACTAATCCTATCCCAACCATTACTAGCACCTACTAGGGACACAGAATTCGGCACTACTGATATGATTAGGCAACCTGTACTAAAGAACTAACAGACATTTTATTGAAAAAGATTAAATTATACTTACCTGATCACTTACCTCATTATCTTTTTTAAATTAGTTTTTTGGTTAGGATTTATGTTATGTCAGACCACCACCAGAGGTCATCTTCACCCCACTAATGGCCTATGAAATCACAGTAGGCTAATTCACTAAAAATCACTAAAAATCCAGAAAGATCTTAACATTTTAACTTAAAGTTATAAATGTAGTGTCGTGATTTCGTACCAGCAAACTGAGGTCAGCCTCTTAACTCTGGATCATACATTATATAGAATTACTGATAAATGAACTATAAACTAATAAACATTTAAACTATAAATAACTATGTGTGTACTGCAGAAGAAAAAAAAAACTTTCATCTAAAAGTGAACATTTATGCAGAATTAATATATATATATATATATATATATATATATATATATATATATATATATATATATATATATATATATATATATCGTTTGAAAACATTTCAAAACAATATTGATGCTTAGTTAGAAAAATAATATGTGGGTTTCTTCTGTGGGATGGTTTTTGAGCAGTCATGAGTTAAAATCAAATCAAATAATCCTCAGATTGCATGTTCTAATAAATGTAGTAATAACATGGTTAACATGTTTCCACATTCACTCATTAATGATAATTTATTTTTGAATGTATTATGGTTTATAATAACTACTGATTTCCAAAACCATTAAAGCTTAATTAATATTTTACACATATATATATATATATATTTTTTTTTTAAATAAAACATTTTATAGTTAATATGTTAACTACATATTTTTTTTTTTTGCTCTCTGATGTGGTTTTAACCTTGCACACCAGTACGTGTTCACTGATTTATCTCTTATTATGAAAGTGAGATACTAAAATAAAGACTGAGAACAAGAAACGTGTATAAAAAGTGCCACATGTATTTAATAAAAATATGTTCTGGTTCATAAATTAAGACATTAAGATTTTGGAAGATCTTGCAAAGAAAAAAGTCATAATGAAGAGACCTTTTTAAAACATAAAAACATAATAATAAAATATAATAACATCAAATGATACATTATATTACATTTAGATAAAGTAGATTACATATTATAGGAGGCATTTACAGTATATTAAAACAGTGTGATTATAATAAAAAATATCTCATATTAAAAATGATTAACATTTGATTGCATTTCATTAAACAGAGAAACTTAAAAGAACATTTTGCATACACATTTCAACAACAACAAAAAAAAAGACAATACTGAAAGTATCAATATCAACAATTGCTTTGCAGTCAATAAGTTTTATGACAGTCAATCTATCTCAGCTGATATAGAACTTGTCATAAATTCTGTATTAGCAATTACACAGAAATAACAAAATTATGCTAACCCCAACAAATACTCCACAAAAATGATGTGTATGGAAGGCACTGTACTGCATATTACAGAAACAATAATAAAAAAAATGTCTCTACAGCTGATGTCAATTTCAAGTTTTATACTAGTTATTTCTGAAAGAAGCTTAAGACAATGCAATGCATTTAAGGAATACTGTAATACAGTGGATTGTTTAGATATGAATATCCCTTCAATAAGCCAAGCTATGTATAGTGTAATCAATATAAAATGATAATCGTGATAAAGTGATAAATATGCACATAAATGAAAAGAAAAATAGCTTTGGGTCTTTACATTGATCAATCAAAGTATTACAACCTTTTTTAGAATAAACTATACTTTGGCACATGGGGGCACCCCAAACAGATTCATAATAACAAAAATAATAAAGAACATTTTTTTAAGTGGCAAGATAAATTTGTTACACAAAAAAATCATACCATCAGTGCTATGTGAAAAAAGAATCAAGTAAAGAGCAAGAACATGAGGTGCAAATCTTAGCAAAAACCTTCAGGCTTTTAGTGTAAGTGCTTATTGCTACATGTGTAACCTGATATGTCACAAAGAAAAGAAAGAATCAAGGTCTGCGATGACAGCGGCTTGCTTCCTAGATACTGTATTCAGCAGTCTAGCAGCCAAGGACGGGCTTCCCAAATCTACCTATAGGGAACCATTGACAATTGATTATTTACCATCTCAGGTGTCATAATTAAAGGGATAATTCACCCAAAAATGTCATAATTACTCACTCTTTAAAGGATTAGTTCACCTCAAAATGAAAATTTCCTAATAATTTACTCAGCCCAATGCCATCCAAGATATCCATGTCTTTCTTTCCACAGTGGAAGAGAAATTAAGTTTTTTGAGGAAAACATTTCTGGATTTTTCTTCAAATAAGAGAGTCTTATCTAGCGAAAACGATAGGTCAATTTAAAAAAAAAAAAATTATAATATATATATATACTTTTTAACTACAATTGTTCGGATTGAGCTGATCTGCAACGCGCCGGGAACTACGTCATCACGTTGAAAGGTCACCGTGCGAAGGAGGATAGTTCAAATTGTATTGTATGTTGAATGACATATTTATGTCTTTGTGTCATATTATTGTTTAAATGGTCCTTACGTGTGCGTATCCTGGGTGTTTAAATCTTTTAAAACCTAAACGTTTTTTTTCGAGCGTGACCTTTCAGCGTGATGACGTAGTTCCCGGCGCGTTGCAGATCAGCTCAATCTGAACAATTGTAGTTAAAAAGTATATACATATATTTTTTGTGAAAATGACCTATCGTTTCATTTATCGTTTTAAGACTCTCTTCCTCAGCTGCGATCGTGCACAGTTCGCTGAAGCACTTCAAAGACCTTTGAAACTGCATTGATTTGGACTTCAAAACGCTGGTTGTCATTGAAGTCCATTATTCGAAGAAAATCCAGAAATGTTTTCCTCAAAAAACTTAATTTCTCTTCCACTGAGGAAAGAAAGACATGGATATCTTGGATAGCATTGGGGTGAGTAAATTATTAGGAAATTTTCATTTTGAGGTGAACTAATCCTTTAAGTTGTTCCATACCAGATGAGTTTCTTTCTTCTGCTGAATACAAAAAAATATATTTTGAAGAATGTCGTGTAATCAAACAGTTCCCATTGACTTCCATTATATGGGAAAAAAAGACTATGGAAGTCAGTGAGGTCCATCAACTGTTTGGTTACTGACATTCTTCAAAATCTCTTATTTGTGTTCAGCAGAACAAACAAACTCATACAGGGTCAGAACAACTTGAGGGTGAATAAATGATGACAGAATTTTCATTCATAGTTTCATTTTCAACTATTCCTTCAAGCAAGCATAATGCTAAATAAATGCTTACAAGGGTAAACAAGCTTACTTGTAACAAGTAGATGACCGTGACAACCTCTCGACCATTACGCTGGCTGGGTTGAAGGATCCACGCGCTGGGTAGCATCTCACCACGGATAGTATCCGCACTGGGACGCGGCAGTGTCTCCTCAAATACAGACTGCATGGCCAGCACCCACATATCATCCTAAAGAAAAGAAGATGGATCAAAATGAATGCGTGATTAAGGTAAGGTACTTTTGGATAAAGCCGTTCACAGAAAAGAGTACCTGTTTAGATTCAGTACTGAGGCAGCAGAAGTCCCGCGGCTGTTTAAGCTGGCAGTTCGATATGTCCATCAACAAATAGACTGATTGAAGAGAAAGACAGAGACAAAGCAATACAATCAGTAAAAGTACATTTTTGCTTTTGCCTGCATTTGAAGGCAAGTTATAATCGTTACCTCTCTTACCCAGTGTTGGGAAAGTTCACTTTCTACATGAACTAGTTCAAAGCTCAGTTCACAAATTTTAAAATTAACTAGTTCAGTTCATAGTTCATAGCCTACTTTAAAATTTTGAACTATTCATAGTTTTTTTCCATTTGTTGCTGCGAGCTATTATTTTTCAAAATTATTTCCACAGTCCATATAGAACGACAGACAGCAATTATTTTATCGGCGGGCAAAGTTTGCACAGAAATGTAAGATTTTTCCCATCCTCACGATCTTGTCATAAACTCGTTTAAATGATCATATGACGCCTCTTGCTGCTTTTTGTGTTGATGACGCATGCGGCGGTGCGACACTGGCGACTGGTGTTGCCAGATTGGGTGTTTTTCCGCTACATATTAACGCCTGTTATCCGGGTTTTCGCCTGGAAGGCTCTATAGAAATCTGGCACTCTATTGAACGAAGTTAAACTGAGAGAGCGTGCCGTTCACAGACACCAGAATGAACGAGTTCACAGTAACGTTCATCAGGCAGTAATACAGTACGTTCAGTTCACGATCGCCCAAAATATGAACGAGTTCAATGAACGCGTTCAGGCACAACACTGCTCTTACCTATTAAGCCTGCTGTTCACTCTACAATTTTTTACTGAGATAATGTAATGACAGATTGTGTACAATGTGATCTCAAAGACATAGACACGATTGTGCAATGTGTGTTTCATGTCAGACTGTATAATAAATTGTAGCCAAGACATCTAGCCACGATTAGCCAGCATCGCACAAACAGCACTGCGACACGACTCACGGGTATCGTATCGCACACGACAAGTTAGGGTGACCACCATCAAACAAACCAAATGTGGGACGATTATAAGTTTGTGTGGGACAATGTGGGACATGTTATCAACACTAAAACATAACCTGAAACTGTTATATAATGTTTATCTAACTTAATAAAGACATTTGTATTCTGCCTTTCAGCTGATAAAAATTATTTGTTCCAGAAAACACCATTACATCACAATGTAACATAACATGTCTTTATTTTACATGACATTTTAATTCAACATCACTGAGCCCAAAGGCATCAAGTCCAACTAAAATCCAACTAAATAAATAGTGAACAAATAAAATATAAAACAACATGAAATTAGATCATTGACAGTCTTATATATTAAATATATTATATATTAAAACTTTCATATTTTTAGAAAGGATGTGAATTAAAACAACCACAGCAGGAAACAAGTTGATAAATTTTGTTAAATTTAAAATGTACCGAATTAAACTTGTAAATTGTTTTCTGACAGGGAACACATGTAACGAATCACCGCTCCACATTTTGATTGACAGCCGTCACACCCCACTAGTGACGTGTTTACTCCTGTCCTTTCAACCACTGGATAGGATTTAAAAACGGCTGTTGTATTTGTACTTCTGACGAAGCGCTGTTAAATACAGGTAAAAAACTACGCCGCAAAAATAATAAATAAAATGCTTTCTTACAAAGGCAAAGGAACGCATGCACGTTTTCTTAATATGATAATTAAAAACCAACTGACTGATGAAAATGCGGGACATTTCGTCAATATGCCACGTGCGGGACAAGGGGTGAAAATGCTGTGCGGTAACGCAAAGCGGGACAAGCCAATCTGTACTTGTGTTCTCAAGCTGAATTTTTACCAATATTATGAAAAGTAAATATTTCTCCCAACTGGATATGAATATAAAAAGGTGAGATCAGATGTTTCATCAGGCTATTATTATTATTTTATATTTATTTATTCATTTTTTACATTTAGACATCTACGTGTATGGCATATACAAAGCCTTTGTATTGAGAAAATATACTGGCGTCCAGGGTTTACCTCTTAAGAAAAGTATGGCCCATTTTTATATATTTATCATAAAGTAATACATTTCTGAAAACAAACAATGTACATAATCTAGTAATCAAAGCTCTCATCATGAGCACAAAACAAAGTTAACTAGTAATTTCATAGTTTTTTGTCTTCCCTTGGCATCTCTAAATAATTTTCCAAATTATAACACTGTTAATTATGAAATGCTCTTAATATGCAAATTAATCATTCTAAATGTATGGGGGAAAAAACATCTAAAGGTGCCACACGTTAAATGGTTGGAGTCATCGGTATGACAGATAAAAATCATTTATACATTCTCATTTTATGCTGCATTTTAGCAAAAGTATCTATTTTGCTGCGCACCATATTTCTGCTACTGTTAAAATATCAGTGTCATCTGCAGCTCTTAATGTGGCGCTTTATGTCTTTAGCGGGAGAGAGAAACAACACGCACAGAGTTGAAAGGGCTTGAATGAAGCGCGTATGGCTCTAGATAAAAATATTAGAGGATGTAGCACCAAAAGGTCATCACATTAAACGACCCTGAGCACTTTTGGTGTGTACCGCTCCGTTGTTATCACACACTGTTTACTTTAAGGCGAGACACTACAGGTGAATAGGGTAAAAGTTTTAACTAGCAGATATCACCATGAAACTTTCCCAGTTGATTACCTACATTAAGATGAGAAAAAAATGTATTACAAGTTTTCTGTAATTTAATGTTTAAATATGCAAATTAGGCATTGTCTAATTAAGTATGCGCTAATTTGCATATATTAAAAAAAGAAATCTGAATATTGGATAAAGCCAGGTTCAAAATAATTTTTTCATTGTGTTGACATATTAGATGGGAAAAGAATTAGAGAGGGATTTATGGATATCTACGTTTGTTATCCTGTAAATCAGAATATACTGTCAATAGCCTTAAAAAAATTATTTTCCCCATGTTTTTTGGAATAAAATGTTATATAAATCAGGCTAGGAATAATATATTTTCAAATACCCTCAGTAAATATCTTCATAATATAACTAGGTACAAGACTGGAAAGTTTGATGTATATATGTGTCACTGAAGTGGAGATTTCGGACTTAGGTATGAGAGGAAAGTCATTTTGAGAAAACGGGCTTTAAAGATTTATATTGTAAAATGAGATTGCGCAATCAGAGTTAAATCCGCCCTTTTACTTTCACGATTGGTTTCTGATAAAAAGGAAATGACCATATTTGGATCCGACAGCATTGTACAAGAGAGAGAGAGAGCTTTCTAACGGTGTGTGTGATGACGGGGTGCCGACAGCGATCGCGGAGCAGCATGTTGATTTAAAACACCAACTTTTGTTGAATTTATGAGAAATCTACAGACGCAAACAGACAAAGTGTAGTAAAATAAAGACCTAAATGTGTATTTCTGAATTTTTTTCACCACAAGTCTGAAAGAAGACATGTTATTGAAGACAAATATCCCAAAAATCTCAAAATTGACCATTGAAAAAAAAAACGATGTTTTTGCCTGCCGTGTCTCGCCTTAAACTTGTAAAATGCCACAGTTATGTCACGCGGTCTGAATAGAAACTTTACCTAAGACAACAGAAATCCTTTACGATCCTAGTAATTTGTCTCAGATTGCAAAATCGTACAGTGTACACTTGGATTTACCTAGTTGTGTGCATTCGTCCAGTGGTCGTGTCCAGGCAGATTTAATAGACTCGTGATAGAGGTGAGTCTTTGAATGATCTCGAACTATACACCACAGACTGGCCAAAGGTCTCTCCAGCTCTACTGCTCCAAGAAACCCATGAGCTGAGGGTCTGGAAGAAGCCTTGTGAAAGACTTGAACACCTCTCTCCACGCCTTGATGCCTGGAGACAAATGAAACTTGAGGACGGAATCCATGTAAAAAATGTATGTGACAACCATATTTTGGTCAAGCTCTTTTTTACAGCCACCAGCAGAATATTCATTAAATATTTATCTCTTTTTAACCATTCTTGAGGTATATATCAAAAATATAAGGTTTTACTGTCAAATGATATTTTACATTTAAAAATATATTGTAAAGCAATATGTATTTCTCTCCAATAATCCTTAAAGGGATAGTTCACCCAAAAATGAAAATTCTGTCAGTAATTACTCACCCTCATGTTGTTCAACCCCGTAAGACCTTCGTTCTAATAGTCCAAGTGACTACAGTGGCTCAATCTTAAGTTTATCAAGCGACGAGAATACTTTTTGTGCGCAAAAACAAACAAAAATAACGACTTTATTGCAACTATTCATTTCCTTCTCTGTGGGCCTCGAGTGAGTTCACTAGTGTGATTGCGTAGTGCTACGTCACACGTAGGCTCACTATTGGCCGTTGCTGGTCATGTGATGCGTGTGACGTACAACACAGAAGCTTACGCTGTTACACTAGTGAACTCACTCGAGGCCCACAGAGAAGGAAATGAATAGTTGAAATAAAGTCGTTATTTTTGTTTGTTTTTGCGCACAAAAAGTATTCTCGTCGCTTGATAAACTTAAGATTGAGCCACTGTAGTCACTTGGACTATTTTAACGATGTCTTTAATAACTTTTCGGGGAACAAGTTTCAATCCCTTAGAAGCCTATGGAGGAGTGATCCAGCTCTCAGATTTAATCAAATATATCTTTATTCGTGTTCCGAAGATTAACGAAGGTCTTACGGGGTTGAACAACAGGAGGGAGAGTAATTACTGACAGAATTTTCATTTTTGGGTGAACTATCCCTTTAATAATAGAGCAATCCCAGAAAACATGGTAATGGTTTGCATTTTGGTTTCCACAGCTTCTCCAGCATATAAGAGCATTATTACCATGATATGATTTCTGAGAGGGTGTAATAAAATATCTTATCAGATTTTTCCAACAAAACTCCCTCCATTTCTGTGACCTGGTGCATTTCCATTGATACCTCCATATTATTGTCCATTCTTCCTCAGATATAATTATTCCTCCTTCCTTCTCCCATTTTGTTTTAATATAGGAAGTTGAGTGCGTTTTAAGATTTAACAGACATTTATATACACATGAAATAATTCAACCAAACAAATCTGAGTTGTATGCTTTTCTGAACAATTCCATTATAACTTTCCCTGTCTTAGCCGCATTCTTCATCTTCATATTAACAAAATGTCGCATCTGTAAATATCGGTAGAAGTCTTGTGTTTCTAATGAGTAATTCTCTTTGAGTGTTTCAAAGACTTGTTATTGTGTCATGTAAAAGATTTATACATGCACAATATGCATATTAGTGTACCTCCAGCCAGAAGCTGCTTTCCCAGCCAGCAAATTCCTCGCATTACCTCCAGAGGCCAAATATACCTAAAAAAGACAAGTAAGTCCATGAAGTATTTCACATTTGGTGCTTTTCCACTAAACAGTACCAGCTCGCCTCGCCTCGACTCGCCTTTGTTTGGTTTTCCACTGTGTAAAAGTTGTACCTGTACCTGCTTTCGGGTACTTTTTTCGTATCACCTCCGGTGAGGTTCTGAGCGGGCTGAGGCGATACTAAAATGTGATGTGAAAACACTGCAGACTGCTGATTGGTCAGAGAGAATCATCACTATTCACTGCGTCATCATTGCATGCGCTGTTTTTTTCAGCAGTGTTTCGTTTTGCTGCCCTCAGCCTCTCCTGAAACAACATTTGTCTTCTTGCTGTTAGAAACAGCCACATCCCGAGGATCAAAAACAGCACACACTCGATTTCCTCCATTGTCCTGTGTGTGTGTATGGGTAGCGGGTGTGTGTCGCGTAGAAGATTACATCACGGCAATTTCCTGTGGCGTCGCTATGACGACCAGGTACTATTTTGGAGGTACTATCTGTAATGGAAA
Source organism: Gila orcuttii (assembly GCA_026230005.1). Lineage (NCBI taxonomy): Eukaryota > Metazoa > Chordata > Actinopteri > Cypriniformes > Leuciscidae > Gila > Gila orcuttii. Next base: position 43,068,472 of record JAPDVR010000013.1, on the reverse strand, counting down.
AAGGAGCGAAAAGCGAGCCGAGTCGAGCTGGTACTGGTAATGGAAAAGCGCCAATTGACATGCTCTTGCATATTTTGAAACTTATGTGGTTGCATATTTTGAAACTTCAGTAAGTTGGAGTTGCATACTTCGGAGATAGCACTGGCAAGAGTGCAGTCTGCGATATCCTGATATGAAGTTGATATAGATGAGGGAGAGCCAAAGGAGAGAGTGCGTTGCCGAGCACAGGGAGGAGGAGATGGAGTGGAGGAAGACTCAGGCTCATATCCAGTGACCGATGTCTCCAGGCTGACATCTAGAGATAATAGTGGATCTGATTAATTAAGTGAATTCGAAGCATAGCCCTTGGGTTTACGGGTTATTGCTCACCCTGGACTGACAGCCATCTACGCTGAGCTTTTGAGGTCTGCAACGGGATAATAGGAGGTCGAGTCCTTGCTTTGAATTCTGAGGCTCCATTTACCTGAGGAATGAGGTGAAGAGCTTGAAAAATATCTTTCTAATTTAAAATAACACTTAAACACATTTTTTAGTGTGGTGCCTTACCTGTATTAATGGTGAGGTAATGTCTTTCAGTATGGCAGCATTGCTGCTGTTATACCCCGAAGTGGGCCCTGAGGAAAGACTCAGGTTTGAACCACTACATAAAGTACTGTTACTAATGCGTGTGCGAAACAGCAGGTCATCCTACGTAAGACACAGGGAGAGAAGGAAAGAAAATATGAAACGATTTCTAAATAAGAAAAGGGCAGCAATACTTCATAAGAATTAAAGGGATAGTTCACCCAAAAATAAAAATTCTGTCAGTAATTACTCACCCTCATGTCGTTCAAACCTCGTAAGACCTTCGTTCATCTTCGGAACACGAATTTAGATATTTTTTGATTAAATCTGAGAGCTGGATCACTCCTCCATAGGCTTCTAAGGGATTGAAACTTGTTCCCCGAAAAGTTATTAAAGACATCGTTAAAATAGTCCAAGTGACTACAGTGGCTCAATCTTAAGTTTATCAAGCGACGAGAATACTTTTTGTGCGCAAAAAAACAAAAAAAAAACAGCTTCTATTCATTTCCTTCTCTGTTGGCCTCGAGTGAGTTCACGTAGTGTGATTGCGTAATGCAACGTCACACGTAGGCTCACTATTGGCCGACGCTAGTCATGTGTGTGATGCGTGTGACGTACAACACAGAAGCGCTGCGCTGTTACACTAGTGAACTCACTCGAGGCCCACAGAGAAGGAAATGAATAGTTGAAATAAAGTCGTTATTTTGGGGGGGGGGTTTGTGCACAAAAAGTATTCTTGTCTTTTAATAAACTTAAGATTGAGCCACTGTAGTCACTTGGACTATTTTATCGATGTCTTTAATAACTTTTCGGGGAAAAAGTTTCAATCCCTTAGAAGCCTATAGAGGAGTGATCAAGCTCTCAGATTTAATCAAAAATATCTTAATTCGTGTTCCGAAGATGAAAGAAGGTCTTACAGGGTTGAACAACATGAGGGAGAGTAATTACTGACAGAATTTACATTTTTGGGTGAACTATCCCTTTAAGAATGATCAAGTGCCACTGACCTTGACTGCCTGAGAGAGAGCTTGCTGCTGTATTCGTCTCTTCTCCTGTTCGGCCCTCTCACGGAGTCGATCTCGTGCACGGGCAATCTCTACTCTTGCCTCCTCGCGGGCTCGGCTATAGTCACGCAATAGAAGCTCAATATCAGATGGACACTGACCCTCCCGCCTTGGTGGATCAGGAACTCTGGAGAAGAACATCTGGTTTAGTATTATAGAATATTATCTTTTCTTTAATGCATCTCCAAATCACCTGCTGGTTTCGACAATCTCTTGTCTGAGCTGCTGCAGATATTCCTGACGTCTGCTAGGCAGGTCTGAAATTCGTTGAGATCGCTCCTTCTCATAATTTATAGGGATCCGATGCTTACTGGGACTGAGACTCCGAGCACGGCGACACATCTGGAGACGGGCTTCTCTCTCTTTTCTCAAACTTTCAATGCTCTTCCTATGCCTTATGACAGAATAGAATTCCATTCATAACAAGCTCTGTAAACTAAGGGTGCTTTCACACTAGGTTCAGTTGCTTGGTTGGTCCAAACTAGAGTTTGATTATTCCACTCTCCCCCAGCACCCACTGGATTGTGTTCACACTGTATTGTTTTTGTTTTGTTATGTTGTGTTGCTAATTAATGACTACACAGGAGGAGATGGAAAAATGCATAGCGTTTTCTCATCTCAGTTTTATACTTTGATTTTTAGGGAACAATCGGGTCTATTGGAGATTTCAAATCGATTTCTTAGGCGAGCAAAAAGAACACCACAGACACAGTAAAATCAACATGGGAAAATCTCACAGTAAAACAAGCAGCTGTGCAAAATATGATACACCGGTGATTTGCCAGATAAGTTTATCCATGTATAATCTTTTTACTCTTAATTATTTTTAAAACTGTATCCACTGTGTGTCCGACTTATTGCAATGTATTCCTCCTTTTGATTCTAAACTGAACTCAAGTGGCACTGAGAATTTGGTAAGAGACAAACATAAATTACTTAACTGGGGAACTTGAGAGATGAAACCATGCTGATGACCTGGGTCTGAGTTTGACGTGTAATTAAACTCAAGGTTCTGTTGGGTGCGGACTGGATCGATTCCATTGATAGAGGGAAAAATCTGGGTCTATAGAGACAGAGCGCAACGCGTCATAATCTGAAGACCACGCCCACCGGGGGGGAAAACAATCCAACCGTCTCCATTGACTTTACATTGCGAGAGGCTGCCTCCTTGTCATTTATGACATATAACAAAAGACAGAAAAATGCCTAAAAGCTGCTGTGTGACAAGGTGTACAGCAAACAAGCTAAAACACCCAGAAATACATTTTTATAAGCTTCGGAACCATAAAAGCCAGCCTTTAAGGAGACAAAAGTGGATACAGGCAATAAGACGTGAAGCATCAGCAGGAAGAATGGCTAAATTGTGGGATCCTGACACTCAGTATGTCTCTCAGGTTCACATAGGGTGGTGGTATAAGCAATCGACATGGTTAAATTCTGAATGTTTTATATCATGTCGCGTTCCAGTGGGCGTAGTTCTCAGAGTAGTTTGAGAACTAGTTGCGCTCTGTCTCAATTGATCCACTTTTATGTCCTGAAACAAACCGTTTTTTGGGGTTGACAGCTTATACAAATTTATTTCTGGGTTATTTAGCTTGTTTGCTGTACACCTTGTCACACAGCAGCTTTTAGACACTGTTTTATTTTTTGTTATAAGTCATAAATGACAAGGAGGCAGCCTCTCGCAATGCAAAGTCAATGGAGACGGTTGGATTGGTTTCCCCCCCGGTGTGGGCGTGGCCTAAATACGCTCTGTCTCTATTGGAGACGTCCAATAGATTCCTTAGGCACGCCGAAAGAACACCCGAGACCAGAGAGTGTAATTACCATGGGAAAATCTCAGAGTAAAACTGGGAGCTGTGAAAAATATGACGCACCGGTGTTTTGCCAGATGAGAAGTTTATCTATGTATCATATTTAATTCCTTTTACAACTGTATCATCTTTATATCTCTTTTAATTCCTTTTATAACTGTTCTAATTGTCCTTGCTTTTATTTTGTGATTTTTTTTTTAATCCTTTCTGTGTAAAGCACTTTGAATTACCATAGTGTATGAAATGTGCTATATAAATAAACTTGTCTTGCCTTGCGAACCTTTGATCATCAACACAGAAAGGTACTTACATCTATCTGCTGCAAATGTATTGCAAAAGTTGTTAAAGAAAATCACATTCTGCTGGAGTCATTCACATCATCCAAACAAACCAAAAGTGTTAGTGTGAAAGCACCCTAATCAACTGTCAAATATTATTAAAATTAAAATTATTATTATTAAAAAAACTAAAGAAAGCAAAACTTTCAATATACCTAAAATACGTAAATCACAGATTATACAGACCTGTTAAGGAGCTCCTGTTGGTTACAGGCTGAAGATACTTCTTTAGAACCAGACTTGAGCATTTTAAGCAGAGTGTCTGTTTCCCCTTGGCCATAGTGCAGCCTGGCCTCTGTGAGTTCAACAGTCAGCTGATGAGGGCTCAGATCCAGATGTACAGATGCTAAAACCTGTTCACGTTCTTTCCTCAGCTTCTCAATTTCTTGTGTCCTCCTATCCACTTTCTCGGATGACTCTGGTCTATAGACAGAACTAGGGCTTTGTGACTCCATTGGCTGCCGGTAACTGGGACTGAGCCTTGTGAAGTGATGTCCAGTTGGTCTGTTTATTTTACTAAGTGTTGATGGTGCCTGCTGACTGATGCCAGACCAGTTTGTAAATTTGTTGTGCATGGGCAGATCATCAGGGATCCACTGATATTCTCTGAGCATGCTGGTCTCTGCCAGAGGATTGATGCTAACCAGAACATCTGTGTTGCAATCGCTTGGCACCAGAGACATCAAATCATCGTCCTGCTGTTGCATTGTACTTTGTTTTGAATGATCCCAACACTTTATTATATACTCAGATGATCTGTGACTCAACTGGCTTTTCACAGGTGACAAATGAGGGCTTTCTGAAGTTTCCAATTTAGATGGTCTAACTTGAACTGAGGATGATGCAAGTTTTACACCAGTGCTATTGCTTGAAGGAGAGAGGGAGATTCTTTGTAGGTGAGATGGAGAACAGTTAATAGTGGGTTGACTTATTACCCTGTCCTCAACTTCACGAGAGCATTCATTTCTCTCATTTTGCATACATTTGCTTTGTGGAAAGACGCTATTTGAGTAGTCAGATCCATTCAGATTTGGACAACTAAGGTCACTCTGGTTTTCAAAGGTCACAGATGATACTGATGTAGATATTGTTTTTGCATTTTTACTGTGAAGGTTCTCCTGAGCTAGTACAATATTCTCATGTTTAGACATTTTATGATCTTTAAATTGCATGTTGTATACTTTTGAACATTGTTTCTCTGCAATATGTTGTCCCTCAGTTGTCTTATAGTTTATTAAACCATGAGTTGTTTTTATTTGTCTTTGCTGGGTGTATCTTGCAGCCTTCACTGTAAGGATAGGGGAGCATGCACGATCCATGACCATAATGTGTTTATTAAAGCATGTCCTCTTGTCTACATTTCTGTGATAAGTCTGATTATCCTTTTGCTTTAAATGTGAGTTTTTCTTATAAGAATGATCTACAGTGTCACCTTCAAAAGCTTCCAAAGTGGAGGAATCCAGATTCGGCACAATAGTCTCTAATGAAAGAACCTTTTGGGGAGGAATCTGAAAATTTTGACTGTCAGTTCCCTTTGAGCCTTTGGGACGTAAATCGGGCAGGCTTTTAATCCTTTCAAAGGCTTGTTCACTTTCTGCATCACCATCTAGCTGGGACACATTGCAAATATCTGAGCCAATCACTTTGACAATAACATTGACTTCATGGGACGTAGCATTCTTTGACACTGGAGCATTCTCTGTCTGGACCCCAATATCCAATGAAGTTTGTGTACAACAGCCCATCTTGTGGGTACTGCCAGAATGCACAGTAGAAACCTGGAAACAGTGTTTAGGACAGTTATATTTTGGTGGCCTTTCCCCTGTTCGCATACACTGTATGTTCCCCAGAAGATCAGAGGTGTTGTGTATCAGGTCAGATAGATGTTCAGACATGTTCTGTAGACTTGCCCATGTGGTTGGGGCACTATTCCCCGGTTTGGACACTGGTGTCTGGGTGCTGCTTCTTCTGTGACGGCTCTTTTTCTTAAGGTCCTTATTAACCTCAATGGTCTGTGTGCCATGATCACACCTGCTTGGACTCGGACGTTCCTGAGATTCATACTCAGAGGAGTAGACCAGGACTATTTCGTCAACTTGACCTGAACTGTGGCGTAACTCCTCTGAGGCACCACTGTAAGAGTCACATTTCAAAGCAGTTAGGGTCTGCTTATTTGAACAACTAGAGGAATAAGAAGCATCTTTCAGCAGAGGCTCAGAAGAAATTTGTTCTCTAGAATATCCATTACCACTCATTGTGCTAGAAAGCCCTTTATGATTTACATAAGTGCTCAAATGGGAACTGAAAGGTGGGTCCTGAATATTTAGGCCATTGTCTACACTACAGCACCTGGTCATATTCTTGTTGGAACTACTGAGTTGAGAGTGTTGGCAGGATATACTAGCAGCACTTCCAAAGACCTGCTTTTTGGGGACTGCTGTTTTCACCCCTATAGTAGTTCTTGTATGAATAAATGGGTTAATATCACTTGAAGCAAAATGCATTGCAGAATCCCTTGTCTGTGTTTGTGCCTTCTCAAACGGATGTGCGTGGTCTTTCACACAAACATCTAAAATATCTTCTGAAGAACCATTCATCCTGAAAGTAATGTCTTTATCACCCTTTGAATTAACCATCTCTGTCTTTTGCATTTCTTCAGTGGGACCAAGCTCTTGTTGACATGCAATTGTCTCAATCTCTGCTTCCCCACGTAAGGAAACTGCTGGCTGCTGGGTATATATCTCTTTTGGTTGTGCTTCTAATGATCTTGGACTAATTCTTGAAGGAAAAGGAACGCTTTCGTTATGTGGAGGCTTTTCGTGTTTGCCAAGGACATTTTGTCTGCTAGCAAGCAGGTTTGCCCGTGAAGAAGGTTTGGTAGGAGAAACATGTCTTTTAGATGTGGTACTCTCATCTGAGGATAAATCCGGTGTAGAATCAGTGGATGAACTTGGAGGTGCCATAAAGTGGGCCCTTCTGCATCGCTTTTGTTTTCCTTTCCGTCTATCATCATTGCCATTGGCAACAAAATGTTTTGTAGAATCTGCTGTTGTGCAATTTTCTCCTCTACCTCTGTCTGTAGATTTACATCTGTTATACCATTCCTTTGTATTTTGACTGATAGGAGTTGGTTTTGAGCTGTGACATACCTCAACAATTGATGAGGGGTTGGCCACAGATTTATCAGGTTTACAAGTTGACTGGTGACTTGACTGGTGATTTTTAGGCATATACGGATCTTGATTTTTCATTGGTTGGTTACCAAAACTTTTAATCCCTTTGATGTAACTATTGTTATACTGAGATTTAATCACAAATTTCACATCATTACTTTTGCAGATGGACTGATCCTCTGATTGTAGATCCTTGTCAACTTTTTCAATATCACCGGTTTGAAGCACATTGCGCATTTGGGGTCTTTGTGATGTCTGATGGCATAAATCTGAATTTGAAGCATCTTTTCTGAAATCTTCAGAGTAACTGTTAGGTATGTGCTCCACGGATATTACTCTGTCTTTATCACTACTACTACTACTACTGACAGTAGTGGTAATGATTTCCAAGGAATGTTTAGAACAATTTTTATCTTGGCTTACAAAACCAGTATATTTTCCAAGGTTTCCAGGACCAAGTTCATAAAACGTTAGCTTGCTTAAAGGCCAGACTTCAGGAGCAGGGTAATTCTCGTCCACTGCTGAATGGTAATGTTCCATACTTGATGTTGTAAAATTATATGGATGTGTTTTTTGAATTTTTACCTCTGAATTAGGTAACGTTATAGCACTGTTTTCCATGGTTTGCTGACATGTGTTAGCCATATCACTATCTGTCTCTTCAGAGAGTAAACCTGAGACTGTATGTTTTACTGTTGCTTCGGTAGGTAATGACACCTGAGGAATGTTGCATTGACTGGACATTACAGGAGTTGAGATCGTCACAAAACAGTTTTCACTCAATGAACATTTGGTTTCATTCAAAAGTCTTGAATGTCCATGTGTTAGTGGTTTATCATCAAATTTGTGCATTTCCATTGAGGTCGGCACACTCTCATTTTGTTTTGTTTCATTGTTGACAATCTGTGCATTCAGGTAAGTGGACTGATGATCTTTCTGGACTTTATCTAACCCATTTGTAAGCTTAAGAGATGGAGTAGCTTGTCCATACATGCAGGCTGGCTTTTGAACAGGGGTTGAAGAATCAATGTACTTTCTTAGTTGGGTACATACAATAATATTCTCTCTTGATGTATTCAACCCAATAATAGTTTCCTTTAGAAAAGGCAACACTGATTCACTTGAATTTACTCTATCTGGGCTCTGTGCCTCTATAGCACAATATGGTACTGACTCCACGTTTTCATTAATATATCCACATTTTGGACTTTCTTGTTCTACTTTTCTCTCCGTCTTCCTCACAATAAACTCTTCTGTGCCATTAGAGTTCCCACTCATAGTCAGAGAATGTCTTGATTCTGTTTCATTCTCCAAATGCACAGTAGTGTTGTCCGTATAATTCTCTGATTTTGTCATACGTGAGAAATGCTGGGAATTACTATTTTCATCCGGAGTACTTTTGTAATCAAATTCATAGTTGTTTGTCTTGGACTTTAAATCATCCAGTTTAACAAAAGAAGTGTTTTCTTTCTTTGTGTCCAACTCGTGATCTTCACCACAGCCTTCTCTCAGAGACAAATTAAAGTGTTCTTTCACCACCTCTGATATTTTATCATTAATTGCAGAGTTGCTCATTTGAAAATATCTGTTATTGAATGTCTTTCTCTCCAAAATCTGAATTGCATCTTTTGTATCCTCTTTACAGTTGTCAATAATGTTTTTAATCTCAGGACTCCTAGAGGATTTCAGGCTATCACAATTTGTTGGTGTCAATCCGCAATCGAATGTACTGCTGTCATTTCTAAAAATATTGATGTGATCTTTGCTGATTAAATCCTTGTGAGTATCACTGGTTGAGGATGCACTTTCCATTTCCTTCTCTTTAAGCTCTTGATCAGAGTTTTCCATCTTAGTGAGCAAATTTTCCAAAACAGATAAATGTTTTACTGATTCTCTGTTGATAGTTGAACAAATAGACTGTTCCTGATCCATATATAAGAGTGTTGTCTCAGTGTCTGAAACATCATCATTTTTCTTTGATAGCTTCATATTTCCCACAAAGCCTTTCATTTTACATGTTCCAGTGACTGACTCATTCCTCAACTGGACACAAAAGCGTTTACCATCTCTGCCAAAACTATTAACTTCTTCATCATGCTTTTCTGATTGTTCGATTGTCAAGGCATAATTTTTGGTATCTTTTATGCAAGCCTTTTCAGTGCACTGTTTTGTGAAGAAACAATTATTTTCTTCATCATCCGTGGTTTTGCCATGGTCATTGCTTGCATTGATAAGTGGTTCATTTAGAATCGGTGTTGCTTTTGAGTTATTTACTTCTGGATCTCCTGGATTGTTGTATGTTGAAACCTGATAACCAATTGTTAGGCTTAATTTTGACTTCATAGAAGATTCCTCAGGGTACATTGGATATGATGATGGGTTCTCCTCACTGATATGTGAATCTTTCCTACTCAAGTTAACTGGGAAGCACTTTAAAAGTCTAGTATCTGTTGAGATGTCACCATCTTTGGAACAAGAGTTAGTCACCAATGCTTCAGTCACAATGGGATTCAGTGGTTCATTTTCAGTGGTTAGTTTATTTGTGTATGCCACCCCATCTGGATTGATATCTGTGGAATCACACACTGTGTGAGTTATACATGGTTCTGCATTGGTAATCAGCTCATTAAAATCCATCTCCTGCCCTAAAACTATAAAACTAGAATCACCCTCATTGCTATCAAACAACAAGGTATTCTCAAAAGACGTGTCCTTTTGTTCTTCAAGTGTTGCATTTTCATCCTGAGTGGAGTCAGAGCGAGGTGAGCTCTGGCTTTCTGAGACATTCATGTTGTCTGACAGATCCAGACTAGTTGAGCCTTGGCATCTACTGCTCTGTGTGTGTGGATCCTGTTTGAGTAAGTGTCCTGAAGCCGTGATGGTTCTGGGACTGTCTGCTGCGTCAGTGGATGACCAAGCATCAGTAAGAGCAAGTGGATTCTCGATTTCTCTGATACTGGCACCACTACAGGGTCTAGATTCAGACGCTTGACAAGACCCTTGGCCATTCGTCGGTTTCAACTTTTGACTACCATTTAGGCTCCAGAAAAGCTCTGCAGGAACATCTTTGGATATTTTCATCTCCTCTTTATTGCCGATTGACGGAGAGCTGAATGACGCAGATAATGGATGGGAGGTTAAGTGGCTTGGAACTTTTTTAAACCTGAGCACTGGTCTGGCAGTGACATGCTTTCCACTTCTCTCCATAACAAGTGAATCTTGAGACATCCGACTGTCTTCACTCTCAGCTTCACTGGAATCATATTCCTCTTGGTGAAGCTGCTCAGACAGAGCTGTAGCGTAAGCTGACGACAGCGAATCCAATGAGAAAATACTATCACAATCTGAAGAACCATTGGGATCCTCCCCACCACCTTGTTTCATCCACCCAGCAGCTTCTTTTTGCACTGCAACACATTGCTTGGTACTCATCAGAGCTTCTGCACTATGCCAGTGCCTTGGTTGCTTATTGTTTTGTGAGCTAAAGTGCTCCACACTTTCATAAGATATTGATGATTTGATAGGGCACTGTTCCTGTTTTTTCTCTAGGTCTTTCACAGACTTATTTTTGTTTGACTTCTCATTGAATTGACATATCACTTGGTTAACAGATTTCACACTTCTATGTCCCCTCAAGCCTGATGGTGGCTTGCGGACAACTTTAGCCAATGCAGTCCTGAACCTAGAACCAACAGAGTGTGAAAACACCTTGCGGATAGTCTCTAAACTTTTATTTCCACCTTGAGACAGACTCTTTGTTCCCTTCACTGTAGTTTTCTGTTTTATTATAGGTAATACTTTTCTAGTGCCTTTGGTGTTTGAATCCAGACAATGCTTTTCTTGGTCACTTGTGCTTTTCTTCACTAACAACCTTGAGAAAGCAGTTTTTGCCTTTTTCGTTTCAGGTGAATTTGCATCTTTTAAAGGGCTTTTGAAGCTGTCTGAGAAACTGGCCCAACTTGAGGATACTTGGTCATATCTTGAAGGCATTGTGTTTGAACGCCTTCTGATATTTTGATCTTGGAGACATTCATCAGATTCCCATTTAGTGGGACAAGCTAAGCCAGCTTGAGATGCTGTACACTCAGAAGATCTATTCCTTTTAAGGAACTGGCTGTTTGGAGAAAAAGGAAAATACATTTTTTAAGTAAAAAGAAAATATACTGTTCTTGGTGTAATGATAGTGATTATTATTTTAAATTAAGTGTTATCTTCACATGAATAAAACTTTGCTCATTAAAATTTACTGCTTCCTTCTTTAGACCAGGTAAACTTAAAAAAAAACAGGCACTGGGGTCTTAGGCAAAAAAAATACAATTTGATGTTTTTTTTTGTGAATAATTCACAACATGTGCATACACACATGAATTTGTTCTTCAGCTCATTCTAATGTTAATACATTTATTATATGAACGAAGTGAGGTATTATAAGCAATCGCATGCACAAGGTTAGTAATTTGCATAAAACATGCTCAAACTTTCCATAAGTACTTTAAACTTTATAAGTACTTTTCACACAAGCTTTCCTTTAGAAACTTTCTTCATTCTCAGCAAACATAAGATGCTCTTAAAGATGCACTCTGGCCTGAGAGCATTGGCAGCAAGATCCTAAATAAATGCTGGTCCTCAAAACCAGTTCAAACACAATAAAACCTTTTATACAGACCCAGGTTACGGACCTCTTATTAGCCATCTCTAGATGCGCGTATCTGAGATTGTATTCAGAGGAACCTCGCAGGTTGGGCTATAATGCCCCTGAGAGTACATGGTTTTTGTGTACATGTGGTTTCTGATGTTCCAAAAAAATTTCATGAATTTGTATGAAAGTTATAGATGAATCATGTTTGTTTTGTGAAAACGTTTGTATGCAGATTTCACACAAATTTGTGCGTATGCACAGTTAGTGAATGAGACCCAGGCCCAGTCCCAATTCGCCTACTTATACTATGACCTAAAAGTATGTACTCTTTTTGTGAAGAAAAAGTACATACTTTTGATTGTGTAGCAAAAGAGTGGGCAAGCTTTGGGACATACTATCACGTCATCTTTAACGGACAGATCTGTCGCATGCGTCACCGTAAACTGCCCTGTCAATCATCCTGTCACCGTAAACTGCCCTGTCAATCATCTCGTCACCGTAAACTGCCCTGTCAATCATCTAGTCACCGTAAACTGCCCTGTCAATCATCTCGTCACCGTAAACTGCCCTGTCAATTAGGGCTGTGCTCAGAATATCGATACGACGATACATCGTCATGAACTCCTGACGATGCGCGTATCGATACAGCAGTATCGATACTGTCGTGCTTTTGAATGTAGCCAATTCAGGGCTCAAATTTCAGCACGGGATTGCGAGTATTACGCATTATTCTAATCATTCCCGCAGGTCTCCCACTTATAATGTGGGAAATTCCCTCAAACATTGATTGAGTGTTCAGCTGTGCCGCGTCTTCTGTCTCTCAAAATGGGTTGCTCAAGGCAAGCGTCAAACGCGCTGGAGGCGGTGATACAACACTCAAGCTTTTAGGAGTTGGGACATGACGGAATATTCACTTGCATATTCGGGCGAGCATTGCATTGTCACTTAAGTTTACCATTCGCTCGTCTTTTTAAGTCTTACCACGCTAAACATTCAAGCGATTTTAAACTATTCAGTGCTCGCACGCTCTCTGGGAGATGGTTTTCTCTGCATGCTTATATAGAGTAAAGCCGCCTCACAAACAGCCTGTGAGTAACAAGTTATTTTTCACGGATTATATCGCTTTTACAGACAAAAACAAGCAAAATGATGTCAAAAATGTCGGTCTTGTTGAGTATCCAACACAGTCGGTTATGTCTTAAATAAGCATAAAATGCATGTGATGTGACAGTTTAATGAAAACAGGATCCGTGCACTAGCTCTTAAAGTGACAGCAGCCATATGTGTCTGTCATTAATATTGTTGTCAAAACAACAAAAGATAGCTTTAATTATAAGGAATCTGGATTTATAGTCGATGTATTTAATTTAGTCAGGACTAAAATACTACCCAATGTTATTTTACATTTAATTACTTTATTAAGTTCTTAATACTAGTGCTAGACCTATTCAAAAACTTCTCTTTATTGGTAGGCTATCTTTATTCTATTGTATTTATTTGTTTAAAATGATTTCAACATGATGTAAAGAAATTACTGTGTTTGGTGCACATTCCAACATTTATTTAATTTAACTCTCATTGTTTTTTAATGAAAAAAAACTAAATAGCTTTTCAGTTATCACAACTGTTATAACACTGTTTATTCAATAAAGATATTACTGTTACTAAACTCTGCTCAAAAGAAATTTAAATTCCAAATTGATCCATATCGTGATACTTATCGTATCGTGGCTTTAGTATCGTGATGCGTATCGTATCGTGACATTGTTGGTGATACACAGCCCTACTGTCAATCATCCTGTCACCATAAACTGCCCTGTCAATCATCCTGTCACCGTAAACTGCCCTGTCAATCATCCTGTCACCGTAAACTGCCGTCAATCATCCTGTCACCGTAAACTGCCCTGTCAATCATCCTGTCACCGTAAACTGCCCTGTCAATCATCTCATCACTGTAAACTGCCCTGTCAATCATCTTGTCACGGTTAAAATTCTCTATTCAATCTAATTTGATTTCCTAGGGTTTCGGAGAGAGATGTAGTCGCACGTTCTTCTGCAGTCGTGCTCAAAAGAAATTTAAATTCCAAATTGATCCATATCGTGATACGTATCGTATCGTGGCTTTAGTATCGTGATGCGTATCGTATCGTGACATTGTTGGTGATACACAGCCCTACTGTCAATCATCTCGTCACCGTAAACTGCCGTCAATCATCCTGTCACCGTAAACTGCCCTGTCAATCATCTTGTCACCGTAAACTGACCTGTCAATCATCCTGTCACCATAAACTGCCCTGTCAATCATCTCGTCACCGTAAACTGCCGTCAATCATCCTGTCACCGTAAACTGCCCTGTCAATCATCTCGTCACCGTAAACTGCCCTGTCAATCATCCTGTCACCGTAAACTGCCCTGTCAATCATCTCGTCACCGTAAACTGCCCTGTCAATCATCCTGTCACCGTAAACTGCCCTGTCAATCATCTCGTCACAGTTAAAATCCTCCATTCAATCTAATTTGATTTCCTAGCGTTTCGGAGAGAGATGTAGTCGCACGTTCTTCTGCAGTCGTGGGTCTTTCATGCGGAGACTCTCCTCATGTGTTTGTAATATAATGAATAAAATGATGCATTTAAAAGGTAATGGCTAAACATATCTTTACAAAAGTTCACAATGCTGCCGCAGATGCAATATAATGTAGACAACGTTGAATAAATAAATTTTCGTCAGGTTAGATACTGATAATGAATCACTCAAACCCCTTTATCTAAACCTCTCTACATAACCGCCGGACTCGCGCGTCCTCCATGTCTGTAGTTTAACACTTTTCACTCGTGTTTGTAGTTCTAACCGAATCCTCGTCTTCCACGCGCGATGGGTTGTGGGCGATATTAGCCGTTAGCGTGCGCATCGATCTGCACTTCGGATTTTGACCGGAAATAGTAGACCATCCGGGTATCTTTGCAACACTCATTTCAACATACTACGATTAGGGACGTACTAATTCTATTTTCGAATACTATTTAGGACAGATAGTATGCGAATTGGGACTGGGCCACAATGTTAGTTATTCACCTGGTTTACACCTACCTAAAAATGGGAGTGTGCTGGGGATACAATCGGGACAGCAGATCAGCAGAAAAGGAATGCCTTCGTAAAGTCATTGGACGTCCCCTGAACTTTGATGAGTACCCCAGTTCTGGAGACAAGGCTTCATCGCCTCCTTGTAGAAGTTCATTTTCCATCCTCTGCAGCTCTCGCTTAGCCTCCAACAGATGCCGCTTTCGTGCAATCTTCTCCAGTTGGTAATGTAACCTTTTGCGGCGCACACGGTTCTCAGCTCTGCGCAAGGCATGATGTTTCAGCAGTTCCTCCTGCATCACCCTTTTCCTGTCACCCATTAAGAGTGACGGCGGGACTGTTTCAGCACTGCCTTCTTTCTCAGTCCCCTGACTTGATGAACCAATAGGAAGCATGAGATCTGTCTGAACCCCTGACTCAAGTGTTCCCTGTTCCCTGTGGGCTGCAAGCCGTTGCTTTTCTTGCAAGATCCACCGCTTGACTTTAGATGCAAAAGAAACCAGAGTTTAGAGAAGCACAAGGCTTTACAATTGAAACAACAATTTGAAAGGACAATTTCGTACTGTCAGTTATTCAAGGTTCATTTGCTTTAGTATTTGACTAGGGTGAAAGACTTTAATCCATTACTTAAAGGGATAGTTCACCCAAAAAGGAAAATTCTGTCAGTAATTACTCTCCCTCATGTTGTTCAACCCCGTAAGACCTTCGTTCATCTTCGGAACACAAATTAAGATATTTTTGATTAAATCTGAGAGCTGGATCACTCCTCCATAGGCTTCTAAGGGATTGACACTTGCCAGCTCCGAAAAGTTATTAAAGACATCGTTAAAACAGTCCAAGTGACTACAGTGGCTCAATCTTAAGTTTATCAAGCGACGAGAATATTTTTTGTGCGCAAAAACAAACAAAAATAACGACTTTATTTCAACTATTCATTTCCTTCTCTGTGGGCCTCGAGTGAGTTCACTAGTGTAAGACACAGTTCACTGTGTTGTACGTCACACGTAGGCTCACTATTGGCCGACGCTGGTCATGTGATGCGTGTGACGTACAACACAGAAGCGCTGCGCTGTTACACTAGTGAACTCACTCGAGGCCCACAGAGAAGGAAATGAATAGTTGAAATAAAGTCGTTATTTTTGTTGTTTTTGCACACAAAAAGTATTCTCGTCGCTTGATAAACTTAAGATTGAGCCACTGTAGTCACTTGGACTATTTTAACGATGTCTTTAATAACGTTTCGGTTCTGGCAAGTTTCAATCCCTTAGAAGCCTATGGAGGAGTGATCCAGCTCTCAGATTTAATCAAAAATATCTTAATTCGTGTTCCGAAGATGAACGAAGGTCTTATGATGTTGAACAACATGAGGGCGAGTAATTACTGACAGAATTTTCATTTTTGGGTGAACTATCCCTTTAAAAGCCTATATTTTAAGTTCTTTGCTGAATAACACAATATAGTATTTCAGTTCAACCTTTCTAAATGCTATAAAATTAGCAGTAAACTCTCTAATAACACAAGTGCAATTCAGCATTGAATCCAGCATTTAAGCACAACTCAGTGTGTTTTTTGTACTCACTCTCAGTATACTGCTGTCGGAGACATGCCTGCTCTCTTTCCAGATCTCTTTCCGCTCTTTTCTGTTCCATCTGAATCTCCTCTCCTAGACACTCGATGTACCACTGCTGTTCCTCGAGTCGATGTCTGGGTGCGGTCCCATCGCCGCTCTCATGAACACTTGCTCCAGCAACCCTGAGCACACAACAAATGCAAACTCTACGGATGATGCACTAGTCAACCAGAAAATGACAGATAGTGCTGAAAAATTACAGACCTTTTAACACAAGTCTAATTTACTTCCATTGTTCATTTCTTTTATTTTCTACATCCTCCCTGTAGTAACCAAGCAACACCATGACAACTCTATAAACAATATTTTCTCCAGAGGGCTCATTACCAGAGGAACATCATGAACTGTACAATATATATATATATATATATATAGTTAGAAACTTTACTGCTTTTGAATGAACAAATCATATTTACCTGGTGTCAGAACTGGGTAGGCTGATCTCTGTAGAGCTGTAGACCAAACCTCCTTCACTGGTCTGCAAAGACCAACATTTTACATTATATTCATTAAATGCATTACATAAAAAATAATGCCATTAGACATTTAAATAACCTCATGAGTTAATTAATTAATTGATTGTATGTTAACTTTTAAAGCCCTAAAAAATACATTAAATACCTCAATAAATCAGATTTTTCTCAACAGATTTGGATCAGAGACATTATTTTTCAGAAGTTTTCTACCTTGGCTAGGCATTTAGGTTTAAGAAATACAATTACTCTGAGTTTATTACAAAAACAGGGCACTAGCACAAATCAAACTAATATCTCTAGGAATGTAACTTACATTCTTCTCTTAAAAATTGCCCACTATTTAAGTAAATTAGGCTGACTGGGTAATAAATTAAAAGATGACCTACAAAATATGCTAATAAACTGAAAATAAAAGAAGCCTACCAACAGGTAATATTATTTTTTTTAGGACCACTGACTAAAAACCTAAAGGTATAGTTCACCCAAAAATTTTAATTCTGCCATCATTTACTCACCATAATGTCAACCCAAACCCAAAAGTAGATATTAAATAGATTTTGTTTTTTTAGACTAGTAAGAAGATATTTTTAATTTTTGTACATAATATTTCACATCAAAAAGTACAAGAGACATTGTTAAAATATTCCAGTTGAATAGAGTGGTTTAATCCAAATCATCTGAAAAGAGATAATGATTTGCTTGACATTAAAGAACAAATCTCATTGGTTCTTGTGAAAGCTCAAATGTGATTGCGTCACCCGCAAGAAAAAACCTCATTGGATCCTGTATGTCAAGCAAGTGCTGCATGTACTTTTAGCCCTCATAGTCATATCTCAAGGTAATTTTTTAATGGATATATGCATTACAAAGCATGGACTGTACCCGTCTCCTCTCCCTCAGAACAGCCGCCTCTGCAGGATGGTTGAACCTAAACTTAAGGAGTCCTCCTAAGGTAATCACTGCACCTTAAGGGAAATAGAGATACACACTAATACATCAGGATAATCAAAATATCATGTAAACACATTATTTTGTTTGTACATGAAATAGGGTTGTTTTCTGCACATTGCATTTACCTTGTGCAAGTCTGCAGGGCTCTGTGATTTCTCTGTCATTGACCATGCAGATGTTCCCTGAGACTGGCTTCAGGGTCACCACCCCGCTCTTATTTCCGATCTCACAGGAGGAACCTTCTGGCAAGACTGAGGGATTGAGGTGCAAGTTAATCACTGCTGTCCACTTCAAACAATTATATTGCCATATAGGTCTTCAGACTGGTATCAACATGTCAAATCTTAACACATTACACTACAATTGTGATGTGGCAAAATATACGTCTCTGACCAACTCCGAAAGTGGTTTGAGTGACCGGATCACAAGACGCGAGCCTAAATACAGTCGCCACAGGAAAAAAGCTAAACGTAGGCTATAGAAAAACTACACCAGTTTCATGACTTCAACATATCCATTACTAAGCTTCTGACCACTTTTTGTTCCCTGAAAGTGTAAAGGGGAACTATGCAATTTTTTTAGCTTAACTCAACAGCTTCGGAGTTATTGGAATGGTTATATGACTTTTTTCGGGTTGAATGGTGGCCGTCTCGCCCCCCCCCTGGTGCTTGTGAGTGGAAAAACCACACTTGCAACTTTGGCCCGGTGGGCCGCAAATTTTCTTTTTGCAGGGTGGTAGGGGAAGGTACCCCCTTTTTTGCCTCTGTTGGCTAGAAGGGCTGTCCTCCGATTGGTTATTTGAAAAACGAAGGGTAGGTTTTAGTGAAGATGTGAAGAGGGAACCAATCGGAGGAGAGCCCTTCTAGCCAATCAGAGGTGAAAAAAAGGAGGTACCTTCCCCTACCACCCTGCAAAAAGAAAATTCGCCGGCGTGCCGCCGGCCTCAGCGTCAGGAAGTATCGCGTGATATCAGCTCTCACGATGTAACGAATTGCTTTACGGCACACATACACGCCCCCATCCAGGATCCGGCTAGCTATAAGAACAACTATCGTCATGGCTAAGCCGGCATATAGGAAGCAGAAAGCTAGGAAAGCATTGCCGGAGGAACAGAGAAAGAGGAAACGGTAGACTGACCGAGCGAGGAGTCAGACACGAGTAAACATCGGCCCTGCGTTTTCATTATGGCGAAAATAACGAAGAAAGCGCGGTCGGAAGAGTCTAGAAAAAGGAAAGAAGAATCTGACAGCGTGAGGAACCAGACAAGAGTTCCCATCCGCTCAGGCTTTCAGTGTTAAAGTTGATATTACTGATGTATTTTATGTCTTAGAATAAAACATAAAAATATTTTGAGTTTGTTTTAACCACAGACCTGATTTCAGGCATTTAACCAAAAACCCCATTCAAAAAACCTGTTGATTTCAGGACAATGAAACCAGAAGTTATAAAATGCTAACTTTTTAGAGGTCACAGGTTTTGGCCTACAAAATTGCATCATCCCTGCAGAACTCTATTTAGCACTGTTAGTACCAGATGTAAACGGACCATAGTACTTCAAGATGTTGAGATGAATATGAGATACCTATGTGAGGCTCTTCCAGATTGTTGCCCTGAGGCCCAATTCTTGTCACCCCTTCCTATA
This sequence comes from Gila orcuttii, assembly GCA_026230005.1. NCBI lineage: Eukaryota > Metazoa > Chordata > Actinopteri > Cypriniformes > Leuciscidae > Gila > Gila orcuttii. Next base: position 43,049,101 of record JAPDVR010000013.1, on the reverse strand, counting down.
GCACCAAAATGAAACAAACATTAAAATGAGTCAATGCATAGCACAGGATTCAGCACACCTCAAAGCATAGCACAGGATTTGTCTACTGTTCATAAAGGATAAAAAGCCTGCTTATATAAACCTGGTTCCAAAGGCGCACAATCATTCCCAGGTGGTTTTAACTTTTAAAGCAAGGAAACTGCTGAAATTGCAGTCTTGAGTTTTTTTACAGCCTATCAGGACTAACCTCTTCGCACAGATTTACATACACCACTGAGTAACTCACTAAAATCTTCCAGCACAAATCACACAAAAGTACGAAAGAAGAAAAGTGAAAAGGAGAGGGCGAATATCTGGACCACATGACTATAGCTCTGGGCTGTTTTACCTTCCTGTGAGAAGAGTTTTGCACACAGAACAAGAAAAGAAAAGACAGAAGAGAAATAAAGGTGAAGGGAGAATCTATTGGAGGGAAAAGAGAAAGAATCATTGGTTAATGACCCGAAAGAGCAAAGGATTTTGTAGAGAAAGACTAGCTGAAGGCAATATGGATGTGACGGAAAAAAAGCAATGTATAACTAGCTGAATAATTGTACCCGAAGGTGATAGATAGTGACGCCTGTGCTGAGGACGTCTGGCTCTAGAGCGATGAGGTGGGGCAGAAGCGAGCGGATGAGAACTCCTGCCCTGTCCTGGTTAATGTCCACACTGTAGCGCTCCAACAGAGCTCGCTTATCACGCCAACTGTCCGACCAGTCTTTAGTCAGCTGCTCCACCTGCAGAGAAACAGGAGCAACTGTGAAAACAGCAAGTGAAAAGACAACTGGAAAACACACACGCGTGCACACACAAAAAAGACAAAAGTGAATCATCCTAAGACAGTAACATGAGAAGTGTTACATGAGAATTCCTTATAAAAGTACAATACTGTTCAAAAGTCTGGGGGCAGATTTTAATTTTTTGTGTAGAAATAAATACCTTTCAAATAAATACTGTTCTTTTGAAAATTCTTTTCATCATAGAATCCTGAAAAATATACATCACAGTTTCCACAAAAATATTAAGCAACTGTTTTCAACATTGATAATTATAAGATACGTTTCCTGAGCTGCAAATCAGCATATTATAATGATTTATGAAGGTCGGATCATGTGACACTGAAGACTGGAGTAATGATGCAGAAAAATGTCACATGAATAAATTATGGTACATTTTAAAATACAGTTATTTTTATTTTATTAATATTTCACAATACTACTGTATTTTCGGTTATAGTAATTATGTGGAAACGGTCACATTGCAAGATATAAAGTTGCAATTACATGAAGTAAAGTCACGATAAAATGCAGCCTTGGTGAACATAAGAAACTTCGGTTACACTTTATTTTAAGGTGTCTTTGTTATAGTGTAATTATATATTTAAGTACTGAGTAATAGTAAGCAACTACATGTACTTACTATAGGGTTTGGGTAGGATTAGGATTTGGTTGAGGGTTAGTTCCATGTAATTATGCATAATATACTGTTATTACTTTGGTAAGTACATGTAACATATGTACAGGGTTCCCACACCTTGGTTAACTTCAAACCTTCAAAGACCTTTCAAGGACTTTCCAGGTCCAATATCCTCAAATTCAAGGACTTAATGTGGGGACACATTTCACATGAGAGCAAGGTTACATCATGTTACCTTGTGAGATATATTGTTACAGTTTTGCGTGTGTGAACGTCATGGCAACGTAAAACACGAAGTAGGCTACCTCACGCGGAAAACACTTAACGTAACGTGTAAATGAGTGTAACTAAAGTAAATCAAGCAAGCTAGTATGCATATTGCATAGGCCACGAAGTGTTGACGAAATAACACATTAGCTGACCGGAGGGAATAATATGGAATTTTTTTCAGAAAACTTCTTGCACAAAATAAATTCAAGTACTTTCAAGGACCTGTATCTATGTATGTTTATTTTCAAAAACTTTCCAGGGCCTTGAAATCTTTTCTCCATATTCACAAACTTTCAAGGATTTCAAGGACCCGTGGGAACCCTGTATGTAACAAGGACACTGTTACCGAAACTTCTTTCAAAAACATTTTAAAATCGTATCAACCCCAAACTTTTGAACAGTAGTGCACATAAAAAACGGCTCCTACAGAGCGAGCTCAGAAAGAACACAGACTTCAGCGTTTCAAGGACGTGAACTAACCTTCAGTTCATTCTGTAGGACTATATCAGACAAGCTACTTTCTCTCTCATCACTGAGAGATGGACTGGGGTTCCTCTGCTGTGGATGGAAAAAACAATTAACAGGGAGAAACTTTTCTCTTATTTTGGCAATGTGACACCATATCCAAACAGGCTCCTGACAAATGTCCACTCCTAAGCAGCAGCAAAGAGCACAGGACAAGAAGACTGGTTTCTGTTGAGTGAAATCTCATATGTCCAAATTCTCACTCCATATGGTGAACCTCAAATATGTTCTAAATGGCTTGACAGGTTGGTCTTTTTTTAAAGAAGACACTACATAATAATTTTGGATAAAATCAAAGCTGTACCATATGTCTAACCAAGTTGTATTCCAAAATTGAAGTTGATGTCACACAAATTGAGCCGGCTAAGTTTTAAAGTTCCATTAAAATGTAATATCCAATTTTAAAACAGGATGAATTTTCAGTGTTTATGCATTAAAAAGATATCAATGACGATTATTAAATGAAAAAGTCAGGACACTGACACGTTCTAATACCATTTCAAAGTTGAGCAGCATGCTCTTCAGACGATCAATTTCCTCTCGCAGTTCTCTGATCAACCTCACATTGGCGTCCTGAGGTAAAACAAGTTTTTTTTTTTAGTTTCCTCAACTTCCAACTCACAAGAAAAACATGTTCTGCAGACATTTTGAATGCATTTGGACAAACCTCATTGACTCTTGGCTTGTTGACGATGTTCCTGGCATGAGCTGCGTAGCGGAGGGTGCTCAGAGTCTCATTGTAGCTGCTGCTGGATGGCGAGACAGCTGGCGAAAAACAAATCTCAGAATCAATTCTTCTGGCACTGCAACAAACACCAATTGACCCTTCGCTAAGCCCCGCCCTCCCTAGTTACTGTTGCTACGCCGGTCAAGCTTTCGTGCCTGGCACGTCTATTACAGTGTGCATGCACCGGTGTCAGACATTCCCAATGAGATAATTAGTAATTTTTGGCAAACATGTGAAATATCTGAAGGGACTGCAGTATGCATTCGAGGGATATGTCCACGACATAATATGCAACCGATTAGCAAATAATTTCATAAAAATAAGCTAAAGCCTATAGTCCCAGCGCAAGCAGCAGCGCCTCATACGCTGACCATTCAAATGGGAAACACACAAATTGAGGAACAGTTATGTTCGTGCACAGCAGGGTAAGTGAAATGTGAAAATAATCTAATAATTATAAATCAAACAGCTTATCCATAAATCTTGTGGAATAACACTAACAGCGGGAGAGCCGCGATTGGATTGGGTTAAAGTTACTCAGTCAGGGGTAACGTTAACGTTAGTAGGCCGTCGATTAACAAAATGCTGAAATATATTTTAAAGTATGTCAGTGAGCCTCCGTCTTGTCTTCAATCATCTTATTTTACGTTAAAATATATGCATTATGAACAAAGAACCGTCATTATTTCCAAGCAATAGGTGTTTTTGTTAATCCTGTCACATGTAGTTGTGAATGGGGTCTCCTGCACTGCTTGATCACGCACCTCATTTCTCCCCTTGGCGTTTAGATTTTCGGGAAGGAAAAAAATCCCACTCCCCCGTCCAAACTTTTAGGATACCGGGTATCAGATTTGCACAATCCATACGCACAACGCTTCGGCATGTTTCCCTCGCTCGAAAGCTTGCCAGACCTCCCGCGCCTAGTTACGGTTGCTAAGACACGATTGGCCAGTGACGGTTTTCGGGCGTGGCTTTCCGAAGGGTAAATTCACCACTCTGAATGACTTACTTGCAACCATGATGGTTTTGGAGTTGCCGCCGAGACTGTCTTTGAGAAGCCATGTGAGGACAGAGTCCCTGTAGGGAATGAAGCAGTGCCTGCGCCCGCTGCCCGACAGAGAGCTGGACTGGCTGCCCACGGTGCTCCCTTCACCCTCACTGAGCACACTGTTAATGCTCTGACTGCTGCTGAACATCTGAGAGTTTTGGGCTAGAAAAACAAAGTTAAATGAGATGACAAAGAAGATAAGAAAAGGATGATAAGAGTTAAGAAAGGCCAGTTCCTACCAAGAGCGGAGATGACAATGCCAAGGGTGACAAGAGATTTGTTGATGTTGGCTCCTTCTGTTATTCTGTCTCTGCAGTATTGAGGGTCTGCTCGTTCACTGACACAGCACAAAGAGGGTCAGAGTCAGTAGCTACGTTTACATGGACACCTTTTGGTTCAATCGGAATGAAATCAATCCGATTGATGAATCCGAACACGGTGTTTACATGAACGATAAATAAAGTAATCGGGTTGATGTGCGCGTTTATATGTCACAAATTTCAAATCGGAATAGATTTTTTGACATGCGCACACTGCACAAATACTGCCGCTGTTCACGCAGAACTATTCTCCTCTATTGGTTCTTTATTTGTTTTAAACAGCAGACTTTATATATTTATATTTACGGAATATTTATCCGTCTCTGGTCATGATTTGTAGACAATGAGCATATGAACCGCTTTGCCGCTGCTTATATTGATCACGCAGTAAAACCCCGCGCCCAAACCAGTCGTGTGTGGATGAGTCTGAAACCAGCACTGGTGGCCGTCGTCCTGCTCCACTTCACACACGCAGTGAAATGAGAATTTTAGAATAACAGGACACTCATTTATACGACACTTTATTCAACAGGAAGAACAGCTTGTTCCGTGCGTCATACGTACGGTGTACATTTTAGGACATCCTCAGACATATGAAGACAAGGCATCATGCCTCAGACTAAAAGGCTTCAGTCATTGGACAAAACGGCATCGCGTCTCAGACTGAAAAGCTTCAGGTCTCAGGAAAAACAATGTACAATTAGGCATCAGACGAAACAGCATCAGACAAAAAGGCATCAGACAAAAAGGCATCAGACTAAAAGGCATCAGACTAAAAGGCATGAGACTAAAAGGCATCAGGCGTTATAGGCCTCGGGTGGAGTTTAAAGGTTCGCATTGCCCCGCCCCATGTGACGTCACATGTAGGCTACGCGGTTCAGATCAGATACAACAACAGCTGATGGAGGCATTTCGTCTGATGCCTAATTGTACGAGACCTGACGCCTGACATTGTTTTTCCTGAGACCTGAAGCTTTTCAGTCTGAGACGCGATGCCGTTTTGTCCAATGACTGAAGCCTTTTAGTCTGAGGCATGATGCCTTGTCTTCATATGTCTGAGATCTGAGGATGTCCTAAAATGTACACCGTACTGCGGTCATTACGCTATTTCAACATCACTGCACATGTTCTCTCGATCGGATTACAAAAGGAATAAACCACCCCTTTCAATCGGATCGAACTCAGTCAGATCGATTAAGGTGTTTACATGAAGGTTTTTTAGTCCGATTGCGCCGTCAATACGATTATAAGGGTCCATGTAAACGCAGCTGTCAAAACTTTACTCTTCAACATTGCGCTTGCATTCCAGAGATCACCCACTAGGGGGCAACTTGGTCATATATCATGGTTCTCTATCATGTTCAATAAAAGCTACATTCTAGATTAGGGGTGTCCAATCCTGTTATTCCACTGTCCTGTAGAGTTTAGCTCCAACCCCACTTAAACACACCTGAACCAGCTAACCAAGGTCTTACTTGGCATACTAGAAACTTCCAGGCAGGTGTGCTGAGGCACGTTTGAGCTAAACTCTGCAGGATAGTGGCCCTCAGGACCGAGTTTGGAAATCCTTGATCTAGATGTTGACTTTACAGGATCTATACTGCCTGAAAGGAATGATGGTTTAAAGTTAAAGGGATAGTTCACCCAGAAATGTAAATTCTGTCAGTATTTACTCTCCCTCATGTTGTTCAACCCCGTAAGACCATCGTTCATCTTCAGAACACGAATTAAGATATTTTTGATTAAATCTGAGAGCTGGATCACTCCTCCATAGGCTTCTAAGGGATTGAAACTTGTTCCCCGAAAAGTTATTAAAGACATCGTTAAAATAGTCCAAGTGACTACAGTGGCTCAATCTTAAGTTTATCAAGCGACGAGAATACTTTTTGTGCGCAAAAAACCCCCAAAAATAACGACTTTATTTCAACTATTCATTTCCTTCTCTGTGGGCCTCGAGTGAGTCACTAGTGTAACAGCGCAGCGCTTCTGTTGTTGTACGTCACACGCATCACACACATGACCAGCGTCGGCCAATAGTGAGCCTGCGTGTGACGTAGCACTACGCAATCACACTACGTGAACTCACTGGAGGCCCACAGAGAAGGAAATGAATAGTTGAAATAAAGTCGTTATTTTTGTTTGTTTTTGCGCACAAAAAGTATTCTCGTCGCTTGATAAACTTAAGATTGAGCCACTGTAGTCACTTGGACTATTTTAACGATGTCTTTAATAACTTTTCGGGGAACAAGTTTCAATCCCTTAGAAGCCTATGGAGGAGTGATCCAGCTCTCAGATTTAATCAAAAATATCTTAATTCGTGTTCCGAAGATGAACGAAGGTCTTACGGGGTTGAACAACATTTGGGAGAGTAATTACTGACAGAATTTACATTTTTGGGTGAACTATCCCTTTAAACAAAGACACTAACCTGCCAGCCAGGTCCACCAAGTTGATCTTGCTCACTATTTCTGAAGGAAGGTTATTTTCTAGAATAGCCTATAAAAAGAAAACAGCATTCTCACTACAATATACACAACACTGGAAAAGAAAATGGGTGTAGAAACAATTTTCACTCCGAAATTGCCAAATTCCTGTAAATGTCACAAATAATTACAAAGATACTGCAAGTAATACATTTAATTAAACATTTTTAAGTAGAAAAACTAAAATAGTATTTTTTTGTGTGTAAAACATACTCAAGTAATTTTTTGTTTTATTTACAACTTCTAAAAATAATTTTTACAGCATACCATTCAAACGTTTGTGGTCGGTAAAATATTTTATGTTTTTGAAAGGAGTCTCTTGTCTCAGCAAGGCTGTATTTATTTGATCAAACTACAGGAAAACAGTAATATTGTGAAATATTATTCAAATTGAAAATAACTATTTTCTATTTAAATGTATTGTAAAATGTGATTGGAGAAATTATGCTGAAAATACAGCTTTGCATCACAGAAATTAGTCTTCAGTGTCACATGATCCTGAAGAAATCATTATAATATGTTGATTTGGTGCCAAAAAAACATTTCTTATTATTATTAATGTTGAAAACAGTTCAAACCGTGATAAATTTTTTCAGGATTCTTTGCATAGGAATGAATAGGAAGTTCAACTCTTTTCAATTCTATGTTCAATTTCTATTAGGACCAGAAATCTTTTGATCAATGTAATGCGTCCTTGCTGTATGAAAGTATTAGCGTACTGTCCCGAAACATTTGAATGGTAATGTAGAGGTAATTTAAGTCTATTTTATGACACTTGGATGATGAAGCAAGAAAATATCCAGTGTGACCTGCAGCCATTTAGAGCTTTAAGGTGCTTTAACCAGTCATACAACAACACTAGTTTAATGCAGTTTTGTTTAAAAAAAAAAAAAAAAAAGACAAATGGGAGATCTTCAGATGCTATGGACATGATTAGAGATTCAAACCTGTGTGTATTGAATAGTAAAGATGGCATGAGATCGACTGCTAGCGTCATGAACGTGTGTAGCGGCTGTGATGCGGTTAGCGATGCCCTCCTCAAGTAGATCCACTGCTTGCTTGTAGTCGGTCACTACATGCTGAGAAAGACCTATAATAAACACATAATAGCATCATCATCATCCTTTCCACAATTTGAGTCACAGATACTTTTTTCCTGCCTGAGAATGACACTCAGATTACTGTAAAAGGAACAAAATCAGGAAGAGAATGATGCTAAATCCTCTTTTAATATAAAGTGGACTGCGGTGCTAAAACATTTACTAATTGGTCTTTTATGGTGTAATTGGGTCTGAATTTAGCCTCAGTTTATATGTGCATGTGCATACAGTGACCACAACACAAGCAAAACATTTACATTATACTCTCATTTGTTAGGTTTTAAATGGTAATATATGTATAATATAGTTCTGGTTGTCCAACTGGTTGTTAATCTGTCGGGAATTAGCAAAAAACAGAACAGTTATGAGAATATATAGAAGATAGAAGATATGTATTTTGTTATTTAATGCTAGGAAAATTCAACCTTTTCAAGTATCCATTATGGCCAAATACTTTTTGGAGTTACTGTGTTTACATGTTTGAGAAAGACATCTGGTTAATACACAATGCCTTTCCACTCAGCTCCTAGCAGCCACATGGAAGTGAGGTCACTTCCTTTGCTGCACTGGGCTTTCTCCTAATACACACAATGACTGGATGTTGGACAAGAAGGAAGAGAGAGAGAGAGCAAAAAAAGAGGAGAAGCAGAAACAGTCCTACAAGTTGGCTACTCTCAACACAAGCTGTGTTGGGAACTGAGGGTGTGTTCACACTTGTGGTTCGGTTCTCTTGGTTTTTTTGGTCCGGACTAAAAAAAGAAAACATTACATTTAGTCCTGGTTCGCTTAGCGTTCACACTGTCATTTTGAGACTGAACCTAAAGAAACAAACACATTTTTTTTTTTGTGACTGAACTTGAACATCCAAAACAATGCTGTGTTCTAGGCTTGTATGTGCGTACGTATGATGGTATTTTGACCAGCTGACAACTCGTGAAAAGTTTATAATTGTGTAAAGGAGTCAAAACAGCTGCAGGAATTCCTCCGTAGCACACAAATAAAGATCTGCAGCAAGGAGACGGTGTTTCTGACGCCTGTACCATTCATATTTCGGTTGAACCGCACCAGCAATTGTTTGGACCCATCTTTTCAGCATCTCAGTCTGCTTGTTTGGTGCGCACCAGGGTTTGGATGGCAGCATTTATACTTATTTACATGAACCGCCATGACAGAGCAATCGCACCACAGTTCGTTTTAATCGAACCAAACCTGCCAAGTGTGAACACACCCTGAGTTACAAATGCAAACAGTCAGGAACGAATAACTTGTGTACACAATTACTTCTTTAATAAAAATATACAACCATTCCAGTGGCGGCTGCTGGTCTTTCAAAGAGGGGAAGCTCATTTTCGGCCTACATCATAAAAATGTTCATATATATATACACACTGTATGAATGAATGAACGAACAAACGATCTAAAAAAGATATTAAACTCGACGGAGGAAATGTGGGAATTAGGTTAAACTGAAACAAGGAATGTGGTGTATAATTGTGTGAAATGTATGATGAAACTTGCCTAGCAATTTCTCCAAGCAAATACCAAGAAATAGGTTGCAGCAGTTTGCCTTTCGACTACACTTCCTAAAATCCGCGATGGGACTGCGCTCGAACAGCTTCAGCGTCAGCGACTTTTTATAGTACAAAATCGCTGTCAAATAAAAGGAGATGCAGTATTTCGACAGACCCTTGTCACAGTCCTCGTCTGCACCAGTCTGTCTTCGTCTGCACTACACTACCCAGAATTCTCCTTGTCTCCACACCTGAACTCACTTCCTCACTTATCAGCCTGTTCATTGTCATCATCATCCGTGTCACCTGTCTTCACCTTGTTATGTTTGATTTGTGCTTGTATTTAGTTTGCTTCTCTTCAGTCTATCCTGGTCGGTTGTTAGTCTTATATAGTTGTGTTTAGTGTGCGTGTTCCTGCCCGTCATCCTGCCTGCCTGCCTGTCTGTCTGTACCTGTGAGTTATATATTAGTAAACTGTTTGGATTGGAGCCTTTTGACTTTGAGTCCTTCTTCAACCCGCACAACAACGTGACAGACCCTCCAATCATCACGCAGAAGCCCGGCGTCCAGCCCCGCCCACCGGGGCATAATCACAGCATTTATCCAATGACCATCTAGTTTCGAAGCACTGAAAAAAACTGTTTAAAGCAGCGCCACTGAAGTCACCGGACGCTCGGCTTCAACAGGGAAATGCACTGTGACGCTCCGGGAATGAATGAGAAGGAAATCGAGTCAGCCGATCTGATATATGAAGCTGATTCTGAACGAACTCGTCTTCGAAATGAACGTGTTTTTGACATTATAGGGGAAGCCGAGCTCTTGCAGTCTTAAAGAAATCCCCACTGAACCATTCATTAAACGTTATAACACAGTGAGCTCTTTCCTCGTGTTTTCTTAAGTGTAGGTTACAAGAGATATTTTGACTTTGTTTGAGGGGATTCACCAGACTTTACCAGTTTTGTTCTTTCTACAAGAAATCAGCTTGAAAGCCATTTAAAGTTTGGCGTGTGAACACTCACCCTGCACGTAGGGCCCCTTCTCTGGGTGTTCTCGAACCCTCAGGGGTGCTGGCTTCTTCTGCTCCGCACCTCTCAGCAGATCGCGGACACGCTCATTATAAATCTCTAAAAAACTGAGAGGGAACACATAAGGTTTTGATTTGCTTTCACTTACAGGCATTTTTCTTGCTTCATTCTCAGCATATATTTGTTGGTACTGTTGCGAAAAGTGTCAAAGGAAAAGTTCCTCTCACCTTATTTCAACTCTAGAGCTCTGTCCATCAGTAGATTCAACTTCAGACCTAAAAAGACCCTTAATAAACGATAAAAAAGGCTTTTTTTGTAAGAAAGCATTCAAAGATAACTCCATGGATAATGTAAAGTGGCAGTGCTGGTAAATATATGTCATTGTTAAAGGGATAGTTCACCTAATATAAATGAAAATGCTGTCCTCAAACTCAGAAGATTTTCGTTCATCTTCAGAACACAAGTGCAGATATATTTATTTAAAACTGAAAATGTTTTCATCCCTCCACACTGAAAGTTCACAAAAGAAAAAACTGAGGCTGAGGGACAGAAATATATTCAACTGTATTTTGAAGATGAAAGAAATTATGGCCTTGTTTCACAGACCGGGCTTAGATTAAGCCAGGATTAGGCCTTAGTTAAATTAGGACATTTAATTAACTTTTTAAAAATTTCCCTTAGAAAAAAAACTTTACTGGTGTGCATCTTACTTGACAGATCCTTGGTGTCAGCCCAATTGAGTCCTGCAAAGATGAAGACAACATAATATTTAGGTTGAAATAAAGCTTCATCAATGACTTTGGCTCAATCCCAATTCACCACTTGGCTCTACCCCTCGTTTTGCGCGTTCAGGTCTAGGGGTAGGGGTGTACCGATTCTTGTTGTGATAGAGGGGTAAGGGCTACATAACCCTCGAAACGGAGATTTTTCAGAGGGACACTCCGAACGGAGGGCTACGAGAAAGTTCCCACAATGCATTGCGAATCACCGGCGAGATGGCTTCGCAAATGGTTAAACATTTAAAATTAGCCCCAGATGACACCACCATGCACTTTATTTACTCTTATAATAATAATATAGTCATTTAAATTCAGAAATTGTATAATAGATGACCTTTCCGAAACAGAAAAGACATACATTTGGAGGAAGGAACGTTATAATCATCATGTTTCCTCAGAGGTAAGAGCAGCGGCGCTCATTGTCAGTCGTTGTCATGGAGAAATCCTGTAAAAACTCGTCGCTTCCGCAACGTCAGAGCGTCAGATCGTCGACGACTGATGACGTATCGGGTTCATGAAGGGTTGTTCCATTTCATAGGGGAATATTTCAACCCCTTGGTCCTTGTAACTCTGTTTTAAAGGGGCATTCGGCAACTCTAGCCATTTCTTCACTGATTTTCCCTTTTGTTGTCGCATGTTTTCTCAGCGAGCTCCCCCTACAGCTGTGAGGCGTATATTTCACAACAATGTCGTAAAAAAACTCACTTGCGGCCCCTCCTCCCCCTTTCTACCGCTGCTCATGTGCATTTGTTATTATCGGAGCCGGCCAACTTTATCATGTGGAGTATGTCTACCGAGGTGGGTAATACATCATACACACTGAGGGCGGCGTGTGTGTTAATGTGGAATTGCCGTAAAGCAGTTTGTGTTTCTCGCTCGTTCTCGCTTCTCACGAGACTTCCTATTTCCAACTTTCCGGGACGTTAGTCCTCATGTTGCAAGGTTGGTTTTCCGCCTGGGAATGCTGGAGGGAGCGGGGAAAGTCACCATTCTCACCAGAACAGGTTATTAAACAATCCAAATGATTTCTAAACGGTTTTATTAAGTTGAAATAGTTGCCGAATGCCCCTTTAAGGGCCAAGGGGAACACTCAAAAACAAGGGGTAGGGGCAAGGGGTGAAATGGGATTGGGCCTATTTCTCATGCTAGTGCTGTTACTCACCGGAGTACCCATCATGGTGTACGTTTTCCCTGAGCCCGTCTGTCCGTACGCAAACAGACACACGTTATACCCCTCTGAAGCCCCAGACAGGACACACACACCCAGGTCCTGAAACACCTAGAGGAGACGGCACACTTTTTTAGACAAATTTTGTTAGGTTAGTGCAAAACCTGCCTGGATCTCAAGGTGTTGAAATTCTTGTTCTGTATACTTTGAATGAGTTTGGTGAGAGAGCGTTATTGTTGATCCATGTTTGTTTGAGAGAGAGAGAGCCAACCTGGTCTTTGAAGGTTACCTGCGTATGTTTGTGTATGTAGAGCGAAGAGAATGTGTATGGAGCGTATGGAGATCAAGCTTTTGCCTTTTTAACTGTAAGGAGAGGAGAAATGAAAACACAGAGACCTACTCCTCTATCACCAGCCCGACTTGGACTGCTCTATTTTCCTATTTCTCTTCCTTCAGATGGTTTTTCTTCAGAATTCATTGAACTCAAGGGGCTGGTTTCACAAAGATAGACTTTGACTATGGCTTAGATATAGTAGATAGTCAGACTTCAGATAGACATCTAAATCAGACCGTTGCACAAAGCACTTAAGACTCTGACTATCTTAAGTAGGACTACACTGCAATGCATTCTGGGTAAAATAAGACACTTTCCAAAACATAAAACATGGCGGATCGAGTAAGCGCATTCAACCGCTCAGTGCAGTTTACCCCAGCGGAAAACATGTGTTTGTTGGAGGAGTATAACAGTTACAAGGACATTTTACTTGGGAAATTTAGCGGAGAATGTTTAATTTAGAAAAAAGATTGACAGTTAACAGCGTTAATCCGACCGTTGAGCGGAGCGTTAAAGATGTACAGAAAAGATACAAAAACGTGGTACAAGATGCCAAAAAAGAGGAAATATCCCAAAACGGGAGGAGCCATTTTCCCTTTTCTTTTGTCTGTTTGTAATGTAACGGATTGTTATTGCTGGTTGCCAAGGTAACAGAGTCTTAGACCTGAGTTGGCCTGGGTTAAGGGGTCTAACTATTTTGGTCCAAATTAAGTCAGTCTTTATTTTTATGAAACAGTCTAACTTGCATTAGTCTAGTCTATGAGCAAATTTTAGACTTGTCTAACACTATAGACCGGTGTAAAATAGCTTTGTGAAACCGGCCCCTGTCTAAACAAAATCTCCTTGACAGCATGTTGTCCATCTCAGCGCTACGCTGGCATTTACCCTGTGTTTATGTTACACTTCATAAGACACTGACATGCCAGTCTGACATGTTAAAAAAACACACCATATCAACAACCCCCATTATGTATAGTAGAGTAACTGTGTAGATGAGTAATTTAAGAGGCATTGTACAGTGTAAAACTGCCATTTTTACAGAAAAAAACTTGCAGCTGTGGTTGCCTGAATAATTCTGTAAAAATACTAATTAATTCAGCCTTTTTTCTTCTGCTACTAAAATCTGTTTTGTACCTTTAACACTGCAAAAAATGCTTTTCTAACTTAGTATTTTTGTCTTGTTTCCAGTCCAAATATCAAAAAAATCTTAAATCAAGAGGCATTTACTAGATGAGTAAAATGACATGAGATATTATGTCCTGTTTTCTGGGGGAATTAATCAAAATTAAGTGAGTTGATGCTTAAAAAAAGCTAAATTATCTGCCAATGGGGTAAGAAAAATAATGTTAATTCAAAACAAAAGATAATTGAGTTTGTTTTAAGCAAAAACTCTTAATTTTTATTTATTTCCCCAGAAAACAAGACTTAATATCTTATGTCATTTTTCTACTGTAGTAAATGCATCTTGATTTAAGAAATGTTTGATATTTGGACTGGAAACAAGACAAAATACTAAGTTAGAAAAGCTTTTTTTTTTTTTTTTGCAGTGAACATATAGGCCTACTGACATCCACCATCCACACAGTAGCTGTATTTCCATCCGAAGTTGTGAATTTAACTCGTATATTTCCATCATAGTTCATCCTCATGTTTTCTGATCGGATAAAACATTTATGCGCATCTTGGTGTTTCCATCCAGCAGTTTTTGATGCGATATCCCAAAGTGCGCATAAAAATAGTGGATGGAAACATAGCTAGTGTCATACACAAATACAAAACACCATCATGGTAACAGAAATGACAGTAAAATAATACTAATAATATTAATTTAACAACATAAGATGTATCATAAAACCCTAAAGTATATAACTGATAATAATAAATTAATAAAAACCATAAAATGTGAAGTGTGACACCGGAAGTTTACAGGTTTCACTGTAAATAAGTTGATTTGCTCTTTTTTTTTTTTTTTCAAAAAGAAGAAAAAGTTTTTTACTGCAAAATTATTTGAAATGTATAATTTATTACAGTTTTTCCCATTTATAATAAGGGAACTTACTGTTAACCAAGTAACAGGTTTTAATTGTTGCATTTTTAGTCATTTCCAGTTAAAATTACAATTTGTTTTACACTGTAGGCCTCAAAGTGAAAGCACACTGTAATAATGTTATCAGCTAACACATGAGAAACAAAGCTAAATCTGAAGCTATTTGACAGTCCAATATTTACTCAGTAATAGCACTGTAATGTTAAACAGCCGACAAACAAAGGAGGTGTATTAATAGCAAACAACAAAGACAATGCCTAACTATACCAAACGTTTGTTTTTCATACACCCTTGTCATGAACTTTCAAAGGAACTACAAAACTAAACACATAAAATACATCTTTCTTTGTGTACTACAGGTGTGGGAGAGAGAAAGTAATGTGACCTTCATGTCCACTGAAAACCCAGTGAGTCAGCAAAACAAGAGACTCTCTCAGGGCATTGTAACCCAGGTATGTATTTGGCAGAGATGAGAAGAGTCCTGGGGCCAGGCCGGTCTCGGTGTAGGGTGTGAATGAAGGCTAATTGGGATGCAGTCTGCAGGGAGAGTGGATCCGCATCTAGCAGCCGCTTCTGTCTGACTTACTCTAATTATCCTCATTTCCATTCTTCAGCTTGAAAGAATCAGTGAGGGAGCTTGTTAGACAAGCCCATCTTAACTCACTCCACTGAACCCAGCTCATGTTAGATGCTTTTCAATGTCACAGCACTCTCTTTTTAATTTGCTCTCCCTGTCACTACTGGACTTTAGCCAAAAGCACTCCCAAGTCTCAAACAGCATTATATTAGTGTTTATGGCTTAAAGTAGTGAACTGACACATGACCAGTGTTGGGTAAGTTACTCAAAAGTAGTAATCCACTACAAATTACTACTTTAAAATTGTAATTTGATTACATTACTGATTACTGCATGTAAAAAGTAATCAGATTACTAATTACTTTACTTTTAAGTTACTTTGAAAACCTATTTAAACTACAAAAATACACTACAAAGTGAAACTCCGTTCTTTCCGTAATTTAATACTGCAGACATCCCAAGTCTCCCGGAAGTTTCCCGCATATTGATAGCGGTGGCCGCAAAATTAGTTAAAATCTCCCGGAATCTAGAGCGAGCGAGACAGAAGAGACTGTGATCCAAACCGTGTAGCGCGCACACGGCGGAGAGGGAGAGAGCGAGAGACCTTGCGTGTGTGTGTGTGTGTGCCTCATGAAGCGCGTTCTCCGGTAATTCATTAAAGCGCATGCTCATTAACTGACGCAGCCGGCCAAATGTGATTAGAAATCGTTAAAATCTCCCGAAATCTAGAGCGAGCGAGCAAGAGCGCGCGTGCGAGACAGATGCAAATGCATTTTACTAAATATTTTTTTCTTAACAATACATTTGTAACGCAAATAACTTAATTTTATAGACATCAGTAACTGTAAGCAAATTACATACATTTTAAATGTAATGAGTTACATTACTGCGTTATCACGAAAAGTAATTAGAATACAGTAACTTTGTAACGCATTATACCCAACTCTGCACATGACATGGGCTGTGTTCGAAATCGCCCAAACATTATTCCACTAATATAGTCCACTTGAAGTGAATTCGGACACTGAGTGCGACATAAGGACTGCCGCTTTTTCATCGTTTGTGCTCGTTTTTGAACAATTATTTGAAACTCTGCAAACTGGTGATTCCAGTAGTAATGAAAAGATTTATTGGTAACACTTTATTTAAGTTGTAGATACACGTTACTACATAATAACAACAGCATCTTATGCATAATTACAAGTATACAACTAACCCTAAACCAAAACCTAACCGTTAATCTATAGGAACTAAATGTAAAATTCAGTTTATTGGATAGACTGCAAAAAAGGCAGCTCATATTAACCAGTTTCACTGTGTAAACATTAATACACAAAAAATTCAATGACAATTAATACTATCAATAATAATAATAATGCATTATAAAAAAAACTGTAAAAATTAGTAAATAAATCTACTTTTATTAATAATAATAATACTTAAAGACTTAAAGCCAAAATGGAATTAAATCCCCCTCTAAGATTATGTGTGTGCATGCAATTATGAATTTCACTTCACACATGTGTACAGACATAGAAAACCTTGGACAAAAGCATCTGATGTTTGCTTTCCTCCTCATACCACAAAAGAAAAACAAATGTACTTCTGGTCACAATGCTACAGGAAAGCTGAATTGATTCTGATTGATTCTTGATTCAGAGTTGATTCTGGACAGGAAGTTGTCCAGAAGGTCAGTGCTTTAGGCAACATGTGATCCCAAAAGACCCCTTTGAGGAGATGCTCAATCTGGGAGAGGCAAATCCAAAAGTGGGAAGGAAGAGTCAGGCGGTCTTAATTATGGGAGATGACGTCTTTCAATGACAAACAACAACATCATGGGTTAAGTCTTGGCTTCTCAGTAAAGGACTTGGTCAAAGGAGGCTTAAGCAGGATGCTTTAAGACGAATAACACGCAGAAAAGAAGGATGGATATGAAAGGTTGAAGGGAAACTCCACTCCGTTAAAAAGCTGTTAGTTCGTAATACACCCAGTTTTAAAATCCTAAGGCCTGTAATCAGAGTGTGGAGCGCTACAGTGAGGAGACGCTCTTTAATGTGGCTTTTTTAATAGCCACCACTCAAAAACTCCTTGTTTCTTGTGATATCTCATGGGAGTGCCAGCTGAAGCCCATCCAAGGCAAGGGCCGTCCCCGACCACAGACCAATACGTCAGTCCTGCTTTTATACAGAGCACTGGGACAGAAATACTGAAACACATGGTTTACATTGAAGGGACTTCTCAGCTTTGCCATCACATGAATAAATTCGATTTTAAAATATATTCGGATAGAAAACATCTATAATATTTCACAATATTACTGGGTTACACTTTATTTTAAGGTGTCATTGTTACAGTGTAATTATATATTTAAGTACTGAGTAATTATAATTAACTACATGTACTTACTATAGGGTTAGGGTAGGATTAGGATATGGTTGAGGGTTAGTTCCATGTAATTATGCATAATTTACTGTTATTACTATGGTAAGTACATGTAACATATGTAACAAGGGCACTGTAAAATAAAGTGTTACCTATTACTGTTTTACTGTATTTTTGATCGAATAAATGCAGCCTTGGTGAGCATAAGAGTCTTCTTTTAAAAAAAAGTTTAAAAAAATGTACTTAACTTTTGAACGGTAATATATAAGTAATAAATATTACATGTGTCAAATACAAAATCATCACTGCAAAAAAACAAATGCAAGATGAAAGAGAGTGTTGACCACAACTGTAAATGATTGACTGTATATTAATGGAAAAAGAACAGCATGGACATTGTGCTAATCATCTTTTTTTGTGTGTTGCATGCAAAAGAGAAAGTCATTTTTGTCACTTATGTTATTGTTGCTGACATAGAAAATCCAAATGTTGTATTCACAAACCAGATATTTTCATGTAATGACTCTGAGATCCTGTTTATAGCTGCATGCGACTGTAGGGAAAGATGGTTTAAATGGGTGGTGGAGGGGACTGAGGGAGAGAGAGAGAGAATGAGAGACACGGAGCTGATTGGCAGGGGTTCAACTCGCTACACGATTGTCATACTTTCACACACATTATGTGGGTCAAATTTGCAATGGGAGGGAAGGAGGTCAGGAGAGAGAGAGAGAGAGAGAGAGAGAGAGAGAGAGAGACTGGACTTGAGTTTCAAACATGAAACTGTTTAGAAATAACATAATTGAAACAAGGCACCAAATGTTTATGCAATTAGCCGATGGAGCAAAAACTAAACTAAAGGATTGAAGAAAAAGACCCAAAACCAGTTTTTCTACTCCCATTCAAATAAAGTTTCATCCCATCGCAGCTGTTTTTATGAGGGTAAAAGACTTCCACAGTGTTTAAAGTCCATGCTAAGTTATGGAGAGGTACATACACTACCGTTCAAAAGCTTGGGGTCTGTAAAACGTTTTAGGTTTTTAAAAATAATTATCTTGTGCTCACCAAGGCTGCATTTATTTGATCAAAAACACAGTCAAAAACAGTAATATTGTGAAATATTATAATAATAATTTAAATTGTTTTCTATCCAAATATATTTTAAAATGTGATTGCAAACACCATTTATTTGAAAGAAATCTTTGTCAGAAAATTGTCACTTTTAAATCAATTTAATGCGTCCTAACTGAATAAAAGTATAATCAAAGAGTTTCTTTGTAACATGTTCATTTGTGCGTCACTGAAAAAATTTGATGGTAGACGTCCGTGGTAAGTCTGTGTGTAAAGATGTTTTGTGCAAATTTTGTCCATGCCACTCACACAGAAACCCAGAAATACCAAGAGCATAATAAAGTCGTGCACTGTATCGAAAAGGAAAAGAGGGAGGGGGGGGGGGGGGGGGAGTGATAAAAAGGGAGGGTAAAAAAAAAAAAAAAACACAAAGCTGACTTCACTTGGAAAAGAAAACCAGCATTGTGCTCCAGCTCTGGACCGATGACGTCTTCCTAGTGCAATCTGTGTGTGTAAAATCATTTACTAAAGCAGCTGTGCTGTTGGAGAGAGACTTCTACTTTACACTCTCATAATTAGTTTATGTCTGTCATCTTAATTCTCTCCAATAAAATCATTATTTGAAGCTTTGAAAATTAACCTGAGAAAATCAAATAAATTGAAACCAAAATAGAATAGAATAAAGGGCACATATTATGGAAAACATAATTTTCTTTACTCTTTACTTTTAGTCTGGACACATTTTGATTGAAGTCTGCATGAAACAGAAATTTACCCTGTGTATTTTCTAAATGCATATTATTGATCTTATTGTGAACAATTTTTTTGTTCATGCCGGACTTCTACAATCCTTTTGTCTGCACAAACTCTGCCCCTTTCTTACAATCGACTGCATGTTTGGATTCAGATCTGTCTCCATCCAATCAACAACTGATGAACTGAACCAAGTCTCCAACATTTTTTCTCGATAATCACAATATGGAAGAAATGATCGGTCGTTACTTCCGTTTCATAATGGATGAATTTCCATGATCTTTCCAGTCATTTGTGATTACTGGATTTTTAAAACCGTTTTAAGAGTGATTAATAAATGAATCATTCAGACTGATTTTTGAATCTGTTCAACTGACTCATTAAAAAGAACCAACTCAAAAGGATGATTCACTCACAAATGATTATGTTTATGATGTTACTAAAAGTGTGGCTTATACTCCAAAGCTTTAAAGGGGTGGTTCAGGATTTTGGACATTGGACCTCATTTCCAAGTTAGCCTGGGTGTTATTTATCAATGGAGACAGTTTTCAAAAATGTTCATTCAGTCCTTCCAGTGTCATAGTTCGCCGGTGCTAGCCTAGCGCGAGTCAACGGTATCTGCTAGTCTGACGTTAAAAACAGTTTTACCCACTCCACTTTTCACCAAAAGCAAATAAATTATAACGCCAGACTATCGATGTAAATGTCTGTTGAGAGAATAATGTTAGAAATCAAACCACCCTTTCATCGCATTGCAATAGTTATACTTTGTTCCCTGTATTTATTAGCACAGTCTACAGCAGCGGCGGAGTGATATTAAGTTACCTAGGCAACCGAGAGAGCCGTTCACATGACAATCACGCGAGTGTATTTCCCTGCCGCTGACATCATCACTACAGAAGCAGAGTATATCACCAATTCCTTCGTTTACAATCCAATGTTTCAATATCGTTGTTCAAGGCTACTACTAGCTAGCTAGATGTCCCGACTGTAGTGCTCTTCTGTTCTGTGTTTTCTTTTCGGCGGAGTACTACTAACCGGAGCAAAGTAAACTTCCGCCGCTGCTGAGAAACTAGTTCCTGTAAATGTAATGCGATCATTGAGATGCAAGAGTAGTTTGATTTCTAACATTATTCTCAACAGACATTTACATCGATAGTCTGGCGTTATAATTTATTTAACTGTGGAGTGGGTAAAACTGTTTTTAATGGCAGGCTAGCAGATACCGTTGACTCGCGCTAGCCTAGCACCGGCGAACTATGACACTGGAAGGACTGGATGAAAATTGCATTTTTGAAAACTGTCTCCACTGATAAATAACACCCAGGCTAACTTGGAAATGAGGTCCGATGTCCAAAACCCTGAACCACCCCTTTAAAGATGGTTAAGATGCCGTTTAATCCAGCACCCAGTAATGAATTCAGGATGTGATGCAACCTTGCCCTAACAACAGCTGGCTTCCATTTCTCATCTTTATCTATTCTGCTCCAAAGCCTGATCCTCTTCTCTGTCCTCCTCTCAGCCCTCTGTGCTCCATTTTCTCTTCACACATGGAAATATACAGATAAACATGCTCCGCCAAAGACAACCACCAATCTTTTAGCCACTAAAACAAACACATCGGCTAGTATCTTCCCCCATGCACAGATAGAAGGGAGCAGGGAGGGGCAGCTGGATCCTAAAGGGAAGAAATGGGGGAGAAGTCGGAGAGAAGGAGCGGGGCTGGTTTCCCCTCCACTGACGCGTCTCTGGAGATCCCACCGGAAGGACAGACTCCAGGCTTATTTTGCTGCTTGCAGCCTTAGAGAACTAGCCTGGTCCCACCAGACTTTCGTATTTTTCATTTGTACATAGAGGGTGTTTCTCAAAACCAAGAATGCAAAGAACGGACTTGTGTTCTTGGGGAGAACGCTCTTGCTAGTTGTTCTTGGAAGAACGCAATTACAAGGTGACGAACACACAGAAGCTGCTGACAGTTTGAGACGATGAGTCTTTTGGCCGTTTGGCTCGCTAGCTAACGTTACACCCGCAGGCGCTTATGGAGATTCTCACTTCCGAAAACGTCTGAGCACATTTTCGATTCGCCATAAACTTTTGTAAAAATGCCAATATTTGAAATCTACACAGTTGATTTCTCGCATCAAATGTTCTCAGAAGTGAATTTAGTGATGAAATAGCGTACGAAATTGTATAAAACAACTTACTGACCTGCCTCTCTCTGCTTCCTGCTCCTTCCTCGAATGCCCAAATGAATGCTGGGATATTTCTGCCGTCAAGTTCACACAAGTTACCAACCGATGCATCCTCGGTAAAATGGGCCACAACATCATGACCACCAACAAAACTAAGCAAAGATTGTTCTTGCTCCGGCTTTAACTTCTTGATATTCGGCAGCGTTGCCACAACGGACTGAATGGCTTCGCTCGCATCTTTCTCCGCTGCCATTACTGAACTACAACTCAAAATAACACACGACATCAACGTCATCGTTCTCAGCCACTCCCTCTGTTCGCTGATTGGCCCGGTAAAATATTGACCGGAGAAAACCAAAGACCTAGTACACAATCCCAGACCTAGTACTGAAGGAAAATGAAAATTGAGCGGAAGGACGTAGGAGGCTATTAGAGAACAACACTTCACAGAAAAATCCAATTAAAGAGTAACGTGAGACTTCATGAGACACTTTTAAACTAAATTAGACGGAATAATTCAGATGTCAGTAATGTGTGCAATTTGAAATGAAGACGGCATTTATTAAAGGGATAGTTCACCCAGAAATGAAAACTCTGTCAGTAATTACTCTCCCTCATGTTGTTCAACCCCGTTAAGACCTTCGTTCATCTTCGGAACACGAATTAAGATATTTTTGATTAAATCTGAGAGCTGGATCACTCCTCCATAGGCTTCTAAGGGATTGAAACTTGTTCCCCGAAAAGTTATTAAAGACATCGTTAAAATAGTTTATTTAATATTAATTATTTAATACGACTTTATTTCAACTATTCATTTCCTTCTCTGTGGGCCTCGAGTGAGTTCACTAGTGTAACAGCGCAGCGCTTCTGTGTTGTACGTCACACGCATGACCAGCGTCGGCCAATAGTGAGCCTACGTGTGACGTACAACACAGAAGCGCTGCGCTGTTACACTAGTGAACTCACTCGAGGCCCACAGAGAAGTAATTACTGACAGAATTTTCATTTATACTGGCTGTGATGTGGTCAGACTTACCCTTGGAAAGATTTACATGCTAACCAAATTTTCATTCAAAATCCCACAGTGACTTCAGTTATTGTTACTATAGTAAAACTGTGGTAACTTGGCATAAGCTCTTAACTTGATTTAGAAATGAAAGTCTGCTTGAAATGAAAGTTGACTGACTTTAGCTCGCAGTAAACCGGTGGTTGGAGGAAAATAGTTTAAGGATGTTTGTCAAACTGACGTCACCAGAGAAGAAACATCATTCCAGAGGGGAAGCAAATTTTCAGATTTGATTAAAGATTGCAAAGACAAAGCTTTTTTTTTTTTACAGAGAGAGAGTTAAAATTAACTTGCATGGATAAATAGTTCACCACAAGGCTAGAAATGTGCTCTAAAGCCCAAACTAAACTTGAAAATGGTTTTCTAACTTAGTATTTTTGTCTTGTTTCAAGTCCAAATATCAAAAAATCCTTAAATCAAGTGGCATTTACTAGATGAGTAAAATGACATGAGATATTATGTCCTGTTTTCTGGGGGAATTAAATCAAAATTAAGTGAATTGATGCTTAAAAAAAAGCAAAATTATCTGCCAATGGGGTCAGAAAAAATAATGTTAATTCAAACAGAAACAAGATTATTTTTCTTACCCTATTGGCGGATAATTTTGCTTATTTTGTGCAAAAACAGAAAATTGTCTACCCTACCTTTATAAAAAATACCACTTTCATTTCTTAAAAGGCGTTAAATTATATTTGTACATGTATATATACACATGATGGGATGAAAGATATAGATTGTACTGCATGATAGCTTGCTTATTTTGCTCAATTATATATTTAACTCCACGTTATGTGCTTTGAAGGAGACACTCTGAAGGGAGGGTGGGATCTTATGCTTTCAAAGCTTGCTCGGTATTGCTAGCCTACCCTACCTTGGTATTGCTAGCCTACCCTACCTTTAAGCAGTGGTGGAGGAA
This sequence comes from Gila orcuttii, assembly GCA_026230005.1. NCBI lineage: Eukaryota > Metazoa > Chordata > Actinopteri > Cypriniformes > Leuciscidae > Gila > Gila orcuttii. The sequence continues at coordinate 43,025,376 of JAPDVR010000013.1, read as the reverse complement.
GTACTGAATCTCAGTAGTTAAGTAAAAGTACAAATAACCAGTGACAAATTTACTTTAGAAAAAGTAAAAGTACCACAATGACAACCCTACTTAAAGGGTAACTAAACCCTAAACCAACTTTTTTTAGTTAATGATCTGTAAGACTGGGGCTTTATTATTGCTGTTCATTGTTTTAAGTAATTTTTTGGACATTTGGGTATAATGTGTTTTAATTCTACAATATATGGTGTAAAAACGTCTGAGTGCTGCCCTCTTCAGGTTTAACGGTGGCTACTGCAGTTGAATTTTCCTATTGGATGTTTGGGGTGGTTCGTGAGGTAAGCAGCCACCAGCTAACCACACCCTTGCCTAAAGAAAGACGTCTCAGGTGCACGCCCCCCCTCTGCTGGGCTCCGCCCACTTTTCCAGCATTTTTCAAATATTGCCAGTGGGTGGAGTCAGGCTCTGACCAGGGGTTTAGTTACCCTTTAAGTAAAAAGTACCTGATTTCAAATGTACCAAAGGTGCCATATGCAGGGCTCTCAAGTCTCACGCATTGGGGCGTGAGACACACGCATTTCAACCCGTTCACACGCCACACCTTGTATTTCTCACGCTGAGAAGTAAGGGAACTTGTCCCGCTATACAATTAATGGACGAGGCGCAGGCAAACGGAGGGAAGTTCTCTGCCGAGTTCATAGCATCTGTCTCGAGTTATACAGAGTTACATGCTAGCTACCAGCCAATCAGAAATTAGAATTAGTTGTTTCCGGGTAAATTATGTGTTCCCGCTGCAAGCACGTTCGTTACTAGACAACACGCGCACACACGGAGTGGAAGTTGAAAGAGCACGATCTGATGAATGCGGTTTGCGGACGTTTTTTAGCATTTTGATTTTACGATTCCTGGACGATATCTCTTGCCTGTGATCAAAGACAGTGAGAGCTGATGTTGAGGAGTATAGACAAATTCGTGCTAAATTATTTTTGATGCATTCAAAAACTCTCCAACTGCTTTTAAAGGGGTCATCGGATGCAAAATACACTTTTATATGGTATTTGCAAATAAATGTGTCTTTGCAGTGTGTGGACACAATCACCATGCAATGAAAAAAATCCATTCACTGTTTTTTAATCCTTAAAAAGTTGTTGCTCATTATCATTTAAAGAGACATGCACCGAAACGAGTCACTGTGAACAGAGCTGTTTTTGAAGACGTAAAAGGGGTGTTGTTTTACACAACCATTGAGAAATTTTAACCAAAGTATGTTACAAACTTTACATGAAGACCCAAAAGAATCATACCAACTTGTGGAAAATGGGCATCCGATGACCCCTGTAAAGGTGACCGGTTTGAGTCTTGACATTCATGCTCAGGGCAAGTTGTTATGACACAATGTTATGTACATTGAGCACTGATGTTCAGTTGGCTTGTTTGGGGTCAAATTTATTTTTCAATAAATTTGTATTTTTTAAATATAACTATTTATTTTATTTGGATGAATTTGTCTTTTTATCAGATTTAACAATTGTTATAATTTCCATTTGTGCTGGTCAATTATGAACAATAGGCAAAATTGAACTGCTAGCAAAATTGAAGCGAATTTGGTTGGGTCGAAGGACCGCTGCTGCAAATATTTGGGTGGCTCCTCCCCTAAATCTCACTCTAAACTTTTGATAAAACTTGAGAGCCCTGCATATGTTAAAATTGAGGTAAAAATATAGAAAAAATGAGCTACACGTATCAGAAGAATGAGAAGAAATAAGTGCAATGATGTCATATAAAAAAATGACAAGTTATAGTGCTGCCGAGATATAAACCTGAATTAGCATGCTAAATTACTAGCCCCGGCCCGGCCGGTGTCTAATACCAGTTTCGGCCATGGGAGGCGGTATGCGGGCAACATACATAACCACCAGCCAAACTGCAACACACGAATAACTCCCACGACGCACGGCTTGTATCTCTTTAATCTCTAAAAATCTCCAAATGCTCCACGTGAAACTGCGGTCTTACTATAGTGTCAATTGATTTGATTAATATGCGCGAGGGAGAGAGAGCAGGACCGCGCTTGTGTTGTTTGTAGACGTGAGAGTGCGCGCGCGCGCGGCTGAGCTCTCTCTCTCTCTCTCTCTCTCTCTCTCTCTCTCTCTCTCTCTCTCTCTCTCTCTCTCTCTCTCTCTCTCTCTCTCTCTCTCTCTCTCTCTCTCTCTCTCTCTCTCTCTCTCTCTCTCTCTCTCTCTCTCTCTCTCTCTCTCTCTCTCTCTCTCTCTCTCTCTCTCTCTCTCTCTCTCTCTCTCTCTCTCTCTCCTCGTAATGCGCCCTGTCAAGCGCAGCGGCAGCAGTCATTCTATTCTACATCCCTCACCGATCAAATTAGGCTTTGGCGGGACAAAGTGGACTATTTGACGGTTTTAGAAGATTAACAACCTGAAACTGAAAAACAGACTAGAGTAGGCCAACTTTCTGGAGGTATACTGCCCCCATTTGGTATGGAATATGTGGAGTATGAATTGATTTTTTGACATAAGGCACCTTTAAGTATTAAAAATAAAAGTACTTGCATAACATGCTCAGCTCATCAGCTCATCTGGTTTTATGTCGAACACGTCCGAATTAAACAGTTCTCGGTTCTGTACTGGTGATCCGAGAACTGCTGTACCTGTGCGCGCATGCTCAGTATCAGCTACTCGTGCTCATCACTTCTCTCAGCACATCATGTCAAAGTTTAGTCAACTTTAGACATTCTACTAACTATAAGTAACTTTGCAGCTACATGTCAACTAACTGTCATTAGAGTATTAGTAGACTGTATGCTTAATATCTGCTAACACTTTATTTTGTTGGTCCCCCAACAGACATTATACTGACTATAAGTAACTTGGCAACTACAAGTCAACTTATTCTCCTAACCCGAACCCTAACACCTAACCTAACAGTCTACTGACACTCTACTACTCTAATGACAGTTAGTTGACATGTAGTTGAAAAGTTACTTATAGTTAGTAAAATGTCTAAAGTGACTACCGAAATAAAGTGTAACCAAATATACTCCGGGATATTGGTTTATTTCGAGTCAGAGTGACTGTCAGGCATGTCTGAAAGTGAGTAACTTTAGTAACTTGTGGATCAGTGCTGACGCAAGACACGAACTGTTTCGAACGATTCAGTCCAATTTAGTGTACTGGTTCGACCGGTTCACTAAAAAGAACGATTCGTTCACGAACCGGACATCACTAATATCTATGGCAACCAAACGTGGTGAGACAAACGTGCAACGGACGGACGGTCAGGAAGACGTTTTGGCAGGGGGAAAACTGATCAGATTTTTTATTTTTTTTAAACACATTTTTATTGAAGAACATGAAATATAACAAGACCATTCCCAAAAAACAAAACATTTTATACATATTTTAACTATCTTCCCACCCACACACCCACCCTCAGCATCCAAAAAATCCTGATCAGAAAATGTAACGGAACGTTGTAGAAATGTTGTGGAGTAGAAAGTATAATAATTGATGTAAAATGTAACAAAGTAAAAGTCAAAAGTATGCACTATTGATTCTACTTAAGTAAAGTACAGATACGTGAAAGATGTACTTAAGTAAAGTAACAAAGTATTTGTACTTCGTTACATTCCTCCACTGCCTTTAAGTGGTAACGACGCAAGCTCACAGACTGTGAGCTGATCACTGAGCACACATGATGATGAGATTGTCTGGATTTATTTATTTTTTGCTTCAGATGGACACCCTCCCACAGGACTCCAAAAAGAGGTCAGTTTCTCTTCCGGAGCAGACCTTGCTCCAGGCCTCTGCCGTAAAGCTCTGACTGAGCAAAATTGAAAGAGAGGAAGCGAGTGAAGAGAAAGAAAAGTGTTGTGCAGACAAGGTCATCCTCTGTACGTGGGCCATCACAGCTCATTCTTTCATACAGTGCGGACAAAGACACTCTGAAGGGAACACCAGGGCGGGACTGAGAAGACGATTCACTGCCGCCCTCGGCCTATCTCTCAAAAGGACAAAGAAAAGATATAGTTCACTTGTTCGACAGTAAACTTGGTTAACTGTGAGTACTACATATATGAGATCCATGCTTTTTGTTGGTCTGAAGTTTGTGAGAACTTGTGATTTTTTGCAGCAGTCCAACACAGTGTTCAATTTTTGTTGAATCAATGATATCTCATTGTTTCAATATCCCACACAGCTGTATATTAAACATCAAATATGTTCTGATTGGCTGTCAGTTTGTCCCTTCCACTTGTGAATCAAATAAAAGGTTTATTGAGTTAAGGCCTGTTCACACCAAGAACAATAACTATAAAGTTTTAATAGTTGATCTAATTCTATGAGAATAGGGAAGTCCACACAACAACTATAATGATAACGACAGAGAGGAATGATATCATTGAAATCACTTTTAGAACGATAATTTTTCTGATGAATGGAAAAAACTTGACATGGAGCCAATCAGAATCCACCCGACTTTAAAGAGCTTGCATATTTAAAGCAACTGACGACATAACTGCAGTGTGCAATCATCCATTAGGTTGGACGCTAATAGTTATCATTATAATTAACTATATAGGTATTGTTCTTGGTATGAATGAGCCTTTAAATTAAGTTAAGTAAGCACATGAACACAAAGACTTCCAGATACGCAAGGTCTATTTCACGCACACAGATGTTTTCAAAAACTTCATAACGCAATGTACAAAGTACAAATACTCAATGTATTAAAATCACCTCAATTCATATGAGGTATTGATTAGGTCTTCACAACATGTGCTTACTTGTATAGAGTATGTTTCTCTATCTGTCCAGCCAACAGCACACCCACATACAAGTTAAAATGAACTAAATCTTAGATTAAGTAGGGAGGTAAAGACTCCCTTCACAGAGATGACGTAACATCTTCTAAGCAGTGTTTTGATTCTGCAGAAGGATTATATATTCTCAGATCTTTTCCCTGTGGGTCAAGTTTTTTGATTATGCTTGCGCTTTTTTTTTTTTTTTGATTAGTCCTCTGGTTTTCATGCACTAGCCCCCACCTAAGACGCAGGACATACACAATCTCATCAGGGTGTCAACAGATGCAGTAACCAGTCGTGAGAGTGGAAGCCCACCTCCTCTTGTGAAGCATAGTTGGGAGCCAGTGGATCCACAGACCAGTAGCAGTAATCAAACCCAAACTCCATCAACTTCTCCCTGGAGTCAGCCAGTCCCTCCGATCGCCCGTCCAAACGCCCCTCCAACTATATAAAGGGGAAAAAAAGAGTGATAAACAGGAGGTGATTAGTAGAATAAACTAGATTTGTACATTTTCTGAAGAGCGGTGCTTCCTCCCGGCCACAATGCTGGGGTGCGTTTCCTGTACGCTGATGTAACTCGCTGCTTAACCACCGTATTACGATTAATGATGGCAATTTCAAAACACTGCTTCATGAAGCTTCGAAGCCTTTACAAATCGTTTGTTCCGAATCAATGGTTCGGAGTGTGTATCAAACTGCCAGAGTCACGTGATTTCAGTAAACGAGGCTCCGTTACATCATAACTGTTTCGAAACGTTTCGGAATTTCAATGGTTCACCGCTGGGAGCGATGATCTCTGTCAACCCATGAATCATGAGGAGTCACTGAGAACCAATGAACAAGTGTCTGTGGGTTTAACCTGATCTCTGATCAGTTGTATACATTTGTAGACTATTTAATTAGACATTAGTATAATTAAAATGAATAATGGTAGTTCATAGTCTTATTGGCCTGTTTAGCTGAGCCATTCATAGAACTAACAAAAAAACAACAACTGACAATTGATAAAAGATCATATACACTTGATAATCTTATTAGATGATTAGATAATTGCATTTGAAAGATTTTACTTTCAATAAAACATTTGCAATAGATTTTTAAAAGGGGTTTTTATGCATGTTTGGCCTTGGTTTTTGTTGCATTTGCACTGTTCTGACCACTAGGGGTCACCATGGAGACAGGTGTCGGATTGTTTCGAAGCCTCGACACAATACGACACATTTGCTTCAACTGTTTCAGTGTTTCACGAAGCCTCGATCTGCCCACCACTAATTACGATGCGTCATTAGAGAAACGAACTAGCTAGTAAAGACCAAGCGTGCCCCACAAGCCCTGAAAAGTGAAGCCAAAGCATCTTGATCGCCCCCCGGTGACCGGTCCTAGTATAGCTCATAAACCCCGCCTCCTCATGTTATTCAACGGGACGTGAGACCGACTAAACAAATAAATTACACTTCAAATATATTCTTTCCGAAAGTAGTTTCTGTCATTTGCTGTCGTTTTTATCACGCTGATGTAAGTTCAATTGTCTGTTTTTAAAATAAGTTTATTTTTAGTTAGTTACGTGATGCTATAAAAACGGTGGTGTGACGTCATGATTGACAGGTTCTCTGAGCGAAGTAGTCATTGAAGCACCAACGGACTTCGGGATCTTCGGAGGACTGAGGAGATTGTATTTACTTTATTTTAACAAGTCTCTTGTCGTACTGCAAACAGACATCAAAATTGGAGCAAAACAGAGGAACGGAGCAGACATAGGCCACTTAAAAAAAGGGCGGGGCGTTGATTCACGGCGTTACTTCCTGCTCACTACTCATATATCTATGCTCACTAATGCGCATGTCTGGTCCCGAGATCGCAACTGCGCAGACTCAAGTCCCAAGATGTCAGCGCCATATCGGGACACTGGTGGCTTCACTTCTCGTCAATGGAAGAGAGCGAAGGGGCGTCGTCCATCTTTTTTTACAGTCCTTGGTAACGACTGTTTCGCAAAACTGTAGAAATTTTGTCGCACATCCAACGTTCAAACCATGTTGGTTCAACATATATGATGTTGATGCCATGCAGATGGTGGAGTAAAAAGTGCTAATTATTTGGTTAGGGATTGAATTCATGTCAGATTATTGCTGTAAATAATGCCTACTTTGCTATTTCTGTTTTTTGGCTTTTTTTTAAACCGATTGATTCAATGGCAACACTTGCAGTCAGGTGCTACAGGTCAGTGCTCTTTAAGTTGTTTATGTTCATTATTATTGTAATGTAATGTGCTTTGAGACATGAGGTAGTTAAATGCCATCTCTATTGACGCTTTTGTTTGCTCCCTGTAGTGCGTTCATGTGTTTTGAAGGAGGCAGGCTTTGGAGACGCTCTGATCACTATTGCTAGCCACTCAGAAAATTGCCTACCCTACCTTTAAAAAATACCACTTTCATTTCTTAAAAGGCGTTAAATTATATTTGTACATGTATATATACATGATGGGATGAAAGATATAGATTGTACTGCAAGATAGCTTGCTTATTTTGCTCGATTATATATTTAACTCCACGTTATACTGATGAGAAACGATGCCTCTAACCACAGGTCGAGAGCTGTAGTTCAGAACACAACTGCGATGCGGTTTGCCAATGTTTGTTGGAACTAGTTTCGGGAAACAATGTTTCTATCAATGGAAATTGCGAACTGGCTAACGATGGTTCTGAGAAAATGCACCCCTGGGTGGTTGCCGGGGAGGTGTTACGCAGTTGCTAGGGTTTTAAGAGTGTTTTTATGGCATTGCTATGCAGTTGCTAACTCTCCTCAACAAGCCATGCAATTTAACGTACATGGTAATGTGTAATACTCTGGGTTAGTGGTTTATTGAAATCCCCAAGTATGAGCAGTAGTGATATTTAACAACTTCACTAAAACTCAAATCATATTACATCACATATAGTCACTGGCGCCAGTGATATCATGTTTTCTGTTAAAATGATTGAAGAGGTTTCCCAAACTGTTCGTTATCCAGCCAGTCAAATTTTCTATTATAGCGTTTTCGAATACAACAACACTTCTAACAGCTGATAACCCTTCATTATGATTGCTTCTGATTAAGTGCTACCACAAACTACATTACACACCATTGAGAAAAGTGATTTTTCCATTGAAAGTCTGTTTAGTCCATTTAATCGGTTACTGGGAGACAAGCCCTTCATGTGATTAATTTGTCTACTAAAAATATTACAGCACACTGATGCCAAGAAGCAAGGCTGTGTGCCTGTAGCCTACGCCTGCGATACTCTTCAGTGCACTCAAAGACAACAATTAGGAAGTAGTTAGGCTGGGGGACAAATGACTTAAGCATCTGAGCATGACTTGACTGTCAGCATCAAGTTATTACCCAGATCTCAGCAAACAGAGATCACATAAACCTCAGCAGTTTATTCGCCCAGTCAAACAGATCTTCACTGCACAGCGTGCAGAAACATGCCCGGGCATTGCCAGCCTATTATCACCACGACAACGTTACTTTTGGCTCTGGTGTGTAATTATTCACAAAATGGCAATCCCGCAGCTGACTTAATGACCTCACAATATGGCACAGCTACACTAATGAGCCCTAACATTGCACTCGGCACTGTTATATTTAGGCTCAATAATAATACACAAAATCAGATCTGATTATATGGCCATGCTCCAATAGGCCTGGTATCCTGAAACAATATGAAACATAAGTTTACTCCATGATAACTAGCATTTTCTTCCCACAACGGCACTGGGAGACCGACTGAACCACCGTTAGACAGCCGAGAAGAGTCGTCGCGATAAAGAAGACATTCTCCTTTAAAGGTGCATTGTGTAGGATCTATTGACAGAAATGCAATATAAGATTCATAACTATGTTTTCAGTGGTGTATAAAGACCTTGCATAATGAACCGTTATGTTTTTATTACCTTAGAATGAGACATTTATATCTCCATAACCGCGGGCGCCCCCTTCTATGGAGGTCTACATATTGTGTGGTCATGTTTCTAGCGTAGCCGACAGCGCACACACAGCGCTACAGAGCGCGTTTCCTCACTACCTTGATAAAGAAGTTTTCAGTGGTGTATAAAGACCTTACTTAACGGACCGTTATATTTGTATTACCTTAGAATGAGCAGTTTCTGTCTACACACACCACGGGTTCCCGATCATTGAAATGCGCCGACATTGTCAACAACAATAACGGAACACAATAATTTAAAACAAGAGCTATAGAAAATACGTTACATTGTATCGACATTTTAATATAGAATCAACACAGAAACAAAATATGTGTGAAATGAGATACTAGTAACACTTTCGTGGATATTCCGTATCATAACAAGCAAAGAGTCTCAACTGAAAAAAAAAAAATGCTGCGCTGCCAAAACGCTCTCAAGCGCCCATAGCTAGGCGTTTTCAGCTGACTAAAAACGCTTGGTGGACACACGGCCTTAGGTTGATGTTGAACAAGCAGAATGTGGCGGTTGGTCGGTGTGATATTAGTCCCGCCCCTCCTACACTGTGATTGGACGGTTGGGTAAAAAGTGACAGTGATGAGCGCTGCGTTTTACCCATAGACTGTAAAAAAAGATGGACGATGCCCCTTCGCTCTCTTCCATTGGCGAGAAGTGAAGCCGCCATTGTCCCGATACGGCGCTGACATCTTGGGACTTGAGTCTGCGCAGTTGCGATTTTGGAACCAGACATGCGCAGTAGTGAGCAGGAAGTAAAGCCGCAAAATCAACGTCCAGCCCTCACTCTCGGTGAATCAATCGCAAGCACACGCCTCTGCTGCAGAACAACCCATTATGTCGGTGTGAAATAATTAATTATAGAAATTTAGATATTAAATTTAAAGCTCCAATCTCCTCAGTCCTCCAAAGATCCCGAAAAAAAGTCCGTTGTTGCTTCAGTGACTACTTTGCTCAGAGAACCTGTCAATCACAGCTGTCAATCATGTACGCCACAGCGCCGTTTTTATATCATCAAATAATTAACTAAAAGCAAACTTATTTTAAAAACAAACACTTGAAATTAAATCAGCGTCATAAAAACTACAGTAAATGACAGAAACTATCTTTGTAAAAAAGATATGTGAAGTGTAATTTAATTGTTTAGTTGGTCTCACGTCCTATTGAATAACATGGAGAGGCGGGGTTTATGAGCTATACTAGGACCGGTCACCGGGGGGCGATCGAGATGCTTTGGCTTCACTTTTCAGGGCTTGTGCGGCACGCTTGGTTTTACCAGAGAACGTCTAATAGAAGAGAATTGGCACTGTCTGGTTACTTCCGGTTTCTGGACTGGCTGCAGTAACACGTCTCTGTCCATGCGGGGGCGCTCGCAGGCGAGTGCAGAATGAATGGGAGTCTATGGGGTTTCACCCCCAGAAATCCACTTTCTCAGGATGTAATTTTTTGTCAAGTAATTTGAAAGTTGCATTCAAAAGGGGGGGCTAAGATAATACACTCAGCTGAAAACGTATCTGGGTTATCTATTCTAAAAATCCGTTCAAAAATGTGATGACATCACATAATAGCAGAATGCTAGCGTGTTCCGGCCAACAACGACCTAACCTGTAAGAAATCGAAAGGACATAAGTACTCGTTCATTCGACTTTTGGACTATAATCTATATTGAACTTGCGGAATCAACAATAAAATCTACGTTAATTCAACGACAAACAGGAGAAAGGGATACATTTAACCGTCTAGCTCCATAGACTCCCATTCATTCTGCACTCGCCCGTGATACCTCCAGTGGAACTCTAATGGAACTGCAACCAATATTATATACAATGGGGCTAATAGGAAGTGCCAAGGCTCTCCGTTAGACGGGCTCTGGTTTTACCCCAAAGTTGAACATTCTTCAACTCTCGGCGACCATTAAAAAACGCCGGGCGCTCAGCGCTTCAGCGTGAAAAAAAACGCTCAGCGCCTCGTTACGCTCATGGCGTTTAAAAAACGCGGCGCTCCCATTGAAAACAATTGGAAAAATACGCCAGCTGCGTGAAAAAACGCTTTGGTGGACACACGGCCTTAATTTCTGTATGTAGTCTTCCTGTCAGCTTTCCACGCCTGGCTTTTGTTCGTTTATGTCAGCCCATCTTTTCCCTTGAAAACTGTCCTACTTTCTTTAAATAACTAGTGGAAAGCAAGTCTTTGTCTTGCTCTCGTGCTCACAGCAGGTCGACAGCAGGTGACCAGATGTGGCTCCTGCCGTTTCATTAATCAAGAACTGAATGCAAGGGAGTATTTCCTGCTTCAGAAGTAAGAATCTAGTCTATACATTATTCTTAACATTTAGACACACATACTTATTTGAATAAATTTAAATAAAATGTCTATTTTTTCTTATTACATACACTACCATTCAAATGTTTGTGGTCAGTAAGATGTTTTTAATGTCAATGCAAGTCTCTTATGCTCAGCAAGATTATTTATTTGATCACAAACACAATAAAACAGTATTATTGTGAAATTTTCTATTTACATTTATTTTTGAAAATATATTTGAAAATATTTTCAAAATGTATTCCTGTGATGCAAGGCTGAAATTTCAGCATCATTACGCCAGTCTTCAGGGTCACATGATCCTTCACTAATCATTATAATATACTGATTTGTTGCTCAAGAAACATTTCTTATTATCAATGTTGAAAACAGTTGTGCTGCTTAATATTTTTGTAGAAACCATCATACATTTTTTCAGGATTCTTTGAGGAGTAGAAAATAAATAAGAAATACAAAAAGCATTATTTAATTTGAATGCACCCTTGCTGAATAAAAGTGTTTATATCTTTAGAAAAAATAATTATTTATCTTACTGACTGCAAACTTTTGAACAATAGTGTACATTTATTATTTTATATTTTGGCCTGTAGTTATGATGTGTGGAATGACATTAGAAAGTGTAAGGCAAGAGTGCTGCTTGTTTAGGCATTTGGGGTTTCCAAGAAGAAAGTGATAATTGCATGTTGCTGCTATTCGAATATGTTTATTCAGTTCATACATGCATAAATAAACAACTGAGTAATCCAGCAGGAAGAGAATATTTTTCCCTATAAACTTCCTGTCACTGAGATACAGCAAATAGCTGTCTAATCCTGACACTGACTCCTCTTACAACAAATTCTTCTATGCTTTCACTATTCATTAATCCCTCCATGTTCTAGCTTGTACTATTCTACACTTCTCATTATAGATATGTATACATAGATGCCACATTCGACCGCTCCAGACACAGGGGCGCCCGCCATCTTGGAACGGCCAAAGTGTCGTCAGTCACACAGGGTTTCTGCAGGTTTAAGTAAGTCAAATTTAAGACTTTTTTAAGACATTTTAAGACCATTAAGATTGAAATTTAAGACCTACACGACGCATTATCCAAGTTAGATAGTTACCTCGGGATCATTAGAGTATCTATCTATCTATCTATCTATGTGTGTGTGTGTGAGAGAGAAGGAGATGTAAATATGTAGGTGGATATCCGGGACTTAGCCCAGAGAAATTCATGTATGTGTCAGGATACAAGGAATAAACTTTAAATAAAATGTTTAATATTTGTTTTTTTGTTTTTCTTTAATTGTTTTTTTTTTTTTACAAGGTAAATCTTTCTGGCTTATTAAAATTAAAAGTCACAATGCCACAGAGTTAAACTGAAACATCAATCCACCCTCATCAACAAAAATGCAATAATGCTTTCCAAAGTAAGAATACCAAACATTACAAGATGCTATTTACAAACAGAGGGAACAGAACAGGTCAAGTTCAACATCAGGTCAAGTGCAATTCAATAGCAATTGACAGCGATTACACAGCACTTACAATTTGCATAAATAATCGTACGAGACTAATGTATCAAATATCAAATTTGGAATACAGAAATATGAAATATTGAAAAAATTAGAATGGTACTTTGCCACTAGATGGCGGCAAGCCACTGCCTTAATTAGTGAGTCGGTTTATTCAATCGATTCGTTCAAAATAGATGATTCATTTAGAAAAAAAGTAAGAAATGTTTTTTGAATAGCGGGGTCAGTGAATCGTTTACAAGCAAATTCATTCAGTAAACACCGTGAAGCTTTGTTTGAACCCATTTTCGTTAGCGAAATATTTTCTTTACTTTTATTATCTTTTTTATTTAATTGTTGCCCTGATACCTGCAGGCCATGCTAACCAAACATATAACGCTCTAATTGTGTGTGTGTGTGTGTGTGTGTGTGTGTGTGTGTCCTATAGACTGTGCTGCGCAACCATTAACTGAGACGATCAAAATGTAAATCAGACACAATTTAAAACCGAATAAGAAATATAATACTATGATTAAAAGTTACAGATACCAGCTGAAGCTGTTGTATCTTGTTTTAGTGCTGGCTGGGGGTGTTTTACTTCCTTTTTTTGAAGAATTTTGATATACCCATTTTACTAACACATCAACAAATCGCCTGGCTCCAAAATATCTAATTTCATTGGCTGGATGATCGTACAGACGCTGAACTTCTCATCGATGGTTGGCCAGTTTACATGTCAGTCAGAAGCACTAGCCTGAGTGGGCGGTTCTTGTCGGTTGTGAATGACAACGCGTATATTGACGGACACTGTAGATGTGAGAGTCGAGAGATATACATTTAATTAATTAAATTCTAATAAAAAATATTTTAATGCGCATGAAAACTCAGTGATGGTGCGTACAATGCATGGTAATAAAAACATTCGGGCTCCAGCCCCCTTAGCCCACCCCTAGCGCCGCCCCTGGCTTCAATTATGAGCGTGCTTGCCGCGCGCCTACACTTGAACAAACTTGAGCGCGGAAAAGACGCGATATGTGAACAGCCTCTGGCGAGCTAGCTCATATCAAGCCACGAGCTACTGGAGCACGCGAGCGACGTGTTGGAGACCCCTGCTCTAGAGCTCCGCTTTGTAGGCTACAACTCGATACTTTTTTGCTACTTTGTAATAACTTTATGCGGCCAGCGTTTCTGGAAATGAACGAGGGTAAACACTTTTTTAGACCTGACTAAATTAAATTTAAGACCTAGGATGAAAATCTGGCCGTTTTTAAGACTTTTTAAGGCCTTAAATTTAAAGTCCAGAATTTTAGACTTTTTAAGACCCCGCGGAAACCCTGAGTCACAGTCATAGATATAAACACTAGATGTCGCCTTGGCTACGGCAGTTCATTGGAACGAATGCGTCAATAGAGCCGCCATCATGGAACAGGGGAGCGCCTCCTCTTTAATGCATCAGCATCAATGTAGGAAAAGGTCTAACGGAAATAAAAATCACCATAAATCGTCATGAATGCGATTTTCTAGTTTTTTTTGGTTCGTTCCAACGGTCAGAAATTTATTTATCATTGAGTCCAGAGAAATTTTAAAAAATGTACAAAATTTTGCATTCTTGTGAAATGTAATCCCTTGCTGTCTGGTTTTTAGATATCGTTCGTGTGAACATCCATACGCTGCACAAAAGTCCGGCATCATCCATGAATTCAGCGTTACCTAGATACTTCCTATGACAAGACCCCTGTTCCAGGATGGCGGCGGTTTTGACGCATGCTTAGAACCCCAAAGCCACATCTAGTGTATATATCTATGACTCACAGTAAGAATCAGTGATGGCGCAACATTTAGCTTCTGGTTGTAAAACTGCCCTGAAGAAATCTGATAACCTTTCACAGGTGAGAATGTGTTGGTTTGTGTTTTTATATTAACTCATTACAGCTTTTTAAACTACAGTAACTTTTTAATGTTATATTAGCTAATGCATTTGTCTTGTTGTATTGTGTTAAAGGGATAGTTCACCCAAAAATGAAAATTCTGTCAGTATTTAGTCTCCCTCATGTTGTTCAACCCCGTAAGACCTTCGTTCATCTTCGGAACACGAATTAAGATATTTTTGATTAAATCTGAGAGCTGGATCACTCCTCCATAGGCTTCTAAGGGATTGAAACTTGTTCCCCGAAAAGTTATTAAAGACATTGTTAAAATAGTCCAAGTGACTACAGTGGCTCAATCTTAAGTTTATCAAGCGACGAGAATACTTTTTGTGTGCAAAAACAAACAAAAATAACGACGTACAACACAAACGCTGCGCTGTTACACTAGTGAACTCACTCGAGGCCCACAGAGAAGGAAATCAATAGTTGAAATAAAGTCGTTATTTTGGGGGTTTTTTGCACACAAAAAGTATTCTCGTCGCTTGATAAACTTAAGATTGAGCCACTGTAGTCATTTGGACTATTTTAACGATGTCTTTAATAACTTTTCGGGGAACAAGTTTCAATCCCTTAGAAGCCTATGGAGGAGTGATCCAGCTCTCAGATTTAATCAAAAATATCTTAATTTGTGTTTCGAAGATGAACGAAGGTCTTACGGGGTTGAACAACATGAGGGAGAGTAACTACTGACAGAATTTACAAACTATCCCTTTAAGGCCTCGATATACTCACAACAAAGTTCTTTTTGGTTCTTAGCTTGGGGTAAAAAGAAGTTTAAAATTCGTGAGCAGCGATATACTGTATCAGATAGATAATCATACATGCGTCGAACTATTGTTACAGACTCTCAGTCAACTCGCTCTCGGCTTTGACCATTCCAAGATGGCAGATGACTTGCGTATTGCGGCCCAAATAAACACCCACAAATGAGGCATCTATGTATGCATATCTATGATTGTCATGTGTATTGCCTCTTTAAGATTGCTTCATGAATTCCATATTTGGATTAAAGGATCAGCTAAATGAATAAATGTTAATGTAAATGAATGTCAACAACTGTGGTATTTCTGTGTTTTATAAAAGTAGGTACTTTCTGACACCATAAACTTTTAAACTGAAGGATTTCTTTAAATCTTTCATAAATAAGACTCAATAATTATGGAAAAAAAATTTGTATTAAAAAAACAAACATGAATTTACCTTCACATTTCGGACCCTCACCACTTTGTCCTTCACTTGTACAGCTAACCGTCCTCCATCCAGACTCTCCCTGCAGAACAAAAACAAACAGACTGATATTCAAGACACTTTTACATTAACATTTACAATACAAGCATATTCATTTTTTTTATAGACTAGTTCCTTATTAATAAAAGATCGCTGTTAAAACACGCTAAAAGATCAAGGTGACACCATATCCCAATAAGACGCAATGCGATGAGATTCCAGTGACCAGACGCAACTACGAGACATGACAAAACCAATGAAAATCACAGCCAATCAGAAGAGCCTGCGGGCGGAGTCTCTCTGCAAACACACTGCAGTTGCAATGAAATAGATAATCAAATTCATAACTATTATGCCATTTTGACATTATTAAAAATACATACTGAGTGACTGAAACAATCTTTGTCATAGAATACACTTACACTGAGTTCACAGTTTGAGCATTCTTGTTTCCTTTTATTTATTTTCAAGATCTGAGGTGAATTATCCATTGTTGTTTTCAGTATGGCTATACAGGGCACATAAAATGATATTCAAACTAACATTAGATGTTTTTAACATTAAATAATTCGTATGGGTCGTTCCTGGTATTACGTGCTTTTTGGCCATCATAAAATGTAGAAAATCAAACTTAGTTAAAAAAAAAATGTAATTAATTGTGTAGTCATGATAGGGTGATTTAAAACATTTGAAAAATTATTTTGGTCAAACTCGGGTAAATAAATGTTACCATTTATTAAACAAAATAAATTAAATGGAAGATCAAATGAACAACTTTATCAAATACTTATGATTCTACTTTATGGGTATTGGGCACTGTGTACATTAAACAACTCGTGTACCTTTGTCCATTTAAAAGCACATCAGTTAATAAATTATCAGAAAATATAAATATTTTGTATGAATTGTACTTTCTCACAAACACACCATTTCACATTTGTCTTTTTCAGATACAAATTTTTAAAAGGCGTTTTTGTTTACTTTTTGAAGTAATGCGGCATTATTGATACTCGAGTCCATTTTCTTTGTCACTGACTTATTAGTATGTTTAAAAAATATATAATAATAAATAAAATAAAAATGAGTATGTTTTTTGCTGATTTTATGAAATTATTGTAAAAAAAAATGCTTAACATGGTGGACAAATTAATAACAGGGTGGACAAGTGGTATAAAGATTGGATGGATTATTACTCTTTATTATGGATATGGATTTACTGTACATACTAAGGTTGACCACATTAAACTTTTAAATTAAACTTTTAACATTTAAATAATAGAGGATCAACTCAATTTCCAAAGTTGTTTTCTCTCCAAAGAAGGGATGACAGCTTTAAATGTTGTTTACTTTTCCAAACTTTCATTTTGATGGACAAGCTAAAAACCTTGATTATAATTGCTTAAATAAATGTAATAATTGAAAAAAAATTTTTTTTTTTTTTTAGTAATTACTAATACTAATTTTTACATTTTTACTAATATTTGATATTTGGAATATGCAGGCAAAAAAACCCACATAGAATTCTTCTGTTTTTTACACTATTATTCAAAAGTTTGCTGTATGTACGATTTTTTAAAAGAAATAACATTTTATTTACCATAGACTGATTAAATTGATCAAGTGACAGTAAAGACATTAAACAATGTTACAAAAATATTTATATTTCAAATAAATGCTGTTCTTTTAAACTTTCTACTCAAAGAATCCTGACAAAAAAAAAGAATAATGTGCCATGTGGCAAGATTCGTTTCTGCACATTATTTTTTTATTCTCCAAGATAACAGACTTAATTTATATGTAACTTTTCAGTTTTTATATTGAATGTTTTCAATGACTCCAGGGTAACATTGAGCTTTCTAAACCCCGCGTTTATTGTTTATTTGGCTGTGGGTCTGCAGGATTCGTCAGCACAGAGTAGGTCAGTTTTAAATGAAAACTCCTCCATGAGCGCACAGCTGAGCTGAAGCAGGTGTGTGTGTGTGTGAGAGAGAGCAGCGAGGACAGCTGTTCAATCTCTCCAGTATCGGGTTCCAGATAAACTGATGCAAGACAATGAAATCCAGTGTAGGAGCATGGCTGTGTGCAAACCTGAAGTCTGACGATGTGAGCAGGCCTTCTCATCTACACTGCATCTTAAAGCTAAAGTGTGTCATTTTTCAATGTAAATGTTTTTTCCCATATCCAGCTCAATGTGTAAACACAAACACACACTAAGCAAGTCACTTGTAAGTGGACTTTCACACTGTGACTCTGACACTTTCAATACAGTCAACATCACTTTCTGGCTTGGGGTGGAACTACTTTGTTGTTGATGTTTTTATGGAACCACAAAAACATGAAAAGGGCTGTATAAATTGAGATCATCAAACATTAAGGAGAAACGAAATATACTAAACATAAAATAATGAATAATGGCTCAAACAGTAGAGCGTGACGCTAGAAACTCCATCATGTTCATCATGGGTTTGCTTCCCAGGGAACTGAAATTAAATGTACACCCATGTACACACCGCTTTGGATAAAAGCATTTCTGAATGCATGAAAAAAAATGTAAATCATATTTATTAAATTATTATTAGGGATGCACTGATATGCAAATTTGGCCGATACCGATAACCGATGATTTTTTTATATTTGAAAGCCGATAACCGATATATTGGCCGATAAATCTAAATCCAAATTTTGAAATACTTTGCGAACCTGATTACAAAAACAAAAGGCTCACCATTAAAAGCCATGTCCCAAACACTTCAACATAAATCATACAGGGGAAAAAATACTATGAAAGTCATTGGCTGCTACTGTCAACTGTCTGGTTACCAACATTCTTTAAAACATCTCATAATAAATAAACTCATACAGGTTTGGAAAAACACGAGGGCGAGTCAATGATGACAATTTTTATTTTTGGGAGAACTGTCCCTTTAAGCAATGGACTCATCCACAAGGCTGGGAGCTTGTTATGAAGCTCTTAGCTTGTGTAGTATATCGGGTCTGTTTCACTCAGCCAATGATGAATGAAGGCCCTGCCCACAACCACAACAACCTGCCTCGCCTGTCAGTGTGTGTGCACATACTTCTGCCTAGAAAAAATGGTGCATTTTATAACATAATCAGTGGAAAGAAAAAATAAGAATTTCTGTGCCATTCCCACACAATTCCTGACATCTCCAGGAATAAGTAGTTTGTTTCCAGCTGAATAGCTAAACTCAAAAAGAAGGCTAAAAGAAGTTGTATTTCAAGCATTTGACAAAAGCAAAAAAGTGCAAAGAGTCAAATATTTATTAAGCGCATGCTCATAAAAACCAACAGCTGCCTATTAAAAGTCCATCTTCATTAGCACAATAGTGTTGGAAAGCCAGTCGTCCTTTGTGATGCATGCTTCAAGGAGACTCTTTAAATGTCAAGGCTAGCAGAAACGGCCAAACACACGCACACATCTTTGTGTCTAAATCTTTACCCCCCTGTCCAGCACCCACATACTGTAGTAATTTGGCTAATGCTGGAGGGTGGGGCAGTGGGCTCTCATGGGGCAAACTCTGTTTGAATACCCCCCTTTTTAAAAAGTTAAAGCAAAACACATGCTTTTGATTTTTACTAACACAGCATGCATAACATTTGTAATGCAATTTTGTGAAACTGATAACGTTAAAAACAAGATATTAAAATCATACAGTACCAGATAAACTTTTGGGGGAGGGGTTTTAAGAGGATTTAATGAGATTAAAGAAAATGTATTAAACACAAAAAGCAAAACAACAAACTTAACACGCACTGCTGATACATTGTCTCCATGTATGCACTGCTTGTAGGCTACAGGTTTTTGAATAAGCTATGATTTAGTTTGATCTCTAATTTGATGCATGTTAAAACTAGTCACCTATACATTTCATTAAATACATAACATATGCAATATAATGAGATGTAGCTACATGCAAAGATCAAGCAATATTTTTTTCTTTGAATGGCAGCTTTTTTGTTTCAGTTGGTCTATTCCCAGACATAGCAACGGTACAACAACTCAAGGCTGTTTATATACTTCATAGGACATCATTCAGCAGTTCTTGTCATGCATGCACTTTTAAAATCAATTTCTCATAAGATCCATGAAAGCTGGTCGTACCTGGAGTTCAGCGGACGGACTCGAATCGCGACTTTCACGTTTGCCATTCGCTTGACACCGGGCGGAGGAGGGAAACGATGATTTGAAGTTCAGCTGTCCGTTAGAGTCCATTTATTAAATGCCTCCACAGCATAGAATTATCCCGAGCAGAGTAATGAAACCGAATACACGTTTTTCGGGTCATGTTATTGATATTGTCTAGAGTCTAGACAATCACAGAGCACATTATGAAGCCGTGGCCGCAGTTGAACTGCGCGAAAACTTCCTGCAGTCTATTCAGGAAGGGAGATTACGAATCCTACTATAGCGAAGGCTCTGCTCATGAATATTAAGAGTGCAGCGTGACGTCAGTTTAATAGAACTTTCTGATTTGCTGAGCGAGTAAGCTTACTTTGCATAAGGCGTGGCTTCTAAACATTCATTATGATTTGTTACTAGACGCTCGTTCAGTAGGTCTTTAACATTAATGAGCTCATCCATCGCCATAGTAGGAAACTAGGGCAAGAGAAACAAAGGCGAAGTGCTCGCCTGAATAATATTTCCATTTCAAATACATGCTTTTCTTTTAAATGCTGTTCAAAATTAAGCGGCACAACTCTTAAATATGAAATGTTTGAGCACCAAATAAGCATATTAGAATGATTTCTAAAGTAATAGCTGCATTTGACCAAAACTTTTCCATGACTTTCTGTTATTAGGACTACTGATTAAGGGAAAAGAGATATTGCACTCACATAGAACAATATCTACCTGGTAGACGTATTTTAAAGCTGAGAGTAGCCTAAATAAGCATGAATATCCACTATAGAAATTTTCCAGACTTCTCCTTGACTTAAAGGGATAGTTCAACCAAAAAAGAAAATTCTGTCATTACTTACTCATCCACAAGTTGTTCCAAGCCTGCTGAACACAAAATATACAGTATTTTGAAGAATGTAGGTAACCATAGTTTCTGAACCCCATTGACTTGTAGTATTTTTATGACACCACCCATAACATTTTTTTTTCGATACTATGGAAGTCAATGGAGACCAGCAACTGTTCGGTTACCCATATCCTTCCAAATATATTCCTTTATTTTCAACAGAATAAAAAACTTCATGCAGGTTTGGATCAACTTGAGGGTGAGTAAAAGACAAAGTTTAAATGTATTAATTTCCATGACTTTACCCTTTGTTAAAGTTCACAACTGTCATGTATTTTGTAGGTGCAGCCCTGCATATGGACTCTAACTTTGCTATAAACCGTATGAGAAATGTGAACAAAAGGTACTCGCACATGTTCACAATATCACATTTTATTACTTTAGATAGGTTTAGAATTAAACAAATAATAAAATTGTCCAACATGAACAAAGTGCAAATTTTTCACAAATATAGACTAAGAAATGCATACAAACCAACAAGCAGAAAAACATTTACAAACACTTAAAATAAATAAATAGAATTTCATGACAAAGAAGCACAGTGAATGGTCTTTATGTTCTACTGTGAGGCTGTACGAGTGGCCAAGCCCTGTTAAAATTTCCCAAAAAATGTTTTGAAGATTTATAATCAATGACTGGTCTATCAACTCAGCATTTTTTGAGCAGCAAATATTCTCCATGCAACTAACAATAAATCAGACTTTAAAATATTTTTAAAATCATATATATATATATAGTAGGTTTAAACACTCTTTCTTTAGTTCAAATATGCATTACTCATTGCCTATTCATCCAATAGTGTTCGGCTGGGAATCATGGGTAGAGTTGGTAATGTGGACATGTGTCCCCCTAGGGGTCATTGAGAGACCTGCAGTATGTCCCTGTGGTTTGGCAGTGAAGGCACTGGGAACTGAGTGGTCAGGGAGAGCTGTTGAAACTTCTCTACAGACTCCTACAACAGCAAATGAGAAAAGCCATCAGAGAGCAATTTGTGAGAATTCCAGCCTCAGAAAACCACATTTTGTTGTCTGAATGAATGAACGAACAGTATATGTAAGAAACAATTACCTCTGGCCAAGATAACGCTGACAACTTTGGCCAGTTGGTGGCCACTTCCTCCTCTCCTAAAAGCCCTCTCTCTATTAGCTGTCCTATCAGGAACAGGTAGTCATTCCTCTGTAGTATTAAAATATAAACCAATGTTTAATCAACACTGTTGTTGTCGTCACCTAAAACTAAACCTATAAAACATGGTTTTCAGTAATCAAAATATAAATGGAGTATAAATATTAAAAATACAAAAATGTCAGTGCTAAGTGCTAAATGACCAATACTAAAATTAGTTTTATACAAAAAAACAAAAAAAAAGACAAAGGCACACTACAAGTACAAGTTTTAGTACAAGTTACTAAAACTAGAATTAAAATAAAAAATGAAAAAATGAAAAAAGCCAATTGAAAATATGATTAAATATTCAAAATTGTAAAATAAATTCAAATTAACCCCTTAAGTGTCACCGTCCCACAGGTGGGACGTTTGTCACTATATATTTAAAACAATAATATCTTAGTAAAAACCTAAAGTAATATTGACAAACTATATATCATTTGAAAGCTTAACATCTCTAGTTTTCATATATGGTGGCTGTTTTCTAAAATAAATTACAGATGAGCAGTAATTTATCAATTTGCAACAAGAATATTTCATATTCATTAGGCGTGTTTAGGCTTTTATTTTGAAATAGCAATAAACATTAAAAATTATGAAAGATTGGTAGAAACCTCAGTTTGTTTTCATAAAATATGAATAATTATATTTTTACATTAAATAATTTCATTTGGATTGTTGAAATTTCATAATTTTTTTCTGTTTCATTTTTAATAATTTCTACACTTCTACAATAATCTGGAAAATGTCTGGAAAAAAACAAGACCAACCATAGGTCTATATTCCAAAGCATTCTTGAATTACAACCATTTAAGTTTGGATAATTATTTTTATGTCTATGCGAAAAAAGGGGGGGGTGACAGTTAAGGGGTTAAAATAGCAGTTAAATCAACAACAACAAAAATGAACACAGGTTAACAGCTGCATCAACAAGAATACTGTTAAATCAACAACAAAACTAGAATTAAAATAAAAACTGAAAATATAAAAAAATAAAAGCCAATTGAAAATATGATTAAATATTCAAATAGTATATAAATATTATAATAATAACACGGTTAAATCAACAACAAAAAAATGCACACAGGTTAAGAATGTAACAACTGCATCAACAACACAAGGTTTGATCAACGGTTTTACCTCACTATCTGTGGCACTAGCGATGGCAGTCAGGGTGGGCTCACTGTAGAGAAGGTGCAGAGGTGGAGAGGGAGCCCGAGTCCACAGAATTAAAAACCTTTCCAGAAGAGCAGGTCTCTTGTTCCCCTCGGCTGAAAACACCAGAGGAAGCTCCCCAGATACTGCACATGGAAACAAACCCAAACAGACACATTAGGGTATTAATCACTTTCAGAATTGACTTCATGTACCGTTCTCAGTTGTGCATTAATTGTTCTCTCACCAAGTTTGCAGGCCATCTGAACAGTACAACGCAACAGCATCTGTTCGACCACAGGAGCGAGATGCTAGAAAAAGACCAGGACACAGGAGAGAATGTGTAAGAAAGGTAAACCGTTCTAAATAAAAGATTAAAAAACACTAAAAACTAGGGGTGGGAATTGGCAAAAATGTGACGATTCGATAGTATTGCGATATTTGGGCCACGATTCAATATTATTTCGATTCTTAATATATTGCGATACAGCAAGTATTGCGATTCGATTCTGCGATATATTGCGATTCATGTCCCCCATATTATTCAAAGGCATTACAAAAAATGAGGAAAATAAGACTCACTTCAAATGTCACATTTAATTCTGTAAACATTATCTTCTTCACATTAACTGAAGTGCAAAAACTTGAAAACTTGTTCTTGAACATTCAGGACACAGGACCTTATTACAGGACAGGACGTAATTATTCTCTGAATAGGAGACCTCTCCCATGAATGGTGAGCTCCCAGCACATAACTTAAAATTATTTAAATACAATAGAGTAACAAAGCAGACATAATAGAGTAGGCTAACATAAACCTGAGAATAATCATAAAACCGAAATTTACCCACACTTTCGATTTGAAAGAAGATTGAGCGTCGTGTACAACCGGTTGTAATAGTGAAGCCATTTTCATTTGAATTTGCTGTTGAATGCGCGACAACACAGAGCACCGCAACAAGCGCCACCTGGTGGATGTAATACGCTAATGATCAGCGTAAACTCTGAGAAAACCCGAAAGTATCTGTACATTCTGCAAATAAAAATAAATAAATAAAAAAACGAAAGTAAAACAGATCATTTTATAATTAAATATTGCAATACTTTGCGCTACTGTATCGATATAATTGCGTGCGCAAAATATCGCGATACTGAACAGAATCGATTTTTTCCCCACCACTACTAAAAACATTGAACGATGTTAGTACACTGTAGTAGTATGGGGGGGTCTGATTACTTTTCGGCATCCAAGTGTTTGTCCCACTCTGTCCAGCAGAGACTCAATCTGATGAACAGTGAAAACCTCCTCCTCAGACCTGGGTCCTACAGACACACTCAGAACCTCCTGAAACATGAGACACGATTATTTGAGATCTGACCAACTTATATTTTAAAATGACTGTAAATGACCTTAGGTTTGCTTATTGCGGTCTAGTCCAGGCTAATTAATTGGCCAAATTTCATGATACTGCTGATCATTAATTCCAGTGATTTCCAATTGATTAATTCCAAATTCTACTGATAGCCAGTGTCATTGTTAAACAGTATTATTTATATATTATTATAGTATTTAATCATATTTTGAATTAGCCTTTATATATTTTTAGTTTTCAATTTAATTTTAGTGTAAGCATTTATGTGTATTTTAATTTTTATTTAGTTTAACTAGTTAAGTTTAGTTTTTTTTTTATTCAGTTTGTCACTTTAGTACTTCACCTTAATTTCTAAACTTAATTTAAAAAAAAATTGAAATTTATATTTTAACTTCATTAAAATTAACAAAAACACAATTTTTATTAGCTTAAGTTTAATTAACAATTACAACACTTCTAATGGCCTTGTCCAAGAATAAAGAAACATTTTATTGTTTAGACTAGAGAGTTTGACTATTGGTGTGAATTATGCATTTGATTTCAGCATGTCTCATTTCTCACTCAGATTCTCTCACAAATTTTATTATCAACCACCTCCTTAATGAATCTATTTTAACAATTTTTTACAATTTTTCTGGATTACCAATAACCAATTCCCAATAATTACCTTAACTTCAATTATGACTTCTGATCCAAGTGGAACCTTATGGTTGCAGTCTGAAACGCATGAGGACCCAGCACTGAGCCCTGAGGCACTCTTCTGGACCGGCTGACTCTTGCTTGATCCCTCACCCTCTTCAGTATCCAAATTGAAGGTTGAGGGCACTTTCTTAATCACCCTCTCAAACGCAATCTTCCACTCTCTCTTTAGCAGTGCTAAGGGAGACATTTATAAAATCTCTATATTTAAAGGGTAACTAAACATTAAAACAACTTTTTTTAGTTAATGATCTGTAAGAATGGAGCTTCATAAATGCTGTTCATTGATTCGAGTGCATTTTTTGACATTTAGGTTTAAAGTGTTTTAATTCTACAATATATGGTGTAAAAACGTCTGAGTGCTGCCCTCTTCAGGGTGAACGGTGGCTACTGCAGTTGAATTTTCCTATTGGAAGTTGTGGTACCCCTGACGTCAGAGGGTATCAGCTGATCACGCCCTTGCCTACAGAGAGATGCGTCTCAGGTGCACGCGCCCCCCCCCCGCGCACCCCCCCCCCCCCGCGCCCCTAAATGGAGAATTTGTCATTTTAAAACGTGAATAAAATTAGGCTTCACTACTTGTGATGTTGGAGGACAGCCAGCTGCAAGCCTTTTCTGTAGCCAAACGAGTGGTGATGCTCTCAGCTGTGGTCAGGACCTAAAAACACCAAAAAATAATCAAATAAGTAAATAAATGATGATCTTGATGTCTTTTTTCTAAAAATAACCACAAAATGATATGACAAACAAGAGTATCACTGTACAGCAAATTTCCAACCAAAACAAACATCTCTATTTTTCTACAGGTTATTAAGTGGATTGAATTAATGAAGAGTAACTGTTTAACTCACAGAAGGAGAGGTCTCCAGAGGAAGAAGAACTCGGACAGCTCCAGGGGCATTCTCACTGCAGAACCTATCATGGGAGATGTGACTAGTCCAAAACATGTCCTACAACATGATGTATATGTAATGAGAGAAGAGAGCTGCTGACCTGGTGGCTCTCTCCAGAGTCTGCATGCCTGCGTCACACAGCTGAGCACAGATAGAATCGTTTAGTTTGGCCGTGTTGACACTCTCCAAACCCAAACTATCTCTGAGAGTTTTCTCTCCACCCTTCACAAGCTCCAACACAAGCGTAGCCCTGCCACACAGAGTTAGGAAAATATGAAATGATGAAACACGAATTCAAATTGATTTACAAGGACTAAAGAGCCAAATAGACTGACAAAATGGTGGGAGACTGACTTGATGTGTTTGACGCAGTTGGAACCGACTCGTTCCGCAACAAACTCTACAGTGCGTCTGAGAGATGGGGGCTGGTTGTGAAAAAAGGCCTGTTCCAAATCGACCTGTTCAAACACATGGAAAAACATGGATGTCTACACATGGATGACATGATCTCAATTCCTCAACAGATGGAAGGCATCTGCTTGCAGCGTACCTGAAGTTTCTGTTGTGAACGGGTGGTGGAGGGTACCCTCAGTTCAGCAGATGTGGGGGTGATCTTGCGAATCAAGCCTCCACTCTTGGACGTGCTACCAGCCACAAAAGCAGCAAGAAGTTTACGAAACTCCCCTGCAAAATTAATGGTGTAAAGCATCGGTTACCAACAGGGGGGTCTCGGGCCACAAGGGGGCGTCAGCGAGCTCTTTGAAGGGGTCGCGTCATATTTTGAAAAGTGTTGAACAGTGAGCATTAAAGCAACGTAACTAAAGTCCGCAACTTTTTTGTGTTCAAAATTTACTAAATTTATATAATGAGCGAGTACATCATGAATCCATTTTCCAAACCGTGTTTTTGTCTTATCCTGAGTCACTATGGTACACCTATAATACGTGTTTATATTGGGACTATTTTACACTGGTTCGGGTCGCACCGCTGCGGAGTAACCCAGTGACTCGTCATAGACATAAACAGAGAAGTAGCTCCGGCTACAATGTTCTTCCGCTAGACGCATTAATCTGTTAATAAACGCATGTTTATTAATCGCTAGAGTGCCAAACGATCATATTACATTAGCGAATTTTATTCACGATCCCCTGGCTGACCAAAAAATGGGTTTTCAACGAGGTCCCAGACTCCAGTCATTTTGTAATAGCCTATATTAATTATTTTTTTCCTACACACCAGTGTGAATAATACTGATATTTTTGTTATTGCATTTCAAATAGGTCCAATTAAAGGGATAGTTCACCCAAAAAGGAAAATTCTGTCAGTAATTGCTCTCCCTCATGTTGTTCAACCCCGTAAGACCTTCGTTCATCTTCGGAACACAAATTAAGATATTTTTGATTAAATCTGAGAGCTGGATCACTCCTCCATAGGCTTTTAAGGGATTGACACTTGTTCCACGAAAAGTTATTAAAGACATTGTTAAAATAGTCCAAGTGACTACAGTGGCTCAATCTTAAGTTTATCAAGCGACGAGAATACTTTTTGTGCGCAAAAAAAAACAAAAATAACGACTTTATTTTAACTATTCATTTTCTTCTCTGTGGGCCTCTAGTCAGTTAATGTAGTGTGATTGCGTAGTGCTACGTCGAACGTAGGCTCACTATTGGCCGACGCTGGTCATGTGTGTGATGCGTGTGACATGAGTATTTTCAATATTATACGCTATTATTTGTGCATAAACATATCTGGTTATAGTAATAAACATACTGTTTGTTTAAAAACAAAACATTTTGTCATCCTTGCTGCAAGCTTACAAGAGCGACAATATCATTAAATGTGAAGGGGGGCCCTAAAATATTTTCTTGGGGAAAATGGGGGTCTCAGACAAAAAAAAGGTTGGGAACCACTGGTGTAAAGGTACCAAAATCACCCTCAACTGGAATTTATTCCAAACGACACACAGTAAGACACATAGTTAAGAAATGTTTTCCAAAAAGTCCATTCTCACCTAAATATGGACAGCAAGTTAAGAGAAGCTGTTGGTCCACTAATGGGAGGGTGTCCTTAAAAGAAAATATACAGTATTATACACATTGTGAAGGAAATTGAAAAGATAAATAAAAATGTCTTTCCCTCCTTAAAAGGAAACAGCTAAATGTATCCAGAGCAGAAGATCAGTGTTGCACTAACCAGCCCCTGACAGCTGGTATTATTCTCCAGTTCCTTGATTTCTTCCTTTAGATCTGTGCTGAAGAAGAGATCTTCTGGGAAGATCGGGATCTAAAATAGGGACAGCAACAGAAAGATATGACAGGCTCATAACCCACCTCTTTGTCCAGGCTGTAAGATTGTCAATTTCAATTTGATAATTGTTCATCATCTCTTCTAAAAAATGTATTTATAAAAATAACAAAAAAACTCACATTGAAACAGCACTTATTTTCAGTGTATGCAGAAACAAACCATCAAATGATACAAGTCCTGTTTACTCCATTTTCTGCAGTTCTTTACCAAACCCTGCAATCTATTTGCATTCACACTGGCCCTGACCATAAAACTGGATCCAGATCACTATTTGGGTGCATTTTGATTACATTTTTGACTTCTATTTGTCACAACTTTTTATATTATTATAATACATCAATGTGGAATTATTATTATTTTAAATAATGCAACTTTATTATGCAATATAATACATTATGGCATGGTGTGATGTCAGAAGTACATTTGTCCAATTGCAAACAAAGCCGGTCACATTGGAGGTGCCCATGTGCAACAGTTTTTAGAGTTTTCTGCCTGGGGCCAGTTTCACAAAGCTATTTTATACCGGTCTATAGTGTTAGACAAGTCTAAAATTTGCTCATAGACTAGTCTAATGCAAGTTAGACTGTTTCATAAAAATAAAGACTGACTTAATTTGGACCAAAATAATTAGACACCTTAACCCAGGCTAACTCAGGTCTAAGACTCTGTTACCCTGGCAACCAGCACTAACAATCAGTTACATTACAAACAGCCAAAAGAAAAGGGAAAATGGCTCATAATTTGTGGTTTGCTAACAACGTTATGGAGAGAGCTATGAGAAGGGAAAGGGTTTTTGGATATTTCCTCTTAAATATTTCTTTTTTGGCATCTTGTACCATGTTTTTGTATCTTTTCTGTATGTCTTTAACGTTTTTTTCCGCTGGGGTAAACTGCCCTGAGCGGTTGAATGCGCTTACTCGATCCGCCATGTTTTTTGTTTTGAAAAGTGTCTTATTTTACCCAGAATGCATTGCAGTGTAGTCCTACTTAAGATAGTCAGAGTCTTAAGTGCTTTGTGCAACGGTCTGATTAAAATTTCTACCTGAAGTCTGACTATCTACTATATCTAAGCCATAGTCAAAGTCTATCTTTGTGAAACCGGCCCCTGGAGTTTGACTGAAAATGAGACATCTCACCTGGAAGAGCCAGCCCAAAACTGCCACCATGAGCAGCTGATTCATGTAACACAGCTCCCCTTCTCGACCCAATACCATTCTCCTAAAACGCACACATAAGCATAATTAACAGCACAATCGCACAAAAAGATAATCTTTGACGTATATGTGATGAACTCACTTGTAGATCTGGAGCAAAAGGCAAAGAGCAGCCCTGTAACAAGGCAGAAATGGGCCAATATAATCCAGCATGGACAGGAACTCCACCATCCAAGGCACTGTCAGAATGGTGCGTCTCCGATACACTGAACTTCTCAACACCGCACACACATCCAGCACTGGAGAACTCTGACAATACACACAAGAAACAAATTAGGTCCTAAAGAATACATAGCTTGCTGGCAAAATAAAAATTCAGGCCTGTGTACCTTGCTCCGCAGAGTGACTGCAGCGTCCAGTATGTCTCTTGATGGCAGCTCAGAGGTCTGGTAAGGCAGAAAAGAGATGAAGCCCAAAAATTTGGCCAGAAGTCGTGCCGTGAGAAGCACAGAGGAGAAACGTTGCTTCTCATCCTGAAAAAAAGAGCCCAAAAATGTGTTTTAAACACATTCAAAGCCTTACTTTGGAGTGGTTGAATATTTTCTTTCTGGTCTAACCTGTTGCTCCATGTCTCCATCACCAGTCTCCTCTCCCCGGGCAGGGCTGGCATCTGGACCGAGGATGGACACCTCGTCTAACTTGAGCAGCTGCTGACACAGACCATCTTTCAGGTGCTGGTTCAGCTGACAGCTAGAACAAAAACGACTGTAATTAGAGCCAAGCATCAACAAAAACACTAAAATCCTTAAAGACTTTTGTGACTTTAAGTCTATTAAAATCAGCTTAGATACTGTCCATGCTACTGTACTCATAATAGCTGACAACTAGCCTAGCATTTAAAAAGTTTAGGGTCAGTAAAACATTTTTTTAAAGAAATTTTAAACTTTTCAGAAAGGATATATTATATAAAATTAAGCTTTGCCATCATAGAAAGAAATTACATTTGAAAATTATTCAAATAGAAAACAGTTCAAATGCATTAATATTTCACAATAGTCATGTTACTGTATTTTTTTTTTATTAAATAAATGCAGCTTGGTGAGTATTTTGAAAGCATCCTTCATACGAGCTGTGATTTTGCTGTGCTAAATGTAAACAAATATCTATTTGCCATTTAAACAAATGGAAAAGCACTTCGATACGCAGTACGCACTGTCCTTTTCAACAGAAAATGTCGACACAGGAAAGTAAACAGCACTCAAAATAATTCATACAGCTGGAGCAAAACTTGCAAAGCTTAAATTATGACATCATGAAAGCATCAATTGCACATCTAAAAGTCTCAACGAGTCCGGTGGATACAACATTTACCAGCTGGCTGTCTGAAGGAAGCCCTTGAAGAACTCCTGATGGCCAGGAAAGGAAGGTGGAGGGCAGGGACCAATGAGTCCCTGAGGCTGGACCAGACGCTGCTGCAGGCGCTTCAGACGACCCAGGCTGTCTGCCCCCAGCATGCCCAGCAGATCAGCGTCAGGAGCATCACTGGAGGAGCCCAGCACACAAGGGCTCTTACACATCTAGAAAAAGAGACAGAGGCCTCGTTTACAGTAGCACCTCAATGCAGTACATGAGATCCACGGGGAGGAGTCGGATCAAGATCCAAGGGGTGGAGATGGGTAGGATTAGGGTTGGGTTTAGGGATTAGGGGTGGGTTTAGGGATCAGGGGGCGGAGTTGGGTAGGTTTAGGTGTATGTAAGGTGGGAGGAGTCGGATCTGGATCCGACTCCTCCCCGTGGATTTCATGTTCCGCAGTGAGGACCATCTCCTCGTTTACACTGCAGGTCTTGATGCCCAATTCTGATTTGTTGCCTATATCCGTTTTTTTACCGTCTTGTTTACACGTTCTTTCAATTGTGACCCATTTCCGATTCATGCGTTTACACTTGACATACTATCTGAAACAACGCGCATGCTTAAAGGGTTGGTTTTTTTTGCACAGATGGACGAACGCGAAATATGTTTGATGCTAGCTTTGCCATATATGCGAAGTTCGCCAAACATCAGCATGATTTTGAAGTGGACGAGGACTAAAAGGGCCATCATTGCAGCCAGCACATGTGCTTCAGTTATTGTGTGCGAGAGAGATCTCAGGACTGCTGGGAACATACAACATGATCTCATGAAAGTGCGTATCTATACCATTTTATTTCTCGTGCCATTTATACACCAAAATA
The DNA here is from genome assembly GCA_026230005.1 of Gila orcuttii. NCBI lineage: Eukaryota > Metazoa > Chordata > Actinopteri > Cypriniformes > Leuciscidae > Gila > Gila orcuttii. Next base: position 42,993,599 of record JAPDVR010000013.1, on the reverse strand, counting down.
GTTTTTGCGTGCATGATATGCACTGTAAACCCCTGGGGTAGGATTAGGGGTGTGGAGCGCGTGCGTATTACATGCCATAAACTGTGTATCATATGCACGCAAAAACATTTTTTTGCCGTAAATGGCACGAGAAATAAAATTCGTGCTGTAGACACTTTTATGAGATCGTGACGGGCTTTAAAGAGGAGCAGTGGGTTTATGGCATAATGAGCAAGCCAACCTTTGATATGTTGTGTCGACGTGTGTCCACACTCCTCACACGACGTTTCGCAGATGCGCGTCGGGGTTTCTCTCGTCATTAAACCGCGGAGACGTAGCCTAATGCCTCAGAAAATCCGATCTGCCTGTTTACATGACAGTCGCACTGGCACATATCTGATTTATATCCGATTTATTTCCATATATGAACGAGGCCTGAAACCGATTTAGAAATATCCGAATGCATTAGAGCCCGACCGATATATCGGCGGGCCGATATTATCGGCCGATATTAGGCACTTTCCTAACTATCGGTATCGGCATTTATAATGGCGATAAATGAATATTTAAAAAAATGTAGGTGCGGTGATTCATGTAAGGGTGGCGCTGCCAATAAAGCACCTAAAAGGTGTCACAAAGAACTGGCAAAAGTAATGATTGTGAATACATCAAATATAGCAAGGAGACATTTTAATTGTTTATTAATAAACAAGTGTTTTCAGTCAGTGTCGCTGCAAAGTTGACGACGCTGACTCGCGATCTTCAGTGAACACGCCAGAGAGAAATGCACATTTCATACGGATTACAGCAGAGAGCAGTGTGTCTTTCGTTTTGAATTGTTCTGTTTAAAAGTAGACATTTCAATATAGATATATTTCTCAGGTCTGTACGCTGATTTTCGGTTCATTTATGAGACGAGTTGCAGTTCACGCGCCAGCGCCTCCGTGTCGAGATTATCTATTGTCCACTATATTTACTTCTTATTTATTAAATCCAGGCAATTGGTTGATGAAACATTGATTAAAATTAAGATACAATTAATACAAAACGAATTTCACTTTAATGAAAGGCTTTGTGCTTTCTGTCTGAGGTCTCTGTGAAAGTTTTAAAGCACTTTAGTGCCGCTTTCAGAGTTTGTCACGTCCGTAACATTGTTTTTTCCTCATAAATGCGAACACGAAAAATAAAATAAAATGAATATTTTATGTTCTGTTGAGAGCCAACCCTTCTTCATCCGGTGGGTAATTACTTTTGATTTGCGCAGTGTAATTCACAGAATTGATTTCTCTGCTACCAGCCTCTGTCACGTATTGTGTGAGCTTGTGACTATTGCAAGCGCGCAGCTGAGAAGTCCTGATTATATTGTCTGCTGTATTTACTTATTTATTAAATCCAGGCAATTGGTTGATGAAAAATTGATTAAAATGCGTTGCACGAGCGACAAATCTCCGACAGTAAACTGATGCCCCATTCTGCTTTGTAACGCGTCTAGGGTAAACAGCTGTTGCGACGCAAGCGATAACGGCCGCGTCCGGTGTCGACCGTGTTAAAGCTCATTCTGCCTATAACGCTATGTTACAACATCATGCAATATTCCAATCATTTATATAATTATAACACTTTATGTTTCACGTTTAGTACATTTTGCTTACTACTTATTTAAAATAGTATAAAAGTACTGTACATATGTAATTAAAAACGTTTTCATTATGATATTATTAATTTTACTTTTGTAAAAAGATCTGAGTTCTTCCTCCACTGGTAGAGATTAGAGGAATTAAGACTAAAAATAGAAGATAATAAGGTTTTGTCAGTGACACTTTTGATATATTTATTGATACAAGTTATGTTTTATATAACGTGACTAAATTAAAAGACAAAGTCGTTAGTGAAGATTATGCAACAGTATTTAGAATATAATATAACATGCAATGCAAACTAGTTTGGTTACAGCTCAAATGTATCATTCTCATTCTATCATTCCCCCTGTCTCCATTACATATCTTTGTCACACAAGTGTTTGATCACCCAATTTGAGTGATCATTGCAAAACGTTTATATATTTATTCTGTTTATACTGTGTATTCTATATACAGTACCCATCAAAAGTTTGTACACACCAATAGAAAAGTGTCCAAACTTTTGACTGGTACTGTACTATAACACACATACATAATATTGCTACTGTATTATAATATACACATAAATAATATCGGCCGATATATCGGTATCTGGCTTTTTTTATCGGTATTGGCCCCCAAAAATCCATATCGGTCGGGCTCTAGAATGCATGCATTTTTTTCCTGTTTACACTGTCATAGAACACATCCGATCTGTGTCGCATATGAGCAAAAAATCAGAATTGGGTCACATTTCACAGACAGTGTAAAAAAAGGGACATAAAGAGAATAGAGATGCACTGATTGATTTTCACGTGATCGGCCATGACCAGCGACCGGCCGGTCAGTCTGACATATGCCAATTTTATGCCGGTCAAATGCATTCGGGCGCCGCAAGTTTAACATCGCGCAACATCAGCATCACACATGCACACGGAACGCACATGTAGAGAACCTCGTGAATTACGGGCGTTTCACACCGCAAGCGCGAGCAGTGCCGTTTTTTTTTTCTTTCAGCATGCATGTTAATCAATGAGTGCGTTCACACCGGGAGCAGGAGCGTCGCGATCAGCAGTGAAGCGCGGGTTTCAGCGCTGAGTCTATTTTTGCTGCGCTGCTCACGCTCAATTAAAGTGAAAGCACACTTTTGATAAAATAAATATGATTTCACACAAAAAGTGCCCAAAATGCACAGAATTTGCATGTCTGGTGTATTTTAACAAGAACTGGAGTAGGCTATGTCAGAAAAGAAAATGAAGACTATTTTTATTATTTCCCAATCCTCGAGCTACCCTCTCTGCACCATGAACAAGCGTTGACAGTGAGCGCTTGTTTAGTCTGGCTGGACATGTGGCAGAGAGAGAAGAAACAGACTATCTGGTGACAAAGTAGAAATGCTTCTGTTTGCGAAGAAAAACTTGCCATTGATGTACAAGTGATTGCAATTTATTTTTATTTGTTATTTATATATTATTTTATTGCAATTACCTGTTTTCATACAGATGTTTAGTTTGCTAAATATATCACTTTTTTTTTTGGTTGGATATTGGATGTGAAAAGGAGGACACAGTTCTTCCATAACACTGCACTTTAGATGTGTGTGAATTTCCCAGGAGTATATATTTCTATGTTCTATGCAAAATGTAAAATGTTCTATTAAAGAAAAGATAGAAAATAAATATTTGTGTGTGCTGTAAAGGTGTTAGAAAAAATTAAATCGGAATCGGCTAAAATCGTTATCGGCAGGTCAAACTCAATGAAAAATCGGAAATCAGAATCGGCCTAGAAAATTGTAATCGGTGCATCTCCAAAAGAGAATAATAAGAAATGTGAAAAAATAATCAGCCATTTTGGCTCACCTGGATCAGCTGCTTCTGGAGGAGTCTGGCAAAGTGAGAATGACTTCCTGCTGCTGTCAGCTGACTGACCATTATCCTGTGGGTATAAATTATAACATTTTAATTTGAAATCACAATCAAAATGATTGAGGGAGGAAATGAATGTCACTCATATAAAAAGAGCAATATATACTATTAGTTTTTACAATACAATGTCCCTTTTAACACTACCAACAACAACAACAACAACAACATCACCTGACTCTATGGCCTAATACTGCCTCAAAATCCCAGCCAGGCTCATTATGAGAGTCCTCCCATTCTCTGATCAGCCCGTAAAACACATCCCTATAAGAAAAGCAGAAAAAAATAACATGTACCATATATATCCAGGCAAAACTGATAAATGACATGAAACATCACATATTTGAAACACATTTATGGTGTTCAGTGTACCTCTGCTTTTTAAATGTGTGGAAGCCCCTATCGCTGCAAAAATTGGAACGGTTATCGGTGGCGGCCTGGAACGGCACTGAATGAACGAACAAGGGTGGACTGGGGAGCACCTGAGGAAGTGAGGACATTATTCAGCATGAGCTTTCAAAGGTTACTTATTGGTTGCTTTTAAAGGGATAGTTCACCCAAAAATGCAAATTCTGTCAGTAATTACTCTCCCTCATGTTGTTCAACCCCGTAAGACCTTCGTTCATCTTCGGAACACAAATTAAGATATTTTTTATTAAATCTGAGAGCTGGATCACTCCTCCATAGGCTTCTAAGGGATTGAAACTTGTTCCCCGAAAAGTTATTAAAGACATCATTAACCCTCTGAGACCTAAGGGTATTTTTACAATAAATTTTTCGTCTGGTGTTATTCACTAAAAAAAGCTTGTAAAACATCAACACTTTTGTGCACAGACAATTGACACACATCTTTTTTTTCAGGACAAATTGAACTTTCAGCTTATCTGTGTTTCATTGATGTCACCTGAATGTAAAATAAGTTATGGGACCACAAAGACAAATGAAAAAATAAATCGGAAATTGAATCACTCAAATATTTATTGAAATCACACACAAATAAATAAAAGCTAAGCAATTTTCCTTTGGAAAACAGTTTGTTCAAGTCTTTGGAGTCCTGGAGCACAGGAATGAACATTATAACTTGAACAGAACAAAAAATATTTACATTTTTCCAAAGGAAGTCCAGGCGTTTTGGGCCTCATGAAAATCACTGATGCCAAGCCTCAAAACAGTTCCTATCAGGAATCACACAGAGGGCCACATCACAGGCTTTGCATTTCCAGGGGGTGGCCTGTTTCACCTGCCTTGTCTGTTTGCAGTTCACACATTGCCTTCTACCATAGGTGGCCTTCTTGCTTGCTTCAGTTTGTTCCGATGTTTGGACGGGTACATGGTTACTTTGTTGCTGGGTGGGAGGAACAGCAACTGTAACACCACAGAGTTGGGCTGTCAGCTCCTCCAGAAAAGCCCTGTGGGTCATGGGCTGTTGCTGCTTCTCTGCACAAACTTCCTTGTGAAGTAAAAAACTGTTGGTCGCAGCAATGTCCAAAAAATGGAAAAACAGTGTCCTGTACCATCTCATTGTTTTATGGTGAACTGAGTAGTATTGGATGAGTTGATCAGAAAGATCAACACCTCCCATATTCTTGTTGTATTCAGTGACCGGGGTTGGGCATGGAATGGATTTGGTGTTCCAGCCTCCATCTGGAGTTCTTACCTTTCTCTGAACTGTGTTGCCAGAGAAGGCCGGGTGAATTGTGGAGCAGACAGAGACTTCCCGAGTGTCCATCCACTTTACAATTAGATCAATTACTGTTTTTGTATTTGATTTTTCACATAAGATTACAATGGCTGAGATTGCTACTGTACCCCCAACCCACCACAGCTATAATATGACCATTCGCTTTCCAGCCAAAAGGTGTGACCAACCCCCCACTATTCTCTCCACAGGTAAAAGGTGTGACCAACCCCCCACTACAACATCCTTTGTTTGTATCTCTAGGTAAACTCAGACAAACAATGGCTGAGAGACAAAGTGTAATCCACAACTCTGTAACAAACATAAACAAATGAAATACTACTTTTACAGAACTTATTTTTACATATTTAGAAAATTTATATTTTATCATATTAGTTTTTTCTTCTTTTTTTATACTTTTTACAGTAAATAAACTCAGACATACAATGGTTGAGAGACAAAGAGTGTAATCTACAACTCTTACTACTCTGTAACAAACACAGAAAAACGAAATACTACTTTTACATAACTTATTTTTCCATATTTAGAAAATGTATATTTTATCATATTAGTTTTTGTTTATTTTTATACTTTTACAGTAAATAAATAAATGTAACTTACTCTTCAGCAGGGTCTAGACGATTCTGGTAATCAAGTTCCTCATCAGTCAAAAAGCTCTCTTCTCCAGAAAATCCATCATCCTCCATAGCATCAAAAAAAGCCAGTGCTTGATTTACATCCATGTTTCTCAATCTCTGAGGATCCATTATTCTCCGTGTTTCTCTGTGTATTATTCAAAACTCGCGTCTCTCTGTGCGTCTCTCTCTCTCTCTCCTCGAAACCGCTGTGCCGTGCGTCTCTCTCTTTCCAAAATATCACCCTTGGTTCATGCGTAATGACGCACACCAACGTGGACGACGGATCAGCCTGTCATTGGTCAACAACCTCACGCAAAGCATCGCGAGATGTCCAAAATGGCAGCCAGCATCAAACTAGCAGCAAATATGACGGAAAATTTATAAATTATGGACTTCAGAGATCAAAACTGGGATATACACATATGGATTTATTACTGAAACACTCTGAAAGGACGCACAAGTTCCAGGCTGGATAGAAAACCTTCTGAAAAGGCTAGAAAGACACCAAATACACCCCCGTGACGGCTAGAGTGTTAGCTTTCTGCTGCAAAAAACGGTAAGGAAATCGATCAATTTTTCATCAAATAATATCAATATTTATCGGAGGAGTCGTGTGGCGTCGTCGACGATGCCGTCGGTTTCAGAGGGTTAAAATAGTCCAAGTGACTACAGTGGCTCAATCTTAAGTTTATCAAGCGACGAGAATACTTTTTGTGCGCAAAACAAACAAAAATAACGACTTTATTTCAACTATTCATTTCCTTCTCTGTGGGCCTCGAGTCAGTTAATGTAGTGTAATTGCGTAGTGCTACGTCACACGTAGGCTCACTATTGGCCGACGCTGGTCATGTGTGTGATGCGTGTGACGTACAACACAGAAGCGCTGCGCTTTTACACTAGTGAACTTGCGCACAAAAAGTATTCTCGTTGCTTGATAAACTTAAGATTGAGCCACTGTAGTCACTTGGACTATTTTAACGATGTCTTTAATAACTTTTCGGGGAACAAGTTTCAATCCCTTAGAAGCCTATGGAGGAGTGATCCAGCTCTCAGATTTAATAAAAAATATCTTAATTCGTGTTACGAAGATAAACGAAGGTCTTACGGGGTTGAACAACATGAGGGAGACTAAATACTGACAGAATTTTCATTTTTGGGTGAACTATCCCTTTAAACTAATGCTTACTTTAGCTGTGCAGTTGTCCTGAGCTTGTGCCAGGCGATCTCTGAGGGATGAGGAGAAAGTCACCACTCTCTCATTCTCAGACAGAAGCCGCAGAGTGCATTTGTCCAGGTGGGACACCAACCTGACGAACAGAAGAGACAGAAAGTCAGGCACACAGAATCCAATCTGAAGCAGTAATGAAACTGTAATCAGACTTACTCAAACTGATTCTCCAACACACTCACGGAAAAATACACACAGTTGTGGACATTTCCCAGGTAAGCTTTCTCCAGCACCTCTTCAAGACCATAAATGAACAGGACACAATCAGGACATGATCAAATTAATCATTTTTAGTAGGGATGGCCCGATACCGATACTGGCATCGGGGATCGGGTCGATACTGTCCTCATATACTCGTACTCATAAAAATTCGCCGATACCACGCCCCGATAGGGCTGGGCGATATGGCCAAAAAATCATATCTCGGTATTTTTTGGTTAAATGGCGATATACGATATATATCTCGGTACTTTCTACGTTTTTCTATTTGGATAAAGAAAATCTGTATTTATTTAAAAAATATATATATTTCACATCCTGCTCAATGATTTCCAAACAATGTTGATATTGAAGGATATGGAAACAAATATAGTGAATGTAATGTAGGTTATGCAATATATTATGTGCAAAAAGGTGGTTAAAATCACATTACATTGTAACATTACAAACTAAAAACAAATATAATTCTTTTGTTTTTAAAATTACTTAAGGCTAAACTAAAAATGAAAATAAAAACAAAAGCACAAACTAATTGTATTAGCCTGCATTGGATTACCCCATTATAATGGTCACTTTCATAAAAATATACTTGTAGGTTTAAAATTCCACATATGGCACATTTATTGTCTCCAACAACAAATATTTTAGCAATAGCCTATGTATATTTTAGTCAGAATTATTGCGCTACTATTCTATTGTGCTTGTCTGTTTGGCGCGCATGCGCGCGGCGGCGCTCATTAACGGAAGCTTGAATTTTAGCGGAGATTCACTTGCAGAAGCTCGTCCTCTCCTGACAGTGAAATGGACATATTTGTTTGATTTTCTAACATTTACAGATGGAGAATATACCTGTGAAATGTAAGTTAAGCACTGAGGAAAGCACCACGTCTCAAACGCATTAAACAGCGCAAGTATTTATCTGTCAGTCAGCAACAGTATCTGTCAGAGCATCCGACAGGGCAAACTGCTTTAAACTTGTTAACTATATCTTACCAGTTATTTTAAAGCGCTTAATATAAGCTTGTGTCATGTTTAGGACAAATTGTAGGCTACCATGTACTTTCACTGCAGGAGCTCACACTGCGTCCTCCGCTATTTTTCAGATGTGCTCGTATCAAACTACTGTATCGATATAAACGGTATTGCCTCATTCCATATCGTGGGGATAAAAAATATCGATATATTGTACAAACTCGATATACCGCCCAGCCCTACGCCCCGATACCACGTACATTTTGCGAAACGAAACTGGCCGCCGCGAGTGCTTTGTCGAGGTGAACTGAGGCATAGGGACGTGCACTCCCAACGCAATAAAGTGCGGCGAGGCACTAGATCTGATGGCCGAGTGCGAGCGCGGGCGCGGACGGTAATGCACTCACTCTGTGTGCGGGTTGCGGGAGAATAAAAGATTCGCGGGACTCCCGCAAACTAGAAATATCTATGAATACAACATATTAAAACTAATAGATTTTTATTCATCTGTTGCAGAAAAGCAAGAAGAACAACTAAAACAAAATAGAAACGATTTACAGGCCAGAGTTTCTATTCATAACATGTTTGCAGCGTTGAGCGAAGTAGCCAATCACAGACATGTGTGTTGATTTCTTGAACGCAATGGCCAATCAGAAGCATTTAAGATAGACTCCCCTCACCGCTCAAAACATTTTTGTTCAGTGCTGAATTCTGTATGCTGGCAAATCCTCTAATTATAACAAACAAAGTGTGGATATTATGAAAGATTCATTGTGCAGTCAGCTTAGGGCTGGACGATTTTGGCTAAAATCATAATCGCGATTAATCGAACAAGTTACCTCGATTACGATTATTGAACGATTATTTTAAAAAAATTCTTTCTCATGTGTCACTGGCAAGGCTTATACAGTAAATGTTCACGGTTATTTTTTTTAATGAAAGAATGCATAATCCTATCTTTGTGATTCTAAAATAAGGAAACACACAGATAGCTTTTAATGCTTACTTATTAAATATTTCAAACAATTGTATCAAACAAAGCATTCAATGCTTGGAATAAAAACGTCTTATAAAAAAGTAATTAAGTTTTAATGTAAAAAGAAAGTTTCCTAAAAATGTAGAAAATAGTATTTTTATATAAGGGACAATAGAAAATATTTTTGTAAACAAAATAAATTATTTTAAATATTGACATCTTAAAAGTAAAATATAACTTGTATAAAACAAAAAAAAAACTAATCCTTTTCATATTGTGTAGCATTTGTAAATGCTTGTGTTATCGAAACCTGCTTTGTGGAGTGGAAGCACTTGTTGCTGGGCGTTTGTCAGTCTCTCTCTTTTTTCGCGTGTTTCTTTGGTACAAGCGGCTCCTGTTGCTGAGTTGACTCAGTGTTTGAGTTCCCTTTCACACAGAGATTCCGGGATTTGACCCGGGTTTGTTGGACTTTGGTTCATTCACACTGCCAGTGATTTTCCGGAATCAAGAGAGTGCGTTCACACAGACACACACAACCCGCAAAGACACGTGACATGTCCCAGCGGCGTCTATAGTTTGCTTATGAGCTGCGATTTCTCTCTCGAGAAACCACGCTTGTGCATTTTTTTTCTCTGATTCGATCATAAACTAGCGCATTACGAACCGTTTCACGCTGGCGAACGATCCCGGCTTAGCGCCAACATTACGACACGGCATTGATTACGGCTTTTGTTCACACAGCGCGCGTTCCGGGACTGAACACGGCAATGTTACTATGTCCCCAACCTGGCATCAATCCCGGGTCGTGTTTGCGTTCACACAGAAGGTGTTTGTTCTGGCAATTTCCCGGGATCAACGCGCTGTGTGAAAGGGGCTCATGTTGCTTCAATGTCGCAGACTGGACGGGGCGGAGTTACGTGACTACACATGCGGTTATATGTTTTAAGGGGAAAGTACATTAACACACAGTGGGCGGAAATATTAATAGGATTAAAAAACCGAAATAACCGACATGGTAAAATTACGTCGGTTATAGGCTCTGAATTTCGGTTACGATTATTTTTCGATTAATCATCCAGCCCTAAGTCAGCTTCATTGATAATAACAGATGTGTGAGATCGCGATGAACTGTCAGCTTTTTAGGAATTAGGCTATTAAGGGAGCGCACTTTGCGCGCATTCAGTCATGTCAGACCATGCACGCAGTAACTGCTTGCTTTTATGTTAAATTAACAGTGGTTTGTGTGTTAATACATTTATTATTTTACTTATTATTATTTATTTTTAGACTTGTTAAAACAAGCAGAGAAGAAAATAAAAACAGTCTTCTAACCTGTGTTCTAAAATAGTCTTCTGTCTTCTTTTCTGGGAGCCTATAGTTACTTTTGCGGTAGAAATATCGGTATCGGTACTGGGTATCGGGAAGTACACAAATGTAAATACTCGTACTCGTATCGGTTTGAAAAAAATGGTATCGGGCCATCCCTAATTTTTAGATTGACTCATCCTCAAAACCAGAATACATTTCTAACTGGCGTGTTCAACAGAATCCTTCTGCATGAAAATCACATTGTTTTGTTCTATTCCACTATGGAGCCGTGTCAATATGACAACAACAACAAAAACAATAATAATAATAATATTGTAATTATTATTACTAATACAAGTAAGGGTTAATGCCCTTCGAGGTCTCCATTGTCAGGTATTAATGGACGACGGCGAGGCGTGAACCGTCCCGACGCGCAGCGGAGTCCATGAACACCTGACAATGGACACCTCGAAGGGCATTAACCAGCTTATACCATGGTCACTTGCCAAATAACACATTTTTAAAACATTAGTTTATATTTTAATTAGTTTTACAATCGAAATCTAAAGTTTTTACAAACAATAACTCGGATTCCCTGGTTACGCCTGATGGTTTATTTAGCAACCGGAGATATTTATAGTCCGCTCAGCGGTGTTATCTCCTTGAGTCGTTTCTTCGTTTTATTTACAATTTTTCTTTCTTCAGCAGCATCCCAGTCATCAAAGTTGTCAAATTCTCCAAAAAGGTTAAAAGAAATAACGAAGTCGCTCATTGTTGAATTAGTAGGCTATGTATAACAGCTAACTGTTTGTTTTGATACAATAAATTGTAAACGGATACTTTGACTGCCTGTTGCTATGGTTACTCGCAGCTGATGTAGCCAGCGCATTTATTTATTAATTTCGAACGGTAAACAGTCAGTTTACTAGGTGTCCTGTATCACTTTTTAATGGACACCCTGCAGCCAATCAGAATCGAGTAGTCACCCAGACCATGGTATAAATATATTTATTTTATTAATTTATTAAAAATGCAAACAATAATTATTTAAATGTTACTATTACAATAATACTAATGTACAGTTAAATAAATCAAGTATTTAAGAATTTTATTTTACAGTCAATTTAAAAAGGCAAAAAAAAAAATACAAAAAGTGAATATAAATGTTTTAGCTAATTTAGCTCCAAGTGCAGAATAATGCACGAGTAATGCATTTTTAAAGCTGAACTCTACAAGCTTTGTGTCGACAGCAGGATTATGAAACGACTCATCTTTATGACATCACTTCAGCATGATTTAACATGTAAAAGTGTAGTCAAAAGCCTTAAAGAATTATTAATAAGCTTTTGAATATTGACATACCTGGACTGTCTTCACACACACTGATTCCTGCCTCTGTAGATTTAGAGACAGCCACACCACGAGATGTCAGGAGCTGCAGCATGAAGAACAGCTCCAGGAAAACACACGGAACCAGATTCTCTACAAGCAAAATGCATTAAAACTTAAAACAGATGTAGCATGCTTATGAATATGTATGCTTCCATCATTCAAAAGTTTAGGGTTGGCAAGAGTCTTAAGACACATTAACACTACAAACATAACTACATTAGCATCCACACCAACGAACGATAACGCTCTGTTTATTATAAACGTGCACGGCTGTTTTGCTCAAGCTCTTTAAAGCAGGATGGATCCTGATTGGCTGTCAATGTTTTTATTGTTCATCAGCTGGAAAAATTTATTCTGAAAGTGATCTCGATGATATCGTTTCTCTGTGCTCGTTATAGTTGTAGTCTGTGGTGCTATACTTTATATTTATAATCATTTTTAGAACTACACCTTTGAGAACGGGCCTTTATGCTTCTTTTTTATTTCAATATATTTTAAACTGTAATTTATTGTGATGGAAAATAAGGAAAAAAAAAACTGATTTGTACTTGTACTTTTGTAAATGTACAAGTCTTTACTGTCACTCTTTTACTGGCTGAGCTGTGAATCATCACAATGCCAAATATACTTTTCCCATCGCTGATTTTTTTGATCAGCTGTAAATTAATAATAATAATGATAATAATACATTTATTTTATATCGCGCCTTTAAAAGTTGCTTTCTCAAAGCGGTTTACAGGCAAACATAAGAACAGAGAAAACTACACACTTTAAATACACAAATAAACAGGTAAAATGAATAATCAACTAATGCAATTCTAAAATAAAATGTTTTGAGAAGAGATTTAAAAGTCACTAATGTATTTGCTTCCCTGATGTCGTATAGAATCATCACAATGCCAAATATACTTTTCCCATCGCTGATTTTTTTGATGAGCTGTATATTAATAGAGCAGTATACAGCTCCCTCTGCAGGCCACTTACCTGAAATGCAGGTACAATACAGCTCTGCTAAAAGATCCAACTCTGATTTCTGTGTAACTTTGTCAGGGTCAGGGCAAGGTGACTGGGGGTCAGGGGTCACTTTTGATCCCTGCCTGTGCACCGTTTTGCTTGGGGTACAAATGACGGGGGTGGTTGTCAGTGGGGAGCTGGTCTGCTGGGCAAGTTTAGACCTAGAGAAGATGAGGCGGCAAATGATGACAGAGAACCACAGAGATATCATTTAAACTGAATCTCACAACATAACCCAACATACCTTTCTTTCCTGAGCAACTCTCTCTCCTCCTGCAGACTGGCAGCGGGCAGTTTGGCCCCAGTGCTCTCTGGGACGCTCTCGGGCAGGCTGAGCGGGGTGGACGTGAAGCAGCTCTTGGGTTTACAGTTAGGCCGCTCTGCACTTACAGGAGTTGGGTTAATTCTCCGTGAAGGTTTGGTTGCTCTGGAAAAACAGCAGAAAGGTTTCATTTGATCTTTCATATTACAATTATCATAAAATTGCAATGAATACACATTTGCATCACTAAATAAAACATTTGAAAAATGCTAAATTAAAATACAGAGAGGATCTGAATTGTTTTATTGGCAGGGTCAATGTCATGACGTAAAAAAAAATTTGACATTAAAATCTGCGTGAAATGAAAATTGCCTTTATCTTTCCATCCCTATTGTGAAGTATAATCAATTAAAACATTTCTGGGAGGCACAACGTAAAAATGTCAGGGTGAAACAACTGAATTCTCTTAAAAATAAAAAAGAACAAAACCGCTTCATAATAACAAAACTGAAAAGTATACAATAGCAGACTGTGTGTATGGAACGGGACAACAAGACTCCTTAAACAATCAGATAATTTCACCTATTTTATAACCAAACTAGTTAATTCATATAACCAAACAAAGTTAATTCATAAATCAAATATGAATTTATAAAATATATTAATATATAAAATATTTAAAACAAATATATCAATTATATATATATATATATATATACACACACATTTTTATTATATATTCTATTTTAATTAAAGGGGTGATGAACTGAGAAATCAAATTTTCCTTGAGCTTTTGACATCTAAGAGGTCATCATATTATAAGAATATCCTGTAAATTTCAGAACTGAAAACGTCCTTGTTAGTCCAATAAATGCTTTTATTGACACCAGGCTCAGCAAACGACTCGTTTTTCAAAGTGGGGAACTATGACGTCAAAGAGGATAAAACACCACCCCCGCTGAAGAAGATCAACGCCTACTTCAACACGGCTACTTTAGCCCCGCCCACCGATTCGCGCATTACACGCATAGCTAAATAACATGGGCCTACCTCGTGATGACAAACCGGATCGAGCTACCGAGCAATAAACATGACATTTACAAAATATTGTGCAGTGCCTGGTTGTGGAAGAAGACAGTCGCTGCATAAGCTTCCTCTGGATTCCAATGGGAATGCTTGGTTAAACTTTATTTTTAATGACGTTCCAGCTGATGTGGGTAAAACATTGTCCGTTTGTTCGCTTCATTTCACTGAGGATTGATTTGTAAACAAGACACAGGTCGAGACTGGATTTGCAGACCGATTAAGATTAGAAAACGGTGCTGTGCCTTCTATATTGGATGCGACAGGAATGGTGCAACACACTTATGTGAGTAACATTTTTATTTAAAAAATAATAATAATCTGATAGGCTAGTATTGCATTGTTACAGATCGTTTGATATCTAATAATTATGTGTACATGTGTATCAGTCTAATCGTTACTGACGAGTGAGTTGAAACTCCTTATAATATGCAAAACTGTTATCCACTCACAGCAGCGGGCGTTTACTTCCAAGTCTTCAATGCAACACGCCCATAAAAACCGAGCGTTTTTGAGCTAGGCTCAAAACTAGGGTAGAAAATAGCCTATTACTTATTCATTTTGATGTTTTTGAATGTAAAAACCAAGCGAACGTCATAAGTTGACCTCAGACAACAATATAACATTTTTTAAAAAGCTAGTTCATGACCCCTTTAATACAATATAAATATACTTGCATACATAAACACACTTATTTGACTATTTTTTCATTGTTTTATTTATTGTCAATAAATGAGCTTGAAATTTTTAAAAACCTGTTTGAACCTAACATGAATTAAATTCTAAGAATTTTAGACTTTTTTTAAAAGTAAAGTTTAATGTGGAAGCTTTTTTTCTAATATTAGTAAATTTAAACTAAAACCAGTTGATTTACTCGCTCTCTTGCGTGCATAGTTTTATATATTTAGATATAAAGAGTAATATAGTGCAATGTTTCTAGACTGCTCAACGAGACAACGGCAGCAACCTCTCAGTCCCCCGCTGTCCGGCTCCGTTCGAGACCAGCACGTTTTTAGGGCCGGAGTTGAACTGATCTTTCTGGAAAAGAGGTATGATTCATCACTTACACTGGTGAAGACTGGGCGGCACCCACTGGAGGAAAGTCTTCCAAATTATTGAAGTTGAGCTGCACCTGTGTTGGAGGTGACACTGGTTCAAACCTCGCTACACCTCTACACCTCCTGCCACCTCCTTCCTCAGACACAGCAACGCGAGCGCCCGTCTGTCGGCCAGACGCGCACCCCCCACTCCTCCGGCGGCCTTTGTGCTGCTGTGTGGAGGAGCCGGGCTGGTCCTCGGGGGGTGACGTCATGAAGTCGCCAAGACTGAGACGCTGGGCGGAGCGGCGCTCGGAGGGGGAGTTGTGGGGAGCAGGGCTCCAGACAGAGCTGAAGGAAGGGCTGCTGAAGGCGCTGACGCCACTCAAACAGTGAGAGCTGGTAAATGGGGTCTCCTGGTCACTCCTACCACCCACTGGGGACGTAGATGGGGCAGGAGAGAAGAGCTGGACTCGGCTGGTGCTGCGCAGACCCTGGACTGGAGTGGATTTGTTGCCTCTCCGCTCAGAAGTCCTGACAGATTTGGAGGTGCTGGGGGTCTTGGCAGGCGTGGTGGGGCCATGGGTCAAAGTCTGACTGCTCTGCTCTCGCAAAAAATTCAAAAGGAAAGGCACAAACTCCTCTCTGCTGACCTTGAATAGCAAGTCTTGGGATTCACAAACCTGCCAAAACAAAAAGAAACATCTAGTTAAGTCATGAAAAGACTTATGAAACGAATGAAACTTTATTTTTTTACATTAAATTATCTGGCAAAACAAGTAATTTCTCAGTGAAATACATTTTTAACATTATATTATTAGTGTTGTCATAATTAACTGAAACTAAAACTATTATTATTTGTTTCAGTAATTGAAATAAAGCTGAAATAATAAAATAAATAAAAATATTGCCAGACAATGGCATCTAACTGAAATTGATCAGTTTAAGATTAAGTACTAAAATGACAAAAGCTGCTAATTCAAAATTAAAAGTTTATTAAAATTAATACCATAACTGTACTTAATTAATTCTAAAATAACACAATTATACCTCGTAAATAAGGCTACGTTTTCTTAAGACCACAATGATATTGAAAATGTTCCATTTTCAAACTATCACAAACAAAACATCATGAAAGGTAACGTTATAGCTAATCTATGATTCCCCAAAACATGTAAGATATGCAATTTCCCAGAATTCCCACCAAAAAGAAACTTGATGATGACAACGTTCTCTTTTATTGCTCGAAAATGTTTTGTGGCGTTAACAGTTACCATCCAAATGTAAAACTTAAATTTACCTTAAAAACAAAACTGTAAATACCCACATGTAAAATAATGCGACTCTTTAATGGTTGTTTGCTAACGTAGCTTAGTAGCTGACTGAATTTCAGGAAACCAATCACTCATACACTCCGCTACGCAGTGACAGTGAAAAAACACCGCATTAGAGAGAGCGCGGTGTAAACGCTTACGTGTTGTCCTTTGAGCCAGAGCACTGTCTCGCTTAACTCCACTTTACTGTGCAGTAACGATTCCAAAAGAGCCGCCATTCTTCTCGAATATCATGAGAGTGACATGTCTCTTGTCAGGGGAGGGATTGGCTGAGCGGTACAACGCGCGCAAACCTCAACAACACTGAAGACATTACCAGTACTTCAAAATAAAAGTTCAGAGAACACTTGCGTTGGGTTGTACCTTCCATTTGTTTACTGAGTAAAACTTTTTCAGACAGGGTCTTAAAAAAATATTTTTTAAATCTTAAAGTTAAATGTTTCTGCTGGCCTTTATTGGTTTAATTTTTTTTTTATCTGTGTGTATAGGCTATATATACAGTGTATATATACATACACATCAACTGTTCTCTGAACAAATATAGGCCTACAGAAACACTTAAACAGATTGTTGTTGTTTTTTGTTGGTAAAACTTGTTTGTAACTCTTCTAACCCCTGTGCGTCCTTATGGGTTTGTTTTGTTTTTCAGTTTTTTTTATCAATTTCCCTGCGAAGATAAAATAATTAAATCAATTACTGTAAATAATAATAATATAGCATTATAACACTTAATCTCAGCTAGTTATTTATCATATAAATGCTTAATGTTTAAGCTATTTGACTTGTGATACAGGGAATGCCAACTGAAATTTTACTATTTCACCCCCATTTCCTTTAATAAATTAAAAATTTTGACCCCTGGTCCATTTAACTATAAAATAATGCAGTCTTCGTTAGACTTCATTCTGTTGGCAAGGCTTCCAAATGTAAATGGTGTCGGTTTCTCAGGTTTGGCCTATAAAGCAAATACTTGCTTTATTTTTTTTTTGCATCTGCATATAGAGCCAATTGGATAAATTATGCAGCTATATTGTGTGGGTGTGTTGGTTTGGATGTCAGGTTTGTATGTGTGTAATAAAAAAAATCAGTGTGCGTTCGTGCATGTAATAGCCTATTTTAGAGATAAAAACTCTACTGTACTGCAATGCAAATCACAAATCCAACCATGTATCAGTGGAGCTTTGTTGGCATCTAATGAGGAAAAAGGCTTTATGTGTTTTTTGAAAATTTTCTTTTTGTTAGGCAACATGGTGTGCCCTAGACCTTCAGGGCCATATTTAATTATTCCACACACCTGTTTTACCTGGATGTCTATCATTATGACAAACAGATGTTTTATAACAACCTTGAACAACCTGTACGTCTAGCCTAACAACTGAGATGTTAAGTTATATGATTTGTATAAGACAAACCATAAGAGTAATTCATCATGGGATCCTTAATTAAAATCAGATCTGAGGTTAACATTACAGTTAAAGATTGTAAATTATCTAATACAAACTATACCCTATATTAGCAAGTTGTTAGCATTGTAGAAAACCTGACCGTCTCTTCAAGTAAGTTCATGTTATTTTACTCATAAGTAAAAAAATGCTGCTATAAAAACCTATAAACAGTAAATTTGTAAGTATTAATTCTTTTAGAGTTAAATTTAACTTGATATTTTCTCAAAAGTGGTAATTCTCTTCTTTTATGACTATAAACAACAGTTCTGTGCTGGAATAAATACAACAGAACAATGCTGTTACCTATTTATTGGTCCATATGTTGAGAATGTTATGAAGACAATATATTGTAACCAAAATTAACATCTTGTGTAGTTAAGACAACAGGAGAAAATGATTGCCATATGGAAAACTGGAAACCCATTAATAGAACCATTATCCCCGATGTATAGACCATGGACAAACATTAAGAATAGCTCTGCTTGTTTGCACTGCATGCACAGGTGTGTCTCCCTCATATGTGTCTGTTTGGTTACAACTTCTTATCCGTACATTGTAAACATCTAAATCAATATGTTTAGGGAATATTTACATTGTAAACTATCTATAACTGTGTGTGGGCAGTTTACAACAAATACTGAAAGTACACTGGGTGTTTCCCATAGGATTGCACTAGTAATTAACTTAAAGGTCCACATAATAGAAATGCTGTACAGGTCTTTGCTTGTCAAAATGAGGACACAGGCTTCCCTTCCCCCTGAGAAATTATAAACCTGCACTTTTCTCTCAGTACAGCCTGAGCCTCAGGCGCCCTTTACCAATCACAGTGTATGCGCAAAAAATGAACAAATACAATAAAATACTTCAAACCCACGCACACACAACAGAGTAGAAATAGTCAATTTAAGTGCTCATTATATCACAGCATTCTGAAACTAATACACTACTAATCTGCCTGGGAAAAAAATGTATTATTAAAAAATATATTATTTAATAATACACTGTAAAAGGGAAAAGAAACTTAAAGGGATAGTATACCCAAAAATGAAAATTCTGTCATAATTACTCTCCCTCATGTTGTTCAACCCCGTAAGACCTTCGTTCATCTTCGCAACACGAATTAAGATATTTTTGTTTAAATCTGAGAGCTGGATCACTCCTCCCATGACGTATAACAACAGAAGCTTACGCTGTTACACTAGTGAACTGACTCGAGGCCCACAGAGAAGGAAATTAATAGTTGAAATAAAGTTTTTAAAGTAAAGATATTTCTGATTAAATCTGAGAGCTGGATTACTCCATAGGCTTCTAAGGGATTGAAACTTGTCCCCTGAAAAGTTATTAAAGATATCGTTAAAATAGTCCAAGTGACTACAGTGGCTCAATCTTAAGTTTATCAAGCGACGAGAATACTTTTTGTGCGCAAAAACAAACAAAAATAACTACTTTATTTCAACTATTCATTTCCTTCTCTGTGGGCCTCTAGTCAGTTAGCGTAGTTAACTTAAGCGTAACTTAAGATTGAGCCACTGTAGTCACTTGGACTATTTTAACAATATCTTTAATAACTTTTATTAATAACGGGGCTGCCAAGTGTCAATCCCTTAGAAGCCTATGGAGGAGTGATCCAGCACTCAGATTTAATCAAAAATATCTTAATTCGTGTTGCGAAGATGAACGAAGGTCTTACGGGGTTTGAACAACATGAGGGTGAGTAAATACTGACAGAATTTTCATTTTTGGGTGAACTATCCCTTTAAGGCACCATTTTAGCACCCTTTCAAAATGAACTAAAGATAAATAAGCATAAATTCCTGGAAGAACTCTGAAGACTGCTAACAGTTCTCCCAGTTACTTCTACCAACAGGGTAATGGTTTTTGATAATATTCACTATATATTCCCAGACCCAGACTATATATACACCCAGATATATTTCACAGACAAGGTTTAAGCATAGTTCCAGACAAAAATGTTTGAGCTGTTTTAACTGAAAGCAACTTGCACTGACATATCTTAAAACATGTCAGTGCCATTGTTTTGTCTCAAGATTCACACCAGTTATGTTTTTTTCTTCTAAGTCATGTTTATAAAAGCTTCTTAATTGAATTAAGGCCTAATCCTGGCTTAATCTGAAACCGGGCCTTATTAGGCCTACTATATTAATAATAAGTATTAATTTAATTAGTTTGACTATATCTAATATCTTTTTGTATATTTATTTATTAATATTTATTCTTTAACAATAATAAAATATAATTTATCTGTTACATTGTTGTAATAAATATTAAGTAGAACTGTACGATGGGCGGTGAGTGACAGTCGGGCGGTCCAATAGAGCAGAAGTATTTCCAGTGGGCGTGTCAAATAGTGCTCAGCGTGTATGTGTATGTGTGTATCTCTGTTAGTGTAGCTGTAGTATTTACAGCCCCACTGTCCTTCCCACGAGAATGCAGTTATTGTCATTTGCATTATATTCCCAAAGGTTGCTTTACTGTAACAACTCCGTTTATGTAATCCTGCTGTGATAGTCTCTGCTGTAGTATTTTGCATTAGTGTCGCGCACCGAACAGAGGAAAGAGTGTGCGCTCCGTTCACGCGAGTAATGCCGTCTACGATGGAGGGCTCGTCGGAGGAAGGTGACCTGTTTACCGTCAAACACGAACTCAGAAACGGTAAATGAACGCCGGGCAGTCCGTCCTACACTTGTTTTTAAGAAACAGCGCTTATATATCTTGGACTGGTAGTGTTCTCGTTATATAATGGAAGAGACAGCTTTAATGTTAGCTGGTCGGCTAGTGTAAATGCATTAAGTGCTATTAGCAGCCGTTATTATATATTGATATTTGTATCATCACAAATGAGGTGCTTTGAGGTTGGAGGATGTTCTACATGTGTAATATTTCACATTCATAACAGCAGAAGTGCACTTGCATTTCCAGTGCGTGTCGTATTTGAAGATGAGAAACATAGTAAGAAATTAGATTGACATTAGAAGGGAAGTATTGTATTGTTTGGAATGAATTGCATTTATTATGTGTCAGCGCTTTAATTAGTGTCTCAGTCATGACATGGACTTGAGTCCAAAGCAACCCAATAACTGGAGCTATTTTAATCTCTAGGGCCCTGATGATGTCTTTGTATAGTTAATGAAGTGACCAGGTGTGTGTCCTCACTTGTCTGTGTTAGTAAACTTGGTACAAATGCTTTGTAGGCACATAATATCAGTATGGTAGGCCTATGGTACAGTACGTTGTTGTCTCGTTACTGTTTACAGGCACTGTAATCTCATTCCATCTTACAATTTTTTTTGTAAATTTTTTAAACCTAAACAATTCAACCCAAGTTATTGTAAGAAAAAATGAGCAACCAAATATTTGTTTACCTGTATTTTAACATGTTCCAATTTTTTTTAGCATGTTCGAAAACAAAAAGTTATACTTTTTAATAACTGTATGTATAGACTGCCTGGCCAAAAAAATTAAAACAAAATTCGCTGTTTGAATTTAAATAGGCAAATGCTTTAGAGACTGTGACTGGTTCATTATTGCAGTGATTATTATGTTTCTAGCATTTTATATGTTTGGCATCACTTTATTTTGATGGTCCCTTTAACACATTCTGTTGTCTATAAGTAACATCGCACCTTCATGTCTACTAACTCTCATTAGAGTGTTAGTAGAGTATTAGTAGACTGGTAGGGTTAGAATAAGTTGACGTAGTTGCAAAGTTACTTATAGTCAGTAGAGTGTCTGTTGGAGGAGCATCACAATAAAGAGTTTGCAGATATGAAGCAGACAGTCTACTAATACTCTAATGAGAGTTAGTTGACATGTAGTTGGAAAGCTACTTATAGTTAACAGAATGTTCAAAAGGGACCATCAAAATAAAGTGTTACCAATAGTTCTTCTGACCCTAATTGATGGAGTGTGTAGCTTTTCATTTCTTAAACAACCATGTAGGAAGACACATCTTGGCCAATATGGCCATATTCCAGGACGACAATGTCAAGATTCATCAGGCTCAAATTGTGAAAGAATGGTTGTTAGGTTATTAATTTAACTAATTAATTTAAATGTCAAAAAAACTAAGATTTATCTTCGGTCCACATTTTCAGCATAAACCTGTTATCGCAGTTTCAGAAAATACAACATGTCTTAAAGTTGACCCCTATGATTTTTTTTTTGTCTTCTACTTCAGCATGACAAAAGTTTAGTTTAACCTCATGAGGTTGACGATCAGTATTTTCTGAAGGTTAACAACTTCCTTTCACTGACCATTTTTTAAAAGAGTTTCAGGCCCAATTTTGCACCCTATCCTTAGAAATCGTTTTTCTAAATCATTTAAGCATTTACTGTGCAACCCTGACACTGAAGATCTCCTGTCTAAAGGTCTGTTTTGACTTCTGTATTATATCATAAAAATGGGTTTTTCAACTACTGATGTATCAGGCTGACCGAAAGATCAATCAGTATTTTCAGATTGTTGTTGGCCCATAACTGTGCAGATTAACAGTAATTTTAATGCACTAATCATGATCCAGATCTTAGATTTTACAGTGCAAACTGTATCAGCACTGTATAATGCAGATGATCAGTTTACAGGCACTTAATTGTTTCTGATTTATTATGGTTAGCAAACTGTAACATTAGAGTGAAGAGCTAAAGACAAGAAGTCAGTCATCTGATAAGGCTCAATTCTCTCCATTAAAGCCTTCGGATTCTGGGTGGAGAAAGTCAGGGTCTGGAAGCTTATTAATAAACATTGTGGTTCCCATGAGCCTCTAGGATGGGGGCTACACACACTTTAAACATGCTGCTTGATATCAAGTCAGAGGATGTGGTAATGGTATATGTTTTTTTGTATCTTTTTATCTTAAATTAGATCGCAGTGTGAGTGAGGATAACAGCAGGAATACGTTCACCTCGCTGAGCAATCT
Source organism: Gila orcuttii (assembly GCA_026230005.1). Classification (NCBI taxonomy): domain Eukaryota; kingdom Metazoa; phylum Chordata; class Actinopteri; order Cypriniformes; family Leuciscidae; genus Gila; species Gila orcuttii. The sequence continues at coordinate 42,970,556 of JAPDVR010000013.1, read as the reverse complement.
ACTGCATAAAACAAGCGAGTTCACTTCAGCCCCAGCTAACGTGTAAACATATCCCACGCACATGTTCACGTACTTCCATGCTCATTCATGAAGGCTGTTTTGTTTCCTCTGAATCATCAAGCTCTTCTTTATTTATGAGCAGGCCTACAGAGAATCAGTGCCTGCAAAACTTGGATTTCTGCAGAATTCAAGTGCCTTTAATTTATAGTTCTGGCTCTTGTTTATTTACATTACCATTGGTGTCGGTCTCTTATGCTCACTAAAGCTGCATTTATTTGATTAAAAATACAGTTATATTGTGAAATATTATTACAGTTTAAAGTAAATGTGTTCTATTGTAATATATTTAAAAATGTGATTTATTCCTGTGATGCAAAGCTGAATTTTAAACATCTTCAGTGTCACATGATCCTTCAGAAATCATTCTAATATGCTGATTTGCTGCTTAAGAAACATTTCTTCTTATTATCAATGTTAATAATAGTTGTGCTGCTTAATTTTTTTATTTTTTTTGGAAACTGAAATGGATTTTTCCAGGATTTCTTGAAAGTTAAAAAAAATCTTTACTGTTTGATACATTTAATGGACCCTTGCAGAATAAAAAAAAAAATCAGTAACACTTTATTTTACAGTGTCCTCGTTGCTCGTGTTACATAACTTTAAATTATGCATAGTTACATGCAACTAACCCTAAACCGAACCCTAATGCTAACCCCAACCCTATAGTAAGTACATGAAGTTAATTATTATTACTCAGTACTTAAATGTATAATTACACTGTAACATGGACACCTTAAAATAAAGTGTAACTAAAAAATCTTATTGAGCCCAAACAGCTGAAAAGTAGTGTATTACATTATGTTTGCCTAATTTCATAATGCTTTCAGCTGCAACGTCATATTTTACCATGATTAAATATTTAAAGTCAGTGCAGAAAATGCATAATAAAGTCTGCAGATTCCATCTGGACCTGTTTATAAGCAACATACTGTATTTACAAACAAGCGAAAAACAGGATTTCTTGGCTGCGTGACCTAATGGATGTGTTTAAATCTTTCCCCAGCCAATCTGACGGGTCACGTTGAGCGTGTGGGCATTGAGAACTTCGAGCTGCTGAAAGTGCTGGGAACAGGAGGTCAGTGCTAGTTCAAGTATTGAACCCTGTGTTCTCCTCTTATCTCTGTTCCTACTCCACTAACACATCGTTCTCCTCCTCCGGGCAGCCTACGGCAAGGTGTTCTTGGTTCGCAAGGTGAGCGGCCATGATTTGTGTAAACTGTATGCCATGAAGGTGCTGAAAAAGGCCACTATTGTGCAGAAGGCGAAGACGGCAGAACACACACGCACGGAGAGACAGGTCCTCGAGCATATCAGACAGTCTCCTTTCCTGGTTACACTCCATTATGCCTTCCAGACAGACACCAAACTGCATCTCATTCTGGGTACGTTGACGCTCTCTCCCGTGTGGATTTTTTAAAATGTGAATTGCATGTTATGCTTCGATTTTTCTTTTGCATTTAAAGGGATAGTTCACCCAAAAATGAAAACTCTGTCAGTAATTACTCTCCCTCATGTTGTTCAACCCCGTAAGACCTTCGTTCATCTTCGGAACACAAATTAAGATATTTTTGATTAAATCTGAGAGCTGGATCACTCCTCCATAGGCTTCTAAGGGATTGAAACTTGCCGGCCCAGAAAAGTTATTAAAGACATTATTAAAATAGTCCAAGTGACTACAGTGGCTCAATCTTAAGTTTATCAAGCGACGAGAATACTTTTTGTGCGCAAAAACAAACAAAAATAACGACTTTATTTCAACTATTGATTTCCTTCTCTGTGGGCGTCGAGTGAGTTCACTAGTGTAACAGCGCAGCGCTTCTGTGTTGTACGTCACACGCATCACATGACCAGCGTCGGCCAATAGTGAGCCTACGTGTGACGTAGCACTACGCTATTACATTACGCTAACTAACTCGAGGCCCACAGAGAAGGAAATGAATAGTTGAAATAAAGTCGTTATTTTTGTTTGTTTTTGCGCACAAAAAGTATTCTCGTCGCTTGATAAACTTAAGATTGAGCCACTGTAGTCACTTGGACTATTTTAACAATGTCTTTAATAACTTTTCGGGACTGGCAAGTTTCAGGGGGTTGGAAAAACATGAGGGAGAGTAATTACTGACTTTTCATTTTTGGGTGAACTATCCCTTTAAAAGTGCAATCTGTTCAGCAGAACTTTTGCTCTGCATTGCTCACCAGTATTGTTACAGTGAACTATGAGTGTCTAATATTTAGGTTATTTGGCCATCAAGTGTGATTCAGTCATTAGAAGAATTTAGTCAGTCTGACTGCAAATAGCTTAGTGAGCAAGTGTACACTGATATCTCACTTCACAGGAAGTGGGCAGGGAAATTTACCCATCAGTCATTGTGCACAACCTCAGGCATTTTTATTCAGCTTAATTAACCTCAGTAGTGGTTTACTGAGCAATACGAGGGAGTGCACCAGATATGTGACCGTTTGAAAACCATTATTACAATGTCCATCTGTTATAACAGTTAAGAATATATATGTATTATAAATATTATTAACATCGTAGCAGTATTTTATTAATTAAATAAATTAATTTATTTGACAAAATTCAGGTTTGTCATTTTTTTTAAATAAATATATAATAGTATATTTATATTTTTATATAAATACACATACACTACTGTACAGAAATTTGAAACCAGTGAAAGAAGTGTCTGTGTTCACCAAAGCTACATTTATTTGATCAGAAATAGCTAAAAACAATAATATTGTGAAATGTCATTACAATTTAAAATAACTTTTTTTTATTTTAATTTTTTTAAAATGTAATTTTTTCCTGTGATGCAAAGCTGAATTTTCAGCATCATTACTCCAGTCTTCAGTGTCACATGATCCTTTGATCAATTTAATACATCCTTACTGAATAAAATAATTCATTTCTTTAAAAAAAAAAAAAAAATCTTACTGACCCCCCATTTGAACGGTACCATTTAATTTATTTACATCTATTTGAATTAATTATTTGAGTGAAAAAAATAATTTCATCAAACTTGAAACCCCATATCTGTGCGACTCAAGTGTTGTTTTGGCGTTCCAAATAAACTGAACTTCTATCTATTCTGAGTGTGTAGATAACAGTGAACAACCTGTGACCCTGTGAATTGTAACACAGTGTATTTGCTATAATAATGAAAAGCAGAAGCCTGTATACCACTACAGAAACTCTTAGCTTTTGTGGTATTGCATGTCTGCATGAAAGCAGGATTTTGCAGTAACTGCACAACACCAGATGCATTTGAAATATAAAACTATCATTAACCAGTTGCAATTTTGTTTTCTATATCTTAAATCATAGACTATGTGAATGGAGGTGAGCTCTTCACACACTTGGTCCAACGGGTTCGCTTTAAAGAGCAAGAGGTTACCTTGTACAGTGGGGAGATTGTACTAGCACTGGAGCACTTGCACAAGGTAAAATTGCACACTTATTTCACTCTTCATTTCCTTTGCAATCTGACTGAACGGTGCCTCATTTTGAGAGTAGTAAAAGAAGTTCCTTCCTTTACTCAGGAGGAGGTACTTCTCTCTCCTGCCTACTCAGATCAATTCCTCACTCAGATAACCATGTATCTGCAGTCTTCAAAATTTCTCTAATGCTGTGTTTACAGAAAGAGGAAGAGAAGTGTATTTAATGCATGCTTGTTCTGTGCACAGCAACCATTATTCAGAGAGAAGAGAGTTGCCCGGGGGCGTTTACAGAGTTTGTAGAAAGGACCATGACAGTGAGATTAACTTTGTTTTGGTTCACTCTCATTTGTTGTCATTTCTTATTATGTTGCCATTTATTATTTATCAAAGTAGCAGTGCATTTTCCAGGTGAATGGCTGCATTTTATGACCCCAGACTAGTTGAGGTTGTAAACTCACTAGTTTAACAAGTAATTTTTGCAAGGATGAAAAAAGCAGCGATGAATGATGACATGAAATTGAAGTATTTGGTCTCACATCTAAACATAAGACCTTATTCGGTTCTGTTTATTTTTCAGCTAGGAATCGTCTACAGAGATCTAAAACTTGAGAATATACTTCTTGATTCAAACGGTCACATTGTGCTGACGGATTTTGGCCTTAGTAAGGAATTTCATGAGGTGAGTTTGTCTTTATATATTTTTCTCTTTTCAGAAACTCATTTTGCATTTTGGATTCTTGCCAGTTCTCCAAATTTTATCAAAAAATAAATGATCAAAATCACTGTGTTTGTTCACAAACATTATGCATTTTAAAATTCTGTCAGGTACTGATAAGCTGATAATGATTGTCACGTTTTGGCCAATAACCAATAAATGGCAAATATTATAAATCTATACTATTTTGTCTTATAAAAAATAAAACATTAATAAAAACAACTGAAATCCATTGTTTCAATGCTACAGGTGAATTTAGGCAAAACAGAAATAATGTTCTGTATTAGTTAAAAATTACATTTAGTACTGTCGTTAAAATAAATTATTAGTGTTTTTAAAGAATACATTAAAATGGGCATTAGGTAATGGCAAAGGTAGAAATAAAAAATAAAAATATTATAATTATATACACACACACACACACACACACACACACACACACAAACTTACCAATAAACTGTGTACCAATATATTGTGCATCTCTAAAGTACAATGTTCCCTCTAAACTTCACTTGAAAGGAGATTAAAACATTTTCAACGTTTCTAGAGTCTGTCTGCATATGCACTGATTTTCAGTATGGAAGTGAAACTAATGTGCAGAAATACACAGTGCTGATTAATTCATGAGATATTAAAGACTGCATCCTAGCACAGTCTTCCTAGTTCATAGTAACTGGATTAGGATTATTTTTCATACAATTCTGGATCAAATAATTTATAATTCTGGTTATTGAAAAGCATGCTCGGAGTCAGGGCAGAACATCACAGATACAGATAAGTGCCGTGCAGTGTGCAAAACTGCTTGCTAGGCGGATATATCACAAAACCATGTGCTCACCCTGTGCAAACAAACATACGTGGGAGCCATCAGATAAGTTGCTGTCCAGCCAAGGACAAAAATGCCAAATAAGCTTTGTAAGTAAAAGTGTATCACACACTTGAAAGGTTATCATTTGTGCACAGCACAGTCAGAGAGAAAAAAGACGAGCACTGATTTCACCCACTGGTTCAAGAACTACCATCCTGACACAGCCTAAATATTATAAATATATATTGTGAAATATTACTTCTATTTAAAATAACTATATTTAAAACGTTTATTCCTGTGATGGATTAGCAGAATTTTCAGCATCATTTCTCCAGTCTTCAGTGTCACATGACCTATTCTAACATGCTGATGTGGTGCTCGAAATAGTTATAAAATGTTTTGCTGCTTAATATTTATTTTCGAAACTGTGATGCATTTTTTAAAGGATTCTTTAAATAGAAAGTTGAATAGAACAGCATTTATTTGAAACCGAAATCTTCAGAAAAAGAAAAATCTTACTGACCCCAAATTTTTTAAACAGTAATGTATATTTAAATTAGGGCTGTGAAACGATTAATCACGATTAATTGCATCAAAATAAAAGTTTGTGTTTACATAATATATGTGTGTGTACTGTGTATAATTATTTTGTATATATAAATACACACACATGCATGTATATATTTAAGAAATATTTGCTTATATATACTGTGTATATATATATATATATATATATATATATATATATATATATATATAATTTGTATTATATATATATATATAAATATTTTATATATAAATAACACATTTTACTTAAATATATAAATGTATGTGTGTGTATTTATATGTACAAAATAATTATACACAGTACACACACACACATATATTATGTAAACACAAACTTTTAATCGCGATTAATCGTTTCACAGCCCTAATTTAAATATATTTGTAAATATTATTATATTGTTTTTTTTTTGTTACTGTAAAAATGTAATGCCCTCAATCCTCTAAAACTGAAATGGCATAATAAAGTAATTGTGTTTCTTTATTGTGAAAAAGTTTCTTTGTTATGAATGACCCAGTGTACTTGTGGGAACAGATGGTTGGCTCCTAGGTTTGTCCAAAATAAAGTTTTTTTTACTGGAACATTGTGTTAGATTGAAATGCCAGTTTGAGAACTACTGGGAGGGTAAAACAAGTTATTTAACTAGACAGGCCAACAAAGGTTTAATATTTCACAGCTGTTGTTGTCATGACATTGGGAACATCTCAGTACTCAAACTTTCATGGCTTTCATGTATGCTTGAAAAGAGTGGATTTATATTAAAACGTTAAAGGTACACTATGTAACTATGCATGCATTTTGTGAAAGAATATTGTTTTGGTTGTGCTTTGGCTCTGTGCGGATGAATATGGTTCTTTCTCATAACTAAAAAAAGAGAGAGATTATACTACTACTCATACAACATTCACTAGGCTTAAGAAATATTACCAGTTTAGATGGAAAGGATCTCAAGCTGACTAGCTGAAGACGTTACTGTAGCTTTACCCTTTACACCAGTGGTTCCCAACCTTTTTTTGTCTGAGACCCCCTTTTTCCCAAGAAAATATTTCAGGGCCTCCTTCACATTTAATGATATTGTTGCTCTTGTAAGCTTGCAGCAAGGATGGCAAAATGTTATAACAAAGTTATATAAATACTATAACAAAGACAAATTAATTTAAAAACGTAAGCCTATTAATTGGCCCTATTTGAAATGCAATAACAAAAATATCAGTATTATTCACACTGGTGTGTAGGGAAAAAATAATTAATATAGGCTATTACAAAATGACTGGAGTCTGGGACCTCGTTGAAAACCCATTTTTTGGTCAGCCAGGGGATCGTGAATAAAATTAGCTAATGTAATATGATCGTTTGGCACTCTAGCGATTAATAAACATGGGTTTATTAACAGATTAATGCGTCTAGGGGAAGAACATTGTAGCCGGAGCTACTTCTCTCTGTTTATGTCTATGACGAGTCACTGGGTTACTCCGCAGCGGTGCGACCCGAACCAGTGTAAAATAGTCCCAATATAAACACGTATTATAGGTGTACCATAGTGACTCAGGATAAGATAAAAACACGGTTTGGAAAGTGGATTCATGATGTACTCGCTCATTATATAAATTTAGTAAATTTTGAACACAAAAAAAGTTACGGACTGCTGCTTTAATGCTCACTGTTCAACACTTTTCAAAATATGACGCGACCCCCCAAAGAGCTCGCTGACGCCCCCTTGTTGGGAACCGATGCTTTAATAGACATGGTACTTCCTTAAAAATAAATTCCAGCACAGCGTTGCAAAAACCATAATGAAATGACCCTTCACAATAGATAATGATTCTGTTATGGCCATTTATCTGTTCAATAAAATACCTTAATCACCTGTTGAGTAATAAAAACACCATCTCCACTTTTACAACATTTTAAATCCCTCAGTTCTTAAAAATCTTGTTCTTGTTTTATGAGCTCTGTCGCATTCACTTTTTGCCAGCAGACTCTCCTCTGTTCAGTGTTTTGCTGCTCCATGTCAACCTTCCTCGCTCATTGTGACAACTAGCCTATGCCACACCATGTCAGAGTAGCTGGAGCAACTTTTCTCTATTTACGGATATGACGAGACACACACGGGCGAGTGATGCATGCACGCAATTTCCAGTGAAAACCATTCTGTCAGGTCTAAAATACAAACACTTATAACAGGCTTAACATAGTGAATCAGAGGAACACAAAAACATGTTTTGGAAGAAGGATTGATGATATTGACTCATTATTTAAATACATAGTCTACCTTTAAAATGTCCCTTTAAACTGTTCCTTATTAAAAACGCCCAGACTTTTGTGTAATGGGTGTATGAGGCAAATGTTGAAAGATCTGCATTGAGAGAGTTCTTGTTGCATCGTTGTCTGGGGTTTTGACATTCATCCATGAGAAGAGCTAACAAAGTCTTAGCTATTTCTTAGCTAACAAATGATTGTTTATTCCCGGGGACCACCCAATATCCCGCACATGCATGTCCTGGCTGTCAGAGATGTTCTGTTTGATGTTTCAGTAGTTCACGATGAACCTTACGCCGTCCCATGGATGCAATTATAACGGACGTCTGTTTACTCAATGCTGTAATCGCTTATCATGCATGTTTTGATCGTGCTCTTTAAGATTATATTAACTTTTTGTTTTTCTCAGTTTTGACCTTTGTGGTACCAAATTACCCATTTCAGCCAGAATTTATTTTATGAGTGTGGTTTGAAAACACGCCTGCGACTATTAAGACTTTATTGCGTAGATTTAAACCAGCACACATAAAACGAGTAAATTCTTCCGGCAGAAATATGCTGATTATGAGATGCATAAAAATAAAATCAGTTAATAAATGTACTCAGGAACTTTTAATTATAAAAGCCATGTGCTTGTATTGGCATTTAAATGTGGCAAGATTCTTAAATGCTCATAGGATATTAAAGAAGATTGTTCCAGATGTTTTCATGCATTTCATTCCATAATACCGCATAATTCAGAAAGCAGTTTTGCCCAATTTAGAAAGCACAGATGGTGCGTTTAGTCTTAGACACAACGCCATCTAAGTGCAGTAATTAATCATTCTAGACTGAAGAATCTTGTTTCGATGTCTAGGTTTACATTTAATTGTATTTTTAACTTTTGAAAGACTATGTTGCGATTGAAGTGTGCTAGGAAACAGACTAATATGAAATTATACTCAAAAGTTTGGGGTCAGTAAGATTTTCTTTTTGTAAGAAATTAATATTTTTATTTAGCAAGGACACATTTAATTGATCAAATGTGACAGTAAAGACATTTATAATGTTACTGTTTTAAAGGAATGCTGTTCATTTTAAGCATCTAGTCATTAAAGAATCCTAAAAAAAGATTAAACAGAACTGTTTTCAACATTGATAATAATAATTTTTCTTGAGCATTAAATTAGCTTAATTTAGCATGATTTCTGAAGGATCATGTGACACTGAAGACCGGAGTCTTCATTAGTCACAGTCTGAAAATTTAGCTTTGCCATTACAGAAATAAATTACATTTTAAAATATAATCAAATAGAAAACAATTCTTTTAAATTGTATTATTGTTTCACAACACTTCTGTTTTTACTATATTTCTGATCATTTGATCATTTGATCTGATCATCTGATCTGATTTCTGATAAATGCCACCTTGGTGAGCCAATATTAGAGACATTTAAAAATCTTGCCAACCCTAAACTTTGGAACGGTAGTGTAAATATTTAAATTACTTCTGACCGTTACTGTCAGCAGTGTTTGCACAGACAGAAGACAAAACTGATGAATAAAGTTCCACATGATACTTCAATAATAATCCACAGGAAAATAGTCCAAAAGATAGCAGGAAATATACTCAACTCCAGCGTGACCGGACATGAATGAATGAATTACCATGACAACAAAAGAGTGGCGGGAAAATAGAACAAAGGACAGCAGGAACTAATGAATTCAAACTAAAAGTCTGTGAAAACAGGAACTAACTGAACACAATTGTGGCAGTTACAGCAATGCCAGCTCATAATAATAATAATAATAATATGTTACATTTATATAGCGCTTTTCTGGGTACTCAAAGCGCTTTACATGGAAGGAGGAATCTCCTCAACCACCACCAATGTGCAGCATCACCTGGATGATGCGACGGCAGCCATATTGTGCCAGAACGCCCACCACACACACACCAGCTTACTGGTGGAGAGGAGACCAATGAGAGATGAAGCAAATCAGTGTATATGGATGATTAGGAGGCCATTATCGACAGAGGCCTAGGGGCAAATTGGGTCAGGATGCCTGGGTTACACCTCTACTCTTTTTCGAAGGACATCCTGTGATTTTTAATGACCACAGAGAGTCAGGACCTCGGTTTAACGTCTCATCCGAAGGACGGGACCAAACTCGTGAAAAAATTGTTTATACTAGTACGTGTTTTCTGGTTACACTTTATATATTAGGTGTCTTTAACTACTTGCATAAAAATGTGTACAGTGTATTTATTGTGTCCATGTTGTATTGCAAAACCTGCTATTGAGGTGTGATACGGGTAAGATTAGGGACAGGTTTGGTAGTATGGGTCGGTTTAAGGCTGGGTTAAGGGGTAAGGGAAGGGTCAACAGTGTAATTATAGATGCAATTACAAAATATAGCTGCCAGCAGCCATTACCGGGGCCAAGCGCAAGAAGCGGCAACAGATGCCATCATAGGTGGGAGTTGCAGACCAACTGCAGCAAGGAGCAATTAAAGACAATTTAAGAGAATTTTGGCAAAATGGCTGAAAAATCATAAATTCAGTAACTTTTAAGATGATTTAATGGTTTATTTTCGACAAATAGGTGGCGCAGTTATGAAATCAATTTGATGTGGTCAGAGTGAGGTGACAATGACACATACAAAGTTTGGTGTCAAAATGTGAAGGCATTGCAGAGATAAAGCCTTAATAGTCATTTTGGCAGCATGCCTCAACTTTGCTGGTGCGGTATACAAAAACGGTTTTGTCTATCAACACGAAATCCATAACTTTTAGTCGGCACGGTCTGGAGAAGATATTCGATTCGATTTTGGTGAAAATCAGACAAACGGTCTAGGAGGAGTTCGAAAAAGTAGGTATTTAGTGAAAATCAAGATGGCGGACAGGAAGTTTGGCTGACTTTGGCAAAATTGGTATCTTTGTTTTCGGCATAACCCAAGGAATCAATTAAGACCAGAGTCATTACAATAAGCAAATTCTTTCAAAAGTTATTAGCATTTTTGTATATTTAATTATAACTTTTGACCAAAAGGTGGCGCTGTCTCAAAATCTTTTGAGTACCTTCAGGGGATGGTGCTGCTCAAACAGTAGAGTGTTGGCGCTTGCAACGCCAAGGTCATGGGTTTGATTCCCAGGGAAAGCAAGAACTGATAAGAATGTAAATGTGTACCTTGAAATACAATGTAAGTCGCTTTGGATAAAAGCGTCTGCCAAATACATAAATGTAAATGTAAATTCTGACTTTCATAATGTTACAGCAATGCATTCGTTAAGTATAGCATTTTACATCACAAAACTGTATTGGAAGTCAATGGGAATTTCATGTTTTGTTCTATTATAGCGCCACCAAGAGGCAAAATCCCACAATTTTTGTCATGTGTCCTCGGAATGAGGTCATACATGTGTGTGGCAAATTTGGTGAAAATATCTCAATTCGCTTTGGAGTTATAGACATTTATATGAAAAAACACGTCAAAAATGACTGACAAGTGACTTTGATTGAATTTTACTACCCCTTACTATCAATATTTTGGCATTTGGGCATTGGCATGTAGTTAACCAGCTATGGTTCCAAACTTCTGACGGTGGTTTCGTCTCGATCGGACTAACGGTTTCGAAGATATCGGAAATGTTTTTTAAGCGCTAAATCACAATGCTACACAAACCGTGAGACGATACCTAGCATGTTTGGTATCTGTGGACTCGGCAAGGATTCAGGAACCTAACGAGATGACTCCAGTGAAAATAAGTCAACCACACCCAGAGTTATAAGCATTTGAAAAATAAATTTTACCACTAGGTGGCGCTGTTTCGAAACTTCTCAGGCTCCTTCAGGGCATCGTACTGATGACCCATACCGAGTTTCGTAACAATTCGTTCATGCGTTCGGAAAATACAGCATTTTAGCACATAATTCAAAATGGCTGACAGCCAAAATGGCCAATCTGGGAAAATTGGATATCAGTCGACTCGACATGACGCCCTGAATCTAACGAGACCAGTTTTATGATTTTTGGACAAACCATTCAGAAGTTATAAGCAAAAATAGCCATTTTCTGTATCTCCGGACCAGTAGGTGGTGCTGCGCCGAAACGCAGCATGTAGCCTCAGGTCATTCTTTTGATGACATGTACCAAGTTTGGTCTTAATACGATAAAGCGTTGCGGAGATACAGCCTTACGTCCGTTTTTGCAAGCGCTACGTAAAATTTCTTCGTGCGTTTGTCGAAAACGGTTTGACGAATCAACTTGAATTCCATAACTTTTTGTCCCCACTGCCTGAAGATGATCTGGTGCGCTTTTGGTGAAAATCGGACAAACCGTCTAGGACGAGTTCGAAAAAGTAGGTTTTTTGAACAATTCAAAATGGCGGCCATATTTTTATGATGGAAAAGGACGTCATAGGGTGCAATCGAATCGTCGTGAGCTCTGGAATCATTTTGTCGATAGGCCTTACGGTTCAAAAGTTATTAGCATAATAAAAGTGAAATTTTGGACAAGAACTCACAATTCCCCAAAAACAGAGAGGAAAACTGTAAAGGTACTTTATTGTTGAGTATAGTAGTTAAGATCTTGTGAAACTCTTCCCAAAATGGTTTGATCTTTGGGCATTCCCAAAACACATGCCAGTGATCAGCGCCCGAGCGCCACACAGCCTCCTGCATTTAGCACCACCTGGGTCAAAATGTGCTTTTTGCTTCGGTGTTATAAAAAAACGAATAAAACATTTCCAATTAAACTCACGCCATGTATGAGAGTTTGTACATTTCCATTGAAACTCACATATATTTAACCTGTCATCTGTAGATATTGACACATTGCTTTCCTTTTCCCATTTTTCTTTTATGTAGTCTGAGGAGTGGGTATTTTTCACCAAGAAACCTTTGTAAAACTTAAAAATAACCCCCTTAACTGTAGCATTTTTATATGCAATCAAAATTGTTTTTGATATTGGGTCATTACGTGATGCCAGATTTTGAAAAAGTAGTAAACAAAGAAATTCTCACTGTTTCTGTGTGAATTTTGCCTTGAGTTCAAAACTGATTGGTCCATAGTTAGTGAATATTGTGAGATGATGCTTCCACTGTAGTAGATAACTGGCTTATGGTAGATTTATGAGAAATTTGTGTTTTCAATTGTGTAAACTCCTTCGCATTCATGATGTATTGAATCATGACTTGGTGTAATGGTGTAACATGGTGTAATTGCTGATATCCAGCCCTAAACAGCACATTAATTTATATCTACACTTCCCAAAAAAAAAAAAAAAACTGAAACTTTAGAAGAAACAGTACAGGGTTTTTACAAACAGTAAAATGAACACTTTTTTTGTCTTGTAGGTGGAGAGGACTTATTCCATCTGCGGCACTGTTGAGTACATGGCGCCTGAGATTGTAGCGGGAGGAGAGTCAGGACATGACAAGGTAAAGTGAACCACTCATCCATCCATTCATCGCATTTTAAAGGACAATTCCGGCCAAAAATGAACCTAGGGCTAAATAACACATGGGCACCGAGTCGACTGTTCTCTGGGATGCGTTTTCATGATAATCGAATGTACCCAGTTTAAAGTTTAGTTTTAGTTTAACCACAGATTAGCTTATAATGCTAGTGTATGGGGCATCGAATAAGTAAAAATAAAAATCGCTAGTTAATAGCACTAACAAGGCTCAAAATAGCCCCACACTAATACGCTAGCATAATGAGGGTCTCTACCTGCAAACCGAAGCATTGAGAACTTTGTAAGTGTACAGACAGTTTAATAAGAAGATACTTTATAAAGACGGTAGAGTTCGCGTATACAAGCAGGAGCCATCTTTGGAAAACAGTCTCGACTAGTCGAACCACGAACGCCGTGCTACGTGCGCTGAACTGTGACTATCGACCAACGTAGCACGGCGTTCGTGGTTCAATTTTTATTTTTACTTATTCGATGCCCCATACACTAGCGTTATAAACTAATCTGTGGTTAAACTAAAACTAACGTTAAAACTGGGTATATTTGATTATCATGAAAACGCATTCCAGAGAACGGTCGACTCGGTACCCATGTGTTATTTAGCCCTAGGTTAATTTTTGGCCGGAATTGTCCTTTAATTACATGAGTATTTTTTTTTTAATTATACTCAGCAACTTTAAGTTTGACTTTATTGAACAGTGATTCATTCATTCATTCATTCATTTATTTAAATGATCCAGCATACATTTAAATGTGCTGTTGGGAATATAACCAGTGTGATGTACCAATGTTGTCCTGCAGGCGGTGGACTGGTGGAGCATGGGAGTTCTGATGTACGAGCTGTTGACCGGAGGCTCTCCTTTCACTGTCGATGGCAATGAGAACTCTCATTCTGACATTGCCGAGTAAGACCAGCACATACGTACACCAATACATGATGTGATGAGAATTTTAAGGAATTTAAAGGGATAGTTCACCCAAAAATGAAAATTCTGTCATCATTTTGTCACCCTCAAGTTGTTGCAAACCTGTATGATTTTTTTTCTTCTACTGAACACAGAGGAAGATATTTTGAAGAATGTCAGTAATCAATCAATTGATTTTTCAGTGTGGTCCATCAACTTTTTGGTTACCCATATTCTTTAAAGTATTCTTTCATATTATTACCCATATTCAAAAATCCCTATTATGGATGTTTGAAAATGACCTTTCATGTGAATGAAAACATCCTCCAAAGTTTTAAATCTGAAAGTGCACCCACCGTATATAAAGTTATTGTCTTTCAAAAGTAAGAGTCAACTCTGAGTCAATGAAATGAATAATTTTTCAAACGAGTCATAAGCCGTTTCATTGTGACGTCAAGACGAAACATTAGCATATTGCCTGCTCACTTATTGCGTGCGCAGACACCAGGGAAACTTGAACCTCAAAACCTGCAGCTGATTCCTGATGATACTGGACAGCATCATGTTGCTGCGAGCTATTATTTTTCAAAATTATTTCCACAGTCCATATAGAACCACAGACAGCAATTATTTTATCGGCGTGCAAAGTTTGCACAGAAATGTAAGATTTTTCCCATCCTCACCGACCTTGTCATAAACTGGTTTAAATGATCATACGATCCTCCTTGCTGCTTTTTGTGTTGATGACGCATGCGGCGGTGCGACACTGGTGCTGGTGTTGCCAGATTGGGTGTTTTTCCGCTACATATTAACGCCTGTTTACGGTGTGTTTTATCCGGGTTTTCGGCTGGAAGGCTCTATAGAAATCTGGCACTCTATTGAACGAAGTTAAACTGAGAGAGCGTGCCGTTCACAGACACCAGAATGAACGAGTTCACAGTAACGTTCATCAGGCAGTAATACAGTACGTTCAGTTCACGATCGCCCAAAATATGAACGAGTTCATGAACTATCGTTCAATGGACGCGTTCAGTCACAATACTGGTGTTGGTCTCCTGCTAACTAGTTAACTCAAATTATTACTGTCTTACTGAAATACTTCTGCTAATCTGCTAAAACTGTGTCTATTAATGCAGATTGTCTCTCATTCTCACTAGTTTGAGGAAAGATTAAGCATGGAGCAAGATTTGATTTACCAACGTTTGTTACATCAGTCATTCATGCTAGAGCTCGGCTAATGTATGTTATTGATACAGTTTCCACATGTTCACCGCAATAAATTAGAAAGATACTCTGTAAATAAATAAGTACAAGTAAAATAATCGGTTTGTTGATAGACATGCACTTGTTAATGGTGAGGAATTACAGTTGCAACATCTCATAATGTACCTCAAACTGAGTAGCGCATC
Source organism: Gila orcuttii (assembly GCA_026230005.1). NCBI lineage: Eukaryota > Metazoa > Chordata > Actinopteri > Cypriniformes > Leuciscidae > Gila > Gila orcuttii. Next base: position 42,954,939 of record JAPDVR010000013.1, on the reverse strand, counting down.
ACTGAGAAACACTGAGTCCTGCTCGAGTCGTCCTTGCGATGGAGGTTCGGGTTGAATAACTAGATCATCGGACTCACGCTGAGATTGATATGGTAAAATCGACGTCATTGTTCGTTACTGTGTTTAGTTTACGGTGTAGGAAGCCTCAGGACAAGCAGAGCTGACGTTGTTATGGCAATGTGCATTTTTGTTTTCGACATGCACGCTGTACACGGTAGACCAATCAGAACAGACTGAGCTGTCTGGCCAATCAGAGCAGAGTAGCTCGCGGAAAGGAGGGATTTGGAGAGAAAATGTGGTGATGTGCAAATGTATATTATGAGAAAATAAAACAAAAAATTGACCTTTGATGCATGTAAACCTGTTGTAGGAGACTCCAAAACAACATTAGGAAACTTTAAAATAGCATAATGGGGCACTTTAAAATATTTTCTTTTGTGTTCAGCAGAAGAAAAAAATGTATACGGGTTTGGAACAACTTGAGGGTGAGTAAATAATGACAGAACTTTCATTTTTGGGTGACCTATCCCTTTAACTATTTTGAATATGATTGTGATTCTTCTTAGCAACTCTGGTTCAATTAATAATTCTTTAAGTTCTTTGTTGAACTAAATTAAATATGCTTATTTCATTTGTTAATTTTGATAAAATACCACTTACTAAAATAAGAAGTCTGTTAACTACACTGATTTTAGTATCATAAGCCTACATACACATACAAATATTTAGTTTTGTTCACTTTGAATTGGACATGATGAAATTTGATGACAGATAAGAGTAACTTATTCAAGAATCAGACTTAAATAGATCTGAAAGCACATGGATCTTAAACGGATCTGAAAATGAACATTTTTAAATGGTTACTTTTTTTGTGGAACTTGCTCTGAATAAAAATGTTTTTTTGGTTCTTGTTCTCTGTACGCCTTTATGTGGTTAAGTTTATGTCAGTTTCTTTTTCATTATCTAGAAGTCCATCTTGTTTCGAAATCATGAGTTGAATATTTGGTTGCATCAGCATGTTCACAAAATAGCATCAAATTACCTACTTAAAGCTGCAGTTTTTTTTTTAATACAATTCAAATACGGATCTGCAGGTAGAGTACGGTTTTGATGAATTCTCTCTCTTTGCCCAATAGGAGAATTATGAAAAAGGATCCTCCATTCTCCAAAGACATGGGGCCTCTGGCCAAAGACATTATCCAGCGACTGCTAATTAAAGACCCAAAGAAGAGGCTGGGCTCTGGCCCCTCAGGGGCCCAGAATGTGAAAAGCCATCCATTTTACCAGGCAAGACTTATTTTCCACAAAAATTCCTTTTAAAAGATTTAAAAGATTCCCTTGTCATTTCCTTAGCTTGTTAAAGTTAATACAGGCTTTGAGGGACCAACATAAAAAATGTTTGACTTTTGTTGCTTCAGAAAATGAATTGGGAGGATTTAGCTGCTAAAAAGGTTCCAGCTCCTTTTAAACCTGTAATTCGCGATGAGCTGGATGTGAGCAACTTTGCAGAGGAGTTTACGGAGATGGACCCGACCTACTCTCCAGCGGCACTTCCAAACAACTGTGAACGCATCTTCCAGGTAGTGGAATTAATAACTGTTCTGTAATGGCATATATTTATATATATATATATTACATATATATAGTCTTTGCAGGTTGGGCTGCTCTAACATGATGCGTAAAAGTGAGGAAATTAAGACAGAAATGTATTAATATTGCACAAGATTATAATAATTCTCATCAGTTTTCATGTTGACTGGATTCCAAAAACATCAATGTGAATAATGTGAAAGTGGATCCTAATAAAGATAATTTTAACATTTGTAAATATCTTAAATATGATCATTATTCATTCTACCCCTGTGCAATATTTAATGGATAATGTTGCAGTTTCTAATAAAGTTACCTTGCAACATTTACACACCAATGCAATTTTTACTTGCATTTGACAAATGTTGATTTTTTATCAAATTATTATACCAAATATTATTGCTAAAATTATATGAACATGCAATACTGTTTAAAAGTTTGGGGTCTTTGCTCACCAAGGCTGCATTTATTTGACCAAAAATACAGTAAAACAAACAAAACAAAGCTGAATTTTCAGCAGTCTTTACTCCAGTCTTCAGTGTCACATGATCTTTCAGAAATCATTCTAATATGATGATTTGCTGCTCAAGAAACATTTCTTATTATTATCATCAATGTTTTGTGTAAACCATGATACATTTTTGTTTGGATTCTTTGATGAATAGAAAAGTTCAAAAGAACAGCATTTATTTGAAACAGAATTTTGTTGTAACATCTTTAATGTCTTTATTGTCACTTTTGTTGAATTTATTGCATGCTTACATAAAAGTGTTAATTTCTTAAAAAATCTTACCGACCCCAAACTTCTGCAAATATAATCAATTTTCACTCAAAAATATTTCAGCGTTTGAGCAGAATAATCCTAAAATGTCAGGCGATTCCTTTGCCAAGCCAATACATCAGAAATCACTAATGTTGGCAAATTTGTGATGATTTACCTAAACCAATGTTGATTCACATTGAGCATTTATTTATGACACTGATAATGAATTTCTGCACACGAGTGGACATTTGATGTTGCGTTAGGATATAATTGTTCAGTTAACCCTTTATTATTAGTAAGCAGGAAGTACTGAAGAGGAATTGGGCAAGTCAGCCTTTATAATGATCACTTATGCAACATGAGCCCGGCTGTCTGTGTTGGTATTCAGATGAATTAGAGAGCTTTTTGGAGATGTAATTATGGTGATATGGAGATGGTTTCAAGCATCAGATGTGAATGACTATTTTTGATGCGGCTTGATCCATAACGTTGCCTATAGCATGATGCCAGCTGAAATGGGAGGCTGCGAAAGAGATGGTGTCTATGATTGCCTTCTGAATCCTTCAGTCTGGCGGATCAATGCCGCCATTAAACGGCTCTGTCATGGAATAAAAGGTCGGCGTCTGCGAGAACAACCATGTCTGGCTCAATTACTCCTTCAACCTTTGATTAGCAACTTCATCTTGGCTTTTCTGAGAGTTCGCCTTTCATGTGCGCTGGAATTTTGATCCTTCATAATTCTCGGGCGGTACAATTGCAGCGACGTCTGCAATGATAACTTTCGAAACGCTCCACCACGCACACACATGCGTAGTCGCTTATAAACCCAGCCACCCCCTCAAACTCCTCACAAACTGAAATTAAGCTGCATTAGAGGACTGTGATAATTTGAAAAGCAGGGCAATCAAATACCTTGGCTTAGCAATTAAAAGCATTTCAACCATTCATCTTCTCATCCTTCCGTCCATCCATCCTCTCATCCAGCCAGCCACTCTTCCGCCCATGTAGCACACAGCTGCAGTCTGGCCGCGTAAGTGGGACATGGGCTGGCGGAGGCTTTATTTAGCTGGGCGCACATGATGCAGTCGTCGCAAACAATGTGACTGGAGTCCCTCAGCATGTAGGATTTGCAGAAATGCAAAAGGCTGTGCTGTTAGAGTTCCTTCAGTGACCCTGATACTTCCTCTGCATTAGTTCCCTCTTCTGTCAGTGAGTGTGTTTATAGATGTTTGTATCTGCAGGGCTATTCCTTCATGGCTCCCTCCATCCTTTTTAAGAGGAATGCGGTGATGGGCGACTCGGCTCTGCTGTGCGGCGGGTCAGAGAGGCCGGGCTCTGCTGCTGTTGCCCGTAGCGCTATGATGAAGGTCAGTCTGCATATTGCTGTGTTGTAAAAACATTACAACATTTAAAGCTGAAGTGTATCATTTTTTTTCATTTTAAATAACTTCCATCTCAATTTAATATACAGAGACAACTGTAAGTAAGCAATTCGTTGGTTGATTTCACCAAAAAGTGTAAACATTTATATGCTAGTCCAACGCGACAAAGTTTGACTAATGGAAAATGGGTGAAATGTTTGAGAAACCAGTTTGAAACATTCATTATTTTTACAAAAACACTAGTGGCAAAACCAGCAAATTGGTTTTAGGTAGTGATAGACCAATGGACTAGCATTTCTCAACCGGCGCGTGGCTAGACTGTTTTGATTGGGTCGACGTGTGTGTAGTCAAACTACAACAATAAAAAATATAATTGTTTATCTGATGCAAGACATTTATTTTGAAAGGCACGCATGAAAACTGATCACTTTTCTGTCAGACACATTTGGTGGAGAAAAACGCATTGTACTGATTCAGTAGCTACTTTGAGATGAGATGTGAACTGGCTATATGTCAGTGTCATTATTTTAACATTATTTTCATAACTTATTACTAAATAAAAAGTCTCACACTTCAGTGTCTATATGTTTTATTAACAGATCATGTTAATAAAAGTATATTGCGTGAGCTCGATCATTTCGTCCATTAGATCGAAAGATGTGAAAAAAAAAAACACATACAAACATGTACCCACCCATAGACCCTCCCCTCGAAGAAATTAGGACAGAAGAGGTCAAAAGTGGAAAAAAGAGACTGATCCCAACAGGTGTAAACGTGAATGTGTCTCCCTCTTCTACTTGTGACCCGATCGACCAAATCGCATCTTAATACCAGATTTAAACAAGGCCCTAGTCCCAGACCATTTATCAAAATAAAGCTGCAAAATGGGTCATTTAGAAATCATTGTGGGTGTGACATCAGAACCACAAGCACATTAACACATGATCTCCTACGTTTGCAACAGTTACGCATTAACGTTACTTAACTTGAACATTAGTTTGAAATTCACCCGCATATAGTAAGGAGGCTAGCCAATCAAAACAGAGGTAATTTACATATATAAATGTTCAAGGTACCCTAACAAAAAAACTGTCTAAGGCTGCGTTTACACTTGGCATTAACATGCGACCTGTATCCGGATGTTGTCCACATACACATTGAAAAGACAAGTGTAAACGCGTTTCTGATGGGAATGTTATCCGATCAGCGTGTCCAGGTTCGGAGGGAGTCGAGGACACACTGTGATCAGATCTCAGTGTAATGTAAACGCAATCCAGCCATCGTGTCTGCATTCACACCCCCCCCCCCCCTGTCATTATTCCCCTCCTCTCTCCAGGAATTGCTGCATGTAGCTGTGTGGTTTTGCGATACAGCCGAGTGTGAAGTATACATCGCAAATATACTGAAATGTTTGCTTTCGCACCCTAGAGTTGCAGAACCTTTCATTTTCTGTAAAGAATGCACATTTTTCCCAGCACAACTGGCAACGTTCTCGGACCCATACGTTTCTCTGTACCGTTTCCATTATGGCATCTATCCACATTATTAGTACTTGCATCCTCTTTGTAAAATGAGATTTGTAAAATGTCCCCTGACTGAAAACTGTTCTTAAAAGAAAACCCTCCACTAAAGGTCGACTTTGCACCGGAGCCATCCTTTTTTTTTTCTTTTTGCGAGATTCGATCTGTTATCCAGATACAGAAGCCACTTGATGTGAACAGGTGTAAATGCACCGTGTCCTGATTGGCTTACGGTGATCGCATGTTAATGCCAAGTGTAAACACAGCCTAAGTCTAAGGGGTAGACAGAGAGTGATGTGAAAGTATATTATACCGTAAAACTTCAAATAATAGCCGAGTCCCAAATAGACGCCTGTCTCTTTTACACGCCTGGTGTGGCGACAGGTTTGGTAAATAAAGGCCGGTCTCAAATAGAGGCCGGGTCTGTTTTTTAGTTTCGGGTTATATTTAATTTTCTAAAACCTGTCGGATCGTCCGCTTTTTGGCGGCCGCCAAAGCAAATTTTTGTCCCGCCAAAGCCAATCAGTGAGTGATGTAATAGAATGACTGCTGCGCTTGACAGGGCGCAAACTAGCAGAGAGAGAGAGCGCCCCGGCCGCGCGCGCGCGCGCACTCTCACGTCTTCAAACAACACGAGCACGGTCTTGTTCTCTCTCCCTCGCGCATATTAATCAAAATCAGTGGACACAATAGTAAAAGGTCGGAAGACCGCAGTTTCACGTGGAGCATTTGGAGATTTGTAAAGATTAAAAACTCTAGGAACAACATCTCAATGAACAACATCTCAACACTAAATTATAAAGGCCTGTCTCATATAGACGCCTGTCTCAAATACAAGCAGGTGCAGTTCGACGATTTGGGAAAATAAAAGCCCTGGCTATTATTTGAAGTTTTACGGTAATTGTTTTGGTACAAGAAACCCTGATTAACATTATAGGCTGATTTTTGGGCTAATAAATAAAATGCTACAAAAGTGTAGAACAGGGGTGTCAAACTCTAAACCTGCTAATCAAGGTTTTCAGGATTACTAGAAACTTCCAGGCAGGTGTTTTAGAGCTGGTTGGAGCTAAAATCTGCAGGACAGTGATCAGGAGCAGAGTTTAACACATGGTCCCTTTAAGTAAATAATAGGGCTGGGTATTGACCCAAATTTCACAATTCGATTCGACTGATTTGTAGAGAAACACCTAAATTACACTTATTACTTTATAATAATAAAGTTATATGAAAAATAAACTTGCCAGATTTATTCAAACATGCATTAAATATTGAAGAACATTAAAAATTATAATGAAAATTGTTATATGGTGCATATATTTAGCAAAATGCTCCTCTCTAGAGTTAATTAATCTTGTATTTTTTACAAGACATTGTTTGCAAGCTGTTTTACTGACGTCTTTCCACGGTTGAAACACTGATTGAGCGATTCCATGTAACATGACACGGATTTCGATAAGTTGTACTCTATCTTTTAACACACTTTCAGATGCTCATTCATTTATTTCGTGCTGTAACTGGTATTATTAAGGCGGAAGAGAAGATCATGTGCTTCTCTTGAGCTGCGCCAGAGCGATCTCACGCCACATAACGGCGCCAAAACGGCATTTATGTTTTTGAATTTCGTAAGAAAATGGACGTAATTTGAAATCTGAGATTTTGTTTCATATCAATAATAACAAAACAAAGATTATTGCGATTTATTGGATGGGATATGCGCGCTACAATGTTCCATTCATTCATCAACTGAAAACAGGATGACTAGCCTAATCGATTCTTGGGATTTAAGAATCGATATCGATTCGTAAAAATGAATCAATATTTTTTACCCAGCCCTAGTAAATAATGTCATCGCCTTTCCTTGACCTCTAAACTTCTGACAAACTGACCATAGGACTCGCCGTTCTACATGAACTATGAGATGGACCTGAGGGAGAACGCTCTGGGAGAGGGAAGCTTCTCCATCTGCAGACAATGCACTCACAAGAAGACCGGACAAAAATATGCTGTAAAAATTGTCAGTAAAAGGTAATGACTATGCAGCCTGACAATAGAATACTTTTGATGTATTTAAAGTTCAGTTGTATTACATAATAGTCATGGAAGTGATTTGTTGTGCTCATTTATTGTTCTGCAGAATGGAGGCACAAACGCAGAAAGAGATTGCCGCTCTCAAACTCTGTGATGGACACCCCAACATAGTCAAACTACATGAAATCTACCATGACCAGGTATGACAGTGTTTGAGACTGAAACCTAGAGCTCCTGTGCACATCAAAGCCTCATTCATTCAAAGAACTGGGCTAGTCTGAATAAGTTTGAACCCTCTTTGTCCTCACACCTGCCCCAGATTTAATTCCTCCCCTTGCTTTTCATTGTACTTTATCTTAATTACCATCCATTCTTTATCAGATGCAGCACAAAAGAAACTAACTGGGATGCGTTTCTTAAAGCATCGTAAGCCTAAGTAGATCGTAGAAGCATTGGGCACCAATGGTCTCTACAATCATCTTAGCCCACAATGCTTTTGAGAAACGCAGGTCTGTAAACATAACACCATGTTGGATTTCATTACACAACAAAAATTGGTCCTATTTACTTTTTAATATGAGTACTCTGTCTCTTATCCTAAAGAAAAAAACAGATTTACATTTCCTAAAGAAAGTACAAGTCCTCACAAGACCGTAAAACAATGGAATCTGTTTTCTCATTGTTGTGACAGCTGTGTTTGGAAGAAAATAGGCCAATCACAAAACAATATGCCAATCTAAGAAAGATAGAAGACAAATCAGAATTAATTATGTAAATAATAATATGACCTCATATTATGAATTATGAATATTATGAATATATATATATATATAAAACAATTTTTAAAAATGTTTTGTTTTAATATATTTTAAAATTGATTTTTTCTTGTGATGGCAAAGCTGCATTTTTTGCATCATTACTCCATGATCCTTCAGAAATCATTCTAATATGCTTATTTGGTGCTCAAGAAACATTTTTATGAATGTTGTAAACAGTTGTGCTGCTTAATGTTTTGTAAAAGCATGATACATTTTTTCAGGTTTTTTTGGAGAAGAGATGGTTCAAACGAACAGCATTTATTATATAAAAATCTTTTGAATTTGAAATCTTTTGTAATGTTATCAATGTCTTTACTGTCACTTATAATCAATTTAATGCATCCTTGCTGAATAAAAGTATTAATTTCTTTAAAATATATATATTTATTTATATTATTTATCATCACTGTTCCTGGGGGCTAATTAGGCACTTTAGGTGTGTGTGTGTGTGTGTGTTTCAGTGTGTGCCAGACATCCTGATCCATGGTTCTATTAATTAGTATGATAAGATAGAGTCAGTTTGGCTCCTCTTCAGATCTGTGAAAGTGTGTATGTGTGTGCGTGCCCATTTGCCAATTGGAGGTTATCAACCCCCACGCTGTACCCAGTGCCGTGCCCCAGATGAAAAGCAGAGCCGCCCTGCCCGGTCAGGGTCTTTGTTCCTCTATACCAGAGATAATGAGAGACATTAGCTTGCTCTTTTTCATTTGCCTCTCTTTTTTTTCTTCTGTGCACACACACTTGCACACTCATTCACTCTTTTCTATCTCATCCCACCCCCATACAGCACCCAAACACTTGTTCTGCCGTTCACTTATTCACACTCATTCAGTGTATAATGAGACTGAAGCCCATTTTAAAAATCATCCTAAGTCTGAACCTTTGCCAAACTGATTTTTTCCAGTCCTTCAAAAGCATCATTCCCTCTGACTACCTGTCATTAAATGCACATCTGTGCCAGGATAGAAGGCTTTCCACTTCATAATATCTTTCTGTCAGTTTTGTGTAATTGCGATCATATACCATTCCATGTGGTTATTCTTGCAAATGGTGTGTTTCCCTGTGCTCGCTATTTTTATATTTGGACTCTTGCCTCTAGCAGTCTCTTAGGCAGAAGATAGTAGAAAGCAGGGGCAAAAATTCTCATATAATTTTATGATTACCTCATTGAATGTATGTGTTTTTTATGTCAAATACTTATATTTAACCATTACCATTATTTAACCAACATATTTTTTTCAGTTCATACTATAGGCCAGGGGTTCTCAACTCTAATTTTAGCTCCAATCTTATTCAAACTCATCTGCTTATAACTTTCTAGTATTTATGAAGACCTTAGGTGTGTTCGATTTGAAGCGGCGCTGCAAAGTAAATCTCGTTTACATTCTGCACTTTGTTGTTTATAATTGTTGATTATGATATGAGTGCAGAATTCAGTCAGTGAACGTACTGAACAAAACTCAGGTGTTTTCAGTGGATTTCTTGTTTACTGGTGACTGATCTAAATTAATCTGATTGGCCGTCGCATTCATACGCTCAACAGAAGTGTGTGTGATTGGTTATAATTCTTAACAGTGCAAAAAATGTGTAAATGAAATGTTTTAAGCAATGTGAGCAGATCTGAATGAAATGCTGCAATCAACACTTTTAATTCATTTTCATACTTGAATTGTGACAGTTGTAATAGATTTAGTTTAATTGTGCAGGGGCAATTTTTGCCAATTTTATATATATTATTTTTTGTTAATTTTGGTGGCAAACCCCCCTTAATTTTCAATCCTGGTAGAAAGTGTCAGGAAACTGTTGGAAGGAGAGGAGAAATGTGATCAGGATTGCTCACATGAACACCAAGGATTAAACGTTCTGGATCACATGGATATAAACCACTGCAGCATGGCTCTGAATTACTTGAGCTCTCTAATATGGGGAGTTTCTGTTTGTGTGTTTGTATAGCTACATGCATATCTTGTTTTGGAGCTCTTGCGAGGTGGAGAGCTGCTGGAGAGGATCAGAAGGAAGCAGCACTTCAGCGAGACGGAGGCCAGTCGTATCATGCGCAGACTGGTGTCTGCCGTCAGCCACATGCATGATGTTGGCGTAGTGCACAGGGACCTCAAACCAGAGGTACAGCACGCCACAACACATCCGCTGTCATTATCTTAGATATACAACCCACATGTCATAGTGCACTCTTATGGAAGCATATGGGTACAGGTCGCATTTCAATTTGAAATGTAATATGCAAAATGACAATGCAATATGTAAAATGGCAATGCATTTCTGTATTTAAATTTACATTTTCCATTACATTTGTGCAACGTTTGGTGCAAAATGTAAATTGAATACATATTTTAATGCTTTATAAGTTGCAAAATTAAAATGTATTACAGAAATGATTAGATATGTTAAACATGTTCAAGCAAAAACTGTAGCAAAATTATCATTTAAAGGCTTAGAAGGTCTGCTCTAAGACCTTAGAAGGTGTTAGAAGGGAACATGGCGGCGGCAGAGCTGATACAAGCGTTTAAATTCACTAGCAGAAGAAGTGGAACGTGAACAGAGAAATGGTAGTATAGTATAGTGTTTCCCGAACATTATTAGGCGTCTGCAGATGATAGAACCAGTGCGTTGTTGGAACGTCTGGGATCATTATAATTGATTTATCATTTTGCACCAACGTTGCACAAATGTAATGTAAAATGTAAATTTAAAGACAGAAATGCATTGCCATTTTACGTATTGCATTGTCATTTTGCATATTACATTTCAAATTGAATATTGCTACCCAATACAGGGCTCGACTTTCGGTGCGGGATTGCGGGTATTGCGCATCATTTTAATCATTCCCGCAGGTCTTGCGTTTATAATGCGGGAAATTCCCGCAAACATTCATTCAATCTAGCATGTAGGCCTAGGTTGTATGAGTAAATTTAACCTAATAGATTTTAAGATCAAATCAGTCATTTTAAAACTTTCTGCGAGACGCAATTTCACAAACAGCGTGAGTGATTCCGCCAATGCCGCGTCTTCTCTGTCTCTTAAAATGGGTTACACAAGGCAAGCCAATCGCTACAGCTGCAGACGGCGACTCTAGACTCTCGCGTTTCAGGAGTCGGGACATTTGATGGAAATGTCACTTGCACAATCGGGCCATTGCATCGTCACTAAGGTTTATAATTTGTACGTCTTTTTAAGTCTTACCTATTTAAACATTCAAGCTATTTTAAACCGCATAACAAACAGCTCGTGAGTAACAAAACTGAGTTCTTGTTCGCGAATTATAGAGCACACAACATGTGTCAAAAGCACACAACATTTGTCTAAATTCCGGTCTTGGGGAGTATCCTCTCAAACAAAATCGGTTATTTCTTAAATAAAAATAATACAAAAAGAAAATGCATGTGACACTATAATGAAAACAGTATGGGCCATTCACGTTACGTCTTTTGCGCGCTCATCTTTTGCTGAAACGTCTTCGTCTTCATGGAGAACATGGCTCATGATTGCTTAGCAACGGGGAGCCCTTTTTAAAAGAGGAGAAAGTGGCGCGGACTGCGTTTTACACGCAACATGTGAACGGCCCCTTAATGGATCCGTGCACTAGCTCTTAAAGTGAGAGTAGCCTAAAATGTGGCTGTCATTATTGTATATAAAACAACAAAATATAGCATTAATTGTAAGGAATCAGGATTAATAGCCTATGTATTCAAATTACACAGGACTAAAAGACTATTCCGTGTTATTTTATATTTGATTTTTTTTTTCCGTTTCTGTAGTATTTCTGAATACGTGTTAGACCTAAACTTTTCTCTTTATTTCATGTATTTATTTGTGCTACTTTTTTTCAATTTAATTCAATGATTGAAATCAAGCTTCCTTTCGTTGTGTAAACTAAAAAAATGACCCCATTGTAAAAACACAAATACAATGAGTGAGCAAACATTTAGCTAAACGTATTTTTAAAAAATGGTCTAAAAAAAACTCCCCCCTCAAATTAAAAAATCCCCCCCATAAGAATCCCCTAAAGGGGGATTTCCCCCCTAATTTCCAAAACGAAATTCTGGCCCTGCAATACCATATGCTTCCATACACTCTAGGCTGAGCGGCCCCAAAGGGCAGTTTGCATCGTAGTTAGGCCTCATTATTGACAAGTCTTGCTTAATTTAAAAGGATATGTTTTCAAGAAACATCTGCATTAAGTTTATGCTCCTCAATATTGCTTGTGTTTCAGTTTGGTGAACAGTGAATTAGTAAATGTTTATATTGGTAAACTAATAATGAGATTATACTGCTTTAGGTTTTATTTTTCTGACGGTGTAATGGAGATGTTCTTCAGTTTCTCTTTTTCTCTTCGTAGAATTTGCTCTTTACTGACGACACTGAGAATTCAGAGATAAAAGTTATTGACTTTGGCTTTGCACGGCTCAAACCCCCCGACAATCAGCTCCTGAAGACTCCCTGCTTCACTCTTCAGTACGCCGCACCAGAAATCCTGAAATACGATGGTTACGATGAGTCCTGTGACCTCTGGAGTTTAGGAGTCATTTTGGTAGGGCCAGTATTCACATTGTAATTGTCATGCTGGTATAGTATTTAATGTATGGGCACTAGGAACAGATTTGTAGACAATTGACAGCAAGGAAGCCCACTAGGGTTTGAAACAGTTGTGTTCACTATAGAGTGCTTCTGTGATGACGTATTTTTTTAGGCCAACCCAGAAGTTTGCATCACCCTGGTTCCCTTACCAAAAACCCAGTAGGATTTTTCCGTTGGCTTTTAGATTAATGAAGAAAATGAGTTCTGTGACTAACAAACGTTTATGATTCTTACACATCTTGTTCATCATGATAATCACTAATGAACACACTTTTTTTTAAATCATTTTTTTTTTTATCCTAAATACAATCCAAATACAAAAGTAAAAAGTAGGCTATAAACAAACTGCATGACTTCAGCATCACCACCATTAAAGGAACACGCCACCGTTTTTTGAAATTGGGGTTATTCACCGTCTCCCCTACATTTAGATAGGTATGCAAATCCATTTTTGCACAGGCAGAAATAAGTGCACATGTAAGTTGTATTTTATTACTCTTCCTTACGTGAATCTGTGTCTTTATTCAAGTGTAAGATAGATGCTGAGATGTCGTGATATCACTGCGCCCAAGTAGCAGTGCTTCGCCTGTGCTTCACCCCAATATAGTCCCAAGTCAATCTCTGCCTAGGAAATCGCCTAGTCTTAATCTGCATTGCTATTTGTACTCGTTGTGAATACGCAGGCCACAAGAAGTAATTAGGTTTTTATTTTTATTTTTTTGGATCACTTTTACTCATGACATGCTATCTGGCAACAAAGGATTCCAGTCATTATGCTAAGCTAAGCTAGCGTTGGCGCTGCCAGACTAAGACAATGCATGCACTGAGACAAAAATGCGTTTGCCCACCTATCTTAATGTAGGAAAGACGATGAATAAGCCCAGTTTCAAAAAACGGTGGCGTGTTCCTTTAAGTAGAGTAGTGCATCAGAGTTTGACATGATGATCTCTGACAGGTTGTGAGCTGAAAAACCCTGGAGCTCTGCGTGCATGTAGAGAGATGAGACCTTATTTAGCTGTGTTCATGTTCTCTATTTTATTTCACTTTCATAACAAATATAATCTTAATAATGTATTTTTTTTATCTCCAATATAATTATAGTACACATTGATCAACTTCTGTTGTTTTTAAAAGTGCTGTGCATTACTCGAATACAGACAAATGGAAGAACGCAAATTAAAACTGTCCAGCACACAATGACTTTTGCAATGTCTAGCAAAAACCAATAAGTTTTAAGACATATTTTAAACATGCTGATGATGGGGGAGGACCCAACAGACTGTGATGGGCTATTTTATGACCGAACATAGAAGGCACATTACCTTTAAACATTAAGTGCCACCAAGTGAGGGGCAGCTGGTTGGCACATTTAAGAGACCTGTATGTGTGATTTCAGATTGGCAATAGCTCTAAGCTGGAAGAAGCAACTCTTCGAAACAGCTTTAATATGCTTGCGAAATTTAAGGGCTTAATCAAACAAAACCTTTTGGTTATGTAGATGACGATGATGTGTGCTGTCCAGGAGCTACAAATGAAAATGGCTTTTGGCTTATTCTGGCACATGTACAGTAATCGTATGTGCTTTTTTAACCAGCGATAGGTTTTAGCCATTCCTACATTTAAACATCATCCTGCCTATCAAAAAGGATATAAATTGATTGGATAAAGAAAATTGTTTACAGTCAGTTGTGGAGGACTATTCTCCTCCATATCAACAGTTTCATTTCATGTTTACTTAAAAAGTTAGATACACCTCAGTATCATCAACATAACTGTGAAGATTTTTTTTTTAATGAAGCCAAAGAGAGAAGCATATATGAAGAAAATTAAAATTGGTCCTAAGATAGAACCTTGAGGTACCTCGCATTAAGGTGTTCTTGTATGCTTTTTGTTGCAGTACACCATGCTATCTGGCCAGGTCCCATTTCAGTGTCAGGAGAAGAGTCTAACGCACACCAGTGCTGAGGAGATCATGAGGAAAATCAAACAAGGAGACTTCTCTTTTGAAGGTGAAGCCTGGAGGAATGTGTCCAACCAGGCCAAGGATCTGATACAAGGTGAGATCAAGTGGGTAATCCATCAGCCAGAAACTGAAGCCTCCCGGGGGCCGCCATTGTAGCAGAGCAGACCATCACCTGCTGTTAGCATTGACTCCCATTCATTTTGGCGTCACTTTGACAGCGAATAACTTTACATCTGAGCGTCTATAACTTATATAACTTAGCGTCTAAAGACTTCATTTGTCCATTATTTATTTCTAAAGAAACACGACAATGTATAAAAGGCTCCATTACTTTGTATCTTATGTTATGGCCCTGTAGAAGCCGTAAAAACAGGCTAACGATTGCGTCATAACCACGCGACTCTCTGTCGCACAGTAGAGAAATTACCGTATAGACAGGAGGAGAAGCTCTTAGGCAATCTTTTACTGTCTATGAGGCAATCGGGGGGACATGGAGGCATAAAGTCAAGGGAGAAGCCCATAGATAGAGAGTCCATAAAAGCAACGGGACAAAATATTTCAACATTTTTGAGGAATTGGAAACAATTAGGTGATTCAGATTTGTCTTGGCACAGCTACTAGAAGATTTACAACTGTCAGACAGGTTGCTCACGTCACATTTACGTCGTCAAGCTCAGTTTGAGTCTGCACAGTCGCTCAGCCATCAGGAAGTGAGTGCTTCTAATGGGCTTCACTTTTCTCCGTTGAAATCAAAGGGGTCGCTGTGTCCATTTCTTTTACTGTCTATGGATGAGATACAGCTAGAGATGTTTAGAGACCATTGGGTAGTGTAAATAGGAATACATTTGTTAAAACTAAAATGTTAATGTGTGGCCTACTCATGGTACAGAGCTGCTGACGGTGGACCCTAACAAGCGGATAAAGATGTGCGGCCTACGCTATAATGCCTGGCTGCAGGACGACAGCCAGCTCTCCTCCAACCCTCTTATGACCCCTGACATCCTGGGATCTTCTACCAGATCAGTGCACTCTTGTTTCAAAGTCACCTTCAATGTAAGAAAAATAGAAAATAAATATTACAACATAATATAAAAGAGTAGATGGGTGTGGATAAATGCTAATGATAAATACATAATTTGTTTGGCATACAGCAAAAAATATATTTTGGCTGTTTTGTTTGGGGGGGAGGGGGGGGTGTTCAGAATAAAGCTTGAATCTTTTTTTACATGCAATTTACAGAACATGCTGACAATGCAGAGTAGGACATTTGGATAAGTGCTTAACTTGTATTGTTTTGTTTTTAACTGTTTAATACATTTCCTGTTTTAATTTGAAAAAGTAATAAAATAATAATAAATTATTATTATAAATTATACAGTAAGCTTTATATATTACAGTGGATAGCATAAGTGAACACACCCATGCTAAAGTTGACTAAAAAGAGGAATAAAAAATTATCTTTTGGAAATTGATCTTAATGCCTTCATTTAAAAAATGAGGAAAAATCCAACCTTTAAGGACACCAATTTTCTTTGTGAATGAATAATGTATCGTAAATAAATAAATGTTCTTCCTTAAAATACAGGTTGCATAAGTCAGGACACCCCTATGTTAAATTCCCATAGAGACAGCAGATTTTTATTTTTAAAGGACAGTTGTTTCGTAGATCCAGGATACTATGCATCCTGATAAAGTTCCCTTGGCCTTTGGAATTAAAATATCCCACATCATCACACACCCTTCACCATACCTAGAGATCGGCATGGTGTTATTTCAGTTAGGCTAATAGCCGGTTTGATTTGCATTGAGAGATGATCTTATGGAAAGTTCCCCATGCCGATCTCTAGGTATGGTGAAGGGTGTGTGATGATGTGGGGATATTTTAATTCCAAAGGCCAAGGGAACTTTATCAGGATGCATAGTATCCTGGATCCACGAAACAACTGGCCTTTAAAAATAAAAATCTGCTGTCTCTATGGGAATTTAACATAGGGGTGTCCTGACTTATGCAACCTGTATTTTAAGGAAGAACATTTATTTATTTACGATACATAATTCATTCACACCGAAAATTGGTGTCCTTAAAGGTTGGATTTTTCCTCATTTTTTAAATTAAGGCATTAAGATCAATTTCCAAAAGATGATTTTTTATTCCTCTTTTTAGCCAACTTTAGCATGGGTGTGTTCACTTATGCTAGGCACTGTATAACAGTAATTTAGGCAGATACTGATATGGTCATCCATTTTTTTCTTCCCCAGGCCTTTAATAAGTGTAAGCGGGAGGGCTTCCGACTTCAGACGGTTGACAAGGCTCCTTTGGCCAAACGCAGGAAGATGAAGAAGACCAGCACCAGCACAGAGACCCGCAGCAGCTCTAGCGAGAGCACGCATTCCTCTTCCTCATCCTCCCAGTCTCAGGATAAGACGCCATCGGGCGGAGAGACGGCCATCATTCCCCAGGCCTCCGTGAGCACACCTCTCACTCTGGGCCCTGACGATGAGCCTTCTCAGGGTGAACTCCAGCTTACAGAGTGATAGGACATAACTTTCCCACTGTCTTATTCTTTCTCCTCACACTCTGGCATGGCTGTACAACTCCAGAATTTGCATGTGGGGACCAACTCCAATCCATCATTAGCAATAGATGCACACCATGAGCGCTGAGGACCGAGCTGGAGTGAACTTCTGGCTCAAGTTCCGCATGGCTGAATATCACTGCATCCAGTCCAGTGTCTCAAACAAGAGAGAGAAGTTCACCTTGAGGAGCATCAAGACCTTCCGCTGATGGAGAAAGAAGAAAAGCCGGCTTGTGCAGTGTTCTGACGGACCAGGCGCTTTGCTTTAGGCAAAAAAGATAAGGAATATGTATTTTAAATAAATGTATAAAATAAATAGAATTGATTTAAAAGGAGATTTATTGTTTATACAGACTTCTCTCCAATTTGGTATATAATAGATATTTGGTATATTTGACAAACTGGTATATACCAAATATAACAGCTCCATATGTGCATGGAGCTTTATGGTGTTGATTCACATATTTAACTTTAATCTTTGACTTCTTCCAAAAGATTTTACTGAAGTAGCAACAACTAGGTGTAATAGTTTCTGTGTTCTGTGTAAAACTCTTGTTTATGGGCAAGGTAAAAGAGACTGTTTGTTTCACATTTACATGTTATTTGAATTTTCTGTTGAGATACCTTCCTCAGGTTATTTATTTGTTCTTATAAAATTGAGCTCATTTCGAAAGAGTTAAAGACAAAGCCACTGGATGAAGGTGCGGTCACATTTACCCTTGCTCTGTGAAATTTTGTCGCTGAAATCCAATTTTGTATTTGGTTCAAGCTGTCACAGATTTTCAGTATTGACCAACAAGAAACTGCTTGGTTTGAAAGTGACTTCTTTATGAGCATTTCTTTGTGAATCGATACACTATTGACAGTGGACAATGGAACAATGTTTTTTGCTGAAATTTCGCTAATGTGACCGCGCCTTAAAAGAGAAAACTCTAGAGGTGTTTGTTGACTTGGACGTTGGATTTCGTTACTCAAGGTTTTATGCTTGAGTATAAGATTAGGCTGAGCAGGAATCTGCCGATAGATGTTTAAAGTCAACATGAATTCAGAATAGACCCATTTTAAATTATTAATGCACCTGGTTCTATTGTGAACGATTCTTTGGTGCATGTTATTACAAAGAAAAAAAAGTTTTCATAGTTTAATAAAAACTCTTGCTTCCTCTGCAATGACTTTTCTATTCCAGTAACATCACTTTGGTTATCCAGGCTATTTGGATAACTCTAACCAGTAAATGGCTATTTAGCCATAGATTTAGCAAACTCACTTTTGATCTGTCTGTATTCTGGTTTGTATCACTGCCTACTTTTCATGATCCAATCAATTCCTGATGGATGATCTCATATCTTAAAAAAGCGCTATATTAGAGGAAGTACAATGGGTTGCAATTCACGTAGACTTTAAACTATGCGTCTGCTAAGTCTAATGATATGCTTATCTTATATAAGATAACCATGACTGCAGGCCACATTTTAGCCTGAAATGAAGTGATATGCCAGAAGACATCTGTGGCTTCCTGTTTGATGGTGGCACGTTGTGTTGTTTGGCCCTGTGTTAGTTGACTGATGCTTCAAAACAGGCTGTGGTAGAGCTTGTGGTGTTTAAAACGATGCGCTTGCGTTTTTTCATCTTTGCATCGCCTGTTTCACAAGCTGTGGAGTTTTTGTGACACTGAGCTGAAATCTTATAGCCTGGACAAGATCAGATATTTTCAGGAGCATTTGAACAGCTTGGACTCGAATGAGCTGGTTTTGACTAGTCATAGAAAATATGGTCTTGGGTTTGAGTGCGAGTCCAGACTTTTAAAAAAAAATTCCAAAAGAGAGTTTTCACAGCAATGCCATAGAAGAAACATTTTGGGTTCCCTGGGCCTAAAGAACCTTTCATAGCTCTTTTCCACCAGAATAGTTTACGTTCTCTGAGCCAGAGGCTTTTCTCGGCCAGGCAAACTGGAGCCTGTCGCAAACTGGCCACGTGTTTCCACAGACCTGAGGAACAAACAGTGATGTAATGCTGCTACTTGTTGTTTACCTGACTATAAACAGTCTAAAATCAAACAGTGTGCATCCTGATGTTTGTATAGGCACTGCGGCACTTCTGTTTTGCTGTTCACATGTACCGGTAGTGCTTTTAGTGTATCGGCAGCTTGCATAAATTCCTGGTATTATCATGTGTCATTTTTGGAGATGTATTGAAATGATTCACTCGCTCTCTCGCACACGGGGTCTCTTGCGTGCACAGTTTTATTTATTTAGATATAAAGACCAATGTAGTGCAACATTATTACATTGCTCAACGAGATTGCCATAGAGAGTGACCGCTATTCTTCGCCACGGCTCCCCGGCTCTGTTCGAGACCAGCAAGTTTTCAGGGCCGGTCTTGAATGAAATGGTTCAAGAATGGACAAAGGCCCGGAACCGTGCCGGTGGAAAAGTATGAAGAACCTTTTTCCACTATAAAGAACTTCTTGTACAATGTAAAGTTTCTAAGGATGTTAAAGGTTCTTCATGGAACCATGGATACCAACAAAGAACTTTTACTTTTAAAGCTGTGTCTCAATTGAGAGGCTGCATCCTTCAAAGGCCACTTCTTCGAGGGCCGCAAAGGTCCGACTGAGCGTTGTTAAATGAGACGGTCTAGCCTACGGAGGATTGTTCTTGTCGCCTAACTACTGTGACAGCTGCCGTTGAAGGGCAGTAGTAACGTTTGTTAAGACTTTTTTGAAAGTTATATTTAACTGTCTGAAAACAAAGCATATAAATATGTTCACCTTGGTCCATTTCTGAACATGAGTAAAAACTATATAAAATCGCATCTTAGATGTACCATTTGAACTGCTTTATATACATTTTTTGGTATTTTAACATTTGTATTTGAGTAAGTTGAAACCCAATACTTGCATTTAACAGTGTAATCCGGCAATTTCTCTCTAAAAAATCCTGTTGTTACCAGCGCGCAATGAATTCTGATGTAGGCTAGGCAGCAAAGGATTCATGTGTTGTATCCTTCATTGCTCGTAAAACGAAGGACTCACAGTCTTCGAACTTTTGCGTGCCGCTGTGACGCAATCGATCTTCGAATGCACCGTGTATAACACTGCTGAGCTGATTATATGGTTCTCTGTGTTTGTGTAGATTGTACTTTCTATTCGGTAGTGGCATTCTATAGTTGAAAAGGATTGATTTTATCTTTGGCCAAAAAAGACCATCTGTATTATTCAGAGCATTATTCTATAATTCATTTATATCTTGCTAGCACTGACTGTAATACTATTTGAAAGGCACTTGAACTATACATTGCTATGCAAAGTTATTTTCTTCCTTTCTTATGTTTGTCTCTGTTCATATCCTGAAAGACCTTTATGCATTAAAAAATAATGAATATAAACGGTGCCTCACCATCAGGGCGAACATACCTGCCATCTTTAGGGACAGTCGTAAGGCTCCGGTCTCTAAGTAAATCATGCATTCCACTTCTTGTGCACTTAACCGAGACAAGACATCATATTGAGCGTTTAAATGGCGAGGGCTGGATCAGGACCCAGCGGCGGGTACGCATACATGCACGCACACACACTCAAACTGGTGCTCCTGCCCACTCGAACCCGGGCAAAGGACAAGAGCAATAAGAACAGCAGGAGCTCGGCTCACTTTCATGTGGCTGAAAGCACACATTTGGCCTCTTCCTCATCATTGTTCTCCCTGAAGCTCCCTCATTACTGCCTCCTCTTTTTGTTTGGGTGTATTAATAGAACAAGAATGATGGGAGGCCGAGAGAGTCCTACATTGAACTCTCCTCTGGGAGTGAAGCTTTATTAGATGATTTGCTGTGCTGCTGTTTGTCCCACCGGCTCTCTGCGTCCAATTGCTCAAACATGGAGCTTGCTTTATGGTCTGATACGCTTTTAGGGGTTTTTGTTTTAGCTTGTTTTAGGTGTTATGAGATTAAAGGCCAGACATGTGGTTTTTCGTTTTGCGTTTCTAAGTGTAGTGAGCATGTTGTGAGCATCAGCCCTTAAACTGAACTCACTCCTTTGATCTGTGCTCTTCGTGTTAGTGATCCTTAGTGCTCTTGGGTTCTTGTAAATTGGGTTGTATGGTTGTGAATGTAACCGAGGGGGCATGTGCGCTTGTTTCTGTGATAGCGGCGGCTCATCTATTCGTGGAGGTGCGGTGATTTGACTTTTTAAACTCCACCTTGTTTTTTAAGGGGTTGTGGATTTGAGTTGATGCAGGAATGGAAATGGATTTTTTTAATTGCATGGAAACTTGTTCCCACTCTGTTTCATGATATCTTTCATTATTACCTTAGGAACAATTACCTTGTTTTAGAGGTCGCTATGCTTTTGCTGTAAAAAATCTTGAAATGTTATGTAAGCCACCCAAATACAACTTTTTACATTGTCACACTACCAGTTGGGTTAAATAAGATTTTTTTTTTTTTTAATTAATCCTTTTATTCATCAAGGATGCATTAAATTAGTCAAAAGTGAAAGTAAAGAATTTACAATGCTACATTTTGTTTATCAAAGAATCCGGAAATTATGGTTTCTACAAACAATGTAACCACCACAACTCTTTTCAACTTTGATGATAAAAAGACATTATTATTAATGTTCCAAATCAGTATATTAAAATGATTTCTGAAGGATCATGTGACACTGAAGACTGAAGTAATGATTCTGAAAATCCAGCTTTACCATCACAGGAATAAATTATCTATTTTAAAATATTTTAAAGGGGCTTTATCTAGAATTCAGAAATCATTGTTATTAGCGAGACCGATGGCTGTTAAGTGAATTGCAGCCAGCAACTTATTGCTCGTGCTCGGCACTCGTCTCGTGCACACATACCGTAAACGTACAAGAGACTGAACGTGATTCAAAGCCTCGCCCTCGATATCTGCTCACGAACTTTATCGTTCTTCACTTAGAAGTAAAAAGAAGTTGGAAATACCTTTGCAGCAATATACAGTTAAAGGACAATTCCGGCCAAAAATGAACCTAGGGCTAAATAACACATGGTTACCGAGTCGACCGTTCTCTGGGATGCGTTTTCATGGGACTTTTTGCCGCTCTCGCCGGCGGCGGTGTGAATGCACGGTTAAGGTTGTAGATGAATGTAAATATGTGATAGCGATGAGAAAACAACAGTTAAGAAAACTTCTAATCATAGCGATGTGGATGTTTTTGCACTAGCTTTGCAATTCACCGGCATCATGTCAACAGATGAGGTAGGCCTAATTCAATTTACACAGTTTGATTATAAAGTAGACCTATATTTGAGACTATTCTATAGACCTGACTATGTGAGACTTTAGTTTGAATTGACCTTTGGCTAAGCCCCGCCCCCCTTAGTTACTGTTGCTACGTCCGTCAAACTCCGTCTGGGCTCTGGTGTTTGCTATCAACATGGCTTATGCTGTGACAGCTCTTCCTGGTGAAATTTTATCCAACTTTTATAAATCAGCAAATAAAGTGTCCGATAGAAGTAGGCAAAAGGGGCTGCAATATGCGTTCGAAGGCTATATCCATGACATACAGGTGAAACGCAAGGAACAACAAGGCATCCAAATAGAGGCAAAAGCATACCGGTCACAGTCAAAAAATGAACCACCGCATATCCTACTGATCGAGACGGAGGCTGGGACTAACAATATCAAAGAGCAACACTGTTCATGCAAAGCTGGGTAGGTTTTTATTCACTTCTATAATCGTTATTACAAAGCAAACGGACTAACGTTACTCGAGTATAACGTATTTATTAGCAGCGTGTAGCGTATCAACAATCGGTATGCTACAGTAGTTAACGTTAACGTTAGCTGACAAGGTGATGTTTTGGTTAGCTCCACAGGGTTTTAATAAAACTGTCTAACTAGTATAACTTCACAGTAAGGTTAAAAGCAAAATTTACCTTAGAGCACACAAAGGTGTGCTTGTTGATCCTCGAGGGGTTTAGCTGACTGTCCACACAGTTTAATCCAAAGACGACACTTGTCAGGATTTGACTTCGGTTTTGGGAAGGGAAAAAAACGGACACCCCCCTCCACCTTCTCTGGGAAACGCGTATCGGTGTTACAAATGCCCCAGGCACAACGTTTAACCATGTTTTTGATAATCCTACGACCATAATGGCCTGCCGAGACCAAAAATATAAGATGCTCGCGTTAAAGTCAATGGAGCGCTGTGAAAAAGTGTCGGACCTCTGTCGGAGCTCGTTCTTGGCTGCGCTGTGATTGGTCAATCTACATTCTAGGGCGTGGCTTAGCCAAAGGAGAATTAGTCCCTTTTCTTTGCATGACACATTGCAGCACAAAATGGCTCTTTCTGCATTATCCTGAACATTGAATACATTCATTTGTCGTTTAACGGAAGAGAGGCTCTCTTGAACGCGCTTAAACATCACATCCTTTTAATTTTCCCGGAAAAAAACGTCAGAGTCCTTCACAAAAAAATCAGTAGCTACAGGCTTTCATAGACAAGTGTGTAGAAGATCTCGTTTTTTAATAATAAATGTTCATTACAAGCTGTTCACACATTGGCAATAAAAAAAGCAATTAATACATGAAAACTCTTACAAATAGTCCCTTTAAAGCCTGCAGTTTGTAACTGTTGGCGCTCTAGCGGTTAAAAAACGGCATGCGTCTTGCGGAAGAATTAAGCCGGATATACTTCTCTCCGTTTATATCCATAGACTGTGTTAGTGGGTTACTCCGCAGTGGTACGACACGAACCAGTCTAAAATAGTCCGAATATAAACATTTATTATATTTGTACCGTAGTGATTCAGGATAAGACAAAAACACGGTTTGGAAAATGGATTCATGATGTGCTCGCTCATTATATATTTTATGTAGATTTTAAACACAAAAAAGTTACAGACTGCAGCTTTAAAATACAAAAGTTATTTTGAATTGTAAGAATATTTCACATTACAGTTTTTTTTTTTTTTTTTTGCTGTATTTTTGATCAAGTGCAACTTTGGTGAAGATAAGAGATTTCTTTCAATTAAAAAAAAAAAAAAATAATAATAGCCTACTGACCCCAGAATTTTGAACGGTAGTGTGTGCAGTACATTTTGTCTGTATGTTTGTAATTGTCTTTTTGGCTAATGTGACTAGACAAACCATTTAATTTTGGATAGTTTGTTGGTCTTGACACAAAGCTTTTATTCTAAAACATTGAAGTTAAATCACAGGCATTCAGTATTGGAAAGCATTCAACAGTTTAACATTGAAAATGGATTATGTGAAAATGAAATGAACACAGACTGTACACTGTTTTGATGTTTTGTTTCCAGCCACTCCTGTAGCCTGTATTTTATTTTTTATACTAAAAGCATCTGTGCATGTCAATGCCTTGTCTCCGCTCCTGAATCTATAGACAAGGGGGTTTATAATTGAACAATTTACATATCTGTTTTATTTTTACCAAAGACATGATTTGTAGCAGTGACATTTTTTCAACATACACTGAGCTTTAATTTTCTTTGTAGTAATGTCTTTAAAAATCTGTTGTTTTGGTTAGGTTCTTGTCCATGTGCTTCCTTCCTCCAGCATTTCCTGCTGTGAAACACATTTATAAATCTAGCACAATCCCAGACTTTGCTTTTTTTGTTCTGTCTGACGTAGAAATGGAACAAGTAGGCCTACTTTCATTGCACTTTCCACAAAGCCACCAAAAAGCATAATCCAACCAAAAAGCATAATACAAATTGTACATCATATACGTTCCTGCTGTTTACGGGCTTATGTGTTTGATAGTGTTACTGCCGATATACAGCATTAGGTGTCGCAGCAAATTCAGATATTGTGATGATCTCAAATTTAATGTTTTGCTAAGATGCTCATTTGTAAAATATGTATTTTTGCTGTTTATTGTCCAGTTGTTGCAGCACAAGCTGCGTTAAATCGCGAAGGGAATTTTGAGTAAATCGATTTAAAGAGAGTTTTCACAGGCTGTTTTCCTACTAGTGTACAACCAAACGCTGCCAGCAAACGGCGCTATTTACACAGATTTAGATAGCCTGTTTGCATCGATGGCCGTTTCTGAGGAGAGAAATGTTTTATTATGGGATGTAGGCCTATAGAAGAGCTTTTTTGTCTTTAAACTGTACTAGTCTTCACTGTGCAAGATGTTTAATGTTTAGGCATTACATGAAGACAGATTTGAACATGAGATTATCACAAATGCATTTTTTAGCTAACCTTTTACGTTTAGCGTTTTACTTTCATTAATTTATTTAAATTGAATTATTATTGAACTAGAATGCTTAAAAGCACCAAAATAGTCCTATTTATAGTGAGTTGTAATGCTATGTATTGTTTTGTTAGTGATAAGCCATATACTACTTCACCACACAGATGACACAGAACCCTGTTGATGTGTCCAGTGCTTTGTTTTTAAGATGATATACTTTTAAAATACACAATATACATGAAAAGGTCAAAAGGATTGTGTCGTTATATTCGTCCATTATGTTGATACAAATGCGAGTTGAAGTGTCTTGCATGAGTGTTTTAGTCTCAGATGAGTTGAATCAACTCATGTCTCTGTCTGATCCTTTTATTAACTGGTCTTGTTAGCAACTGTTTTCCCATTTGTTTTCTGATTTAAAATATGTTTGAGGTGGTTGTTAAAAAAAAGGGCTTAAAGTTTTATTGAACAAAGAGTAATATAATTTAAATTGTCACAAAATGGAATAAAACGTCTAAATTCACAAAATGCTTGTGTATTTATTCTGATGTGTTTTTGTAGAAACAAATATTTTCCTATATTTTCAGTTTGTAATATGTTCTCAGTGTTGGCTACAATATTCATCCATATATTCTCAGTATTATCCAATGTGTGCAGTTTTTAATTGATACAATTTTTTTTACATAGCTTTTTTAGTATTGAATTTATTAAGCCTTTGATTTTAATGTTTGATTTAGTTGTAGTCTAAGTAAATTGACAATTTTGTGAAAATGTAAGAAATGGCAAAAAGAAAGCAAAATTCATGTTTTTATTGTCTGAATAATGTTTTAATGTTGAATAATTATTGTAATTTTGTGATATATGTTAAAATATAATCTTGATATCCCCAAACTCTTTGTTTACTCACATTATTATATATGCAATAATATAGGCCTATATTAGTTTAGGGGTCAAAATTATGTTTTTAATATACATCTAAAGCACAAAATGATAATTACATTTATCAAAAGGACAACATGAAATTTGCCTTAAATATTTGTTGCTATTTATACAACTATTTACTATTATTTCACTATTTACTATTATTATATTTTTTGTATGTCTGAGTAGTAAGAGTTTGGTAGTTAAGATTTTGCGTCTAAAATGCTGACCGTAAGGGGACTTATTGCCCACCAAAAAGTTATGATAAATTTCATTAAGCCATACCAGAGTGACTTCATTTATCATAGTTGCAATCAAAAAGCACAATATCATCAAGGGGAATAAAATGTTCGAGAGCAACTGAGAAAAACCCTCTATTTACTGCCAAAGACCCGCAAGATGACCTGATAAAAGGATGATAGGAGGAAATTTTATGAGAACAATTCAACAAAGGCATCAGTAAACTATTATAGAAAGTTTATCAATAAACATCATTATCATTGAGTGATTCTGAGAAGCTAAGTTGATGGGAAAAAGAAATGTAATTGGCTCTAAACATTCGTGTTCTAAATTATTTAATCCCCAAATGTCAAATTTTGTGCAGGACATTTTCTTTTACCTCCAATGCCTGTAAGAGCTCAGAAGCGTCAGTCACCTCTCTACTGCAATCTCAGCCCATTCCTCGCTTACAAAAGCTTCCAGACGTCCTTCATACAGTCAAGATTTCTACTTTCTGCAACAGCAAAGCACCGCTATAAGAAGACTGCAGCATGTTTGACCATGAGATGGTGTTCTGCTCACAAGCTTTGTCTTTTTTGGACCAGATGTGATCCATGGGTCCAAAAAGTTCCAGTTCGGTCACATCACTCCATAAAACATTCTTCCAGAACTCCACCGGTCTGTCCAAATGAATAGTAGCATATTCAAGTCGGCCTTTTATGTTCTTCTTGGTCAAGAGTGACATTCGGCAAGATGTCCCAACATGAAGGCCATGCTCGTCTAGTGTTATTATACTCTACATTGAAATGTTTTTTCCTCTTTTCATCAGATTATCTTGCAGTTCTTTGGGAGTAAATTGAGGGTTTTCTCAGTTGCTCTGATCAAACATTTTATTCCCCTTAATGATATTGAGCTTTTTCTTCATATGGTTTTCTGAATTTTTATGAATAATGCTGCCAGGTATGATGTATCTCTAGGAACTTTTAGTGTTTTGGTTATCTTCTATTCGCTATACACTTTCTAATGTAATAAAACAATTTGTTCTCTATAGCTTTTGTGAGATCTCTTTTTACTTGGCCTTATTTGGTTGAATAATTTTGATTGCAACTGTATATATACTCAGGTTAAATAACCAGACCATGCCAATAATATTGTTTCCTCCAACAAGAAACTCTTGAAAAAAAAGTCAAGATCAATATATCACCAAAATTATTTATCATAATTTTACTAGATTCAAACCACTGAAGCACAGGTCCATCATTTTATGTGTTGATTTGAGCACAGATTGGTGTATCTTAGTAAAGAACTCCAAAGCGCAATAAACGAAAAAGAGGGCAGAAAGAGTCTAAAGTGGGAGTTGTGGAGGAGTCAGTGGCGAGAAATACGGGATTTCTGCACGGGACCCACGTCTCCTATTGTCCCTCTTAAATTTTGACCAGGCTGCCCTGGCGAGCAGTGATGGGACTTTTTCTTTTCTTCTCCACCTCAGTCCTCCTGTCTCGCCCGGCATTCCTCTGGGCCACCAGAGAAGCTGCTTTAGAGACGGGCCGCTCGCTCCTGGGTGGCCTCTTGTGCAGGGGGCTGCAAAGGGGAGGAGACGATGTCTTATTAATTGACTGGGTGTCTTGGAAGGAGTGTAGGAATTTGGCTGCTGAAGAAAAAGGAGAGGAAGGACTGCCTCGCAGCTTAGCCTGGACCTCCTACTCAATCATAAATGTCAACTAGATATTTACATTTTCTGAGAAAAAAAATGAAAGCAGTGCTAGGAAGTCAATGCCAGAATACTATAGTGTTGTGGATGGTTGCTAGGGTTTTGCTAAATATATTGCTTTATATCCACCCCAAACTCCAAAAAAATGCTTTGTTTGGGGAAAATCACATAGAAAAGGGGTTTTCCTTACCGAAAAGTACTGTGACAGTACCGTGGTACAGTGATGGTATCAGATGCTAATGAATGACATTAGAGTGTCCACATTAAAAAAAGGTAAATCTTTTGAAAATCTAGTTTAAAGCACGTGCCAAGTTCTTAGAAATGTACTCGTTTTTTTTTTTTTTTACTTTAAACTTAAATGGAAAACCTGGATGAATGAAAATCAAATATACCAATTCCAACAAACGTTTAAGGGTTTCCTGTGTGTTTCTGCATGTTGATTGCAACATTTCTTTATATTTAGCTGACATTTGGCTTTTCAAATGGTAATAATATTTTAACAAAACTGCTTCACTGTATGTTTTTTTTATATAGTTATGGCCAAACTACTCAAAAAGGTTTTCTTTTCATGAATTTCATTCTTTTAATGAAACTATTTTCTTCATTATGGTATCTGTATGTATATTGTCATTCAAAAGTTTGGGGTTAGTAAGATTTAAACTGATCAAAACATTTCAAAATAAGATGCTGTTCTTTTGAGCTTTTAATTCATCAAATACTCCTGAAACAACTTTCCACACGAATATTAAGCAGCACCACTGTTTTCAACATTGATGATAATAATAATAAATGTTTTTTGAGCACCAAATCAACATATTAAAACTCTGAAGACCCCCCCCCCCCCCCCGCCTGAATTTACTTAGAAATTAAGAACATGCTCATCATAGATGTGTATTCAAATCATTGTATGTATGAATTGCATTTGTTAATGTATTTTTTAATAAAGTAGTAGATCCAGACCATTAAACTATTTCCATGATTAATCTGTACACTACACTCCATAATGGTATTTTTAATGTTGTTCAAAACCATAATCCTATAGTGAAGCTTGCTTTACAATAGTTTTGGTTTTCTACATGCACTGATTTTGACTATCAACCTTAAATAAATGAGACAGCTGCTGTCATTAACCTTCCTTGTGTATGGCAAGTGGAATTTGAAAAGAATCAGCAGAGGTTTTGGTGTATCGGGCTGTGGGAAAGGCCCGTTTAGGTTGGAGTGCTCCTGGAGGCTCTGAATGGGCCTGCTGTGGCTGAGTGTGTGTCAGTGGGATGTGATTGAGTGGGAACTTCTCAGGGTACGGCAGGAGGGGCAGACGAGGGGGAGGTGTGTAGAAGTGTAGTAGCTACCAATGTGGTCTCCCCCTTCCCCAACCTTTACCATCAGTGACCAGAGCCGTAATCCCATTACATGTGTCCCCATTAGCTCCGACGGGAGCCTCTATTGTCTCCTTGTGAGTCGGTCGGAGTCACCGTCCAGGCCTTGCCGTGTTTGCTCTAGCTTCCCACACCCAGCTGTCCCCATGGCAATCCCACACACACAAACGTGGGTCGCAGGGTGAGGAGTGAGGTGAAACGGCGCTCAGCAAGTGTGAGGTCATAGAAACTGAGGACTATGCATTTCTGTACCTTTTACCTATATGTAATGGATAATATCAACGATTTGTGAGGCCACTCTGTCAGAGATTATGATAATGACCAGCTACTGATCCAATTTCTAACACAGAAAATAAATAAATAAAATATATTAAAAATTGTGTTTTGATACTAATAGAGCTAACTTGAAATGATTCAATCACGAGCTATATAGGATTCCCTGAAAGGAAACGTACAGTTCAGTGATCATTATACATGTATATGGTATCGAATGTTTCTGTTTATTCATTTGAGACCTAGTAATGCCATGATATTCTTTGAAGATTTGAGTACTATGTATTAACATGTAAAGGACAACTGGATATTTTATTATATTCATATAAGGGACAACTGGCCATTTTATTATTTAGTCATTCTGAATCCCTTATTTTGTGAGAAAGACCAGCTGACTGTATATTATCCAACTTATTGCATGGCTACTTTAAAAATAAATGAATGATTTTTTTTTTTTATTGTATAAATTATACATGCACTACTATTCAAATGTTTGGGGTCAGTACGATTTTTATTTTAAATAAATTAGTTCTTTTATTCAGCAAGGACAAATTAAATTGATAAAAAGTGACACTAAAGACATCTATAATTTTGTTTAATAAATGGTGTGCTTTTCAATTTTATCAGAGAATTCTGAAACAAAATTTTCATGGTTTCAACAAAACCATTTAATCAGCACAACTTTTTCAACATTGATATTATTAGAAACATTTTCTTGAGCACCAAATCAGAATTCTAGAAAAAAATTCTGAAGGACTTCAGTTCCCTTTCGTTCTGTCACTTCGAGTTACGTCAGTGACTGACGAATGGGGTTTCGCTTAGAAAGCCTATCACCTTTGAGTATTACAAAACAAGCCAATGGCAAGGAAATGCCATGGGTCTGTGTAATTTGCATAGCGTAACTCTGCCCTACCTCGTGGTTATATAAGAAAGTACGCTGGCAATATGCAGTTATGTTTCTGCTTCGGAGCCAAGAGGTCCTCTTCACTCCTGCAAGCCTGTTTCTCTCAGCGTCTACTTTGAGTTTCTACGAGACAAGCAGCTCTCCAGTCTGTGTTGGTGTGACGTTTTTTTCCAGCGAGTTTTACATTCCTGCCTACTGATCTCTGCAGTGGTCTGCAACTGCGTGTGTGTTTTTCCCTGGGTGCTTTAGCACAGCTGCTGAGTTTCCTCTCACAAAACAGCTTTGCACGTGGCACGTCTTTTTAAAGATGTCTCGCCCGTGCACTTCTGGGTGTGGTCGTTCCGTGTCGTTATCTATCCCCTCCACGAGAGGTGATACTTTGGCTGGTGGCCAGGGTGACCTGAGGGTTACGGTGTGGACTAATACCCAGATGATGCTTCCTCGGGCCAAGTCCGAGTCCGACCCGGAATTGACAGCCATGCTTTCCCGGGCCGCCGCGAGCATCGGACTACAGTGGAACCCTCCTGAGCGCTCGCGGTTGGATGGTTGGTTCTTGGGGGCTGCACAGGCTGACACCTGTCAGTGCACCCCCCCAGTTCTTTTCTTCCCGGAGGTGCATGAGGAGGTCACAAGATCATGGAAGTCCCCGTTGTCTTCCTGTGATCGTTCAGTGACCTCTTCCGCCTTCTCTACCCTTGACGGGGCAGTGGCTAAAAGGTACACTGGGATTCCCCCTGTTGAACACTCTGTTGCGATGCAACTGTGTCCTCCGAGTGCTTCAACATGGTGTGGTGATCCTAAGCGCCTCTTCAAGGCCTGTAGGTTTTCGTCTACCCTGGTGGCGAAACCATACAGTGCTACGGGGCAAGCTGCCGCCTCACTGCATTCCATGGCCATCCTTCAGGTCTACCAGGCCAGGATGCTCAGGGACATGCATGAGATTGGAGCTGACCAAGGGCTCTTGGATGAGCTGTGTGCCGCCACCGATCTTGCTCTCCGGACGACGAAGGTGACCGCATGCTCCCTTGGTCAGGTGATGTCCACAGCGGTGGTCCAGGAGAGACACCTATGGCTCAACCTGGCTGATATGCGAGAGTCCGAACGAACCCGTTTCCTCGACTCTCCCATATCCCAGGCTGGCCTTTTTGGCGGCACGGTCGAGGACTTCGCCCAACAGTTCTCGACCGCTCAGAAACAGACTGAGGCTATCAAACATATCCTGCCCCGGCGGCCAGCTGCTGTCTCCACCCAGTCGGCGGCACAGTTACCTCAGCCTGTTCACTGCCGAGGGCGCCCTCCTGCGGCTCCCTCCCGCTCGGCCTCAGCAGCAGCCTTCACCCGGACCGCGCCGTGGAGGTGGTCGCAGGAAGGCGCCACAGTCCGCTCCAGCCCCGCAGCCCGCTAAACGCCAGGCAAAGCGGCGCTCCTGAGGTGGATAGCTCAGAGATGGGCTTCAGTTTTGTAGAGGAGGTGGAAGCAAGGCTACTCCTTCCCCCGGTGGAGGGCCGGGGGAGAATCTTTTGTTCGCACCCTAATGTGGATAAACACAGAACTGACTTCCGCATCTCTGAGTCCTCAGAGGTTGTGGACGGCAGTGTGCGCCACATACGAGCCTCGCCACTCACCAGGCATTTTTGGTTGACAAAGCGTACCTGGAATTCGGGCCGGCTTACTCTTATGTGATCCTGAGACCCCGGCCCCGTGCCCAAGGTTCCCACCACTCCTTCAGGGATCAGGTGGTGAACCTGCACACGCTGCTCTCGGAGGAGCCAGACCCAGCCTTGGCACAACAACAACACCTTTATTTATAAAGCACATTTAACACAATACAAATTGATCCAAAGTGCTGTACATAGTGCATAGCAGGACTACACTATAAAAACAACAATTACAAGTTTCCAAAAGCTAAAGAGTAAAAATGTTTTATTCACTTATTTATGGTGTGAAGGCACACTCCACCCGGAGTGTGGCTTCCTCTTGGGCTCTAGCGCATGGAGCCTCGCTGACAGACATCTGCAGAGCTGCAGGCTGGGTGACACCCAACACATTCGCGAGATTCTACAATCTCCGAGTGGAGCCAGTGTCCTCTTATGTACTCGCCCCCAGTGGCCGGTAATAGGACCCACTCTGTGTCATTGCTTGCTGCGCCATTCCACTCCACGGACTGGATACATGCGCTATTTCACTCAGATGAGTTCTTCCTCCCAAGACCCTGAGTTCCTCCTACACTGATGCCGTCACCAGAGTGCATGCTTGGTTGGTCAGCCCTCGTGATTGGTTAGGTCTTCCATGTGCATGGTTCCCCCGTTTGGCGACCCCCACGTGTGTATTTCCACTGTAAGCCTCTCCGAGCCTGTGTCTTTCCCTTGGTAAGCCACTTTGCCACCCCTGGGGTTGAAAGATTCCACCCTGCGGGCTGGATACCCCAGTGTTCTGTATATGTTACCCGCTCGCGGGTCATATGTGTATTTTTAAGTCCTCCCTTCGGGCAGGCATTGTGTTGCATATTTCCACTGAGATATGCTTCCCATTGTACCTTGGTATTCCTGTGTTAAGTAGGAGTCCTTCGTCCATGCTAGTCTCACGACAGGGAGCTCAGAATTACACAGGGCACTGGAAGACAGCCGAGGTGGCGTGATTAGACTAGGAACCCCATTCGTCAGTCACTGATATAACTCGAAGTGACTGAACGAAAATGAACGTCTCGGTTACGTATGCAACCCTCGTTCGCTGAAGAGGTTACGTCTCCCTGCCACTTACGCTGTACGTGGAACAGCCTGAGTTCAGTCACGGCTCCTCAGCAGGTAACAACTGCATATTGCCAGCATACTTCCTTATATACCCACGAGGTATGGTGGAGTTACGCTATGCAAATTCCACAGACCCATAGCATTTCCTTGCCATTGTCTCGTTTTGTAATACTCGAAAGTGATAGGCTTTCTACCCCATTCGTCAGTCACTGACGTAACGTCTCCGTTCCCTCCTCAGGGAACGAGGGTCACATGCATAAACGAGACGTTTTGTCATCACAGGGATATTACATTTTAAAATATACTAAAATAGAAAACATTTTAAATTGTAATAAGATTTCAGAATATTACTGTTTTTACTGTATTTTTGATCAAATGAATGCAGCTTTGGTGAACCTAAGAGAATTCTTTCAAAAACACTAAAAAACTTTACTAAAAATAGACCACAAAATTTTGAGACTTATATTACATTTATGCATTTAGCAGATGCTTTTATCCAAAACGACTTGCTAAAGAGGAACAAAGCATTCATCAAAGAGCCAACAATCGTTGTTGTGCACAATGCCTGGTTAATTATACTATATACTATATTAGGAACCAGCTAGAGAAGAGAAGATTTAAAAAAAAAATTATATATATATATATATATATATATATATATATGGATAATGGGAATACTTAATCTTATATCATGGAACTGCACAGTAGAAAGTGAAGTTTGTAGATGTTTTGAGTCCGTCGTCTCTGTCCACCGTACAGATCCATCATGTGGTTGATGGAAAGCTGGACAGACAAAGCTGACCCAGGGCTGGTCACCACAACCCCCCTGTGACTTCAGCACAAAGCCTGCTCTCATCCAGACAAACACAGCAACAGCTCTAAAAGTATCTGTAAATTCTGATATTGCTTTCTCTTTCCTTATAGATAAATATCAACAAAATCTTTAATCAAATTTAGCCCATTTCTCTTTGTGTGCATGTGTTTGACTTTTCAGAGCAGTGTAAATCTTTTGCTCCTTCACCTTCTCTTTATGTCTCTGTGCATGTGGATTTGAGTGTCTACCCAATTAGAATATATTAGCTGTGTAATTTGAGGTCAACCATTTCACTGATCCATGCCTTGCATTTAAATGAAAGTCATTTGTGTGGACTCGAGTGTTGTTTTAAGGAATCTGGCCCTTTGGAGCACATGGCAGCCAAATCTAAAAAATGTATTATAGATTATTATGTGCATTTAAAGATGGCTTGTGTTTACAATATTCACTACAACGTTTTTGCAACAAATTCGACCATTTGAGAGCCTTAAAGGGATATTCCACCCAAAAATTAAAATTCTGTTTTCATTTATTCACTCTCATGCTGTTGCAAACCTATAAGGGTTTCTTCTTCTGCTGAACACATAAATTTTGAGAGGCAGTTTTGGTTCCCATTGACTTCCATTGTTTGTTTATTTTGTCCATTTAAATCAATGGGAGCAAAACTGGTTGGTTACCAATATTCTTCAAAATATATTCTTTCTTCTTTCACTGAAGTCATACAGGTTTGGAACAACATGAGGGTGAGTAAATAATGACAGAATTTGTCATTTTAGGTGAACTATCCCTTTAAGTGTAATTAAGAGGAAAAGTTAATCAACATTGATTAGTTAGAGTGTTTGGGGCTCGCCAAACTTAGCTGGAGTTTGTTTATTGTGTGTGTGTGTGTGTGTGTGTGTGTGTGTGTGTGTGTGTGTGTGTGTCCTCTGTGATCTGAAGTACTTTCCGGTTACCATGACAATAGCGCTCGCTCTGAGAACAATCACCTGCGAGCCGCTGTGCTGGTCGCTGAGGTTTGTGCAGCCTTTGAGAACAATTGTACCACTATACTATATGTATTTTTTTTAAGCGAAGGAGCCTCGTTACAACAAGCTAATTATTGTACGAATGACCACAGCTACATAAAATCCGTGGAATTGTAGATTGTAAACAGAACCATTTGGATTACACATCACACAAAAATTTATTTGCACAGCACTATTCACAATTCACAAACACTTTCCATAACATTAGAAAACCAGCAGAAATTAAACACAACACCACTGAAGTCCTCCTCACTGCTTGTTTCTGTTCAGACCTCTTTTTGAGTCATGTAATAAATGCCTTGCATTTTTTGCAAATGACCAATTACTCTCTTGAACAGTCACTCTTCACTTTGACAAAACTGGACGGCGCTCAACGCCTGTCTATGGGGCTTGTTGAGACCCAGTCTCTGGCCCCTAAATGCTGGGTTTGAGGGTCTCTCTCTTCTGACCTCATTTGCAATGCTAATGGTCAGGAGACAGCTGCCATCTTACATGGAACATGGCCTCTCAGAATTTCCCAAAGGGGGAAAGAGAAATAAAAAACAAAGGCAGCTGATAAATGGGTTTGCCTATTATTCCCCAGGCCTTGTGTGCACTGGGTCCTTGAAACATGAATTTGAATGACAGTCAGCGAGAGAAACCGAGAACGGCGCGATAAAAAAAGCAAAGATGTCTGTATGAATGTATAATATCGTAAAAACAAAACACCGAAAAGTATGATTTTTAAAAGCGTGTGAGTTGAGCTCATCAGCAGAATGCTGTTTTAACAATAGCAAATAGAGAGAGCTCTTAATTTAGTCCTCATTCTCTCAGTCACTCAGCCCCGCTCCCATGCAGGCTATAAGTGTCTCCGTGAGTGATTGCTCCAGCTCTTGCCGAGTGGAGAACACTCGTGGATATTGTAGGGAATATGATGCATATGTGCATATCTGTCAGAATGGCTTTGTGATATCAGCAGTGGAAATATCTCCATTTACTTCTGCTCATCAGAATTAGAGACTGCCACGACACTCCACTGAAGGTTAATTGCTCAATGTGCTTCATGCTGCTTTTGCTAAAACTCTTTTTCTTTGGCTTTAAGGGATGTCCTGTCACAGTGTTTGGTATACATAACCACTCACAACCAACAAAATAGTGATTTGTTAGCTGGTGTTGGCTATATGTTTGTTAAAGGTGATTTATCATCACAGCTGGAAGACAAAGTTCTTGTTTTGTAAAATACATTAATAATTGATTATAATCTCTGATATATGTTTGTAAAAAAGCTCATATATTTAAGGCTGGACCTTAAATATATAAGCGCAGCTGCAGTGACTTCACCAATTGGTGATTAGCTCTTTTATTTAGAAGGTAGGACATTTCCGCCATTTTGTTGCACTTTCTCTTATTCATGACACGACTAATATGAGTTCACAGTCTTTGTTTATCTAAAGTCTTTGGCGTGGATCCAATGGACACTTTACTATCCCATTCCCAAGAGGCCACAGGAGAGGAGTTGTAAGCGGCAGTGAAGTGCTGACGCTGCAAGGTCACATGACAATGACAAATGTAGTAGGCTACATCCAGATTACATTCATACTACACGCATACTACTTTTTTTAACATTGCAAAGTAATAGAAGAGAGTATGCTATTTCACAGCTTTAGTATTTGTTTTCCGCTGTTTCACTGACGGATGTGGTTTTTGAAATGTATACTGACACCCATTGGTGTGGATGCAGTATTACGCCAAATATTCTGGCTACTGATGCTATTGCAATCTAATATCCTATTTACAGGTATGTTACAGGTACACTTATGTTAATAAAAAATGTTAATAGGGTGTTTAAAGAGTAACTTTTCAGCTAGTCATGTGATCTCAACATGGCTGCCACTGTGAGGTGAGTTTTCCCCAATGTAAGACAGGACAACTTTTTAAGGTCACTGATATGACCAAACACTTCATCTTATGTGAGTACATCATTTTAAACATAGTTTAATGTGAAAAAATGTGTACTTTTAAAGTCAAACATGAAATGGTATTTGCAGCCTATTCTACTTGTATTACTAATATGATGAAAAATGAGGATGTTCAATAACAATAGTACTGTATGGCAGGTCTTAATTTTTGGCAGGCTTGGTGATGTCAGCAAAAAAGAAAAGTAATTTCAGAGGCAGAACAAGCTATTACTTCTTGATGAAAGATTATAATGAATTTTTAATTATACGCAAATCATTTTATTTGAAAATGCACTTATGAATTATATAAGGTAAGATCAGAAATTTATTAAAAAAATAAATAGGGTCA
This sequence comes from Gila orcuttii, assembly GCA_026230005.1. Classification (NCBI taxonomy): domain Eukaryota; kingdom Metazoa; phylum Chordata; class Actinopteri; order Cypriniformes; family Leuciscidae; genus Gila; species Gila orcuttii. The sequence continues at coordinate 42,917,230 of JAPDVR010000013.1, read as the reverse complement.
ATTCTGATTTAATGTTTCATATTGGCATCATATTGAATTTCTCAGATGATTCTGGAGAAATTTCCAAATGTGGTGAGGACACAGTCATAATGCTGGCTTCGGCCCCACGTGTGTGTGTGTGTGTGGAGATGTGGATGTATGCAGGGGCCATAGGAAGTAAGAGCCTCTCTTCAACTCTTTCATTATTGTTACAATTACACTAGCTCTCTTCAGTGCCCACACTCTTCCCTCTTTATAATGTTTGCTCAGGCTGCAATTGGGAAATGAGGTGGAAAATGGTGTGTGTGTGTGTGTGTGTGTGTGTGTGTGTGTGTGTGTGTGTGTGGCTATAACAGTGGGAGTGAATGTGTGTATCCCAGCCATTGATACCACAAGTTAAAGAGAGAGTCTAGAGATGCCAAGTGCAAAACACAAGAATGTTTCCTTTAAAGACTTGCTGCCCTCGTGGGGGTCCGTCTCTCCCTTCCCACCCTGTGGGTGTCGCAACCATAATCTAACCCCGCTACAGCACCGCAGATCATTATAGACTCTGATCTGGAGTCAGTGAAAGGGGGAATTAGTTTGGAACACAATCCCAGCAACCTTTGTGACCCCGGCACAAAGCCAGGACCGTTGGGGGTCCCAGCGGTCTAAACCACTCCATATGTCCAGACAAAACTGTTACAATGGCCAACACAAAGGAAACACAGTGGGAGGGACGGACTCTATGTGTGTGTCTCGGAGGAATTATTTAATGTTCTGCCCGTGTATTTGATCATCACTGCGGTTGCGCTCACCTCTGGGAGATTAATTGCTGGCATTATGAACATATATATAAACAAAGTTATAGTGACATCGTGATGATGCCAGCTTTGGATGGATTTTAAGCCCCTCCTCCCTCTCTTTCCCTGAAGCTTTCCTGCTGTGTGGATGTTAAGTAGCTCTTTGTGTGTGTTAAGAGTAGGGATATCCTCCGTCCATCCACGTCTCCCGCACACTAGACGCTGCATACTAAAGCCGCCACTGTGACTGTACAAGAGAAAATGGTTGTATCACTTTCCAGTGGACATCTGAGAGATTAGAAGGTAGCATGGCTCTCTGTGCTATTGTCCATGGCATTTTTATTTTTGTCAGTCTGGATGTAAAAAGTATGCAAATATCTATAGTCGCCCCAATACACATTTCATTTGAATACAGTGTTGCAATTTAAAGCAAACTATTTAGTTATTAGGTAGTTTAAAATGTAAAATTACGCTTGTATTTCCCCTCTAACAAAAATGTATAACATGTGATAAGGGATAAGAAGAGGCAAGAATCTAAATGTAAGCACTGGTTATTAAAAAAAAAAAGGCACAAACAGATAATCCACATCATGTGGGAAAAAATGTTCCCCCGCATTATTAATTTGTGGCCATCTTTCCTGATTTTAGTTATTGTGCCCACGTTGTATTCATTCGTTCCCTCATTTTATCTAAGTTAAATCTATTACCAATTATCTATTATTATCATTATACAATTTTACAGAGCCCCTAAAGGGAAATGGTGATGGAAAAAATATGAGATGGGAGGAAAAAAAATATTTAAATTCTTTTGCGTTCTCTCGCAAATTGTTTTTGCCCTCCCCAGAGAACGCAAAAGTATCAAAAGTAACTCATTTTTTCTCTCAACACCCACATTTTTTTTAAATGTCTTGATTTAACTTTTAGAGGCACCTTTAACATTTGTGTAAAGAAAAAGGAAGGAAAGTAACTAAAACACAGTTAAAATAGTATTTTTAAACACCAGATATTACTAATTAGTCACACGAGAAATGAATCTGAGCTCTTTGCATTTTAGATACAGACTCATGTATAGACGCTGCACACAAAGACAAAACACCATCAGAGGAACAAACAACACTAATATAATGCAATAAACCTTTAACCAAATAACAGAAAATGTAACACGAAACATCATAATGAATGTTACTAACAATAATAAAACTATTTAAATAAAAACATATGATAAAGAGATATCAGGAAATGTTTTTTTTAATTGTTTTTCCTAGTAAATTATCCTTCCAAAAGCCATACATTTTACAGTTTTTTCAGTAAACTTATGTATAATGCAATGTTAAACCATAACCTACAGTTAACCATTTAATGTTATGCATCATGCTTAGTCTTTTTCTATATATATAAAAAAAAAACTTACAGTGTATGCTATTCCAAACATACACTCGTTTTCTTTTTTTACTTTTTGGATGACAGTGGCTGTTACCAAGTTATCACAGCTTATTAAAGCATCCAATGAATGAAAATAAATTACCATGGTAATCCATTCTCTTTTGATTTGCTCCTACAGGAAACATGCATGGAAAAGGGCTTCTCCACTCAAGACCGTCCTAAGCTTTAGTTTCTAAATAGCACATCAGCTTATACCCTTAATATGATATCTGCCTCATAATTAGGCCAATAGAGCAGACCCTGTTTACCCTTTCCTCTTCCATCTCTCTCTCTCTCGCTTTCTCTCGTCTCTCCTCTTCAGCCCTTTCTTATTAGAAGGCCCCCAGCTGTGCGTCGGATAGGATCAGAGGCTGCCTCTATTAGCCTGGTCCATTTGTTGAGCGATTGAATCGCTCTCATCTCTCTTCTCTAGTATGGCCTCTAACCCTCTCTCTCTACCTTAGCCTGCCAGAAGGGCCTCTCAGTGCTCAAAACACAATGGAGCCTGATAGAGGCCTTCTCCCTGAGGCAAACCAAATGCAAGGTGTGTGTGTGTGTGTGTGTGTGTGTGTGTGTGTGTGTGTGTGTGTGTGTGTGTGTGTGTGTGTGTGTGTGTGTGTGTGTGTGTGTGTGTGTGTGTGTGTGTGAGCAAGAGAGAGAGACACACATGAAAGGTATGATTCCATGACTACTGTTTCATTTCAAGAAACCATGCAGAAATGGGTGTCTTGGCAGTTCTTGTTGTTCGCTTACGATCCAGCAGGTGGCGTACTTGCACAAGCACAGAGGACAAAATGCCCCTCCCCCTTCTGTGTCCTTTCTACCACTCTTTTTGAGTCCTACATGGGAACCACAAGTATCCTCATCTTCAACCTGTCTACTCTCCAGAAGTTGTACAGTTATCATACATCTCTCTCTCTCTCTCTCTCTCTCTAGCAGTCTTTCGATCTTTCTACTCCAATCATAAAGTGCCGTTCAAAGGGAAGAGAAAGCACATCTGTTTCTAAACTATGGAAGAAACAGGATTTACACGCTGACATTCCCGAATGTCATTTCCAGCACTGCACTCGTCAGTTGTAGATTCAAACATCGGTGGGTGTGTTTGTGCTGCCGAGACGTTTTAGCCTTTGTCAATTACTGGAGGAGACTCAAAGACTAATGGTTCAAAGACTTTTGGGAAAAGGCTCTCGGAGCTTCTCTTTACCCTCAACCCCCACCCTAACCCATATTCACGTCCTCTAATATTCTGACTTGCATTCAAGAGAAACGTCTCTGCTTGAGGAGGAATGGCACTGAGGTGTTCTGCATGGTTGCATCTGAATGTCCCTTTTTTTCCAGTTTTGAGGGGCTCACTTGACTGCCCCTTTCTGGCACACTGAGAGATGGAGGAGAGAGGTTAGAGAGCTGCTTAAAGCTGTCAGTCACACACTCGCTGACTCCATTGGAGCCTATTGGGAGTCAACCGAACTGCTTCTTGAATTGCTCAACGCATGACCTTATAATACAGTGGTGGGTTGCAACCCAAAAATGATTTGCAGACCTGTACTCATATTGTCATGCACTGCAAGATGCTCAGTGCAAATAATAATATGTGACTGGCTGATATAATGGTGCATAGTTGGGATAACAAAATAAGTAGGAGGATCAATCTTTAAAATTGAGGCGAAACACTTCCCATATCTTATGCCATACTTCAAGAGATTGAAAAGTGTGTTTTATTCCAGTTAATTATTAATATAATAAAAGTATTATTAATAATTGTATTAATATTATTATATAATACGTGATGATAATTATTACTAATATTGATAATATAATAATAAATGTCTGTTCATTTTTGTTACTTTTGTATGCTAAATAATGGACCCTTTTTGCATTTCTGGGGTTCTCAGATGCGTAAGACATCAGAGTTGGGTAAACTTCTATAGTGGTGAATGGAAATACAATAAATATAATTTTTGCATTCTCATTTGCCAATATTACCCCATTTGAAAACAAACACAAAAAAAGAGGACAAATATATACTGTAGAGCGAGATTGATTACGTTGGTCAGAAGAGAAAAGATTTGCCATCACTATCTCAATCATTGTGTTAAAAACACTCCCGCAGCAGTGCTACGTAGTTTTTTGTCATTTAATGACATGGTAATATAATATATATATATAAATGTACGTGCTTTTTTTAAACAATGTTAGTAACTGTGAAAACGTGTCACCAGTCTGTGTCATTTAAATATTTAGCCGTTTTCATTGCAGTGCACTTTTAGATTTAGATGGTTGATTCGTTTTTCCTCAAATCCGTCCTCGTTGTTCTTGGCTCGGCTGTGAATGAGGTCTCGTCCTCTGCGGTGCCCTTTGATCGTGACCGTTTGTTCTGGCAGACTCACATCTCCATGGAGATGAAGCAAAAATTCGGGTTTCTGCAGAGCGCAAAAATAAACCTACCTGGCCTTGCCTGAAATCTGTCCTTTAATTGATTCTATGTACCATGCAAATACTTCCCCACTAATGGATTGTATGTTTTGTGTACATTATGCTGTAAATCTCTGTCTGATGTGGCCAGGTAACCTTCATGGCACAAAAAACTAAATCTTTCATTTAAATCTATAGAAACACTGACCTTGGAGAGCAATCCGCAATGATTCTTTTTGTCCCTTGTCAAAGGCCTAGCTGGGCCTTGACCCATTAGGTATCCTTGTCCTTTGTTTGGGTAAAGGCTTTTATTTTTCCACCAGTCTTCATTTCACTGAAGATAACAGACCTGGGTTCTGAGGTAATTTACTGTTGATTGTGCTCCAGCCACACAGTTCAGGAATTGAATGGTTTACATGTCCATGTTTTTTTCATTGTGCTGGTCCGTGTATGCTGGTAATTTGTCTTCTTTTCACACCTCAGCTTCATCACCACGTACTTTTTCATGAACGCTTGGAGAGTGAAAAGGCTGCATTCCTTCAGGAGCCCGGAGAAAACAAGTCCCCATAAGAGCCTGCAAAAACAAGGCTTCTTTGAGCGTACGTACGTGGATGTACAGTTTAGTCTAAGCTTAAGGATTCAAGTACAATTAACCCTCTGAATCTACATTTTTATTGCCGGCACACTAGATTGAATGTATGACACTTGTGGGAGGCCAGATGTCATTTAATATGATGCAAAGTTGTTTCACAATCATTCTTGGAGTTCAGAGGTTGTACTTCACCTTCTCCTTCAGCATTTCAGTTCGTGCCGTCATTGACTCAGGCCACGGATGGTGTCAAAACCATCTCTGAAACTTTTAAAATGCACCTTCAACTGGCCTTTGCCAAGTCCTCAGCTAATTCTGATTGTGATTTGGTGTGGCTGAGGGGCGGATGGATATGGGTGTCGCCGACGGAAAAAGACAATACAATTAAATGATTAACGCGCAACAGGGCCACGACAATTAAAACTATTATGGAAATTAAAATGACATTATGTCACAGCGGAGAGTTGATGATACCCGTGTCGTCTTTTTAAAAGCAATTTTCATAATTCCAATAATTGAAATCATAGCATATTCATTCATTTACCGGGTGAGGGGGGCTAAGAGCGGCCACTAATGAAACCCAATCATTAGCATCCAAACAAAGTAATTGGCTAGTCCTTTATCTTCAGAAATAGGTGACAAGGCACAATCACCCCCCTCCATCAGAATGCAAAAACAAGTAATTAAACCGCAGACAAAGATGAGCCCAGCTCGCTGTTAGTGCACGGTGCACGTTTGAAAACAGCACTGATTGCCTTGATTAGAGACCTTACTGTATCCTCTGATTTTGTTTATGGTTATACTTTTAGGGATGGGGTGCAGCGGGGTTGGAAAGGGATGCGTTTGCATGCGGGAAGGTGCGAGAGTTATCCTTATGCTTGACAACTGAATTTGTATGTTGAATGCTCTCATTAACTTCTTAAGGAACGGTGTAAGGAACGATATCAACAATTGCATGTGTTATTTCATTACATGGCTTTTTAAATACTCGATTCTCATTGGTCGATCATAGCATTTAGCAGTCAGGTATTACTAACAACATTCACTGTCATCTAGCAATGTGGAGTCCTCGGGTGTGCATTACCTTTTGAATAATTCAATGGCCTAGAATCAATTATTGCGCTTATACTTTGGTTACCAGACCTCAAAACATTGTTCAGAAACGTCATTTTAGAGCTTGTAACGGAGGCTTGAGCCATTGATAGCAGACTAATGCAGTTATAAATGCAGTTATTAGAGAGAGAGAGAGAGATAGTGTGTGAACTTCCTCAGTGCGTCTCTCAACAGTGTTCGGCACCAGCATCTAATAATAGAGAAACTACATTTATCTGCACCTCGCTAGTGAGAAACGTCATAGCTTTTAAGTTGCTAAACTATTTTACTGATAGAATCGCCAGAGCAGCGCTGACAACACGAGAGTGTGTCCGTACTGTATTTGTGTGCGTTTGAGTGGAAGAGAAAAACTTCATAGTAAAAAACTTGGAAATAATTTGTTGTTTTTATTCTATTGTTTACTATATTTATTTTCTTTGTCAGTGTAGTTTTGGTTCTGTAGGCTGTAAAGACCTTTGAAATAACTTAAATAATTTGGTGAAGTGATGGAAATACTTTAGCCGTGCGTTTCCCTGAAAATAATTGCACACATTAGAACGTTCGTCAACCAATCAGAGTCAAGCATTTAACAGACCCGTAGTATAAGCAAAGTCCCTTTAAGACAAATCATTTCACTTGGCGGCCATCTTTAAAACATGCAAGTGACAGGAGTCTTTGAATGGGGAAACATCAAATTCTCCAAAACTGTTCGCCAAGCTTACGATTAAACTTCATTTTTGAAATCACAAATGAAATCTGATAACTGTCTCAGTTTTTTCTAAACGCTCGAATCATGACAGAAAAAGAAAATTTTCAGGCTGGATCAAGTTAATGCGCACTGGAAGCGCATGTCTGACTATTTCCAGAGCTTCTAACGGCAGTGACGCGATGACTTTACCAATCGGCGATTAGCTCTGGACTCTGGACTTATTCCGCCATATTGAGAGTTGGACTTTTCCCCATTCAAAACAATACGAGTGACGTGTCTTGTGTCTTGTGTCTTTGGTTTAAGAAAGGAATAATTGACGATAGACCGTTGAATTATTAGAAAAAAAATGAACACCCGAGGTGGTATAAGCACTTATACTACTGTTACCACACCTCAAAACATTGTTCAGATGATGTATTTCAAGACATTTGTCAGGTTTTTGTCATTAAAACGCTAGTGTGTGTTCGACTAATTTCTTACGCATCTCATCCCAAGCCTCCGTTGCTAATTACAAAACGTTTAGCTCATTTTAGAGCTAGGAACAGTGGCTTGAGCCATTGATAGCAGACTAATGCAGTTAGAGAGAGAGAACGAGAGAGAGAGATTAAGCGTGTGTGAATTACCTGAGTCTGGTGCGTCTCTCAACAGTGTTTTGCAACAGCATCTCTAATAGCGAAACTGTACGTTTATCTACACTAGTGAGAAATTCATGAAGCTTTAAAGTTGTTAAACTATTTTACTGATAAAATCGCAAGAGCAGAGCTAACAACGCGTTTACTGTATGTGTGTGCGTTTGAGTGCGAGAGAGAGCGGGAAAAAGATATGTGCTTTCCATACATAAAACTTAATTTTGTGAACATGGAGATAATTTGTTGTTTTTATCCTATTGTTTCCTATATTTATTTGCTTGGTCAGTGTCATTGTGGGTTTTGGTTCTTTTGCTGTTGTAGGCTGTAATGTCCTTTTGAAATAACTGAAATGATTTGGCGAAGTGATATGGAACTGTAATCAGTCCTTCCAGAAAAACGCTGAGTTTTTTTGTGATTGCTGTGGGCAAAAATCCTTGATTATGCGGCCCGTTTTCTTAAAAAATGCGATGGAAAATGCGGGATATTTATGCAATTTTATGCGATCAAATTGCGGGAACTTGCAAAAATTGCGGGAACTTGCAAAAATTGCGGGAACTTGCAAAAACTGCGGTTTGATGAAAAAGAGAAAAAAAAGTGATCCCCCAACACCCTGTTCTCACTAGGCTACTACCTTAATGTAAAGAGTAATTTCTTATTACTTCCCATGGTAAGCAAGCACACTACATCACAGAAAGTGCTGGGAATATTTATATCTCATCTTGTTTTATTTCAGACCTTAATAAACACATCAAACTTACAAAACATTGATGAGTCAAACAAGTTCTGTAGCTTTACAAAAGGAATATGCTACAACTTTTGTAAAAATTAATAAATAAAATATAAAAAAATAAAGTGTGCTCCTGTTTTACAGCTTTTCGATGATGTTCACGTCGCGTTATTACATCACTTCATAACGTTCTCATGGCAACAGGGGGAAATGGCTGCTCTTGTGTGAAGCAAACGCAACATTTTTCAACTTTCTGCTAAGATATATGTGACATTTTTTTGCAACGAAAATGCGAGGATTATGAAATCATGCAAGCCCCGCATATTTTGCATGGAAATCGTCAATTTATGCGGCGAAAGTGCGGCGTATATGAAAAAATGCGGCCCCGCATAAATATGCTGACTTTGGCTGATTATGCACTAAATCCTGCGATCGCATAATCGCGTTTTTCTGGAGGGACTGTGTAATGCGGTCAAGACCTGCCTGAACTACATGTTTCCCTGAAATAATTGCACACCTTCATCAACCAATCAGATTTAAGCATTCAACAGCCCCTTAGTGTAAAGGTCCTAGCACAGTGAGTCCGAAATTTTCGTATGCGTTTTTTCGTATTCGTGATTCGGTGGCTCTGAATTGTCAAAACGCCATTCAAACACCATTCACACTGCTTGCTACGGATGCAAAAAACGCAGAAAATCGAACCCGATTCGAATTTTTTTATGGCGGATGAAAGTTTCGGATGCAGTGTGCAAGTGTGATTGACATAATGTGAGATCGTATTTATTTTTTAACGCGCGAAAATTTCGGATGCGAATTTCGGACTCAGTGTGCAATGGCCTTAAGTCTGAATTCTGTAAAACTGATGTCATGGTGATTCAGTCAAAAGGCCTTTTAATAAGCACTCAGTGATTATAAAACCCACTCATTTGATTAATATGTGTATGTGGCTTAATTATGCTAATTAATTGAAAATTATTTGTTTCATATTTTGAAATTAATATTTCTTGTTTTTTAACCATTCAGCATACTAGCTTAGAACACCGGTAGCCTGTTAGCCTGCTAGCTCATTAAATCTCATATTACCGTATTATCAGTTGGTATGAACATACAAATAATAAAATGTGAAACAGTACAATTTTAATATATGCCCATAAAATCATCATCTGTTGTACGGCACAATTACAGGTATACATGCTACAGGTGTACAGGCTAACACAGTTTAAAAACTGATAAGCACACATGCTACATTTGACAAAATAGGCTAGCTATCCCCTAGCAAATTTGACCGGTGAATGCATTTGTTCATTACACCGGTGCTACTTTCATGTCGCTTCTCGCCTGAATCACCACAGACCCCCTCTCGTTTCATAAATCTATCCAACTGTTGCCATCTTGCATCTCAGCTATTGATTGTAGACTGAAAATCGCCTCAGAGGACTTCAGTGTTGTTGCAGTATTAGCCAAAGCTAATATATAGCCTAGTGAAGATAATGTACAGGTCAATTTAACTTGCAAAATTTCTCCACCATTATAGTAGTTAACCTGAAAGAGAAAAGTGACTTTAGAATTGTGATCTGACATGTTTCAGGAAGCAACAAGAAGTGAATTGGAATTTGCAAAGCGGTAGCCATTACGCCAGTTTTCACATGATCCTTCATGAATCATGCTAATAAGCTGATTTGGTGCTCAAGTAACATTTCTTATTATCACAGTTGAAAACAGTTGTGCTGCTTAATATTTTTGTGATACATTTGTTTCAGGTTTCTTTGAGTAGAAAGTAAAAAAAACAGTATTTGAAATATAAATATTTTATATAAATGTCTTTACTGTCACTTTTGATTAATTTAATGCATCCTTGCTGAATAAATGAATTTGAGTTAGCAATTTTGTATTCAAACACTTGCACAGAGTACTTTTTGGGCCGCCCATCTATTCCTGTTTTCCAGCTAAAAGCTTGGCTGTCTCTCACAGAATGACTGACACGTGTAAGAGGCTTGATGAGGCGTCGGGTTAAGGGGACAGGTGGAGAAGAAAAAGTAAGGGGGTTGAAGAAAACACTGAAAAATGCAGTCATTGATATCAGGAATCTTGTGAGAATGAGCTGCTCAAACTCGCCCTTCTACCCTCTCCTGACTTTCTTCAGCGGGGCATTTTTCCTGCACCCTGAGGCCCATTATCCAGCCCTTCCGAGGAAGAGAGTCAACAACATAATGCAAGAGGTCTGACACAAAGCATCTCCCAACATCAGGACCCCTGTTTTCTCATTAACACCCTCCCTCACTCCTTCTCCTACATCCTCACCTTGAGCTTCCCTTTTCCCATCCTCTTCAGTCCCATCCTCGTGTAACCTTATGCTCCGAGAGCTTTTTTCATCCTGTGAAGTTGTAGAGAGGTTTCTTGAGTCTCACTGGCTCACTCATTCCTACCTACAATCATCAGCTCTTCCGATCGAGCCACCTTTATTTTTTTTCTTAAAATCAGGACTTTCTACTTCTTGTCCTGTGTCTTTCTTTACCTGTTCTTTGTGCCTGGAAAAAAAATCTTTGTGTTTTTTTTTCCTTCAAGTTGGACAGGAGAATTGATTTACGTTGGTACACACTTGATCTGACCCTGTGGCAGGCGGTGAGGATATCTCTGTGTGGGTCTTGGTTGGTGCTGATGGTCCCATTACCAGTGTGTTCTCCCCCCACCTCACTATACGGCGCAGTGGAATGACCCCGGCCACGGATAAATGCAATGGAAAGAAAGGAACAGAAATTCTTTTTCCACCCTCCAATGGATGGATGAGACTGAGGGCAGAGGGGAGAGAGAGGCAGAAAGAGAGAGAGAGGGGTGTGTGTGGACGAGAGCGTACTAAGATGGCTGAGGGGAAGTTCACAGTTTTTGGGACTGAGCACCAAAAATAGGCTAATTTAAACGTGCCTCCGCCGGATTTGTGAGCCAAATGGATTTTGAATGCAGCTTCCAAATTTTTTTTGTATATATGGTAATTAGTTACATTTTAATTAGTTAAAATGAAAATTCTGTCATTAATAACTCGCCCTCATGTCGTTCCAAACCTGTAAGACTTTCGTTCATCTTCGAAACACAAATGAAGATCTTTTTGAAGAAATCTGAGAGCTCTATGTTGACAGCTACGCAACTACCACTTTGACGCTTCAAAAGTTGATTAAGAGATTGTAAAACTAATCCATATGAATTGAGTGGTTTAGTCCACATTTTCTGAAGAGACTCGATCGCTTTATATGATGAAGAGATTTAATTCAGGCTTTTATTCACATTTAAACATTGATCAGCAAACGTAAAAAGAAGCTCAACCGAACCTGCTTGATGCGCGAGAACAAACCTCATTGGTTCTTGCGGAAGCTCAAACGTGATGCGTAACACGAGAATGAACCTCATTGGTTCTCCCACGTCAAGTGAACATGCTTGAGCTTCTGTTTACCTCAACTGATGTGTGAGCTGATGAATGTTTATATGTGAATAAAAGCCTAAATTCAATCTGTTCATCATATAAAGCGATCGTGTCTCTTCAGAAAATGTGGACTAAAAAGCTCAATTCATATGGATTAGTTTAACAATCTCATTATGAACTTTTTGAAGAGTCAAAGTGGTAGTTGCGTAGCTGTCAATGGAGGGAGAGAAAGCTCTCAGATTTCATCAAAAAGATGTTCATTTGTGTTTCGAAGATGAACGAAAGTCTTATGGGTTTGGAACGAAGGTAATTAATGACAGAATTTTTATTTTTGGTTAAACTATGCCTTTAACAAGTTAGAATGATTATTGTATAGTGTTTGTTTAAACTCTATTGCAGAAATCACACAAATGTCTAAATTTGGTCAGTCCAATTGAGCTACTCACCCATGTGTCTTCAATTTCCTAAATTCATAACTTTTCACATGATCCTTCAGAAATCATTCTAAAATGGATTTGGTACTTAATAAACAGTTTTTATTATTATCAGTGTTTAAAACAGTTGTGCTGCTTAATATTGTTGTGTAAACTGTGATATCTTCACTGCTAGACTTTTCTGTAATTTCTACAGTTATTTACTTTAAATCACCCAGTATTATAGGCCTACTGCTATTTCTCTTTACAGTAAATAACTGTGATTCCCATTGCATCATGGGAATTTTCTGTGACGCCAAACACCACATACAGAGACTTACTGTATTTTTAAAATTTGCAGTATACTACTGTATTTAACGAAACGGTCTCTCTGACTGGCACCATTCCATCGTGCTTTTTATTTCCTATTTTTTGCCTTACACCGCGTGTCTACGTTATAACAGTCAGCGGCTTTCTATATTGGACACATTGAAGCGACCGGACCATACTGCAAAATGCAAACCAGTTTGTCCCTCGTCAGAAATAGCGCGAGCGCTTGGACTCGGAGTACCGTACGTCCCCAGATAGCACACTAGATAGCACTCGTTCGTGTCTGGCCCGGGGAAGAGACGGAATTCATCTCACCGAGAGAGAGACCAGAAAGCAAGGTAAAAAACATTCTGTGTGTGTTGACAGGTTTGTGCACCCTAGTTTAACATTATACTCGTCAACATGGCAGTAACGAACTTTACCACGGTAAACTGCGCTAACGTTTCATTTTACAGACTTTGTCAGATTATTGAATTGAATTGTTAGATTATTGAATTGTTAAAATACGCCAAGGAGCAATGCTTAGTTTACATTAACATTAAATAAACTAATGTGAAATTCTGTCTTGGTTGTAGCCAGTGTTGGCCTACTGTTGAGAAAATAACCTTGTATGTTGGCTAACAAGTTTTATGGCCTGCGGACACCTTTCTAGTTTTAGTATTGCAAACTATAACATATTATATATTTATTTTTTAATGGAATTTGATATTTACTGCAATTTTGTATGTGTTTAAAAAGGCAACTGCAACAAAGCGCCAATTCGCGCCAGTGACGTCTAGCAAGATTCCTGAGGTAAGCCTAAACCACTAGCGTAGCCAGGAATCACAATGTAGGTGGGCCCAGAGAAAATCGGGTGGGCACAGCCTAAAATGCATCTGTGATCAAAATAGGCCAACACAACTACACCTGCTTGAATACACCACAGTTTAAATGGCCCCTATTATGGATTTTTGAAAATTACCTTTAATGTAGTGTCAGGGCTCCTCCAGACTAACTTTTCCACTGGTTGCACTGGTGCTACCAACTTTCTCAGTTGAGAACCAGCATAGGATTTGGTCGCACCAATCATTTTTTTTTTTTTTTTTTTTTTTTTTTGCTACATGCCATGGGATTAATCAATGCATGCTGATGAATAGTGGTCTTAATCTGCATACCCTAGTTTTACACTGATGTTAAAAGACTGACAGTGACAAGACCTCATGTTATCAAAATGTTTAAATCTGTTAACTATCAAAAAAAAAAAAAAAAAAACTATTAAAAAAACATGTATGTTCTTTTCATTTGTATATGCCTTAATTCCTGAATTCCTAATTGGCGGGTTTCACCATCAGTGTGCAATGCGCTTGATGTGTACGTTCGTTAATAAATAAACTGCAAGTGTCTTGCGGAAGAACATTGTAGCCGGAGCTACTTCTCTCCGTTAATGTCTGAGGCGAGTCACTGGGCAACTCCGCAGCCGAGCCGACCTCGGGATAAAATAGTCAGAATATAAACACTTATTATAGGCGTACCGTAGTGATTCAGGATAGGTCAAAAACACGGTTTGGAAAATGGATTCATGATGTACTCATTCATTTTGAACATAAGTTACGGACTGCAGCAGCTGCAGATACAACGGCGTTCTGTTGCACATGCGTGAATTTAACTGAGTAGTACATGACCATGTACTCTCACAAATGCGACCACATACAATTTTAACTCGCACATTTTTAAAAAATGGTCGCAGTCTGGAACCCTGTTAAGATTTATTTTTATAGGTCAAGTATTGTAATAATGGCAACAGAATTCCCTCCTATAGGCTACCTTTTGTGGCCACTGACTGGATGGGCCTGACTGACAAGTGGGTGGGCCCAGGCACATCCAGGCCCACCCGTAGCTACGCGAGTGGCCTAAACTGTAATTGAAATCATATTTTTTTTAAATATATTTTGACATAAGTTTGCTAAAATGATTAACATTATGTAATAAGTGCTTTGGAGCCACTTGTGCAGGTAGCATACAATATCTTATAAAATCTCTAAAAAATTGGCTAACTTTATATCAAATAGGCTGACCTTTGCATCATGTCTAACATTATATTTATTACACAGCAAATTAACCAATCAGAAGATGGAGCATTTTCTATGTTCAGTCTAACCAGATTAAATGTATCCAGGTAAGCATTGCTGTAAAACTCTCACTAATTAATTCATATCAAATCTAGCATTTTAACAACTCAAGTTTATATATATATTTACATTATTTTGATATTTTATTAGGCTGAAGACTCTACCATTGCAGTCCCACCTGACCAGGAAGGTCCTAGTATCAGCGCACAGGTGGGTTAACTACTGGAAGGAGAACGATCATCACTCAGTGATTTCTTGCTTGTGTCTTACTGTGTATTTGTCTCAAACAGGAACCCCTTCACTGCAGACAAGCTGAAATGGGCTAAAACATCGATTTCAGTCTTTCTCTCTATGGATCTCAGCATTTTTGGACAGAATTTAGGATATGTAAGTATTAACATTTAATCTGGCATAATTTAATTTAGTTAATCTGAAATGTTTGAAAATGCAATTGACAAAAGCTGTTTACAAATATATATTCTTAAGTTTTAGTAAATAATAATAAAAATGTAAAAAAAAAACTAACATGGAATTTTCTCTCTCTCTCTCTCTCTCTCTCTCTCTCTCTCTCTCTCTCTCTCTCTCTCTCTCTCTCTCTCTCTCTCTCTCTGTTTTATATAGTGTTGGAACTGGGATCTCCTCTGAAGGACTGAGTACATATACAGACCAGGGAACATTCTGATGTTGTCAGTCAAGTTCTGAACAGGAACCAATCTTTGGAGAAGTTCATTTATTCACAAAGGTGGACAAACACATTGTGTTGGCTTTTTAAAGAACATTTTGATGATGAATTTACTCCTATGCTGTGGAAAAGATGGAGGAGTAGACAGTCAGATATTGATAATAATAAGAAATCTTTCTTGAGCATCAAAGAGACTTCTTTCAAAAACATTAGTACACTTAATACTTCTTTTGGCCACCAGTGTACATGAATCCAACAAATCTTTGGAAATAATTATTTTGAAGGTTCGGTTATGTGTCATGTATTGTGAAAAGAACTGTGTTGGACATTTCCTTTTTGACTGCTTAATGTATTTATATTCTGCAGTTTTATGAATGTAATGGGTGCTATTTCATTATAATAATTGTATAAGCTAAACAACCAATGCCTCTACAATCATTTTGTCAAATGCTAACGTTTTGTTTAGGATTTTATGTACTTTTAATTAACAATGTGTGCAGTGATGGACAGCACATAATGTGTTAATTTAACATGTTTACACATCTTTGGGCTAACCTTTCTGACATATTTACTTTGTTAAAATTAACACAAAACCCTAAACTCACCCATTAATGTGTAAAAATTTAACACATAATTTCCAGCATTGGCAGACTGTTTATTTTGTGATGTATATGAAATGTTTTAAATAAAAAAAAGGTATTTTGTAATAATTTTGTCTAATTGATTTGAATGTCAGTAGTACTTATGTAGGTTAAACATAAAAATCTAATTTATATTTAGTACAAATAAAAATAATTACAGTAGTGTACTGATTAGCTTGATTTTTACAGTAATGCACTGTATTACACAATTACAGTACCATGTAGTTACTGTAAAACTGAAATACGTTATGGTACTGTAAATCTTAATTACAGTAACTTACTGGCAACAGTGTTGCCAGTAAGTTACTGTAAAAAACCCTTGAAAAGTCTAACAGTGTTGTTCTTTGATGAATAGAAAGTTCAAAATGTCAACATTTATTTAAAACTGAAATATTTTGCAACGTTATAAATGTATTTAAACTAGCCTGTGGCTAACTCGGGTACGCGTACACGTACATTTGTTTTGAATGTTGATCAGTGTACATTGTCCCTTTTCAAATAAACAACAACAAAAAAAAAATATATATATATATATTTACTGTCACTTTTGATTAATTTAATGTACCCTTGCTGAAAAGTAATTCTTTCAAAGACATTTTATTTATTGACCCCAAACTTATATATACATGTATAAATATTTATATCTCCTATAATCCAATTTATATTAATTCTAAATGCACGGTAGAACATATTACAACTTTTAATCTTATGTAAAAATACCATAATAATTATTTCCTTTGTCCCAGAAAGGAATTACCATATTTCAAACTATAAAGTACTAACATTTTCTTTTTAAACAATAATTTAGGATGTCACTACATCTATCATCATCACCCTCCTCTCTGAATACTTTCTGAAAACCTATTATCATAAAACACCTGACATTGTATGCTGGGAGAGACAACACACCACCATAATGGAGAGAAACAAAGGGTCGTACATTCCTCATACCTGCATGAGTGAATGCTTTTTAATTGCTGGTGATTTTCACTTGTTGGTGTTTTGCACACCTGAAACAAACTCAGAAAAGTCACCAAAGAGCCACACCGAGAGAAAACGAGCCGAAAGAGAAAAGGGAGGCTGAAAGAATGTGTTTGATTGCAGCTAGTGCTAGTTATGGTTTAGTTGGTTGTGTTAAGCAGTTGGTCCATTGTGTTCTTTGTGCATTGCTGAGTGTGGCAGCTATTGAAGTGCAAGAGAGAGGGGGAAATGCGTGCACTGACATTCTCTAATCAAATACAGCAATCAGGAACCTCAAACCAGCATTACACCATTTACAATCCCTTTTAATTTATAATCAAAAATTGAGCGGGAGAGGGAGAGGGAGAAGAAGAGAATGACAGACACAGACGGGTCATTACATCTCTCTTTACGGGGCCGATGAGAGCAATGAAGAATTAATCAGTGGCCATTAGACTGTATTTACTCACCACTGTAGGGGTTGTGATCAGTCTACATGCTTCCTCTAACCCTTTCTCTCTCTGTCACTGGGTCTTTCTCTCTTTGCTGTGGTGTCTGTGATGGACATTTCAGATGTATACTTCTCTTTGACCTTTTTGATGGAGGTCAGGTCAGAGGCAGAGCATTGGGTTGTTAACGCAAGGATATATAAGCATGTGCACGTTACCATAAAGTACGCGTTATATTCCAAAACCAAAAAAAGGTGCCAACCTAAAACGCATTTTGAGGCATTGCATATGAATGAGCTGCAATACAAAGGCTGTTCAAAAAGGTATAGGCATTATGCTGGATCTTTGAAAATGATTTACTCATTTTCTTATTCTTATTTTTTATTTATTTTTGTGTGTGTTATATATAGAACAAATTCATACAGTAACAGTAAAACTATTTGTGTGACAAACCAATGTGTTTATGATTAGCCTATGATAAGAAGTTAAAATAATGTGATAACATGTAATGATGCTGACATGAAGCAAACGAAAACAATAATGTAGAGGACCCAAGTGCAGTTTATTATAACGTGATAATCCAAAAAACTTGAAACATAAACCTGAGTTAATCCAAAGCATGAGACGCAAAATAAACATTAACAAGAAACCATAATCTTGGAACACTGAACAGCATTCAAACTTCAACACACGAGTACACAAGTAACATGGCAAACATGAGTGCTTAAATACACAAAGAATAATGACAACAAGAAACACCTTTGAACAATCAAACATCGAATCAGTCAGAAAGTGACACATAAACAGGGGAAGCCAAGACATGATCACACGATGGCAAGGGAAACGTATGACAAACAGGAAACATGACTGAGAATTACAAAATAAAAGACATGAAAACAAAAATATTAACCAAAATACAAAACAGACGTGACATAACAAATGCCAGTTTGGAATATCATGAAGCATAACACACTGTTATTGCACAGCTAAAATAACTGGAGGCGGACAACACCGGAAGACTTGCATTCAAGTTAGAAATGGCTGCGTTCACGCTTGCGTTAAAAATAAGGTGGATAAACATCCGTCATTCACAATGCTATACATCTCCATCCAAATGTGTTTGCTTATTATTTTAGCAAATGACAATTCTACCAATAAAAGTATTATTATTTATTATTATTATTTCCTTTTGTTTAACCAGGAGAATCACATTGAGATATTCCTATCTCTTCTTCCAGAGAGACCTGGTCAAGACGGCAGCACATAAAGTTTCACACACAAGAATCACAAAATAACAATGCCACATTTTACACATTTAAGAACTAGAAGCGAATCAAGAAAAACAATTACAAGTGTCCTTTAAAACATTGTGCAAGAGACGTTTAAAAGTGGTCAGGGTTGGAAGTGCATTTAAATTAAGTACATTTTGCAATTCATTCCAAACCCAAGGAGCATAAAAAGAAAAAGCACCTTTACCAGATTCTGACAATACCCTTGGGACTTTTAGCTGAATGTGAGAGCCAGACCTAGTGTGGTAACTATTTGTGTAATTAATTAAATGAGTATAATTCTCTCAACACATTTTATTATGTTTAAATCCATTTAGAACATTCCTGCAGATTTTCTGTTGAGGTCTGATTTTCATGTCGTTATCTTAGCAACATGCTAACATCAGACTCCATTGTAATCAACTGTCGAGCTTCCTGTACACAGTATGTGAAGAACACTAAATAGTGTGTTCCAAATCAGCCACTTATGAGGTTCCATTTCACTTAAAAGGCAGCTTGCTTATGTAGGCAGTACATATTCAGGCAGCTCACTTGGTTTTGAAACCACCAAGCTACTGTATTTGTCAAATGTAGGGGATTACTTAGATTTCTGTTTACATTTAAATGGGTTTTTCCTTTTTTGTTGAGTTGAGTGAGTGAGTGAGTGAGTGAGTGAGTGAGTGTGCATGTATGTGTGTGCGTTGATGTCAACCCCATCAAGCATAGTGCAGGAAGCGAGACAGGTCGAATCTCTATTAAATCACCTCCTTTAATCTCGACCGTGGGCTCCTCTGACCTATGTTAGCTCAGGCCAAACATAGAGTACATCTTCTCTCCACAAATCAACCCTCATTCCTGTTACTCTGTAGCTGGACGGGATACTGAACTCTGTGACTTCCCATGGTCCGTGGATATACTTTCTAATCTCAACAGTGTTTAGAGGCTCATACTTTATATAGGCTAAGTGTAATTTCTGATCCATGTGCAGGGGAGTTCAATGTTCAGGGTGAATCTCCACTTGAAAGGACTGGCACTGCTGACCAACCCCATTATGGTACAAAACCTCTTTAAACTTCTGATAGCAGCACAATAGAGTCACTGCCACACTCTCTGTGGCCGATAGGAGCAAACAGTTAATGATGTTTGCTCAGAGGTAGAAAGAAAAAGGGGGCAAGGCTTTGTTGTATAGATGTTTGTAGGGTGTGACTGTGGCCAGGAGGAATGTCACCTTTAGGTGAATTATTCGCCATTTTTTTTGTGGTAGTTTAGTTCACCAAGAGGTAATGCTAGAAGGTGATTGAAGACTGAATATGTTTTTAAAAGTTGTGTTTTATATTTGTAAAGTGCTTTTGATCAAGGAGAAGCCCCAAGAGAAATATCACACAGTGAACTGTGTGAAACAGAAATTGAGGGCGAAATTGTACACGAGTGTTTATTTGTTTTTGGATGAGAGCTAAAGGAAAGCCAGAATGCAGAGTCGCTCCGATCCTTCGTTGTCTTAGCAACCTCTAAGTATCTAAAGGAGGGATCAGTGCACTGAGTTGAATGGCATGCAAGGGTGAAAAACTCGGCAATTAAAAGCAATGGAAGTGACAATTAATATTGTGAGTGAGCAAATAGAGTGCTATGCCCTTTCGAGCATGCTCAACGCTCACCCCATGCTCGACTTAGCACTTTTCTCCTATTAAAATCCTCCCTGAAGACCTCTCCACTCTTCCACTTGGTGAAATGGTGTTGCATGTTCTTTTCTCCGCTCGCATACTGTAGACAGACATGGCTGGTCCTCAGTAGCGGCAACTCAAGAGGGAACTTATCTCAAGCATATAAGAAAGAGTTGATCGTTGCCAGAGTTAAAGCTTGTGATGACCTCTAAACTAAACCTTCCTTTGGGTCAAAAACATGTTTCTAATCTCAGCCTTTTTCTGAAGGTAAAGTTTTCGATGTCTAGTATACCCTACATAAGTGGCAGTAGATGATGTGCAAGTAGCCAATCGTAGCTGCAAAAGAGGATTCCCTAGCAATATTGCTAGTTACTAGGGATGGGTCACAATGGTTGATTTGTCGACCAGTCAGCTAATGGCATGATTAAGCTCAAAAGCACATGCAACTGTGCAATGTATGGAAATCGTGAGAAAACGAAGCACAAAATTACATTTTGTAATAAAACAACATGACAAAGCAATATTGATATGATCTGCCTTCACGCTAAAAGTATTTAAATCTTACTATGAACATTTTTTTTTAAGTGAGGGATAATGCACAATGTAGTCATTTAATGGACAGCTAGCCGTGGATTATCCCGCTTATACCATGGTCATTTGCCAGCATTGACAAGCTCTTATTTATGTTTGCAGCATACCACTGCTATAGCCTACCATACACATTCAGTTTTTAAGCATCCTATAGGATTATTTTTATGTCAAGTTCAAAATATTACAACTTTAAAAAAAATATTCATATTAAAAGTTGTTCTATTCACACTCGGTCCAGCTGGTTTTAAATGCAAGACTTAGGGTAAGTTTACACAACGAGTTTTTCCTTTGAGTTTTCCGCATAGGACACCATTGTCAAAACGATCCCCATTTGCACGGTTCCGCGAAAACCCTGTATTTTGCCGCCAGGCCATTAGATGGCGACGAAACACTATAGACTGAACACATAATACGCATGTGCATGACGTTATCGTCTTCAGAGATTCGTGTTTTTGCTGTTTATTCAGAGACCGTTTTCAAAAACTTGCACTTTGAAAACCGTTTTCAAAAGTTTGTTTTCAGGCACCCAAAAACGCAGTTGTCGTGTAAACGAACGGCCAAAACGCATAAAAAGTTTTATGTTTTTAGTTGAAAACGGTGTTGTGTAAACAGCCCATTATATAGGTCATCTTCAGGTGAACCTGCCCAATTACTCAAGGCTTCCTTAATAACAATGTCAACTCGCTATTTCGACTGACTAGTCAATTTTGAAAACATAGTTTTACACATCCCTAAATAAATATAAAATGCTCATGAAATATTCAACATTAAGCCCATGTATTCTCGATTTAAAACGTATGATTCCACAGCCTCTGTTACATGCTTCTGCGTGTAAGTGTTGAGATACATAAAATTTCTCAGCTCAGGCTTTTGATGTGGTAATTTCTCTTGATGTACTTCTAGGTGTGGGCGTGTTTGTATATGAGTTTCAGGCAGGTCGATTCACGCCATTGAGAAGCTGGCAGGTGTCTGCCACATAAAGCCGGCTGCAGACGGCATAGTGCACGGATCCTGAAGAACCACAGCTGATTCCTGCTGGAATGTATAATTTTCTCATTTCCCTCACAAGCAGTTGGCCCTTCGCAAATTAGCGTAGGGCTCTGACCCCGACGTTGCACGCGGAGGGAGCGAGGAGACGGCGTAATGTGCGAAATACAGGATTTCAATCAGACACGCTCTCTTTCACACCCATCAAATCATCTCCATATACATAATTCATACACCTGTGAAGGGATGTGCTCTATTTCCACACTTCTGCAACATGAAGAGTATGATTACAGATTAATCTGCATGGTTTGCCATCACTTCATAAGAAAATAGTCCTCTTTTCTAGTTTCTTGGGACTCACTCAGCAGTTTTGAATTATATGCACTTTCACTCATTTGGGCAGGGGGCTTTATTTTAAGTCTTCCCTGATTTGTGTGGGACACCTATTTTAGCTTTTGTGCTCAAATGTGGAATAGAGAAAGGTTTTAAAGGAGGATATCAAGCTTTCAACGTTTCAAAAAGATTGAAAATTACCACAGATAGACGCATCCTTATAGTAGTCCATATGACTTGTTTGTGATATTCGGGTCATCTGAAGTCATAAAATAGCTTTGTGTTTGGAAAAGACCAACATTTAATTCATGCAGTTTACTTTTATAATACTTTTATGGAGGTTTTGTATCCTTTTTTGATGCTTGAAAGCTCCATTCATTTAGGAAAAGATCGACCAAGACATTTTTCAGAATTTCTTCTTTAGGGAAAGAAAGTTAAATGGGTGGTGAGGGTGAGTAAATTGTCAGAATTTTGGGTGCTCAAATGGTAGTAGCACACAGGCTACAGTGTTAACCAGCTCGCCTGTCACTTCAATAGTAGAAAGTTAATGAATAAGTAGATTAAGCAGTAGACATGCTCTAACTTAAACCGCTAAATCTAGCTTTTGTCTGTGCTGGTGTGGATTGGATGTATATTGGTTGGCTAATCTTGACATGATAATGCTAATCATGTCTTTTGTTGTACTAGTAGGCACCTCATGGACAGTCAGGCTTTTGTGCATTCAAATAACATTGACAGTGTTGAAAGGGCAGCTTACAAAACCCATCGATTTGTAAAGGAAATACATGCATCTCAAAACAACATACTCTGAAATACACATAGAGAAGGTTCCTTTTCAGAAAAAAGTGAAATACTTATATGTGCAAATGTGTACATTTATGCTAAGTGCTAATAATTCAATAAAATTAAACATGGATATTTACATAATATTTTGTATTTGACACTCAACATGTGTTCGATACAGACGAAAATTCTATGAGGTTTTTCACAATTTTTGCATTTTAAAAAGTCTAGTTAATGTTTAAAAGCACAAATATCTAATTTAGAGACTAAATTAATATAATTAAAATGATGAAATAATGATCAAAGTGTAATGTCACACAGCAAGACAAGAGTAGAACAGTACAAAAACAGTAGACTTCCATGTGACCAAAGTACCTTGTCTTTTTATTACTATCCTTGAGAACTGTAGTGTATTTTCTACTTGCTTTCATATAGCCTATTTTGTAAATACAAAGGAGCTTTTTTTTTTTTACATTGAATCACCATAAAAATGTCAAGCCATGAAAGAAGAATCCAACAAAACAAATCACAACGGCCATGGCAGAGATCAATGCTTTTCTTGAGGATGCACCTCCCATGCATATTGAAATCTTTCAAACAGCATCCTTAGGTAAACTTCGATCTGCGGCTGTCATTTGCGCATTTCCGTTGGAGAGTATGGCTGAGTCTGTGGATGCCAGCGACAGCCCTCCCGCTCTCAGATCCGAGAAAGCAGCCATTCTCGGAGCAATCAGAGCCCTGCCTGTAGGATCCCAGCCAAACCTCTCATCCTTAGTCTACTCGAGAGCTGCTTTAATTAACCATCACACCACAGATGGGATCGATTTTAACCCCCCTGTTCTCTGGGTCGTTCTCATTCTTTCTCTCCTTCTCCACCAACCTTACATGCCTTTCTCAACCCCCTTCTCTAAAGTCTTTCACCTAGCTCTCCTCCTCTGCCTCTCATCTCGTGGCCCTTCTTCTCTATGCTCCACTCTCCCCTCTCTCTCTCTCTCTTTCTCTCTCATTCTCTTCTGTCTCCTGCACTCCACTCTCCTGTACACAAGTCACATAATTGAACTGGAATAGAGCCAGACTTGGCCCCCCTCCTCCTCCAGGCTGCCTGTTTCCCTGCATCCCTTGGCCTCACCTGCTCAATACCTTATTAGTGTCAGGATCTGTGGAGAGCCATTGCGGATTAACTAGAGAGATATGAGATTGATTTCTGCCCCTTGCAGATGAAATTGGGTTCGGTCCTCGTATCTGTAGGTGTGCGCTCGCATGTGAGTGCGTGACGTGCGCGCGCTCGGCGTACAAAAGAAAGCTTGATGTGTTTTTTCCCATGCTCAGGAGCATTTCTTTAGCAAGGAAAATGAAAGCCAGCTAATTAACTATCTAGAAGCCCACATGTGTCTCTGTGTCTCCATTCTAATTTCTTCTCCTCTGCAGCCCTTGGTTTTCCCTCCATCTTGCGCAGAGACCCCCTCCGCCCGTTCGTCTCTGAAATTCTAATCTCAACTCTAATCTGCAAGCAATTGCGAACAGAAATGACCTGTTGTGGCACATGCTTTGTCTAGGCCTCGGCGTAAATAGCGTGCTATTGATTATTCATGGGTCCTGTGTGTCTCCTGCACAGCTCGGCATGTCAAGGAGTTTAACAGGAGTTGCCTATTGGAGGAGAGATTAAGGTCTCTTGTGGAAATGGGTGGCTGTGCTGTGTGGAGAGAGAAGGCGGGGTGGTAATGACAGGTCTGTATGTGTAAGGTAGTGCTGTTGGGGTGGTAACAGCTGGGCCGTCTCTCTGTGTGTAAATAGTAGGGGGTCAGAGCTCTTGCACAAAGAGCTTCACCTGATCCCCAGATTTAACTCAATGGTTGACACAATGAATGTTAATGGATTGTTTTTTACGGGGCAGGACACGTTCATCTGCTTGTCTTCATTTGTGTAATAGCTCCAGCGGCATTTCCTTATACTGTTTTCAATGTGCAATGTGTTGCACTGAATATATAATGCTCTATATAAGGCAAAGATGTCTAGTCTATAATCTATGACTTTCATTCTACAAAATATACAAAAATGTCTGTCGTTTGAGTTGATGCTTTTACATTTCCATACAGCAAATTACTAGTGGTACGCAGTGTTGTAGTACTTGAGTCCGGACAAGGTCTTAAATCCGAGTCCAAAAACCATATTTTCTACGAATAGTCGAAACTATGGTTTTTCGAGTCTGCGTCAAGGCCTAGTCCAAATAACCTGGAAATATGGTCTTGATCTCTGACTTTAGATGGATGGTCTTGTTTGGACTCAAGTACTAAAACACTAACATCATTGAGACGAACATAACGGTTGTTCAAGCTTAAGGCCAATTGACGTAAAGAACAATAACTATAACCATATACCTTTAAAATTGTTCAAACTATAAGAGAATAGTGGAGTCCATATCACAACTATAACCGGGTGTTAAGTTTGGACACCGTGAGGCCGGAGATTGTAGTGTACATTGTACTTTTTTAAAAGCTGAGCTTAAATGTGTGCGACCAAAATGGTGAACGTGATTTCACCAAGTAGAACATGTTCCTGGATCAACATTCTTGTTGATCCTGGAACAACCCTTCCAAACAACCAATCAGATTTGAGGGATAGGTTTATATTTAATATCAAGTTTAGTCAAGGGTTAAACAAGGGTAAAGGGCTTCTACACCACTCTTATCCCTAAAATCAGAGGGAAATGATAGAGGAATAAGTTACGGGTAGGGTTAGGTTTAGGGCAGGGGTGTCCAAACTCGGTTCTGGAGGGCCACTGTCCTGGAGAGTTTAGCTCCAACGTGCCTCAACACACCTGTCTGGAAGTTTCTAGTATGCCAAGTAAGACCTTGATTAGCTGGTTCAGGTGTGTTTAATTGGGGATGGAGCTAAACTCTACAGGACAGTGGCCTGGTTTAGGGATAGGGATAGGATTAGGATTATGTTTTTGGACAGGGATGTTGTTCCAACATCAGAAAACGATGAAAATAGTGCTCATAAACAAATGTTGGGATAGTATTTTCACTTGAATCAGAGTAGAGCCTTGGACCCAGAAACTGTATTTAATACATTACGACTGAACAAATGGATAACAGAGGAATGATCACTTTAAAAGTCTTTTTTTTCCCCAGCTGATAAATGCTAAAAACATTGATAGCCAATCAAAATCCATCCTACTTTAGAATAAACTTTACATTCATGGTGTATTACATACATAATCTCTTTCATGTATGAGGAGAGTTTGCGATCTGTGAACTGCTCATAAAGACTTGTAGGATTACCAATGCTGTCATTCAGGGGTTTTCTTCCATCTTCATTTTTGTCATCTCACAATATGTGGGGGCAAGACTCTTTTGACTTGGGCCAGAGAACCCTAGAAACCACCCACAACACCCTAGCAAGTTTTCATTTTCTTTTCTTTTTCATTTTGTGTTAAAATAATGTAAACAGTTGCTTTTAAACTAGAAGAGCTTGATAGAGGTAAAACATACAAATGTTATCAGTTTCCCTCAACAAAATTTACTGACACAGAAAATACACTTGACTGAACAAAATGAGAATATAAATGAGACATCTAGTGATATGGATAATGCCTTTCAGCAGGTGATCACATCACACTATGGCTTTTGTGTGTGTGTGTGTGAGGCTATGTGTGTGTGTGTGTCTGTGTTTGAGGCAGTTTCTGACCTCGAAACACAGAGTCCAAGCTTATTGTGGTGTAATTTCCTCGTCCAAAGGCTGGAGTGTTTGTGTCAGAGTGAGGCCTCTGTGTGATTGCCTCTCCGTCACCAGTGTAAACCGAGGATAATGCTATGGCCACCTTCCCCGCTGCAAAAACGGGATCAACACAATCCAATTTCTCTCTCTGTGCAAAGATGGAATAATTTGAAAGAATGGAGTCGCCAAGCCTAGCGCCTGGGATCCAGGGGGGAAGATAAAGTGCTGTTAAAAAACAGCCATTACAAGAGGAATTGGGCGAGAGGTGTTTCAGGACAACAGAACCCCCAAGTCGACAATACAGATGGGAAGTGGCTTCCAAAATATCAAGTGAGAGAAAGCTACGGGTAAATTGAGGTGACTAACTAGCAATCTAACCCAAAACAGAGCTCTGCCGAGACATGAGACATGCGGAAACATATTTTATGTGGATTACAGCTTAGATGCAGCAAGATGAGGTTTCCATGCCATGGGAGAAACTTGCAATGCACTGTTTTGCATTTTAGCGGCTACAAGCTTCAGGTATCTAGGAGAATGTTGCATCGAAGTTACGCATTTCCTCATGCAATAACTAAAAATATCCTATTTTGTTTTGAAGCAGCTGGGCTCTAAAGCATCTCAAGTGCTTCGGAATCAGGTTTGTGTCTTCGCATGACAAAAACTTCAACCAGTGGGGGAAAAAAGTTTGAAAAGCTCTCAAAAAGTCCCCAGATCCAAGCCACGGTTGAGCCCCTAATTGCTTTCAGGTGTCTTCCTCTCAATGCACAGTGACTGCCACCAGAAGTGATTTGTGTAGATGCTGGCGTTGCAGGAGGCCGGAGTGAAGCTGGGATGGGTTGGAGTAATCAGGATGGGGAACACACCCCCTCCTCTCGCCTATGTGTGTCAGACGGGCCTACTCTGATGAATGGACCCTAGATTAGAGCTCACACAGGGCAGGCACAGGCCTCAGGTGTGCAACCTAATGCGTCGATGTTCAAGAGTGTATTTGTGTTGGAGCGCGAGTGTAGGTGTATATGCACTTTAAAAAGCTTGCTTCTTGTCAGGTGGAAAGACTTCTTGAAGCATGTTTTCGCAAGGTGACAATATGAGTTTCCTAAAACGCGAGAGCCGATTATATGGTTTTCTGTAAGACATTTTCTTATAGGGAAAACTGTGTAAATAATTGGTAAATCATGACATAAGTCATCAAGTGTTTCATGTTTGACATGAAAACAACCAGTCCAAGCATTTGAGAGGATAAAAATGTCCACCCCCACATAGTGAACCAGAGTAGCCCTTACATTGCATATTTATGATTTTTCAATGACACGGATGCACTCCTGGCTAAACGTGAGAGAGTATGTGTAAGTATGGGATGCAGGGATCTAAGGCCGTCCAGCAGGGGGGGTTGGCAGTCAGCGGAGAGGGCCAATGGCTGAGGCTGTGTGGCTAAGTGTCTCATCAGCATCCTACTCATGTTCCAGGCCCACGCTCTAACTGCGCCCTGACTTGATTGTAATTGCCTGAATTCGGCTCCCGCTGCTCCATCCTGGCAATATAACTGCCACATTTTAACCCCAGCGAGCCTAGACTCTGCCACACAGCCCTTTGACTGTTTGGAAGGATGTCATATTTGACTCCACTTGGGCAACATCTGTGCATATATGGTTAAAGGCTTCCAAATATATTGCCTTTCCTTTCAGTTTGAATTGCAGTCTAGAAAGGGGACAAATGAGCTTTTATATCCCCCTCTATTATTTTGGTTTAAATATTTATTTTTCATTCTGTTCCAGTAGTTGGTAGTGCACAGCACTAGCAATAGCAAAGGCCATGGGTTTCTGATTAAATCTATACCTTGGAACACACTAATTGCTTTGGATAAAAAACTTTAGTTATTTAAAAATTAAGATTTTTGAATTGCAAATTTGTTCTGGTCATCCATATTCTTCAAAATATCTTCATTTCTGTTGAACAGAAGAAAGAAACTCATGCAGGTTTGAAACAACATGAGGGTGAGTAAATGAGAACTTTCATTTTTGGGTGAACTATCCCTTTAATAGAAAAATGGTAATCTTATGATCATATACTTCTAATCTAATCTAATGATAATCTTGCCTGTAGTATTTTCCCAGTGTACAAGTCAAACAAATGACCATTACCAAGTTTTCTTTTAATGAAATGCCTTGAGGATTTACCAACATTCCATTAAAACTTGGAAAATCAAAAAGTACATCCAGACACCTCTTGAAGTACATGCATTGTACCAGCATGAGTGTGTGACTTCCTGCTGCATGGCGGGAAGCGTGCGGGCTCACACCGGCAGGGTTAACTTCAGAACTCCCCTGCGGAGCTCCTCTCTCTGTGATAATAGTTGCTCGCGTAATGAAGAGCAGCCTGCTAGCCAACAGGTGGTCCTTTTTAAAGAGCCTAGCCACTGCACTCAGGGCGAAAAAAACTGCCATGCTAAAATGTGTCAGAATCTAATGTTCCACAGAATGAAAAACCTGTTTTCTTCCCTTTGTTCAGCGCTAGAGATTCAGCCTTGTTCGCCATTGTTCCCCGCACAAACGAGCAACAGTCTTTTTTGACAGAGCCATGGGGGGAAGAAAGACTGAAGCTGACTAGTCACAGGATAGAGAAGGGGGATAAAAGCTTTCTTTCCTTCTTTTTGGAGGGTTGAAGCCCATTAAGAGTTTGGGAGTTATGAATGGTTATGAGTCCATGTCTCTCCCTCGCACAATGTAGGAGAACCAAAGAAAAAGAGAAAAACCTAGCTAGCTTTGCAAAAAGTCTTAATCACATACAGGCCGTACAGAGGAGATAGTAAAAGGTAGCGAAAGAGCGAGAAAGCGTGTGACAGAGAGAAACCAGTAAACGAATCAGGACGGAAGTACCTTTTGCTACAGACAGAATGGCTGGGTGAAGTGGAGTGGATGGGGGTGGGGAACGGAGTTAATCCTCCAGCGGGGCTCAAAACGTCCCTCTACCCTTATAAAATCATGAGAATATAGCCATTGACTGCTCTAAAGACTTCTTTGGGTGTATAATATGCTGTGTGTCTCTACTTCGTGGAGGAAAAAAAAGATTTTGTTTGGAATTTATGGCGATTGAGGAGAAATGCATCGACGCTGTAAAGTGTTAAAGTATTAAAGTGTAAGATTACTCAACTCTCATGTTTAAAAAAACAAAAACCAATTTGTAGAAAGAGTCAACAAAGGACAGAGACTGACAGTCACTGATGTAGACTATAATTCACCTGCCTGCGTTCTCAGCTTAATGACCAGAAGGACAAACGGAGCCATACTTCAGAACAAAGGCCTTAATTCACTTTTATAATCCATTTGTTATTGTCCGGCCATTTTATTCTCTTAAGCTACATAAGGGTCCAAGCCTGAGACAAAAGCTGAGGGGTAACAATAGACAACTCCCCCCGTTTTCTTTGTTACTGTTCAAGTACACACTTCCCAGGGTGCATTGCGGGCCTTTTTCGGGCTCTAGAAAGCTAGAGCAAAAATTAGCGAGGTCTGGTAGAACACCTGGAGGAGTCAGCTTTTGCTTCTCCCACTTCACTGTTACAACAGATCGCAGCCCTCACACAGAATCCCAACAAGTCCCGTGTTTTGACAAGCCTTCACTCAGGCAGTTTTAATTACCTGTCACGATGGGATTGTGAATGTGTGTACAAGCTGAGAGGAACAGGAGCCCTAGGTACAGCTTGTGCAATAAAAGTACAGCGAGATCCAATCATGTCTTTGGTGACATTTGTAAATTTCTTCTGTTGGACTAGATATTTTCATAGATAAGTTTATCGATGTGGATTTTAAATAAATTCTTTCAATAAAAATCTGTCCATGTACTCTCATCCAGTCCTAAAAGGGGTCTTCGGTTTTAAAGTCCCCATGAAATCAAAATTCACTCTTCTTTTTTTAATGGAATATTGCAGTATTTATTACAATTTTTTTATTTGACCTCTTGCAGCAACATCTCTTCTCTTCTCTGATGACAGCCTGTCACTCACATGATATCGACCAATAGCAAACCACAATCCAATCAATTCCCGAAGGACAAAATCAAATCCCACCCTACATTTGTGGGATGTTGCAAGAAGCTGTTTCATGTCATATACGTCACAATAGGGACGAAAAGACTGTCGCAACTTCCATTTTCATGCCGACTTTAAAAAGTCCAGTGCTGTGGTACAAACTGCCTTAAAGGAATAGTTCACCCAAAATGAAAATTGTCATTATTTACTGTACTCACTTCATGTCGTTCAAACTTGTATGTATTTCTTCTGCAGAACACAAACACACAAAAAGATATTGTGAAGAATGTTTTTGACCATTGACTTCCATACAAAAAAAAGTACAGATACCTTACAGTGAAAATGAGTCCATTACAAGTTAAAAGTTACTCATTTCAATACCGCTTGAGTAAAAGTCTTAGAAAATCTTATTTTAACAGTACTTCAGTAGGCCTATTTTACTTGTATTAAATGTAAGCACAGAGATGCACTAGTCCTCAACACCTAAGAGACATGCCCGTGAAAAACAAGAAACAGTTGATTTTTGTGGAGAGCAATCACGTTTATTTTCTAAAATCGAAATGAAACTGAACACCTCAATATTGCAATCGACACAAAAGCCTCTTAAACGTTTACAGACACTCAAGTCTCAGTTAAGCTTCAAGAGCTCAAAAAAAAAATAATCATAAGAAAACCAATATCCTTCAAAAAGGTCTCTTCAATGAATAAATAAAATGTCAACTATAATTAAAACCTCAGAAAAGTCAGCGGCTACTTGGACTGGACGTGCTGTTTGGGGCTCATCACCGGCTGCATGTCTTCACCTCATATATGAAACACCTGCGAATTAGCAACTACATGCTAATGCTAATGCACTCCCTTTTAGCCTGGTTGTCAAGTTTGTGTGGGTAAGGGCAAAACACACAAGATATAGTACCTTCAATGCCCTGTTGATTGCGATATCACTTCTTTAAAAAAAAAAAGAAGATATGTGCCATGCAAATTGTAACGACTTATTGCATTAGCCATCACAAATGTATTGCAGTGTTACGTTCCTATTTAGTCTAGGGTTTGAAGGAATGTGTAACAGAATAAAATAAAAGAAACAAAAATGGTGTGATGTGTGGAGGCAGCAAGGTTCAGCTCCCAACTCCAATACTTTAACAAGAATAACCCAAGACAAACTCAAGGAGAACCAAGAGGTTTTATTCTTATGGGTGTGGGAGTTTTTCAAGACTTCAAGAGGGGGTAGAGGAAAAATAACAAACATAAACCCTCTAACTATTACGGGGGAAACGAACTAGGCTACACAAGAAAAGAAAAGAAAAAAACTCCCTAACTAACTTAAACAGGAGAAAACAAGATACAATAAAGAAAAGCACCCACCTCTCTACCAATCCTTTTTTTTTAAGAATAAATATACTTATTCAAAAATGTAGTCAAGTAAAGAAAAAAGTTGCTAATATCCTTTATACTAAGTCAAAGTACAAAGTAGCTGAAAAGATATCTAAGTACAGTAACTAATTACATTTACTCAAATACTTTACACCATTGTTGCATAATAAAAATCATACAGATTTGGAGCGACAGAGTGCGAGTAAATACATTTTTTGGTGAACTGTCCTTTTCATTTTCTATGATCAAACACTTCTAAGTTAAAAAAACAATTATGAATTTATAAACCACTTGATTGATTCATTTAGGCTAAAATCAAAGATAATTCAGTTAACTTAAAAAAAAGTCTTTAAATTCTAAAACGAAAACCCTGCATTGCGAGGCTAGAGAAAGCTGAGTCACAGCAGCTACTGCTGTCTGCTCACACTGCCTGCCGTTTGCAATCACATTCACATATTCTCTAAGCAGTCACCTCTACCCTCAATCACACGTAATAATCATAGATCGGTTTAATGTTAACATATTCATGGACCCTTCACTGGCATAGCTGTATAAGGATTGTTTTTCAAATGTCTTGTACAGCCAAATATCCAGAATTTTCAGCATTTTTTTCAAAAAATAAATATTTTGTCATAATTTGGGCTTACAAGTAGCTGTAACTGTACAGCACATTAATATAAATATTAATATAGTAAATTTTTTGACAGAAACTATACAATATAACATGGTGAGCTCTTATAAGTCCTTATAACTACCTTGCAGATAATTTGATGTAACGTGAATTTGTGCATTATTATTTTTTTAAATGTATAAGCCCCTAAAAATGAATTGTACACAACATCTACTGAGAATTTTTACTTTATTTTTACAAAATAACTGGACTGTATGTGAAAACTGGGGGTAAGGAACATATGCACAAATAAAACTGCAGGAATTAGTTTTATTCACATAAATGGTGTCCAAAAAAGTAAACAACACATATGTATGACAAAGCAAAACATGTACATTTTTACAGATATAAAATACTCAGTGACACAAATTCTAAATCTTCTTTGAAATCAATGACCATCACAGATCTATACATGACCAAAAGTAAAGATCTAACTCATTAAGAGAAGGTAGAAAACATTTAAAGCAAGAGTCCACGTATCAGTATGGAAAGTCTTCTGCGTCTGTGGGTTGAAACTCGCTGGTTTTCTTCATCAAGGCAGCTTTGACAGCACTTATCTTCCCATCCAGCTCAGCGAGACTGTAGTTCTGTGAAAACAAGAACGTTTTCATCAGCTAAAATGTTCTCGCTGAACAGCAGGACCTTCATTTATTTTTGCCTCAATGAATACACAAATGCATCAGTAATGGAACTTACCTGCGACATTGAGGCTTTAGGTCGTTTGTGTGAGTAATTCTGTGGGAAAAAGGAAATAAAAGCATGAAATGAATGCGGATTTATATGAACGATGCACATCAGTCGTCATTCAACAAAACGGCAAAGCATTTATCTCAATATCAGACTCTTACATGTTCTGTTTTCCCTAGAAAAAAATTATGAAAATAGGGGAGGGGATTTAATGGCAACCAGAACAATAAATTGAACCAAGGACACCCATGAGTGGACAGAAACGGCACATGATTAGAGTATGAAACAGATCACTCAATCACCGCCAACAGACCCCAGCTGCTATAGACTTACACTGATTAATAGTATTAAGTGGGGGCCATGGGGATTCTTTCTGTCACCCAATGGCCCTTTCATTTATTCTGTCCATCTCTTTTTATTCATTTTAATCACTTTTCAGTGTGCATATGGACCCACTTGGCAGATGCATGATATCCGCTCACCCTGGTCAGCAGAGTTCAATTAATTCATTCGACTTGCTGAAAGCTGCGCTACAAACTAAGAAGATCAGCATATTTGACGGCACTCAAAGTCCCACTTTACAGGAATATGCACACACAGACACACACACACACACATTGTAAACGACATGGAAATCAGCTAGCTTTCAGCCCAGCACTGAACTAAGTGAAGCTGGTGTGAGGAGGCGTAGAAATGGTTCAAGAGCACTTACTCAGCTAACTTTGATGGGCTACAATCTGACAGGGATAACAAATTCTGAAGTGAAGGGAAAAAATATCACTCATATCAGCTTTTAATGGTTTTGAAGAACTCTCTGGCCGACTGTCGTGAGCGCAGGAGGAAACACATAAGTGAGAAGTCTCCAGCGTAACAGAGTCAGTGTAAAAACAAACAGAGGAACCAGTGACACAAACTCTGTCTAATTGCACAAAAAAAGGGTCATAAGAGGTCATATCTTTTTTTTTAGCATTCTTTCCCCCCTGACCTACACTTGCCAGTGTTTCCCACAGAATGACAGTGTAACTGTGGCGCGCGTGAATCGATATTGACTACCAGCTATATACAGCGTGCTAACCTCGAAAATCCAGCTGTATTGTAACAATAACTTAGCTCTCCTTATTAGCTAGGCTCCTTGCATGCTGGCTAATAACTTTTTTTAAAGCTGGGTCTCCAACATTGACATTGAGAGCGCGAGAGGTACGGATGAGTGAGAGAGAGAGGGACGAGCGAGAGGTAGTGCTGCGCGAGTGCGCTACGGAGCTCTGCAATCAAATACGATTTTAAATAGGCTTAGTAAAAAAATAAAAAAAACAATCGAAAATCAATGTGTGGCGGTCAGCGTTGATATTGTGGCGGGCCACCACAAGTAAATGAACGTATGGGAAACCCTGCTTGCACTACTTCAAAAGTTTGGATCAGTAAGACTTTTTTTTTTTTTAATGGATCAAGTGTTGCTGAAAAAGATGCATCTTCAGTCGTTTCTTGAAAATGGCTGACTCAGCAGCTCAGGTTGAGTTGGGTAGGTCATTCCACCAGCAGGGAACAGTCAGGGTAAAGGTCCGTGATTGGGATGGCACCACAAGGCATCGTTCACTTGCAGAATTCAAGCTTTTGAAGGGCACATGGGTCTGAATTAGTGAGTCTAGGTACAGGGGTGTAGAGCCAGTGGCTGTTTTGTAGGCAAACATCAGTGCCTTGAATTTGATGTGAGCGGCAATTGGCATCCAGTGCAATTTTATGAGGAGAGGTAGAGTGTGTTATGAGGAGAGTGTGCTCATCAAAGACCACTCTTTCCACTCTTTTTGCGGCAGCAATACAAAGCGGGTTGAAAATCGGCGAAGTTAGACTTTAAAAAATGCAATTGAATTAGATTTTATTGAATTCAGTAAATTTTTTTTACTAATATCTCAAAAAATCATTATAAATTTGAATGAATATCACTTTGTATGTGAAAGTTTTAATCTTTAGATTAATTCTTAAGAATAAAAATTTACCAATTGTCATTTTAGGCAGGAACTCCAGTGGCATATTTACAAGCTTATGTTCTTGTTAGACATTTTTATCTATTAATCTTTTAGAATACAAACACACTGTGTGATTAGACAGTGGAATATAGTGTTACGTCCCAAGGCACGCGTGAGTTTTATTTGCTGTTGTTGTGCTGGTCTCTCTGTATTCTCTTTCCTTGTTGCTCCTCCCACTATCCACTTCACAGGTTTGATTAGATTTTTTGATTAGAAACGGAGAAATAAAACGAATACGATCTCTGTCCACACCAGCGTTTTAGCTGCGTATTAGAATTGATCTCCGTCCACATTAAAACGACTGAAAACGCGGATCACGTGACCATTCACCTACACTGATCAGATTGACTATTCCTTGATAAGTGCCGATCTGGACATTCGAAGGTTTTCGCACCATTCCTCAGGAACCACAACTTCATTGATAAAATTATCCCACCATGCGCTGGTTTCTTCCCGGCTTAACCCAAAACCGCCGCTCCATGTACGGCCGATATCGCCGCTGCATACGGGAATGTCTCAGATCTCTCAAATAATAGCTTGCCTCCGGCGCATGTACAGTTATAACATTGTAAAATGCAGAATTTACTTGAACTAGCGTAACTGGTAGTCCAGGCTGTTGTTGTATGTTTTCTTCCGTTGTATGACAGCCAATCAGAGAGCCGAGCGTGAGCCTCTGCGTCATCGTTTCTAAAGTCCTCCGTTTTGACCCGTCTTCACTAGAACGCCCTCCGGAGATTCAAAACGCAAAACGGGGTCGGCAGCGTTTCTAAACTTCTCCGTTTTAGGTCTTCGTTTTTGCTGTTTGTCTGGACGGGAGGTGCAGACGTAGCAAAAGGTCTCCGTTTCTAAACTAAAACGTGGAAGTGTGGATGTGGCCTGAGGCTTTCCTCTGAGAGACTGTCATCTTCTGGTCCCAGCACTTGTTGATTTAATGGTGTTTGTGGTGTCAGTTATAGTGGTTTAGTGAACGAAAAGAAGGTATGCTGTGTGCTAACTTCTATGTGACCTGGTGGTAACCTTGTGTTTGTAGTTAACATCTAACTAGAGTTTTCTTCTAAGTTAAAATGCTGTTTGATTTTTTTTTATTGGGATAATTTGTAGGGAGGTGGATGCCATTTTATTTGAGATTCAGTTTTCTCCTGTGTTATATAGAGAGGAAGTAAGGGAAGTGTTTGTCTTTTGGTTTATTTTATTTTTGAAGCTAGGTAAGTTATTTCTAAAAACATTTAGTAAGAATTCCTTTTGTTTGTTGTTTTGGCCTTTTCCTCTCCTGAAGTTCTACCTTTTTTATATCCCACTGATTATGTAAAATAAAACTTGTGAAATCTTTTTACTTTATAAACTTGTGTCATTGTAATTTGTGCTTGTCCTGGGACGGGAGTTCTTTCACTCTCTCCCCGCATTTTTTGTTACCTTCCTTTTCTGCCCCTAGACTTAAAAGACGGATCGTAACAATACTCTTTGATGTTGTGATTAATAAAAAAAATAATTAAAAAAAGAGGGAATAAAAACTCCCTATCAAAATCACCTAATACCTAGTTCTCTGTGTTCATAAGCTACTGTGGATGTTCAAAGAGCGTGGAACTTGTAGAAAGAAACCACTAAGATGAACAAACTAATTCAATATCTGATCATCCACTCCTCCAACAAACAAGGACACAGACACACACATACTCTCTATCTCTCTTTTCCCACCACTTACTGTGGAGTGGAAGTACTCTGGCGAAAGACCCTCAAGCTCCAGAATTCGATCTTCAAGTTTCTTTAGCCGCTGATAAACGCTTTGAGGAACTGGACCTACTAAAAGACAGATACAGTAGAGTTACATGACAAACTAGCATTTACCTGTCAGCACACACTTAGGACTACGGAAAATAGTCTAATTAAATACAATGTCTAATACATTAAAGGTATGTAGAATTCAGAAACCTGTGTTATTAGTGAGACCGGTGGCTATTAAGTGAACTGCATCCAGCAACTTATTGCACATGATCGCACTTGTGCACGTGGACGTGATTCGAGGCCTTATATCTACTCACAGCAAAGTCTTTTTTCGTTCTTTGCTTAGAAGTAAAAATACGTTGAAAATACCTTTACAGCAATATATTGTGCATGTCACATTGACATGACAGTACAGAATATCTCAGCATTATCATGAACATAACCACCCGTTTCATAGAATGGAAGAGAGGCTTTTAGGTCCGCGTAAAGTCACATTCGGCACACCTGGCAAAGACCGTCAGAGTCCTTCACAAAAGAAATCAGTATACAGGCTTTCAGATAACCTAGGTAGTCGGGGAAGTTCTCATTTCAAGCTGTTGACACATTGGCAATAAAAAAAATATATACATGAAAATTCTTACATATAGCCCCTTTAAGACAGTGAACTTCCTAAAGCTCTTCTATTGATCCCACTTACCTGATGGAAGTTTCAGGTGAGATTCCATGTTATGGAGCCTCTCCTCGATGACAGGGTTTCCACAGTCTTGGCTGATGGTCCTCTGCTGCTGGTCTCCTAACTCAGAAAGTGCCCCTCTGGTTTGAGGTCCGTATGTATTTATAACACGAGTCACTGCAATAGCAAACAAACACCAATTAATGCTCCACAAATCGACAGATCATCCAGATATTATTAGTCTAGACATTAAATCGACATGTATGTTAGACCCTATACCGACTAAGCTATTGAAAGAGATGCTTCCAGAGGTCATAGATCCTCTTCTTAATATCATTAATTCATCTTTGTCATTAGGATACGTACCAAAAACTTTTAAGCTAGCTATGATTAAACCGCTTGTTAAAAAACATCAACTTGATCCTACAGAATTAGTCAATTACAGGCCGATCTCGAATCTACCTTTTCTGTCAAAGATACTAGAAAAGGCAGTCAGTCTTTTTTCTGTCAGGATTTAGGCTATGTTTACACGGAAACAATCTGAAGAGAAAACGCAAAAGTGGCGTTGCGTTATCACTTTTTATTCTGCGTTTAGACGAGCGTTATGGGGGGGGAAATCTGCGTGCATATGGTGATGCAAAAGTGTGTGAAATTCGATGTAGTATGCACTCCAGATGGCTAGGTGGCAATGTGAAGCACTGCCACACAACACAACCAATATCTGAGAATATTTTGTACAACTGCTGAAAAGACTCTTGTATGTTTATCAGAGCTGCTAGGGCAACTTGAAGGTCCGACGTATGGAAATAATCCGACATGTTGGTTGTTATTTTCCTGTACTGGTGCATGTCTGTGACGTAAACGCGTACGCGACGAGAGCCACAGTGAGCAGATTTGCGTTTTTACCCTTTAGATGGGATCATTTTTAAGATTTCCACTCTGGAGGGTGGTTTCACTTTTTTTGCGTTTTTAAGCCCCCAAAACGCCGTCGCCGTGTAAACGAAAGGCACATCCGATAAAATATTTTTACGTTTTCACCCGGAATCGTTCCCGTGTAAACAGGGCCTTAGACCGTATACCATAGTACTGAGACAGCTCTCATTCAGAGTCACAAATGATTTGCTCTTATCATCCGATCGTGGTTGTATCTCTCTATTAGTGTTACTCGATCTTAGTGTTGCATTTGATAACATTGATCACAACATTCTTTTAAATAGACTTGAAAATTATGTTGGCATTAGTGGAATTGCATTAGCATGGTTTAAATCATACTTATCTGACCGTAATCAGTTTGTAGCAGTAAATGAAGAGATGTCTTATCGATCAAAAGTTCAGTATGGTGTACCACAAGGCTCGGTACTAAGACCGCTGCTGTTCACTCTGTACATGCTACCCTTAGGAGATATCATTAGGAAGCATGGCATTAGTTTTCAATGTTATGCTGATGATACTCAGCTCTATATTTCTTCACGCCCTGACGAAACCTAACAATTCACAAAATTAACGGAATGCATAGCTGATATAAAAAACTGGATGACTAGTAATTTCCTACTACTTACTTCTGAAAAAACAGAGATTCTAATTATTGAACAAAAAACTTCCTCACATACTAGATTGCTGCTCAGTCAAGTCTTTGTCATCAGTTAGGAACCTGGGTGTGTGTGTGTGCTCTTTGATACCAATCTTTCATTTGAAAGTCACGTGTCTAGTATCTGTAAAACCGCATTTTTCCATCTTAAGAATATATCTAAATTACATCATATGCTCTCAATGACAAATGGGGAACAGTTAGTTCATGCGTTCATGACCTCAAGGCTAGATTATTATAATGCTCTACTGGGTGGCTGCCCTGCACGCTTAATAAACAAACTACAGCTGGTCCAAAATGCAGCCGCTAGAGTTCTTACTAGAACCAGGAAGTATGACCATATTAGCCCGGTTCTATCAACACTGCATTAGCTCCCTATTAAACATTGTATAAATTTTAAAATATTGCTGATTACTTACAAAGCACTAAATGGTTTAGATCCCCAGTACTTGAATGAGCTCTTAACGCATTATACTTCTTCATGTCTATTGCGATCTCAAAATTCCGGCCAGTTGATAATACCTAGAATATCAAAATCAACTGCCGGCGGTAGATCCTTTTCCTATTTAGCACCAAAACTTTGGAACAATCTTCCTAACATTGTCCGGGAAGCAGACACAGTCTGTCAGTTCAAATCTAGACTAAAAACACATCTCTTTGACCTAGCATACACATAACACATAGACTTCTATAATTCAATGTTAGCCTGCATAGATTAGGTCAGCTGGAACCGGGCACACTTCCCATAAATCCTGATGTACTTGTTACATCATAAGAAGGATGGCGTCAAGTCAAGTCAAGTCAAATATATTTATATAGCGCTTTTCACAATACAGATTGTATCAAAGGTGCTTCACAGTATCAATCAAAACAACTTAATGTTTGTTTATTACTGGGAAAAAAGACATCCAAGTTTGGTAGAGCTGATCAATGGTATGATTGGTTAATTAATTTGAATATCCCCAACTGAGCAAGCCAAAGGCAACAGTGGCAAGGAACCGAAAAACTCCATCCAGTGACCTAATGGTGTCCTAACACCCCATCAGATGACCCAATGGAGAAAAAAAAACCTTGGGAGAACCCAGGCTCAGTCGGGGGCCAGTTCTCCTCTGGCGTTTATGAACTAGAGGCCGAATTTACAGTAACTGTAAGATAAAAAATGTATATGAATGCCTGGCTAAATAGATACGTCTTCAGTCTAGTTTTAAACTGGGAGAGCGAGTCTTAGCTACGAACAATATCAGGAAGGCTATTCCAGAGCTTCGGAGCTAAATGTGAAAATGCTCTGCCTCCTTTGGTGGATCTGGATATCCTAGGAATGACCAGAAGCCTCGAATTTAGTGAACTTAAAGAGCGACTAATATTACAGAGAGACTAATATTAATATGAAGGGTCTGCGTCTGGACACGACGACAATGCATCCTGAAGTGTCAACTAGTCTCTCTGTGTAAATGAGCGGCCGGATCGCATTAAGGGTTTTCTGTTAGAACGATGTCATGTTAGCGGCCCCTAAGTTAATAACTAATGATCGTTGCGACGGAAGTGAATCAATCAAAACTAACTTTAGCTAGACAATAACTTTATTCTAGAGCTGCTGTCAAACCAAAACAATCTTTGTTACTTTAATTTCCTATTATCACTGTAAAGCTATTTTGAAACAATCTATATTGTTAAAAGCGCTGTATAATGAAGGTGACTTGACATGAAACACTAAACACAGAGTGTATAATCATTTCATATTTTAATAAAAAAAAAATTTCTATATTTACTACCATTATTTCCCACAACAAAATTTCTGTTTTGAACATGTATATATACACGTAAAAAAAGTAGACTATAGGGATGCAACGATTACAGATTTTTTAAGTACGATTATTGTCTGAGAAATAATCACGATTTAACGATTATCACGATTATTATGCATCAATTAATTTCACAACACTACTAATGTATAATATCACATGAACACTCAACCCTAGATTTTAATGTGTTATTTATTGCTGCCACAACACAGTACAAAATTATAAAATGACAAACAATGATCAATCTCTTTCTTTGGAATTAAAGAGAAGTGATTTGTAAACATCCAGTATTTTCCTTTTAAAAATAACAAATTAAGTCAAAGGCTGCAGGGCTCTTTGATTGATATAGATCACAAAATTATTAAGCATAGTTTGTTCTAAATTTATTTTCAACCTGAGGTAGGTATCTTGTTGGTATTTGACTTAAAGACATAAATAATACTATAAAGGGATAATAAATCCCAATGAAAATAAGAATAAACAAAGTCTTTGGATCTATTGAATTAAATGTAAGCTAAATATTAACCATGTATTTCTTTTAAAAGAAAACAAATGTAAAAAATTAAAACCAGTTTTTCTAAAGTAAAACACAGTCTTCTTTTCAATTAATGATTTATGCATTCTTTATAACTACTTGCATACATCATTCTTTATTCTTTCAAGCAGACATATTTATTTGTATGAATATAATTAATCCTTATTAAAGCTATTAACGAGCAGTGAATGCTTTTCTCTTTTTCTTTTGTTGCTTGTTCAATATTAAGGACACAGACTGCATTAGGTTTATTACCCACTGTCACTTTAAGACGACGGATCATGTCCAATGACATGCGGATACAATTGCACTGATGCACATTCGATACACTCACAACTGTTTAAGACATTACCGACATAGTTTACATGAATACTCTCCAAAACGGACATTTAGACATAATGTTGTGTGTATTTGTCTATTCAGACACGAAAGAGAGCTCTATTCAGTCCTCGCGCGCTGTATAGGTGTCTATGTGCATGGCTGCACGCTTTTGGTTGGGTGTGTGCGCACAGAAAACCGTACCGAATAGAGCTCTTTTTTGCATCGTCACTCTTATTCAGATCTATATGTCTGCTCTACTCATTCTCCCAGACGTTTAATTTTTTTTTACGTTTTATGGGACCGCTGGGTAGATCAGCACGTTACAGTACAAATGTGCGCATCTACCACAAACGCAGGACATCAGTCATTTTCGTCTAGCTTTAAGGCTACTCATTGACGAAAATGTCAAAAGGTTTTCTTCATACTTTCATTGTCCATAGTTTATTAGTTTTATTATTTATTTAGTTAGTTGCAAAATTTCCGTTCCGTGCAGAACACTCGGTGTAGCATAGTCTTTACGATTAATTTACCGTGACGTTTTAAAGCGCGGTTAATTGTGAAATCCGGTAATCGCTGCATCCCTAGTACACTACTGTAAAAAACGTTTTTTTATTTTTTTATTTTTATGTTTGTGAAATTCTCGAACGCTCAAGTTGGCTACATATATTTGGTCCAAAATACAGTAAACAGCAATAATGTGAAATATTATTACAATTTGAAAACCTTTTATTATTTTAATATACTTTAAAATATAATTTATTCCCGTGATGGTAAAGCTGAATTTTCAGCATCATTGCTCCAGTCTTCAGTGTCACATGTTCCTTCAGAAATAATTCTAATATGCTGATTGCTCCTCAGGAAACATTTATTATTATTCAATTTCTCACATTGAAAATTG
The DNA here is from genome assembly GCA_026230005.1 of Gila orcuttii. Lineage (NCBI taxonomy): Eukaryota > Metazoa > Chordata > Actinopteri > Cypriniformes > Leuciscidae > Gila > Gila orcuttii. Next base: position 42,874,230 of record JAPDVR010000013.1, on the reverse strand, counting down.
TACTGCTTAATTATTTGTGGAAACAGTGATAAATTTTTCAGGATTCTTTGATGAATAGTAAGTTTTTAAAAAAAACAACAACATTTATTTACATCTTTTGTAACATTATCAATGTAACTATGATTACTTTGAAAGAAATTAATACTTTTTATTTATGCATTAAACTAAAAAATCTTACTGACCCCAAAAATTTGAACAGCAGACTTCAGTTTCAATATAATGAGAATGAACAACCGTCTAACCTTTGACGTGACTCTTGAAACCAGGATATGGTGTGAAGACTGCATCAGTTCTTGCACAGCTGTCTTCTATAGACCACACGGGAAAAGAATGTTAGTTTGTAGAGTTTCTGCAAAAAAGTACATTATATATATATATATATACTGTGTATACATTTACAAAAAAAAAACAGCATAAAATGTCATATACTATAGTAAACAATCCATAGATGACCAAGGCAAATGACCTGATTTGGTAAAAAATAAAGAGCTTTTAAGATCTGGTTGTATTTGGAGGATTGAGTCTTAGATGATGTGTGTATTCTGACCTCACGCCCGCAGAAATCAGCACTCTTACAAACATTGGCAATTGCTGTGCAGTATTCCTCTGACCACCCCCCATTCTCACCCTGATTGCAGTCGATCACGTTGCAAAACTCTCGCACATTGTTTTCATTGATCTCCAGCTGTTTGCGCTCTATAAATGCAGATATCCTGCGTTCAATCTGAGAAAATGAGTGAGAGAGAGAGCAATGAGGGTCAGACTGATGAGCTATTGAAGAAGAAAAAAAATCAATCCACGGCCTTCTTTTTTGCTGTTTGGATTTAATGAGGAACACTAGGCCATATAGGCTGCACGACTAACAAATGACCGCAGTGGACACAATTATTCCCAAAATCTAAATATTTCTCACACGCAACCATTTCAGATAGTTGTGATTTGCTTGGGCCTTTTATTACAGTGACTGTAAATAAATAAGCAATAAAAATGAGGGCCTCCTTGTCCTTCGCCCACATGCAATTTCAGCATGTAATGAACATCCACTTCATAACGTTGCAAGGACCAGGACCTCTCATAGGACTCTCAAAGTGGGTGGCTATTTGTTTCTCTCTGAAGGAAAGCAGGCGGCAAAAGAGCCTTCGATTCATTCTCAACTGTCTGTCCACAGATAGCAATTCACACTCCCTATGACTGGCCAACTGGGGCAGATTATATGCAAATAATAAATAGTGACTGTTAAACAATCAACTTTAATTGTGCTTGGGAACAGATTGCTTGAATAAATCCAAAATTTTAATGTTTGGTCCAACGATAATCATTGGTAAATACAAATAAAACCAATAACAGCTTAACTGTTCAACTAAATAGACAAAGTATTATACAAAATAATGCTTTTATTGCAGGCAGCATAAAAATAAAGGTTCTTTTTTTTCAGTTCTTATTTGTGAGAATATAAAGTTACAATGTAATAAACATTATACACACAAAATTTTGTGTAGTGTTATGTTTGAGGTTTTACCTCAGATTTAGCAGCCTTGATCTGCACATTATCATCGACTTGAGTCTTGTTACGATCCTCAAGGACAATGCAGTGGTCAGATGTAAGAGCAACATGCTCCGAGTCAACCAACATCTGCTCAGACGTATCTGCTCTTTCTTTCCGGTGACTGTTGCCTGGATTGGAGTGACTTTCAGACTCCACCATTTGCTTCAGATTTTCAGAGACTGACTGGAAAAATCAGAAAGTTTACAAGTGAAGTGGAAATACAGACAGTTCTTCTGTCCCTTGTGCCATCTTTCAGTTTTCAGTGTGTATTCATAATAACGAATTATGGCAAACAAACATGGGATATGTACAGTCAGCTGGTCATCATCTCAAAATAAATCCTAACGGGGTGATCTGAACTTGAAGCAGTTTTGGAGGAGAGAACCATTTCTGGGTTTATTTTGTGATAACGACTGAACATATTTCCACTTATGGACCTTATTCTGGCAAAATGTCATTTTTCAAAACTTTAAATGAGGCTGTAAGGGATATATGTGCAAATGTAAACAGCTAAATTATAATCAACACAATTAGTACAAGCATTGGTCAATTTAAGGTGATGAAGTTACACCTTACTACATGTAGCTACTTAGTAATAACAGTAAATTATGCATAATTATTACAAGTAACTAACCCTAAACCAAACCCTAACTGTAACTCTATTATAGTATGTACATGTAGTAAATTAATATCACTCAGTACTTATTTGAGTAAGTACAATGTTACTGTCACCAGAAATAAAATGTAACCCAAGCATTGTCTATCCTCCACAGCCTTGTTTCCATTTTTTTTAAATGAATTTTAAGCACATGATCGCACTATTTGTGCGTTATATTTACCTGTAATTTGGAGATGTGTTGTTGTAAACAGGTGTACACATGAGATGGCTGAAGCTCAGAGACATTGTTGACATTGGCACTTATGCTCAACACTTTCTCACCCACTTTTAACTGGAAAACAAGAGAAAGATATTTGTTATTGTTATTCATTTGCTTTTAATGGGTATCCCTGCTGAAAAAAATACTAAACCAGCCTGGGTAGTCTCCCTGTCTGGTCAGGCTGGTCTGTTTATTGGTTTTAGAGGCATTAAAACCAGCAACGATCAGCTAGAACAACCTCATGCTAGTGGTGTTTCAGCAGGAATATTACAATTGGTTTACTGCAGAGAAACCATAAAATATTACGACAAGGGTTACTTGGGGAAAAAACTACAGGTTTTATAAGACTTATAAGGTAGGCTATATTAAAATAACTGTTATGTGCTCGCACATTGTGATAACGTTACTATGCCAGTTTTCCACATCCTGTTTTAAAACGCATCATATTTGCACAAACCTTTGCGCCAAGCTCAGCGAGTGACTCGATAATAGAGGCAATGCAGTCTTTGAATACATCCCGGTGTCCACCTTGATGTGAAACCTGGCTGTTGCGCTGCTCCTGTTTACTTTCTGCACGCGCATCGCGTCTCTCTCCGTCCGCCGCCATCACACTTCCGCTCCAGACGGCAGCGCTGATTGGACTAACCCGCTCCTGTATAATATGACCTCACTTCCGCTAGGAATATACCTTTTCCCCTTTGTTACAGTACATATAAATAGACATAGAAACAAAGAAGACAAAAAGATGATACACAGACACAGATGTGTTGGCAAAAAAAAAAAAGACAAAAAAAAAAAAACAGCAATGTAATAAATGTACTCCTTAAGTCGAGGACACAATGTCAGAGATTCAGTTTTCACTGCTTTAGGATTAGCAGAGCTTTGGATAGTGTCCATATACTTGTCTAGATCATCTTTGAGTAGAGAAAAGAGTGGTTTAGAGCCCGTACATTTTTGTTTAAGTATATAAAATCTAGGTAGTATGAAACACAAATTAATTATGTAGCAAAGTGTGATGATGCAGCAAGGACGAAGCAGAGAGAGAATCCAAATGCAGCTAATTTAATAAAATAACAGGTGAAACAAAGGAACACGGAACTCAGGACACGAACACTGAAGCAACAACAACGACAGACAAACCACAACTGAAACAGAGGTATAAATACAGGCAAACAAGCTAAACAAGATAACAAGGGGGCGTGGCTAATCAGAAACACATGGGAACAATCAGACAATTAACAAGACACATGGCAAACAGGGAATCACATGACCGACAAGAACAAGGAACAAGACACAAAACCCACACCGTGACATAGCCCCTCCCCTATGGGCGGCTCCCGACGCCCCTTAGTACAAAAACAAACAAAAAACAGAATAGTTCAGGAGGGTGGTGCAGCGGAGGTGGTCTTGGGGGAGGGAAGGAGGGTCAAGTCTGTGCAGGGGGCAAGGCACTTCAGGCGGCCAGGGACAGGAACAGACACCAAAACTGTAACGGGAACAGGAACAGACTCTGGCTCGGGAACAGGAACAGACTCTGGCTCGGGAACAGGAACAGACTCTGGCTCGGGAACAGGAACAGACTCTGGCTCGGGAACAGGAACAGACTCTGGCTCGGGAACAGGAACAGACTCTGGCTCGGGAACAGGAACAGACTCTGGCTCGGGAACAGGAACAGACTCTGGCTCGGGAACAGGAACAGACTCTGGCTCGGGAACAGGAACAGACTCTGGCTCGGGAACAGGAACAGACTCGGGGGCGGCCATCTTGTCCGTAGACACTGGCTCGGAGGCGGCCATCTTGTCCGTAGACACTGGCTCGGAGGCGGCCATCTTGTCCGTAGACACTGGCTCGGAGGCGGCCATCTTGTCCGTAGACACTGGCTCGGAGGAAGTGACGTGAACAGTCTCTGGATCAGCAGAAGTGATGTGAACAGTCTCTGGTTCGGCCATCTTGTCCGTAGACACTGGCTCGGAGGAAGTGACGTGAACTGACTCTGGATTGGCCATCTTGTCCGTAGACACTGGCTCGAAGGCGGCCATCTTATCCGTAGACACTGGCTCGGAGGAAGTGACGTGAACCGACTCTGGATAGGCCATCTTGTCTGTAGACACTGGCTCTGTAGAAGTAATGTGAAGCGTCTCTGGCTTGGCAGAAGTGATGTGAACAGTCTCTGGTTCGGCCATCTTGTCCGTAGACACTGGCTCGGAGGAAGTGACGTGAACTGACTCTGGATCGGCCATCTTGTCCGTAGACACTGGCTCGAAGGCGGCCATCTTATCCGTAGACACTGGCTCGGAGGAAGTGACGTGAACCGACTCTGGATAGGCCATCTTGTCTGTAGACACTGGCTCTGTAGAAGTAATGTGAAGCGTCTCTGACATGGCAGACGTGACGTGAACAGGCTCTGACTGGGCAGACGTGACTTGGACAGTCTCTGGATCGGCAGACGTGACTTGGACAGTCTCTGGATCGGCAGACGTGACTTGGACAGTCTCTGGATCGGCAGACGTGACTTGGACAGTCTCTGGATCGGCAGACGTGACTTGGACAGTCTCTGGATCGGCAGACGTGACTTGGACAGTCTCTGGATCGGCAGACGTGACTTGGACAGTCTCTGGATCGGCAGACGTGACTTGGACAGTCTCTGGATCGGCAGACGTGACTTGGACAGTCTCTGGATCGGCAGACGTGACTTGGACAGTCTCTGGATCGGCAGACGTGACTTGGACAGTCTCTGGATCGGCAGACGTGACTTGGACAGTCTCTGGATCGGCAGACGTGACTTGGACAGTCTCTGGATCGGCAGACGTGACTTGGACAGTCTCTGGATCGGCAGACGTGACTTGGACAGTCTCTGGATCGGCAGACGTGACTTGGACAGTCTCTGGATCGGCAGACGTGACTTGGACAGTCTCTGGATCGGCAGACGTGACTTGGACAGTCTCTGGATCGGCAGACGTGAAGCTCAGGCATGTCGTGGCTGACGTGAAGCTCTGGCTGGGCGCGGCTGACGTGAAGCTCTGGCTGGGCGCGGCTGACGTGAAGCTCTGGCTGGGCGCGGCTGACGTGAAGCTCTGGCTGGGCGCGGCTGACGTGAAGCTCTGGCTGGGCGCGGCTGACGTGAAGCTCTGGCTGGGCGCGGCTGACGTGAAGAGTAGAGCTTATCCGAAGGGCAATATCAATGTACTGCTCTAACGTCCATTGAGGGGTGTTGTCCAGCATAAGGTACTCTAGGAGGTCCGTAAGGCCGTAACGGAACATGTCTTTCAAGACATTATCATCAACGTCCACCCCATCACAAAGTCCACAAAACTCCTCCACATATTTCCCAATAGGGCGGTCACCTTGGCTGAGGCGAAAGAGACGGATTGCTGGATTCATCGCTGGTCGGTCGTTCTGTGATGATGCAGCAAGGACGAAGCAGAGAGAGAATCCAAACGCAGCTAATTTAATAAAATAACAGGTGAAACAAAGGAACACGGAACTCAGGACACGAACACTGAAGCAACAACAACGACCGACAAACCACAACTGAAACACAGAGGTATAAATAGACAGGCAAACAAGCTAAACAAGATAACAAGGGGGCGTGGCTAATCAGAAACACATGGGAACAATGATCAGACAATTAACAAGACACATGGCAAACAGGGAATCACATGACCGACAAGAACAAGGAACAAGACACAAAACCCACACCGTGACACAAAGTCACTGTCACTTTTGATTAATTTAATGCAATAAAACTATTGAAGAATTAGTTCACCCAAAAAGGAAAATTATCCCATAATTTACTCACCCTCAGGCCATCCTAGGAGTATATTTTTTATTATTTCTTCTTTCAGCTAAACACAATCGGAGTTATATTTAAAAATATCCTGGCTCTTCCAAGCTTCATAATGGGAGTGAATACGTGAGATTTTGAATCCCCAAAAGGTGCATCCATCCATCATAAAAGTAATCCATATACAGCTCCAGGGTGTTAATAAAGGCCTTCTCTTTTTTTTTATTATTTTTTTTTTTTATCTTATGGACCCCAAACAGTATATAAATACTTTTTATAGCCTTTTTTGCAGTGTCAAATATTATATAACATATACTGTAATCCACATATATTTTTTAAGTGTAAAATTACTAATGATAATGCATCTGTAAAGAGCCTTTACAGGGTAGCCAGTGAATATTATTCATAATACCTTTTCTATATTGGTCAATGTAATCGAGGTCTGGTTTTGTTTTGAGGAGGTCATAAGGACATTACTCTTCTTGTTAATCACATCCCCTGTCAATCAAAGTAGTGTCAACTCGGCTGAGCTTGTATATTGTGGCCAAAAATGTGACCTTTAAGACAAATTGAAGGGTTTTGACATTGGTTCAGTATCCCTCATATTCATCGTCAGACGTTTCACTCTTTAGGATATATTGTCAGATTGTGCTCAGCACTCAAAGTTTTTCTTCCAGGGAGCATTTTGAAAGGCAGGCTGCCCGTTTATAGCAATACTGACTGTCAAACAATAGTGTAAGGGCAATAGGGATGGGAAGCTGCTCACAATGGAGCTCTTTTCTGTCCCGAGAAAGTGTGGGAAAATCTCCCTCGTCTATTCATACATTTTTTCTTCTTTTTTTCCATATAATGAGGAGACTGATGAACGCAACAACTGAGAAAAAGAACAATTGCCATCAATGCCAAAGCACAAGTGCTCGATGCTGAACCCTGTAATGTCTTCAGGAAGGGTTAATCATTTTAGGAAGGGTTTTGGAGACAAACCTTTCAGCTCCAGTCTTTTTTGTGACGCTCTTTAATTCCTCCAGTTGGAAGAGAACTGTAACACTTGACATCCTCTTACACTCTGTGCTGTTTGAGCATATTCCCACGCAGCAGGACACATGAAGACAGTGGCTTGGGTTGGCCACGAAGAGAAAACAGGTTTTTAGTTGAATACATGTAGAAATTTGCTGATGTGTCTACTGTACACATAATATATATTTAATGCATTTACAAATGTAATGTTATTCTTGTGATGACAGCTGGATTTTCAGCATCATTACTTCAGTCTTCAGAGTCACTCTGTTATGAATCAATTCATATATGTACTTATATTTTAAATAGCATGACATATCTATACATATATTTGACTTATCTGAGAACACAATATATGCCTGCAACATATATGAACATTTATGTGTCCAAACATGTGAAGAAAATATTTGAGTTCATTCATATATGATACCATATATCTGCATATATTACAGTATAGTATTGGTTTCTCGCATATATGGACAACATTAAGTATAAATATGTGACATACATATTTGTTTCCCACATATTTAATAAATGTATGTAAACATACATGCATGTGATACTGATGCATTGAAATAAGTACATATATGCATATATACATATATGCGTCTTACATATATTTAACATTTATGTGCATATATATGAAAATATATGGCACTTACATGAAAACGGCCATTTTTGCTATATTTCTAAATATATGTTTCATATATGTCTATGTGTTTTATATATATGAATTTTGCATATATTCTCATATAGGCAGGAGACATACATGGGCACTGACATTATATATGTAATTTACTTATATTGACATACATTACATTTCTGTATGGGAAGAACAAGAACAAGAACAAGAACAAGAACAAGAACAAGAACAAGAACAAGAACAAGAACAAGAACAAGAACAAGAACAAGAAACCTGGACAAGAATCATTCAATCCACGACAAAGACACAGGGCAAACATGAGGGCTTAAATACACAGACTAATTACAAGACAAGGAACACCTGTGGACAATGATCAGACAATTAACAAATGACAAGACACATGGCAGGATCACATGACAAACAGGGGATCACGTGACAGACAAGAACAAGGAACAAGACACAAAACCCACACCGTGACACACATGATCCTTCAGAAATCATTGATGCTCAAGAATCCTTCATTATTAATATTATCAATGTTGAAAACAGTTTTTGCTTAAAAAATGCTTTAATAAATTTCATAAATAAATTTCATAAATGCAAATAAATGTTGTTCATTGAACTTTCTATCTATTCAAAGAATCCTGAAAAAAAGTGCCACCATTTCAAGCAGCGCAACTGTTTTCAACATTGATAATAATAAGAAATGTTTCTTGAGCACCAAATTAATGAACGAATGAAGACATTTTATTTTAGACATATCAAAAAATAAACCAAACAAAATATAAAAAAATAAATAAAAATGAACTAATAAGTTGAATAAGCAAAACTTTCAATTAACAATAAGTAACAATTTGGCAACATATACATGTCTGAAAAGGAGTAAGAAGTATTTAATCCTACCCCTTATCCATAACTTAGTATATTATTATTATTATTATTATTATTATTATTATTTACCACATATTTATGTCTTATTTATATTTATCACTTTTATCTTATACTCTATATATATACACACATAATCATACATATACGTCAATGAACACATATTGCAACTGTTTATAGACCATTTGAAAACCATTGCTTTGTACCTTTTTTTGAACTGGAATGTATTTGGACATTGCTTTAGTTCTGTACACAGCCCATTCTACAACTCAACATATTAGAATGATTTTTATCTAACTATCCATCCATCCATCTCTTAACTTCTCAGCTGCAGACATGTTGTTCGTCAGGTGATTAACAGGCAATTGCAATCTTTTGTTTCCAATGATACTTTATCATTAAACATGGTCTAAAATTCGCTTAAAGTCCCCCTGAGGTGTAAATCAAGCTTTTAATGTTGTTTATATGTCTATGTGGTGTTTTTAATTTGCTTTAAGACAAACCATGTACAAATTCACAAGCCGACAGCATTGCTGAGCAATTTCCCCTTAAAACGGCAATGGATCAAAATTGACAGTCTCAAAAACAAGGTCTGAAATCGCTGGTGTTTCTGACGTCACAAACTACTTTCAGGTCAACATGTGATCGTCAACGAGTGGAATTCTTTTCAAGGAAAAAACGTTTACATATGTAATTTTGGTGATCAAAGTTGCGTTTTAAAGGATAAAATGATTGACTACAGGGGGACTTTATTTTACTTTATCCATCCATCTCTTAACTTCTCAGCTGCAGAAATGTTGTTTGTGATTAACAGGCGATTGCTTTTTTCTTTGTTTTCAATAATACTTTATCATAGATCATGGTCTAACATTCGCTTAACATACTTTACACTGTGAGCGACACTGTTTACATTGCTCTCAAGGCACTCAAAATAATGGTCAAGTACTTTAAAAGCATACTACAAACAATTCTTATACTCTCTAAATATCTAGATAAGCGGCTCCTCTGCGTCTCATTTACACTGGAAATACATGGAACGTTTCTGATGCTGAGTGACCAATTACAGGTATATGACGTTTATGGAGCAGGATTTTGATCTCTTGTTTGAGAAAAACATTGTTGGAGGTCAGGTCAGTAGAGGGTACGAGTCATCAGTTTCCAGTTATATTATATTTTACAGCAACTGTGAGCAGAATGTGCAAGGGCAGATCTACATGATTGTTTTACCTATTTCCTGTTCAACTGCATCTCTTATAAAATGCCTTTGCCTTTGTGTCTCATCCTTTCTTTCTCTCTGGAGCGTAAAGGAGTACATGAAGAAAAAAACAAAGTAGGTGGGGAGTCTGAAAGAACCTGAAAGAGAGAGGAAGAGGACCATTCAATTTAGAAAAATCTAAGACCTATGTAATAGTGACCTCAGGTGCTTTCATCTATTTGCTGTACAAATAGTGATCAGATTTAGTAGAAAGGAAGTAGCCCTATCTGCCATGTTTTCATTTCTTCAAACCAACCTATATAAATTACACCACATCTTCCTGGTCAAATCTATAAGAATCTATGCACTGGAAACATACGTATTTCTGATATTGTTCTATATAGAAGCATGTGACAGTTTGTGCGTATTTTCTACATGCCTCCAAAAGAAGTGGTATTTTCTATTAAAATAATGGAAATGCTACTGACAAGAACAATAATACCTTATTGTGAAATGAAAACAGGAGTGACAAGAACATTCTGTTTCTATTGTGAATTTATTTTATGGATTTATTGGATTTATTGTAATGATGCAGTACAGTCACAGTATACTAACTCATAACTTGTACGTGCTTTATTATTTCATAATTTCTTGTTTACAGAACAGCTTAGAGGTTCTCTTACCAATATCTTAATGTTGTATTGTTGTGATGTTGTAACATCATCCTGTCAAATGAGAGGGTTATTCAAAACATTTATGCATTTGACAAACATAGAGACTTACATTGCATTCGAGGTATGCATTTTATCAGTTCTTGCTTTCCCTGGGATTCGAACCCACGATGTTTGTGTGGCTAGCACGATGTTCAAGTATTGGAGCTATAAGGAAACTAAAGGAAATCCAATTTTCTACCTCAAAGTAAGAGATGAATTTGTGACAAAATACTGAGTTTGTCTGGACACACAGCATTTGACTTTATTTTCCCCTCCCTTAAGTCGAATAAATAGGCCTAATATTTGTTTATTTAATATGGTTAAGCATCTTTGAATTTATCATCGGTTTTGCCAACCTTATCATACCACACATACAGTATGTGTTATTTCTGGGTTGTTCCCCACCAGATTTAATATTTTTAACATTAACAAAATGTTGCTCCTATATGCCTATTTACATTATTATGAGAAACGTCTTTAATACTATTTTACAACACAGGTATTCTGTATGTGGTGTAGATAAGCACAGTTTGATCATCAAAACAAAAAAATTAGACATGGATTTAATGCCATTTTCCTCTCTTGTGTGACGAGTCATTTTTGCAGAAGCGTCTTAGCTATTGTCTTGTAGTCAACACACAGACAATTAGCGAACATTACAATTATTTCTTGACTAATGAAAGTCAACTGTACTTTTTAAGAGTTTAATTGAAAATCCATCTAATACCGTTCTGCCTTTTATCGAGGGGATTTGCTCCTACAGCCTTGCTAAGTTTTCTCGCTCCTTGTCTCATAACTCCCCCTCGGCCCCCGCTCACAGGAAGCTGCACCTGTCACCTGGGGGCCCCTGCCTGCACTCAGGATACATTTACATAACCTCATTTAGCAGTTCACAAATCAGAGCCATTAAGAGCTGCTAACAGGAACCAAGGGTTCTAATTTAGCCTGCCTTTCACAGTGGGAAAATTGGGCAGCTCAGGCCTACAAATAAAGACTCAGGTCTTGGCTTTGATTGTTGATTGTGATGGTAAATGTGCGGATGATTAGAGCAGATTTTCCCCTTTATTGATTTTCTGCCAAAACACAGCATGCCACGGTCCTGCACTAGGAAGCTAACTCAGATCAGGAGAGGGGGGCAAAAGCTTGAGACGAGGGCAGGGGTCTGTGTGATCACGTGGCAAAAAGTCTATGCACACCACCGCCATAATACTGTATATGCAATTGCAAGATGGCAAAAACAAGGCTGTGAATGAGAGATTAATGAGAAGCTTAAAATATTAAGTTACATGTTTCCCCAGGTGACCATTCATTGAGCACAAAAAGAGCAACGTCAACATTACCAGCGAGCGAATGCGTTAAGCAACACTGAAACGATTTAAATAAAATCAAGTGGAGCATGTTGGGCTTTATTAGATACTATAATATTTAGACACACTGTACAACATTACAAAGCTATTCACATCATCATGATATTGTTCTCATGAATTAAATCTCTTTTAAGAAAACATTTAGGAAAAATCCAAGTGTATGAAATTGCTAACTACGTTTTGCTATAACATTATTGCTTAAAATTCTTCATGTCATTCTAAACCTGTATGACTTTCATTATAGAATTTTTGTCTATAAGTTAATGTGGTCCAATGCTGTTTTGGACTCCATTGACTTTCATTTTACAGGCAAAAACAAAATGTTTTCTATATAACAATATTGTACAATATATAATATCTTACTTCGTGTTCTGAAGTGGAAAGCAAGTAATTTTGAAAGTAAATGACACTGTTTTACTGTAAAGGCAAAACTTATAACCAATAAATGAAATAAAAGATGCTGCAAATGTCTATCCTATCCTACAAAATTGTGACTGAATATCCTAAAGGGGGATAGTCTGAAATAAATGGAAATATCTCAAACAAAAGCATTCACATCTATGATATCAATGCTCTTTTCTATTTCACATTGATTGAAGTCATTTTAATTCATAAATGCATTTTGTTGCCACCATGAATCCATCCCATGCAGACTTTTTTCCTGGAAAGAACAGCCTTGCAATCATGTGGATGATTTTAGTTTTAACCCCTTTCATTTACCATTCATCAGATAAACTTCAGCGTGTCACTATACATAGCTCATGTCAAGTATGCTTACTCGAAATGGCTCTCAATCGGCAGTCGATTTGGCAAAGATCTTCTTATGATATGAAAGAGCTGATTCAAACTTACACGTGTTCACTGCCAAACTGTTGAATCTGAAGGTATCTGAAGTGTTTGTTGTCTTAACGGGCAGAGGAACTTCATTAGCCGAGTCATGGAGCCCTTTCCATTCCCTGTTTTGGATACATATTGAAGCTGTGGTTTGGTGCCATGCCATGCCATGCCAGCAGTGTGATGCAGAAAATAAAAAAGCAATGTCATCCTCAAAAATGGTTGATGCTATAGATAGAGCAGAAGATCTGGCACAACCATGGCTAACTTAGGTCTTGGGTACAAAATCAGGTATTGGAGCCTCTACAAACACAATCCTGTTCAATAACAGAGACAGTGCTGGGGTAATTCCAGACTGATAACCACTGCTATAGCAGTTTATAGTGAAAGGCTTATGATCAGACATTTCGGTTTAAATCTCCCAAAATTAATGAGCCACATAATGGGAAACGTCCCTGTGGACAGTCGCCATTAAGATATAACGCATTATGCTGTCATTCTCTGCTTTTGAAAACGGTGGAGCTACAAACAACTGTTGTTGTCCCTGCGGAAGCATCCCGTTTAAATTAGCTTTAATGAGCAAGTAATTGCTGGGAATAGACTGAGAGGACCAGGAGCAAACAAGGTTTCTAATTAATTTGCGTTTCTCTTTTTTTTTTTTTTTTGTGAGCAGGCGCTCATTGTCCGAGCGCGCTATTGATCGGCTACTGTGTATCGCCCCGCATGTGTTTCCCTTCATTAACTGATAACGGGTTACTGATGACTCCCATCCCGGCTCTAATGTGGCTTAACGCCTACTTTGTTCCCGTGTCATGTCGGAGGGCAGCCCGGAATAATGAGTAAGTGGGTGGGCTGTGTTTGGGGCTATCTGCTGGGGAGGCGTTTAGTCTGCCGGGTGCAAGGAGATCACTGGAGGGGTTAAAAAAGCAGCAGCTCTTAGGTCTGGATTACTTTTAACTGCTGCACAGCGTGGGTCCCTCTTCCATTTTAACCACCAACCTGAAGCGATCACTTGGGCTCAGGGCTCGATTAGTGATATAGACTCCTAACTATATATCACTCTATAAAATTATCTTTAAACAAATAGCTAGACATTTATTAACACCTGCATGATGCTGCGGTGACCAGGTGGGCATTTTAGGTTGCAAGCGCACTAACATTTTTTAGGTTGCCGAGCACCAAAAAGGCATCATAGCTACATTTTAAGGGTGCAATAGATGCATTTTTGTTAATTCAACATTTCCCGAGATCTTTCAACGAAATATTGGTTATGTAATGGCAACAAATATTGCAATAGCAGTCAACACTAACGACCAATTCGCACGAGTGAGTAGCGAATTTGTACAATTTGTCTAAACCCCAGTGATAGGTTTAGGGGCGGGGTCAGGGGTAGGTCATTCGTACGAATTCATACGAATTGGGCAACTCGTAAAATATGTACGATTTAGCAAAAATCGTACGAGTGAGGTTGTATAAACTAGCCACCTCGTAAAATACGTACGAATTGCCGTTAGATCGGGTTGGTTGTTCATATATAATTTACCAAAGGCCTAATAAATCCTACTTAGTCCAAATACACTGTAAAAACATTTTTTTAAGTAGGCCTAGAATCAACTTTGATATTTAAGTCAATTCAACTTAAATCACAATAAACTGACTTAAAAAAATAGTTGAATCTCGTATAACTTATAAAAAAGTTGAAAATGGATTAACTTATTTTGATGATTTAAAGCATAATCATATATCATATCTCTTTTTCTCAGTAGTCTCAGTATAAAAATTCAATAGTAAATAATACAGTTAAATTTAAGTAGCCTTTTTCGTTCCAGAATTTAATAATAAAACTGATTCACTGTAGCCATGCAGGAAAAAAGAAATCCCTAAGATTAGCAAGTTGGCCTGCATGGGGGAGTGTTGGTGTCTGTCTTTCAGACTGGTAAAATAGGCCTAAATGTAGCTATGTGATTTATATTGTGCATATAGCTTAGCCTACTCCGGAATCTAAACAACCAGTCACAGAAATTATAATCGTCACAGACGTTTACCCTGATTTTCTTTGCAATAGAATTGTAAATTGAGCATAGAAATAATAAATGATACGCCATACGTGCAAATGGCTGAGTAATACAATGGTCACACAACGGCGAGCCGCTGCGCTCACAGGGAGAATTGCATGTTAGCTAATTGTTAATTTGAGCGACTCGCGCTGGCTAATTATGGCGGCACCGCCAAGCCATTTGCATGATGGACTTGCCACCTGCCTCGACACATGACAGCTCGCAGCCTGGGCAAACTATATAATTACTGAACAGTGGTGGGGCAATTTTTTACTGCCGTCTCTTTGTGTGGCATGAATTCTTCCTAATGACGTATTTTATAAAGGGGCAAATAGCATCCCTCCTTCCGGTTCTACAGAAAAAAAGCCATAATCTCAACAGGTCTTCATGTTTAAGCCATGCAACGCACTCCTCTATAGGCTGATTTTTCGCAGGCCTGCTTATTGTGTTCCGCCCACTCCACGGTCGCCCGCATTTAGGCCTGACTGACATGACTAGCAGAATGCAGTGGTTTGAGATATAACAATGATTCTTATTTTCACTCTTGCTTTTCGCCATATTTGATTTCTTGGTACAAGCAATGTTAATAGTTTATGCACAATCTTGTAGGCTATAGTTGTCATTTTGACATAGGCACATAGGTGAGACACATTTTTTTTTAATTCATTTCTTACAACGACTTATATTGGAAGATGGTTATTCTACTCAATTATTAGGCAAAATCCCAAATCCCAAAAAAAAATAAAGGTTCTTTACGGGCATCGATGGTTCCATGAAGAACCTTTAACATCCATGGAACCATTAAAGGTTATTTTATAGGCCTAGTGTAAAAAGGTTATTAGATTATTAAAATGTTCTTCACACTAAGAATAAAATGGTTATTTTAAAAAATGATCACTAAACGTTTCTTTGGGGAACCAAAAATGGTGGTTATGACATTGCTGTGAAAAAAACACATTTCGGAACCTTTATTTTTAGGATATTGATTGTATTTTGTTGTTTTCCTCTCGGAATAGTGTTTAAAGTAGAAGATTATTTAGAATGATTCTTTTTTATATTCTTCACGTTAGATTGCAATTGGTGCTAATTAAGCCCTACTCCACAAACACTGTGGAAAATATGACCCTGAAAGAGATGGTTCACCCTTTTAAAGTGAATAATCCAGTGAAATCTATATTACCGACATAAAGCTTATTTTATGTTATATGATGAAACTAGTTCATGACATTGTTTACTGCATTTGTCTTCTGCTGTTCAATTGCATTAGCTTATTATGATTTTAATATATAATTCCTTCGTTGCTGATTATTGTTAATCCATTTTATTATTTCTAGATGGGTTGTTTAGTCCTATAAATGATGGCTGGTGTTGACTGCAGACTTACGGTTTAGATCCACTATGTTTAATATTGATGCTGTTTTAATAGTTTTTGTTGTTCCACGCTTAAGTAATCAGATAGTGTTTAAGTGACAAAAAGTCGATGAAAATAGCAGTGGGGTGAGGTGATTACATGTTATTTAGCGGGCGAGGAAGTGTTAACACGGTTAGTAATGGTTCGCTGATCACCAAAGGCCTCCCGCTGGTACAGTAAGACTGCGAGAGCGCGCCTCTTGTCTGCTCACTGTTTCATTATAGAGTCATGACCCGCGCGCTGTCGCACGAGCCACCCGGACATTTCAGAACATACCAACTCTATCTCACGACCAATTCGTACGAATTTGTACGAGTGATTAAAAAGTGGTTAATTCGTATGAATTTGTACGACCTCACTCGTACGGATTTGTACGATTTGTCTAAACCCACGTGATGGGTAGGTTTAGGGGCGGGGTCAGGGGTAGGTCATTGGTACAAATTCATACGAATTGGGCAACTCGTAAAATATGTACGATTTAGCAAAAATCGTACTAATTCGTACGAGTGAGGCCGTATGAATTCGTACGAATTAGCCACCTCGTAAAATTCGTACGAATTGCGTCAGATCGGGCTGAACACAATTATTATTTAGAAAGACGTGTCTTCTCTCTCCTTGCATATGCAACTTGTGATCTAATTTGATCACAAGTTCATATTTTCACACATTCATATTTTTAGATTCGTGGAGTAAAAATTACAGTTTTTATTTTGAAGTGAAAAGATTAGAGCACAGAGAAGGCCCACAATTGACACAGAAGACCCACAGTGGCATTTTTGTTACTAGTGCTGTTTTTTTTAATTGAATTATTGTAATTCATTGGGTTATTATTCAGTAATTTCATGAAGTAGCCTAGATGTACATTGCAGACATCATTACTTTTCATTAAAACATAGCCTGGACTACTTGAGTGAAATCATTCAATTGAATTAGTCTTGCTATTATATCTTCAATTAAAATTCGGCTAATTTAATATGTAGGCTTAAATAATGAAATGCCTGATTATAGGTCATAGAATACATTTACCTTTCAGGTCAATCTCTTTTACTGTGATTCTGCTTTGTCATCGGTTATTTAATTAAAACATTTAGGGAAATTTTCTATTTATTTCCTTTAACAACACATATTGGTTGATGCATAATCATCCTGCGCATGCTATACATCTATGTTACAATTTAAAAGTAAATGCACATTGTTCTTAAGGGGGAAATCTTCCCCAATCCTAGAGTAGTATGGGCTGTCCTCAAGAATCTGTTACACATGACAAATATATCAAATGATCATGACCCGGCTGATTCATTGTTTCAAAACATGCGTGAACATCGATTTAATCCAATCTTAATAAAAAGAAGAAATGAGGTATTTTCTTATCGGAACATTTTAGCAGTTTATGATAATTTGCCTCATTGTAAATTTGACCATGTAAACGGTAGGATTCTAAAAGACACTGCCATTAAAAGAGTAATTTTCTTTGATGAGAAGCAAAATAATAATAATGAAAGAAAAAAACAGTAAAGAAACGAGAAGGTATGAAAATGCAGTTTTTTGTTCAACGGATGAGAAAGACTGCATTCACATAAGGCTGAATGCGCTGCATTTCACTGGTGCCTCAATTACACTGAAAGGTCAAGTATTGCTGCATCTTGTGTTCCGCGCTGCATGCTAAGTATTTCTTCTTGCAAATGACGCTCGTCTGCGTGCGCAGTACAATGCCCTCAAGAAGCAGATAAATACTGGACAATTAAATATATTTTTGCTACTAGTTGACAATAAGATTTACTAAAGGAGGTGATTGCAGTTAATGTGTAATTGTGCCATTTGTCATGCACATACTGAAGCGGGTCTAAGAAAGAGTTGGAAGCCGTAGACGAAAACCAGTCTTTTTCTTTGTTACTTTGCTTTGACAATCCCCATTTAAAATGTGTTTAGATTAAACTTGAAAGATGAGGTATGAAGAAAATGTCTCTGTCCTTTTTAATCAAAGGCTTACTTCATTCTAGTTCTCTCGTTTTAAAAATTTAAGTAATTCAGACAAAAACAGATTTGCCTTTTTGCTCCATAACTGTAAACGATCCAGCCAAATTTAAGTCTGTTAAACCTCTCTCTCTCGGTACTTCTTTTGTAGTAGTTGCTCTCTCATTTCACTCACATGCTGCGCCTGTGGTGTGTCAAGAATAGAGTTTGAGTCATGTTGAAATATTTTGTAATTTGTGGACCGCTCTCGCCTGACTTTGTTGCGGACAGTAAATTTTCCAGTTAAGCATTTCATTTAAATCTACGTTTGTGCTTTTAAGTTATAGCCTATATTTGCAATTTTACTTGAACAAAGATGTGTTTTTAAAATAAATATAGTTAATATTAAGTATAGTGTGCATGGCAATGATGGTGAAAGAAACTTCAGCACCCCGGACAGCTCCACAGCAAATTACATAATGCAATCTAAAGATACACTGTCAAAAATCATTGCATAACCTTACTTTTCGAAGGAGTGGCCAAACCAAGTTTGTTTTGTGTGGACATGTTTAAAGTCAGTGAATAAAAGATGGTCGTTTTAGTTAAATCAACTGGCATGATTAGATTAGATTAGATTTAGGCTATTTGTCGTATTTGACACGTATCTGACGTTTTATTTGCGCTGTAGCTACTTTACATTGCCTAGTACGTTTCTTTCTGCTCTTTAAAAATCTCTGTAGGACAATGTTCTTAAAATACAGTTTTGTTTGCGATTAATGCCAAATCTATATGGTTATTTTTGTCGAGATGAGCACAAAGTGCTATAAATGCAGATGGTGTAAATCGATCACTTCCCGAACTAGTTTAGAATAAACCAGGGAACGGACCTCGGAAACCCTGATTGCATTTCGATTGGGGTGTAATTGCAGAGAGGTGACTGGGACCTTTGCACCCAAAGCCTCGAGGACAGTCCGCAGTTGTGCAACGTGTGTTGAGTGAGAGTGATGAGAGCATACACGCTTCCAACAAGTCATTTTCAACAGCTACAAGCTCCACATAAAGACCACACACCGAGCCTCAGACATGTTAATGTAATCTAGAGTCTTTCAGAGGAGCTCTAACAAAACGAATCCCCGAAAAACCTAATAGACTCTTTCGGCGCTGCTAGATTGCTGTGGAAAATGATTGAATTTGCACAACGGATAAAAGAGAAAATCTTACTTGCCTATAAAATGAACGTTTATTTCATGTATTGGTTAATCAATGCATGCAGTCTTGCGAGGAAAGTAGTCTATGGTTTAGATAGCAGACATCCTCAAATACAGGTCATATTGTAATAATAAAGCCATATATACTTTTACAATTTAATTTCGCTTGTAAATCCAA
Organism: Gila orcuttii; assembly: GCA_026230005.1. Classification (NCBI taxonomy): domain Eukaryota; kingdom Metazoa; phylum Chordata; class Actinopteri; order Cypriniformes; family Leuciscidae; genus Gila; species Gila orcuttii. The sequence goes on along the minus strand of JAPDVR010000013.1, from coordinate 42,854,558 downwards.
ATTAACTAGACTATACATTTGAGTTTATATCTTGTCATGAGAAACTGACAAACAAATATTTAAATTCTTAAACTCATGACTGAAAAGTACACATAAAAAAAATTAGATCGCAAAAAAACCAAACAATAGCCTACTATTAATAGTATTAATTGTCGCCCATTGATATTATCTTTTTAGACATATTATAGACATTGCTTGGAGTTTTAGGTGGAGGTTACATATAATTGAGTATCAGTGCAAGTAAAAGAAGAATCTGTAGGCCTTCGAAAGTATAATTTCGGACATAATCGACAAAATGATCTGTTGATTTAACGACCCTTCACAGAAAAGAAGAGCTTCATTACAATCAGTGAGTCATTAAAACGCTCGCGCCCCACTGCCCGCTTACTGGCGCGAGAGCTTCACATAAATACCTTCATCAGTTGAAGGTTTACTACATGCATGCAGAGGGTTTTATTTGCGAATAACAGATATAAAACCCAGGCGTGAACAGCAACAGGAGCCTCACCGACCATTCGGCCTAATGGCCTATTGTACAACTTTTGCTTTGCATTAATAGTTACAGCAACTTTGAAACCAACTGTATTGTATAAAGCGGTAGAAATACAGGTGACTTGACTTGGCTTTACTTGACTATCGCTATTGGTTCGTTGTAGCCTATAAAATATCAGGGTAATCAGTACATCGTTTATTACAATATTTTCACAAATAACAGGGTTATAAACACTAAAAGACCAATCAGTGTTCTTCCGCTCTGGTTTGTCAAGCAAAAAGTTTCCCTCACAACGCTAAGGATATCCTTCTTCTGGAAATATTTTTGATCAATTTAGCAAATATATTTTGTGCAATTATAAGTGTAAGAGAATTGTGTAATTGTGTCATAAAAGCGACAATATTAACAATTGTTTAGTTTTTTTTAGGGGGAGGGGGGGGGCACATTTAATCAAGGGGTTCTTGAAATAACAATAACATGGTCGAAACTAGTGAAATTTAAGATTTAAATATAATTGAAAAGTTAAATAAATGTTTTGAACCACATAATTAATAATTATATAATTAATATCTGCATGTCAGTTTTTAAATCACAGAAGTCCAAAATGTTCTTTGAAAATGATCAAGTCCAGCTCAGAAAAAAATAAGACATAAATAATTAGGATATCATTGAAGAGGAAAGAAAGAAAGAAAGAAAGAAAGAAAGAAAGAAAGAAAGAAAGAAAGAAAGAAAGAAAGAAAGAAAGAAAGAAAGAAAGAAAGAAAGAAAGAAAAACTCTTTAATTGACCGCGGCCTTTGTATGTAAATACACCCGAACCATACGTGGGCAATTTATGTGAATTCATTTTTATTTGGTCAAAACGTGTAAAAGAAATTTCAAGTAGAAATATCAAATTTAATTCAATTATTTGTTTGTGTGGTGTAGGCTACATCTCTCACAGAGAAACACACTTTCAAACTCAGTCAGTCTTACCTCAGCCTCTGATGTTTACGGTCTTTATCAGAGTAAACACGGGGCATTTGATTTTGATCTTCACAAACACGGTATTGATGGACGGCGCTCTGATAAGTGTGTTTATGTCGTCTTGCAAAGTTGTTTAGGAGAATTTGTAGTTTGCACAACGATGTGATTGATAGGTTAGCTTTTAGGAGCGTTTGTTTGATGTGAGTTTCTCTCGAGGAGTGGAGACCTCACCTGCTCTGACTCATTCTTTTCTCAAAGAGTTACAAAAAGAAATCTCGTTTACTTATCAAAGGCATAGGCTACAACTCGTTTAATAAGTTATTCACTAAATACAATTAACTTAGGACCGAGTTTGTTAAAATGAACTTTTACCATTATTAATCCAATTGGTAGGCTATAAAAAAATGTGTAGGCTAAGTTTTATAGCCTAAGAATTTTAAAATATTTAGGCTAATAATTGCTTTGCGTCGTCATTTTGAACGTAGGCTAAATGTATTTTGGGGTTTTCAAAGGTATTAAAATGTTATAAACACGGCACAAAGTCAGCATTTAATTATCTTCCGACATATTTAGGCTACTAATGTCTGTGGTTTGACATTAGTAATTAATTAGAAAACTACATAACTATTTGCAGAACGAACACTTTAGGAGGAGGCCTGTCCAGCTCCACAATCCTGAAGGCCTATCCATTACAAACAGTAGAAATGGTCGATTGCGAATAATGTGCGACTGCAGCAAAAGCTTGTAGCCTTTAAATGTAAGGCAAATTGTCTGTTTACTTTTAAACTAGTTTTAATTGTATTCATCTTGAATAAAAATGTTCAGTTAGTCAGGTCCCACTTTTAGCACCGCCGAGTGAAAGATTCTTACACCCAAATCTGGAATAAACGTGTTGTTAGGCTATTGTTATTATTGTCATAATTTATTAATATGATTGTATGACTGCGTTTAAGTCAAATATCTATATAAGTTACAAGAAAATTAAACGTACAAATAACAATGGAACTGAAAAAACATGTGACCCTTAATATCGATAAAAATTTTGTACAATATACATATCGCTAAAAACTATGTAATCAGTCCAAACCTTTTACAGAAATATACAGGCTACGTTTTACAGTGAAATCTATAAGAAATCATGAAAGGTATTTAGCAGTCTAACTGTGAGGGGTACGTCTTCATTTTTAAAATCCAACAGGATGACAGTATATTTGTGATTTTAGCTTTTCAATCAGTCTCCGTTTAAAATCTAGTGTATATATAAATAATTCCATCTTCTTAATGGTGTTTTGGCGCTCATCCTCACAATAAAAGATTTGATACCTTTTGGCATTTGGCAATCCTCGAGTCACTTCTCCCTCCAGAAAGGAGACAAGGATTTCAGAGCGCAACCACTGTTCGCATGGTCTTTTTTTGAGCAGTGTACAGATCATCTGCATCCACCTATCATTTTGTTATTGAGTCATTGTCTGTTCCGGTGTCACCACGTCCTGCCATAAAGCAGAGCAGAGCAGGGCAAGGCCGCTCCATACTCGGAACCAGAAGAGTTCAGGTGTGATAGGCCGGATACCTGGGTTTGGAGAGATGGAGGGCTGGCAGCATGTTGACCCAGATCTGGGGACTGGCCGGCGCTGCCTACCTGCTGACTTTGATGCTGGCCCATTGAAGAACTGTTATTGGACATAATCATGACGTTTCCTCCCTGGTGATGGTGGTTTTGTACACCGGTGTTGGGTGTATGGCTGCTGCCTTGGCATGGCTTTCCGTCTTTCACCAACACTGGCACGGCCACCCGCCGCGGAGACTGTTGCTGCTGCTGACAGGAGCCATTGTCTTGTTGCATTTGCTGCTGGGACACTTTGTCCTTGGCCTGCCTTTTCATTTTATATCGGTGGTTTTGAAACCAAATTTTAACTTGAGTCGGAGTCAAGTGAATCATGCTGGCCAGATGTTCCCTTTCCGGCGCGGAGAGGTACTTCTGTTGCTTGAACCGTCGCTCGAGCTCGTACACCTGCGCCTGGGAGAAGAGTACCCGTCTCTTCCTGCGAGGTGTGCTGGTCAGCGGACCCATGCTTTTACCAACATCCGCCAAAGAACCCAGAGTGCCCATGCTGCCCATATTCATACCAGACGAGGAACCCATGAAACGAGAGACTGCAAAAAAAAAAAAAAAAAAAAAAAAAAAAAAAATTAGCTTTGCAATTTAACAGCAAACAATGACCACAAAAAATAAATAAATAAATAAAAAAAAAATACAAACGCTCAGCTCAGTGAGTTATAACAGCACAGTAAAAAGAGCAAATATTGCGATTATGCACTATTACGCAATCGCATCTTGTTAGACTGTTCCCAGCTTTGGACATACACTTGAACTGCGGTTAACAGTCTGATAATTGACACAGTTTGTTTGGGTTTAGATAAAGCACATGGCACGTTTGGCTTAACATATTTCCTCTTAATACTGCCAAAAGCCCCATTTTCAAACTATAAAGTTAACTAAACAGCTACAACCAAATGCGAAATTGTACATTTCATAGCGGACATGTTTAATACACTCAGTATATTTTAAAATATTTTTATAAAAATCCACAAACAGTTCTTGCAAATACAAATCAGTCTCACGTACTTGTAGAGAAGCGTGGGTCCGGATTCGTCCCGTACCAGCTGGTGGCCGTCGTGCTGCCTCTCATCCCGTCTTGATAGGCCGGCAGATCGCTCATGTTGCCCAAATTCCCGTTACAGTAGCCCCCCATGGCTGAGTGTGACAGCTGGGAAACTCCAGCTGCAGTCATGTGGTAGGCAGCGGGTACTGTTCCATTGTGGCCCATGTGGTGCTGCTGCATCGCCGCTTGCGTGACTTGGGGTTGTCTGTACGATGCAAGTGGAGCCCCCAAGTTGTTCCCCTCCATACTCACTTTTTTGTAGCTCTCTTCAAGAGGACTTAAGATATCGGATACAGAAAAAGGAGTCGTATGCTTAGGGCTCATCGACATTGTTCTGTGTTGGAAAGAGAGAAATTAGAAGGCAAGGCAATCTCTCCTTCTTTTTTTTGGCCAGCTCCTCTGTTCCTGTTGTTTCACCGTCGCTGCAGCAGGATGGAAACGTATGAGTGTGCACTGGAGTCCGCCTTAATTGGTTTGAGTGGGAGCTCGAAGCTGACTTTCGTTTGTTTTAGCTTGGTGCCAGGTTTAAGGCTTCCATCAGAGGCGGGGCATCAGCAGCCAGGGCAACAATACAAAGCAGCGCTATCATCTGTGCACCCACGCACAATTTCTATTACGCTGTCTTCAGCTACCCATGCCACCCCCCAACCCCGGAAACATTTGCGCATGTAACAACACCTGTGCGTAAATTTAATTCGTCCATAGTTCATTTTCCGCGCGAGGCTGTTTATTTCGCGGTGGTGCTTGCAAGAACGACAAGGAACACAGCAAAGGATGAAATATTGACAGTTGGAGTGATGTTTATAAGGGCCCCTTGATGTGAGAGCATATGCGGACTTCAGACTTTGAGAACCACTCAGTTTCTGAAAAAAAAAGAAAAAAAAAAACTTGAGTTGAACTACTGACTTTTAATGGCCACAAGAGGCTTCTGGTGATTGCAGGCGTGTTTGTATTATGCTCCATCGTACTCAAACATGCAAAGGGCCCTTGCGACGACTCAGGAACACTGACTGACAAATAAATAAATACATATGCGCGTGTTAAGAGGCCAAGTAAATGATTAAGCCCGTATCCGTTTGATTTTATTGGACATAGGCAGCGTGTCTGTCGTCCAAATTCCCATCTATGCACTCGGCTCAGACACGCGGTACTGAAAAAAATGAACTCGAGAGGAGGAGAGGCTCTCAGGTAAATTTAACGACGCTGAAATAACCTGAGTAAGTCCTGAAGTAACTCCGTGTAAGTTCAATAATGTATAGCTTACCAGTGCGCCACGATGCCCTATAGTTCTCCCTCAGTACAGCTGGACAGAAAAACAATTTTACAGAAATGTGTATGATTAGACAGTAGACTTTACAAAATCGACAAGATTAATTTTACAAATTAAGCAGACTATTTTCATTTTTCGTTATTAGCTATTTCATCATATTTCTATTTTAACAAATATAAAAAATTATTTTGTTGCTATTTTCAAAACAACGCGTTGTCTTTTGCCAATTTTTTACTCTAATGTCTAACATTACAACTAATAATAGGATGCTATTAGCCTACATGTTTTCATTTTATTTTCGTCCTCCTAATATCGCAATATATATGTGGATCTATCGTTCATTTACTTATAGACAAAAACACCCATTTATCGTATCAAATTTAAAACTGCCAATAGAGAAACAAACCTTTTGGGACACCAAGAGTTCATGTCTTTTGGTTAAACAAAACATGTAGATAAATCACAAGTGAGTGGGTAAGATTCCCATATTGTAGACTGAGATATTTGGTTTAAACTTTCGTTTTTGTCAAGACCTGCGTTCATCGAGAGTCCATAAGCGCTGCAAGCTTCTAAACAAAATCGGCAAGTAAAAAAAAAAAAAAAAAAAAAAAAATACCTTAAGCAGATTTAGATGGAAAAATAAAAATGAATCTTATGGTTTCAGCAATTAGGAATAACAGAGACTCTGTTTATGTTTTAAGATTTTTTTTTTAAATATAGAGTTGTGGCTAAATAAACAACTGTGTTTTTATCTTTTTAAAGATATCATGCTATCCATTTTCCGGATGTAGCTATAGAGCCCAAAACAGCTCAACCTAAGACCAAGAAATGCAAAAAATCAGTCGGAGTCTGTTCAAATAATTCCGAGTATAAAATCACTTTGTTAAAGCAGGAAATACAAATGTGCACTATTTTGCTTTTATGCTTTCTACCTGAATTCAAATGTTATAATTTTCGAAAATGGCATTTTTCCGCTATGTAGGCTATTTCATTGTTTCTTTGCGATCTTGTGGAACACTTCTAGTGTTTCAAATCTGAAATAACGAGCTGCCTTGAAGAGTGACAGGAACACACATTCGTCATCCCATAGTCTACATAGGCCTAGCCTACCTAATAGTATATCCCTAATAAATCTTACGCCAAAATAATAAGACAAAAAAAAAAAAAAAAAGATTCAGAAAAACATTTAAACCATATCTATTAGGATTAGTCGAAACCCTTTAACACGAGGGAATATAGCGTCTTCTGGTGGTCACAGCATGAATATTTTCAAAAGGCAAGACAAAAAGCACTATCAATAAAGCCAATCCATTGTGCAAAGTAAGTCTAATAGTTTTAATGTAATGCCAACAACACATTCGTAACTTTTTACAGGATTATGAGAAACACGTTAGTTCTTTTCAACCTTACAAATGTTTACTTAATATGCAGCGAGCGTTCACATCTTTGGGCAGTGCTCAAGCTTAGTGAAAACGATCGTGATAGCTTGTCATTTCAGTGAAATGAAATAGGCTACGTAATTAGTGTCAAAACTATGCAGCGTCCAACATTGCTTTCAAGGTGTTCGGCTTACTTGATCCAGTTTACAAAAGGCTCTCTTAATTATCTTAATCAGGCTCGCTGCTCTCTACTGGAGTACGGCTATCATGGTCAATTAACAGCAATTACTGATACAATTTGTGTTGTTTTTACCATATTTTTCTATTGACAAACCGTTGTTTTGTTCAGCGCTACCTGGGTGGCTTACGTTTTCAATATGCATATACACATATAGATTAAAATATGAAGTAAAATGCGTTTTATCGGCTATATTATATTATATTATATTAGGCTATATTAGGCTTATAGGCCTATATTATAGTATATATTTGGCTTATTTCTCCTAATGTGTTTTATTGAACGTTTGTTTTAGCCTACAGTGGGACGGGAGTGTTGTTGACGCTCATCAGGTGCAGTAAATATTGACAGCAGAGCAGAGAACGCAAACTTTAGACTCCATGATGCTATTGTGACATCTAGTGGAGAGTAACAGTCATGTAGTTTGTAGGCTACAGAGAGGACTCATGGGTTTCCTTCTGAGCCAAATCAGGGGTGCTTTTCCCGAAAGCATCGTTAGCCAACTATGTTCAGTTCCCGAAACCAAAGTTTCAACATTGGAAAACAGCATCGCACAGTTCTGTGGTTGGAACTACAGCTCGACCTGTGGTTAGAAGCATCATTTCTTATATGCTTGATCTTGACGTGGACTTTATAAATCATTATCTTGAGCAAAAAAAAAAAAAAAAAAAAAAAAACGAACAAAATAAAAAAACAAGCTGAGATTCAGTGAAATCTACATATTTTATTTCGAATAAATTTACGTCTTTTAGTTTGTCAAGAAATTTAAAGCACCGTTTTTGAAAAGTGCGCATGTGCGTACGTGCGCTAAGAACGAGCCTATGATTGAATCTGGAAATAAAGCTAAATAACTGGGAAAAACGAAAATAGGTCCTCAGATGACATGTCCGTAATTTATAGCAAAACATAGCAATTATTTGATCTCAAACGGATTCATTAAAATAAGTTATTAGCCATACCACCTGCGTGACATCATTAACCAACGCTCAAATTGTAGGCTACTGTCGCAAATTTGTCGTTCAACCGCGTTGGTTAATGAAACAGTCGTGACTTGATTTCTTTACCGATACATCGATGATGGTACTATGGTATTTACGTAGCCTACGGGGAACGCACCCCTGGTCAGGCCCACCGGAAGCTGTGAACCTCAAGGTGGCAGAGTGGCACTGCGCACAGCCAGGCAGCAACACGGGGGACATCACATGTGGATGATGTCACGCTTTCCCTCCCTTGTTTCTTTATAGTAAAGTCTTTCAGACCAACTGGTGGCATAAAAACGCGTTTGGTTTGTGCATTTACTTTTAAATTGTAACATTGGCCTATTTAGATCGTTCAGCATGTACAGGATGATGATACATCAGGCAATTTGTTATTATAGGAAATAAATAGAAACATTTGCAAAATTAGTCAAATGTGTTAACAAAATGTAAAATGATTCAATTCAAATTGCCACCCTCCCCCATAAACTTAGAATATATAAGCTAAATTATTATATTTAAATGAAATTAAATGTAGGCTATAGGCTATATTTTTAAAGTGTCATTAATGTAAAATACTAAATCAACTATTCTATTTAAAATTTAATTTTAATAATTTAATTACCACTGTAAGCAGAACCCCAGTGAAAGAGATTGATCTGAAAAGTACAATTATTCTGTATTTATTCATTATTTATTTTCCCATGCATATTTTATTTGAAGATATGTCATAATAGCAACACTATGAATCAATGATTTTTTAATCAATGATTGTTTGAATGCAAGCAAAGATGTCTGAAATGTAGGCTACATCTAATTCATGAGAATACTGAATAATAACCCCATTAATTACAATAATTATCAAATTTAAAACTAATAACACTAGTAACAGCATACCACTTGGTGCCTTCTGTGCTAAATCATCTTAGCACCCCAATGGTCTAATTTGATATTTTTACTTTAAAATAAAAAAGTGCAACTTTTACTCTACAAATCTAAAAACATGTATGTGTCCACAAATGCCTCATTAACAAATAGACACAAAAAACTTTTTATAGTCAACATAATACAATGTCATGGATCACTATTTTACAGAGACACAAAATTAGATCAATTAACCTCAAAACTGTTTCGACTGACTAAAACTCACAAATGTTTATATTCAGATGAAAGGCCAGAGGGACAGTTTATATATATATATATATATATATATATATATATATATATATATATATATATATATATATATATATATATATATATATATATATATATATATATTAAATTTTTAATTTATATTAAGTTAAATTAAGTGCATTGAGTTAAAGTAAAGGTAAATGTTTACTCAAATCACGCAATTTATTTAAGTAGGCCCTACTTAAGAGAAAAACACAACTTCATAAGAGTAATTGTTGAGTTTTACAATGTTACTACCAAGTTGTTGTGGCCAAGTCTCGCCATAAACCAGGGAAGACCCCTAAAAGCCTGTCTTTGTCACTCCCCAAACCCAACGACTTTTAAAACTCCATTGTCTTGTTAAAGCCCATAAATTTGTCACCCGGGACTGATTAAACATCACGAGAATTGAGACACTGCGGATTTTGTCTAGGTCCCTTTGGAAGCCACACAATGGTTCTTTCAGAGGACGACACAAAAAAGTGTTTTAGGGAAGATGTAGCAAAGAGAGCGCTGCGGTCAGTCCCCTCCATATGTAGAACAAGGTGGCCTGAGAGAGGGGACAAAAGACCAGGTGACAAGGATGATACTAACTGGGTCGCTGAATTAATTGGGACAAGCTCGGGATTGAGAAAGCACGCCTCTTTCATTAATGTTACTTGCAACAATGATCACCCTCTTTTAAAATATGGAGGAGGCAGTGAGTTGCTTGAACTTTCTAAAGTCTCAGTGCAATTTGTCAGTAACGCTGATGTTCTTTTTTTTCTGGGGGGGAGAGGGGGGGGGGGGGTGAGATGTTGGAGAATCATTTTTAAGAACTTCGATTTTATAATTTAGTCACCACTCAAATCAAATCAACGCTTAAAACAAACAAAGATGCTTGTACGCGGTATATAGGCCTATAAATAAATGCGCAAATCCCAGAGTCACACAATAATCAAAATCCATTGTGCATCTTACATTTCTTCCTCAGTGTTTAGGCTACTGTTGAGTCTTAAATAAGGGTTCTTTCTTTAAGCTGGTTATTTGCTCTGTTGGGTGAAAGTAGACGTCTTAACATTACAAAAGCACTTACCTCTTGCTGTGCGCTAATTCTCGTACTCTTTTCACTTCAATCTGAGATCTTTCATACAAACACTATCTAACAATCGCGGGGATTAACATGAAGGTGAACGAATTATATTAAACAAATGACAAACAATAAAGGGGGATCTAAAATCTTTATGATTAAAAGGAGTGATTTCATGCTGAAAGAATATTTAATATGATCTGTATAAACACAATTTGTATGGAAAATTCAAACAGAAGTAGGCTATACACTGCTAAAAATGTTTTTTTTTATTCTCAGTTTTTTTTGTAATACATATGAGAATAAAGAACGAAAACGTGTAACATTTTAAGATGATGCAATTTCATCCAAATCATGACTACACTGTTCACTGTATAAAACATATATTTCTTTCTCACTGATATATAAACTTTTGGTTTAAAACAAATACAAACTGTTCAAAAATACACTATCTAAGCAATTATACACATCATCGATTAATACACAAACAATTTGCAAAACGCAACTGGCCAAAACAAAACTAATTAGATCACATAATATGTGCAAACAGCATTTATTTATTAATGTTGTATCAACGCTGAAAGTTTCTACTTTAATAGACCTAAGACTTCATGTAATTAAAAAGAAATTGAATGAACTTGAATCCATGCGCTGTCCTGTGGGGTAAGTCTCGAAATAGTTCGTGTGGTTAGTTCAAGTGAGGCTCACCAAACACAAAAGTGGTGACGGGAGGGCGCTGTGTTGGTAAAGTGCTGGTATGTGGGGAAAAGCGCAAAGGGCGTCTGCTGCTGTAAAGACTGGAAACCTTGAACGCTGAAGGATGAGGATGGTACTGTTGGTGGAACGATGCATCTTCCTTTTTCTGCATCGATTGGGCAGTTCTGATACGGTTTGCCATCTCGGACCAAAATGGGCACCACGACCCTGCGCAAAACCGGAGGCTGATTGAGGTCCTGAGCGCACTCTATCCGCGCTCTCTTCATTTTGTATCTGTGGTTTTGGAACCAGATCTTGACCTGCGTGGGCGTGAGACGCAGCAGGTGCGCGAGCTGCTCTCGTTCTGGAGCGGACAGGTACCGCTGCTGACGAAAGCGTCTCTCCAGTTCATAAGTCTGAGCCTTGGAGAATAACACGCGTCGCTTCTTCCTCTTTTCATGCTCTGTATCCACTGAAAGCACATTTTGGCCCGTGGATTCTGGTGAAGCCTCAAGGTTGCTCTCGTCTGATGCTAAAAAAAAAACGATTAGCCTTTATTTATCTCTGGGGGGGGGGGGGGGGGGGGGGGGACATGTGTATGCACTTTACAGTTACCAAATGGTAACACGTATAACTAACACTAATTAATAGGACATGAAAAAAGGATGGACGTTTGAAACATTTTCTTAAAATTGATTTGGAATTATTTTTTTAGGAACTTACATATATGTCCTCTGTCATTTTCAGTCCAAGACGAGTAAGGTGAGACGGAAAACGTGTCCACTGGAGAATGGTGCGCGATGCTTTCGGAGTCATTTTCTGGCAAATCCAAAATACTTCTCACAGTGAAACTGAACTTGTTCGAAATAGCCATTTGTAGCGCTGGAGTGCTGTTAGTTCCAGGACTGGTTCTCGGTGTTGAAGAGCTATCCTCAGTCACAGTGCTGAAGTGATGTGTGCGTTTTCAAGACGCGCATCCAAGTGACAATGTGTACACTGATGTCGCGGTGTTTATATAAACAGCACTTGCTGGCTGCTTTCAGGCCTCTCCTACTTATGGGTTCTAAGTACCTCAGTGACTCGTGTACTTAAATCCCTGTAATGGTAGGTGTGAACTCGGCAAAGAATAGCCCGTTACTTTCACAATGATGGAGGGTAACACTCTTCATCATTACTGATTCGTCCGAATTCGTAAAAAGTGTGAAACAGATAATGGTAATTGTTGAGGCTGAATCACGTCTTGGGTGGCAAGTGACAACAAGAGCCCCCCCCTTTTTCCCCCGCTCAAATAACATATCGGATATTTGCATACAAAGTGATCCATTAGCGCCCAGAGTTGGTTTTTCTAATTCGTTTATTGGGGTAATATCGTTTATTGCAGGTGTTATTGCACAAACAGGGGTTAAATGTAGGGTGATATATCATGGTAATTCATGAAATCTATATATTCGTGGGCTCATGCAGTAGCCTGCCCTTTGTGTGCTGTAAAAAGCACAAAACGTCTCCATCAAATACATTTTTGAGATATGAAATTAAAACCTATACTGTTTATGTTTTAAAGTTGCATCTACTCATGCATCTACTCAACGTTACACTGCAATTTTCTTATTTATGAATTTATATCAGCTTTATTTAACTTAGGTTATTTCTTCCTAAATCCGAGATAACCACTGGAATAAAGAACTTCCAATTTGGGAAAAGATCCAGACATCAAGGAAACAGTAATATGTCGTTATGGACTATTGCTTACTCCTTCACCTCACCAGTAAGTGCACGAGGCATCACTGGGTTCGGATGATTCCTGAGAGAGCGCGCTCTGGATGACTGCAGAGATCCTCCCAAACAGAGTGGGTATCCGTTCTCGTCTAGTCGTCCTGGGTGGTCGGCCGAAAAAAGGAACACAAATAAATGCCAACCAGCGACCAGGAACAAAAGAGGGAAATGTAGCCCCGCGTCCGAGACCCGTTGGAAGCATTTGTTCCAGTCAAGATTTTGCATTTGTTCAGTCCTGAAATAATGCTTGATTGACGCCCCCGCACAATGTCCTTTAACTTTCTCGAATAAATCCGAGCTTGTTTCATGTTGTCATGGTTTTGAATAGGGATGAACGGGATCTGGGCAACTGTCTACTGCTACACGTCTAGCTTCTTACGTCTAAACTGAATTATTAGTTATGCGTTTCCAAACGGAATTAAAAGACTTTTCGTTTCCATCAAATTTCAAGTTGTCTCCTGATTAATCAAAGTCTTTAAAAAAAATAGATTTAATTTTGTTTAATTAAAAAAATATATATACACATTTATAATTTTCCTAAATTTTATGATTGTCAAAAGTAAGGACGAGATGAATATTTAAAATATACAAAAAAGGTTTTATACAGGCTAATGATTATTTTCGTTGTATCAGGTTTAATTCTAAATAGTGTTTTCTGGTTAGTAACTGCGACATGCTGCATTCTATCGATGTTGTAAAACTGTATAAAGTAAATTAAAATATTTGCCAAGCTCTTTGAATTTAGGCGCACGCTCCCAGAGTATCAATAAAGACCCGTGTAGGCACACAATTTAGTTTCTAATGACCTCTCGTATCTCCTTAATCTATTAGACACCCACGGATAGAAGTATGCTTCAGGAAAAGTGTGCACTCTCAAGCACCCAAGAGCTCTTCAGTGTCAAATATTTACCCTTGTTGTTTGACTTCTCAAACCCAAGGAGTCAGACAACGGGTAACAGAGAATACAGAAACAAACATTTCCGCGCGAAGACCAACCAATACAACTTTAAAAAAAAATATTTACAATAGCCTAATAAAAAATATATAGTTTCATTGGATTTACATAGATGTGGGTAAACACACATTAGACTCTCACCAGATCTTATTTAAAATCATTATACTGTATATGTTAAAACACTTTACACACTGTTAAGAAAACAGGGATTGTTCTTTGAATTTCAGCATATCCTAATATTCTCAATTGTTGCTCAGGTTGTTTTGATTAATACAGATAATTGTATTGAAAAATTATATATATAAAAAAGTGTAAATCATGACAATTTTTTTTATATTTGGGTGAACTATCCCTTTAAAAAATATTCAAAGATGTATATGAACATAATTAGGCCTAAATCAGAAGACAAAATGGCACCTGTGATATTGAGTGTAACGGACTTGGTACAGATCGCACCCACCTAGAAAAAAAAGACATTTGTAGCAGTACAAAAATAAAAATAACAATATTGTTTTTATTTATTTAAAGAAAAAAACTCCATGTGGATCAAGTGTCACCCCTGTTACATTCATACACGTGTGCGCGTGCACACACACAGAAAATCCAATAATCTTACACGTTCAAAAATGATCTCCAATATTATAGATGCATATAAAATCAAGTACCACAAGTTAGTTTTTAAGACTCAAGAGCTCAACAATAAAACCAGAAGGCCTGCCTGTGATCTCGATCTGAAACTCATAACCCCACCTCACATTTTCGGGCCAGCACTGCTAAGGAAAAAAGTAAACCAAACAACATAAAACCCACACAAGAAAGATTACATTTAAAGATATAAGACATATATAGCCTACATTGAGAACTTTCAAGTCACATAAACATTTAAAAATGTATTCTATTAACCTTCTCATGCTTAGTCGCCACAAAATCAAAACTGACAATTCTTATTTTTTAGAATATTGCAGTATTTGTTAAAAAAAATTATCCGGGCACATCGTTTTTTAAAATGCATGTGTCCCGTAATCTTTAATCAAAATAACTTTGTTTCTCTGATGAAGGTCTGGTATTTGTCAGGAGTTATTAAACAGTAATAAAGCACACAAAACGTAGCGAACTCATCCATCTTCTTTATCAAAAACACTTCAACAGTTCATACTTCATTTTCAAAATAGGAGTCAACAATATTCACTTGTGAACACAACATTTTTCCACTTTTTAAAGAACAGAATATTACATCAGTTTAAGTGACATAGTCCTTTAACCAACTAGGCTTCCGAACATAAGGTTTAGGTCTAGTGGTATGAGTGTTTGTGTAGTGAGCAGTGTTCTCAGCTGGAGTTGTTGTAGTATGTGGAAATGCAGTGAGATGTAAAGCATTCCATGTCTTTCCATCACTAAGAACTCATGTACCCACCCCCAGTCTTTCAGCAACCGTGAGAGGATCAGTAAACTTTCTGTGTCCCTTACAAGGGGTTCCATACCCTCACTTTATCCCCCTCCTGGAAACAAGGAGTATGAGCACCCACTTAACATCTGTATACTTTTCTTTTGGTGTAACAGCTGTTCAGTGAACAGTCATGCCAGTTGGTGGTTGCACAGGAGCAGATGAAAAATAGACAGCCTTATGCACATTTGCCTGCCATAAATGAGCTGAAAGGGTGAAGTACCAGTTATGTACACCTACAAAAAGTCAGTTACCGCAGGTTTCCATGGCTGATGTTGCTGGATGGCCATTTGGACAGTGTGTTTGAGCACACGGTTAAACCTCTCTACACTACTATTAGTTGCCGAAAATTCCTTCCTTCCAGAAAAGCAGAGAAAGCAGCAGATGTAAACTGAACACCATTATCAGTAACTATACTTAATGAATTTCCATGGCCGTGAAAGACTGATAACAGAAACGAAACCACAAAATCCGTAGTGACCCGTGTGAATAAAAGAGACCTCAGGTCATTTGCTGTAACAGTCAATTAATGTTATCGCAAACCTTCAGTGGGATACAGCAGTGTCTATATCCACAGCCACGCTGTGCCATGGTCCATCTGGCAGTGACACCAGCTGGAGAGGAGCAGAACGTGACAGTTTTGTCATTGAGCTTACACACGTGGTATGGGCAGACAGCATCATGAACCTAAGCATCCATCCCTGGCCACCAGAAGACATCACAATGGCATTTTTTGGTACTTAACCTCTCCCTGATGTCCTTCATGTGCTATGGAGACCAGCACAGATCGAAGAGAAGCAGGTGCAATCAGCCGTGAGTCCCGAAAGACAAAGTTGTCCTTAACAGACAGTTCCAGTCGCGGTTTATAGTAAGGCAACAGTCCCTTGGTTGAAGGACCATTAGAAATTTATATACGAAGTTTGGTTATAGCAGGACAAGAAGCACATGCAGCATCAACATCAGCAGCAGACAGAGAATTACAGGCGGCAGATAGAAGAGCAACTCCTCATCAGGAGCTGGAGCAACAGAATTATCTGCAGGAGAAGCAAGTAAGGTCAAAAGAGACAGATAACCAGCAGGACCATTTTAAGAACCTGGGGATAAACCACATTATAATTAAAATGACACGAGACATGCAGACCACCTTGCTACACCAGCACACCGACACCCTTATGCTATGTTTACACGGAAACGATCTGAAGAGAAAACGCAAAAGTGGCGTTGCGTTATCAGTTTTTATTCTGCGTTTAGACGAGCGTTATGGGGAGGAAATCTGCGTGCATATGGTGACGCAAAAGTGTGTGAAATTCGATGTAGTATGCACTCCAGGCGGCTAGGTGGCAATGTGAAGCACTGCCACACAACAACACCAAGTCCGCGTGCCTGCGTACAACCTTCCTTCTACTTCTTTCCCTAGTAACGCGAAATCAAAACATGGTGAAGCGAACAGCAAAAAGACTCTTGTACGTTTATCAGAGCTGCTAGGGCAACTTGAAGGTCAGGCGTATGGAAATAATCCGACATGTTGGTTGTTATTTTCCTGTACTGGTGCATGCCTGTGACGTAAACGCGTACGTGACGAGAGCCACCGTGAGCAGATTTGCCTTTTTACCCTTTAGACGGGAACGCGACGGTGGAGCGTTTTTAAGATTTCCACTCTGGAGGGTGGTTTCATTTTTTTGCGTTTTTAAGCCCCAATAACGCAGTCGCCGTGTAAACGAAAGGCACATCTGATAAAATATTTGTACGTTTTCACCCGCGAGCGTTCTCGTGTAAACAGGGCCTTAGTGGTGAGCAGGGTTGTCAGTGCGTGATGATCTGTACGTAGAGTGAAACGCCATGACGCCACCTCTAAACGGCCCGCACGCATGCTAGCACATCCTTTTCTACAGTGGCATATTTACGCTCAGCGGTAGACAGCGAACGTGATGCAAAAGCCACAGTTCGTTCAATGCCATCGGGGCTGACCTGAGAAAATATGGGTCCCAGACCATAGTCAGACGCATCTGGGGAGACAATCGTGTGTAATGTGGGGTTGAATACTGCCAAAGCAGGGTTGTTTGCAAGCATTCATTTAACTTTAGCCAAACTATGTTCAGCCTCTTTTGACCAGCTGAATCCATTTGGATCTTGTAGGCATGCATATGCACTACAACAGTGGCAAAACAACAGTGGCAAAAGGTCTTACTGTACCAAGACATAAGTCCAAGGTGCAGGGCTTTGAGAATTGTCTGTACGTGTGATTCTTCAGGAAGAAGACCCTCTGCTGAAACAGTACAACCCGAGAACTGCAGGCTGGTTTGCCGGAAGCAACACTTGTCTTTATTGAGCGGCAAGCCAGCAGCTTCTAGTCGTTGTAAGACCGCTTGAAGTGCGTTGTCATGCATAGACATGTCACGTCTGCGGATGATAATGTTGTCCAGGTAATTTTCAACCCCTGACAAGCCAGTCAGGATGATGGTGATCATCTTCTGAAATTCTGCAGGTACTGAAGCCAATTCTTTAGGAATGGAAAACAACAAAAACAGAACATTCTGTCATATGTAATAAAGGCCTTGAGGTCATGACTGTCTTCATGCAGCAGCACTTGGTAGTAAGCATTTGTCAGGTTGATGGTAGAGAAAACAGTAGAACCTTTAAGAGCAGATATTTCATCCATGTGTGGCAATGGAAAAGAGTCCATGATCACTGCTTTATTAGGCTATCTAAGATCAACGCACATCCTAATTTTACCTGAGTTTTTCCGCGTAACAACTGGTAACACCCATGCAGAGGTATCAATCGATGCATTCTATCATCCCAGCTGCTTGCAAGCGATTTAATTCCTATGATATAAAGTTTTTAGCCCATCCAATCTCAGTTGACAGCAACATTTCACTGAAAGACTGGCACGGGAGAAGCAGGAACAGAAAGGACATTAGGAGGCAGGATTTGATTGTTTTCAATCCTCACATGTAGAGCAGACATTAGGTCCCTCCCCATGAGGGGAGTCCCTTTGTCCACAATGAAGAACAGCTGGAACCGAGTGGTCATGTAGGGAAACGTTAGCTGACAAACACCAAGCCACATTTGGGCTTTTGATGTGACAAGCCTGACTGCGGGTTTCGACAGCACAATGTTACTGAAAAGTCATGCATAAGTACTGTAGGGAAGGATAGATCCGGAAGACCCAGTGTCAACCACCAAATCCACCTTAAAAGTCTGAGTCAGAAGTAGATATAGTCACTGTGTTTGTAATTCTTGGAGTACAAGCTGTATATTCCGTATACAGTACAGTAATAATGTTAATTACAATTTCACAGACCTTGCGCGTATTTGATTGTACTGGTTGGCACAGTTTAGTGTAATGCCCAATATTTTTACAGCCTGGCAATTCGCAGCATTAGCCAAGTGCTCCTCCGATCCATCGTGAAAGCATGACTTCCTTTCCACGCCTGGCCAGAATTAAGAGGTGCATGTGATGGTTTCCTAGTTAGTCTGCGTTTTACTGTATGTTGCACCACTTGTATGGGGGTGGCAACTTGGCGGGAATTTGAAATAGATTAGCCTGATCGGCAGCAGATTCAATCTGGCTTGCTTTCATAACCACTCTGTCCAGTGTAAGATCAGTTTCTAGTAAATTATCTCATGTACTCGTGGGCTAAGTGTTTTCTGTACTGATCGTGAATAATTGCATCAGTACTGGCACCAAATTCACATCAAACAACAACCTCTCGCAAAGCTACAACATACTGTAAAACTGTCTTGTGAGGCTATTGACAGCGTTTACGGAAGGCATGGCATTCAGCTACTATGTTAGCTTGTGGCACGACGTAGGCTTTTTAGGCATCCTCTGCATTCTAACATCATACCTGTGTTGGCAATGAGTCGAAAGTCTGTTGTCCCTCTGTGCCAAGGCAGTGAAGCAGTAACGCTCTCTGTCTTACCTCCATCCCCTGTAGCATCAATAACTCGTAGTTCACTAGTTCACACTTACATACAATTCGAGGGAGTAAGTTTAATGCATATTTGGCGTGCTGTTCAGGGTGAAGGGCTTCGAGCTCGTAATTCGGCCCGAACCCAGAGTACTCCCCCCCGTATGTAAATGGCTAGGACAAGAAGTGTGGAGGGATGCTGCTAAACTGTTAATAAATTGAGGTGAGACTGCTGAGTATACAGGTCCTTCTCAAAAAATTTGCATATTGTGATAAAGTTAATTATTTTCCATAATGTAATGATAAAAATTAAACTTTCATATATTTTAGATTCATTGCACACCAACTGAAATATTTCAGGTCTTTTATTGTTTTAATACTGATGATTTTGGCATACAGCTCATGAAAACCCAAAATTCATATCTCAAAAAATTAGCATATCATGAAAAGGGTCTCTAAACGAGCTATTAACCTAATCATCTGAATCAACTAATTAACTCTAAACACCTGCAAAAGATTCCTGAGGCTTTTAAAAACTCCCAGCCTGTTTCATTACTCAAAACCGCAATCATGGGTAAGACTGCCGACCTGACTGCTGTCCAGAAGGCCATCATTGACACCCTCAAGCAAGAGGGTAAGACACAGAAAGAAATTTCGGAACAAAAAAGCTGTTCCCAGAGTGCTGTATCAAGGCACCTCAGTGGGAAGTCTGTGGGAAGGAAAAAGTGTGGCAAAAAACGCTGTACAACGAGAAGAGGTGACAGTACCCTGAGGAAGATTGTGGAGAAGGACCGATTCCAGACCTTGGGGTCCTGCGGAAGCAGTGGACTGAGTCTGGAGTAGAAACATCCAGAGCCACCGTGCACAGGCGTGTGCAGGAAATGGGCTACAGGTGCCGCATTCCCCAGGTCAAGCCACTTTTGAACCAGAAACAGCGGCAGAAGCGCCTGACCTGGGCTACAGAGAAGCAGCACTGGACTGTTGCTCAGTTTTGCATGTCATTCGGAAATCAAGGTGCCAGGGTCTGGAGGAAGACTGGGGAGAAGGAAATGCCAAAATGCCTGAAGTCCAGTGTCAAGTACCCACAGTCAGTGATGGTCTGGGGTGCCATGTCAGCTGCTGGTGTTGGTCCACTGTGTTTTATCAAGGGCAGGGTCAATGCAGCTAGCTATCGGGAGATTTCGGAGCACTTCATGCTTCCATCTGCTGAAAAGCTTTATGGAGATGAAGATTTCATTTTTCAGCACGACCTGGCACCTGCTCACAGTGCCAAAACCACTGGTAAATGGTTTACTGACCATGGTATTACTGTGCTCAATTGGCCTGCCAACTCTCCTGACCTGAACCCCATAGAGAATCTGTGGGATATTGTGAAGAGAAAGTTGAGAGACGCAGGACCCAACACTCTGGATGAGCTTAAGGCCGCTATCGAAGCATCCTGGGCCTCCATAACACCTCAGCAGTGCCACAGGCTGATTGCCTCCATGCCATATCGCAATTTCTTTCTGTGTCTTACCCTCTTGCTTGAGGGTGTCAATGATGGCCTTCTGGACAGCAGTCAGGTCGGCAGTCTTACCCATGATTGCGGTTTTGAGTAATGAAACAGGCTGGGAGTTTTTAAAAGCCTCAGGAATCTTTTGCAGGTGTTTAGAAGTAATTAGTTGATTCAGATGATTAGGTTAATAGCTCGTTTAGAGAACCTTCTCATGATATGCTAATTTTTTTAGATAGGAATTTTGTGTTTTCATGAGCTGTATGCCAAAATCATCAGTATTAAAACAATAAAAGACCTGAAATATTTCAGTTGGTGTGCAATGAATCTAAAATATATCAAAGTTTAATTTTTATCATTACATTATGGAAAATAATGAACTTTATCACAATATGCTAATTTTTTTAGAAGGACCTGTATATACCTCTTATCGTTGATTGCCGAGTGCTCTCCACTCGTATTAAATATCTGCGCGTGCTCCTCCCGAACTTTGTTAATAAAACATCATATAATTTTCAAATATCCGCAGCCATGTGTTGAATGGCATAGCAGGCTCACTAGGGCAAGGCAGGAAAAAACTCGGGAAAGGCACATTAACAACATCCATCTTCGGGTCCAACAATAGCGAAAAAAAAGGTCTAATCCATGTCACCTATTTGTGGTATATATCAGAACAGGAGTTATTAAACAGCAATAAAGCACACAAGACATCTTCATCCATCTTCTTTACTCATCACTTTAGTGATCACACACACTACGTCAGAACACAAAACTGCAACAGTTCAGACTTCCTTTTCAAAATAGGAGTCAACAATATAATTCCCGATGGAAAACATCTATGGAAGTAAAACAATGACAAAAGTTTTTGAAACAAAAAAGCTGGTTGATTGCACTACTTGGAAAAAAATGCCTTGCATTAACCCTGCTTGCATTTTAATGTAGGCTATTGTATTTTTAGGTCTTGCAGTTTTATGGGCTGAAATTCAACATGGTTGTATATTTAAGCTGTGAATATTTCAATTCAAAACATTTCACACACGTTTTCATTATTAAACATTCAATAGGCCTAATCCATATTCACCTTTCAGGTTTTACTTCCAAAATGTTCATTCTGTTTAAAAATACAACCTATAATATTCATAAAAACGGATCAGAAATGGAGAAAGCAATAAGTATTTGTGATGTATCTGTATCAGTATATATATGTAATCAGTGGCCTATTTCCATGAATTAGATGTACATTTCAGACATCTTTGCTTTCATTAAAACCTACAGGTTAGTTGAGTGAAATCATAAAATGTACATTCATAGCATTTATGACATCTTCAATTAAAATATGGGCAATTAAATATGTAAATATTTACATGCCTGTAAGTCATAGAATACAATAAAATTTCAAATTAATCCATTTTACTGGGATTCTGCTATGCCTCTGTCTGTCATTGGTTATTCAATTATTTAACCAAATTGTCAAAATAAAAATGTAAATAGAATAGTTGATTTAGTATTTAACATTAAAGAAACTTATATAGAAAATATATAAATATTAATAAGAATTAGATAAAAAGTAATTTAAACATTCTGTAAAGGGGGTGGGGTGTGTGTGTGTGTGTGGGGGGGGTAAACTTCATTTACTAGTGGGGTAAGATGGCATCTTTGAATAATTTTACATTTGGTTCTATAACAACTACAAATTATTTGTTTCTTCTTCTTATGGCTGATGATGCATCATCATCCTGCACATGCTAAAGTTTTATCTAAATGTGTTACAATTGAATAGTAAATGCACATTGTTCTTAAAGGGGGCATCTTCCCCCATCATTTTCAACATGTACTTTTTACGGTTTATTGTGAAACAAATCACCTGTTGGGGGTGCTCCAGGACCATGATTGGGAAACACTGTATCTGATAGAAATGGGATCTTCTCTTCTGTGGTCTTCTACTGCATGTACGACGTGTTGTACGGTCAGAGATGTTCTTCTGTATAACCCTGTGGCAAAGCATGGACATTTCAGATTTCAGTTTTGCATTTGCTTGTTTGTTTATAGGCCTGTGTGTTATTTTTCGTTTTTTAAGTTATCTGTAAACCTAGTGTATATATTATAATATGACCGCATGTGAACATGTTTAGTCAATGTTAAACAACGTAGGCCTATAGTACAAGTTAAACGTAGGCCTATCTCTGTGTGCGCATCCTCTTTTCTCATCCATGTACTAGCGAAAACTAAACAGCAGGAGGAGCTACTTCTCCATCATTTTCTCAAGGATGAAATGAACATTAAATCTTGAGATTGCATTGGAAAGTTTTTTCTATGCGACAGAGGTTGAATAGAGTAGAAACCGAGGCAATGACATCTTTTTTTTTTTTTTTTTTTGAAGAATGTCAAAGTGGCACTATGATGCCTTTGAAAAACAAATTCAAACCATAATTTACAGGGTATTCTCTACAATGGCACACACGAAAAGAGATATAAATTAAAATAGGCTATTTAAAATTAAGTGTGCGTGGTGTGCACCATGATAGCAGTTGCATTTAACAGTAGTCCATACTCGTGTGCAATTCATCGTAATTGGCCATTATTTTGTAAATGAAATTAAAACTTTAGAGTTCGTTTTTGATAAAAAAAAATTGTAGGCTACTAGACCGAAATGTAGCCTAATATTTAATGCTAATCAAATGCAGGTGAAGAAACTAAAAGCTGTCGATGAGATGGATGCTTAAACCCATCGTAAATATTGTTGGTTTGTCCCTCTAAATCGCTAACTGGCCCCAAAACACAACCCGTTAATCTGCAAAAGTCCTCATTACTGCCGGATTTAAATTACAGGACCAGTCAACCTTTTAGAGGTGTTAACATGCAAAGCAGTTTAATGGTGTCATTTCCACTTGGTAGATAAAAGTTATGGTTATCAGTTGATCCTTTTAAACTGCAAATGATAACTGTTAATTGAGTAGTCTAATGTAATCCAGACATTTAAAAAATAGGCTAACGGATATTTTATGCAACAACGTAATCCAGCCTTATCTATGAGTCAGCTATTCACTTATAATCATTATGGAAGATAGAATAATAAAACTGTTATTCATACGTTATTTAAGCTTTTTGGAGTCGATCACCGCGGTCGTCCAGTAAATGCCAAGATAATTGATTGGTTTAACGTAGGCCTATCTTAATTTGTTTGTATTATTATTATATTAATTCATGAGCCTAATTTAATTTAGCACTTTTAAAGAATTCGTTCAAAACCGCAGTGTTGATGCTTTTTGTGACAGGCTATAGAAAAAAGGGCCAACCTTTTCATCTGGAAAGTCCTACCACTGTTGGGGTATAGCTAACAATTTGATAAATCTGTTTTTCGAAGCCTAATGTTTTGATGTAAGCAATAACATATGGTTGACAACAGAATTAAAAGTTAAAACGACACATTTACATAGCCTAATTATAAGCCATATAATTATTACGATGAAATTAGTTATGAATTAGTTGATGTTGCAATAATGATAAACAGGAACTTAGGCTATGAAGATATTTGCAATAAAAACAAAAATTTGTCTTTCCGGGGAATAGATTAGCCTATTGCATAACAAATTCATACGAACTAAGCTGGAATGGGAAAAAGAAATACTTTTTCTTTTCTAAAGAAAAAAGTAATTTCCATTAGAAATTTAGCCTTAATAAAATCTATTGTCAAGTCAAAATCACTTTCCCTGCAGGCCTATATGTTGCTTAAGCGACGATTATACATCAGTTAATCGGATCATATGAAATAACTGAAGGTTATTACTTCAAAGAAGAGCTTCTTTATACAATTTTCTCTTCCTTTAACTCATGAAATATCACGACGTTTTGGACATTCTTAGGCTAGGCTACTCGACGGTTGGCATCAGACTCGTCTGTCGGCCCAAATACACCAAATATCATGATGTCATTTTTGGATAATGCAATAAAATGCATTGTAGTTTTAATATGATTCACATAATCACGTAAGAAATAGCATGTGTGATTTCAAATCATTGATTTGAATAGGCTACTTACATTAATACTTTGGTAAACTATGGTAAATGTGTTGGATCTAAAACACGTCTCTTTTTTGACCGTTTAGGAAATTGCAACTCATTGTTTTTTTTTTCAGCAAAATGTGGTTGTTTTTGTGCACTCTCACATTTGAACGGTCTAAACTTCAGAAGGCCAAATGTAAACATGACCCTGTAACAATTTCTTTTGTCAAATGACCATGCAAAACCATGTCAAATTTCCCCTTAGTGAAATAGCAGGCTATTTAATATTTCTGGACTGCTGTGAATGGGTTGTTGAAAGCTATTTTCATCACACACCCGAACTAATGCTCCAAGCAGACACAACCGAGAAGAGTGAATAAATAAAGATGCGTTCTCGAGACACCGCTGCGAATGTTTCTTCACACGTAAACACTTTAGAGTCTCAATTGGTATCTTGATACACAGTAACAAGTAGCCTACTTTGGTCGAATGCTTTAGACACTGACTCGAACCATACACTTTCCGTTATGTTTATGAATGAGAAGCCCAAAGCATAGGCTATATTTTCAAGTTACCTGTCAAAACACTGTCGTAGCCCCTCAAGTAAGCTCAAAAATGTATCTTTTTGATAATTTTATCAGCTAAGGTAAATACTGTGCATGCTCGTCGTAGAATCACCTATTTTCTTTTTGCGTCCATCCGTCACGTTTTAGAAATACCTGCTGACCATGACCCCCCACCCACAGTCGGCTGAATATTGACTGATGGCATCGGCTCTAAAGAACACAGAGAAGAGGAGATGATTGAAATCATTCACACATTCAGCCTTCTCCTAATTTGTAGTCCTGGAATTCTTTGAGCGTGCTTCTTAAAACGAGTTGAACTACTCTTAATGTACAAAGTCATTACTATCAGAGGGTCAGATGCTTTCAAGAGTAACGAGCGCATGGCAGCTGAGATGTGTGTAATGAGTCAAAATAAACTCAGGACTTCCACCCTCTCGGACCATGTGTCATGTGTGCTCTTAAGATGAAGCGTATCAGTTCAACTTTACTTGTTTTGGTAGTATTTTATTTTAAGGTGACGTAGTTATACATAAATAAACCTAGACCAAACCGCTAACTCTATGCAAGTAGTTAATTAATATTACTACAATGTAACTACGTCACCTTAAAATACAGCGTAACCCTTCTTTTTTTATTATACAGTCTCATCAATTTCACAATTTTTTTGTTAAATAATAATAATAATAATTATTAGCTATTATTGTTATTATTATTAGGCTATTTTGAAGTGTTTGAAATTAATCCGCTGTTTTCTGTCGAATACACAAGTTATTTTTAATACAATGTATATAATAATATTTAATTTCAATATTAATTTTATGTTTTTTTTTTCTCCAAGTATGACAGGATGATGGATTTCTCTTGCAACGAATAAGAAAATATTAAGTAAGCTGCACTTTCTTTAGCTACATTTCCAAACGAAAACGAGTTCGAGTTGTGGTTTTAAACTGTTGTGTATCAGAGAAATATAAACGACTACTCATTTTGTATGAAATATATTCCTAATACATGTAATCACATTTAATGTAATCGAAATACAATACTGAAAACCACACAGAATATAATTATGCTGGTGTGATGCGTCATTAACAGAGTTGAAATATTTTTACTTAAACTGACTTGTTGTGAACCATCTTCACCCAAAAATGAAAATCCTATGTCATTCCAAACCTGCATTACTTTATATCTTCCGTGGAACATAAAATAAGATATTTTGCCAAATGTCTCGGTGTTTTGTTTGACCATTCAAATGAACATGGTAAATGATACCAAAACTGTTCAGTCAACAACATTCTTTATAATATAGGCTATACGTATGTGTTCCGCAGAAGAAAGAAAGCCAAACAAGTTTACAGTGGCATAATAGTGAGTAAATCATTATTATTTTTTTAACTTTGGGTGAACTATCCATTTAAATCTTCAAAAGAAAGACATAGAAAGTCATAGCAGTCTGTGCAGCTCGAGCTGAAAGTAAACTGCATGGATGTATATCTCATCCTTCATCAGCTCCCTTCCAGCACAACACCGGAGATAATCAAGCAATATTTACATATTCATGATGTTCATGTCTAATAAATTATAACAAGTTAACAATAAATTACAAATAAAAACCGATGTCAGAAATGATGCATGTATGCATTTAGCCTATACAATGGACTTCCCATCATGAAATAAAATTGTGCACTTTCGTATTGTGGGCTAAATACTAAATACTAGTAGGCCTATAACTCTAAAAACTCTAAAAAAAACTCTAAATAAAAATGAAAAAAGTGGCTAAAGGCTTTTCTTATTTGGATCTAATCGGGTGGCATATTCTTCAAACTTCAAGTATCACGTTATTTCCTATTCCAAAACAATAGAATACAAATCATAAAGATATATCCTGTTTTAATTAGCCTATATTCTTGCGTAGCCTACTTCAATCGAGTTTCTTTTAACACAATACGTTTAGTTTTTGTAGGCCTTTGCTAATATTATTGTCACTGCTGCTCTCACGAAACTATATATTCTAATTCTATATTTTGTTTTATAAATCACTCGTGGACTATTTCCTAGAAGTTCCTGTTGTATTGGGTACAGCCACTGTAAGTATAATATCATCTGGGCCCTTCTTCCCACGCAAAAGCGGAAAGTGTGACAGAAGCACATCAGTCTTTACACCTCATTAACGAACCCCTTTCTCTATCTTTCGGTGGCCAGTTAGTGCTCTGGATTTATGCTCTCTTTCTGCCATCACAGCAAATTACGCAAGAGAACGTTTAATACAGTGGTGTATTAGAGTAAACTAAACCTACATTAAAATGCTTTAACATATCCCAAATGATAATCTGAAAAATAGTCGTATAGTCGTATTTTTGCCAGCTATAGGCTTAGATGCATGCGCTCATGTTTAATACATTTTCTTTCGGAGTTCCCCAATGTCCACATTTGTTTTGTCCTCTCACTCGGGTGAAGCCACAAACAAGCCAAACCTGGTTTGGTGGTATTTTCAAAAAGTAATAGGCCTAATAATACATGTTTTGAATCTCCCTCCATAGATCGATCAGAAACATTGGTATTTGGGGATTTATAGAATCTCAAGAAATATAAACCGTTTTAGTGAGTGGTGGAACAGAAGAGATTTGACCTTAACATCAGCCCAGATGTAAACTGCTATGGGTAAGGACATTGTTAGTAGTAAGAGAAGGTCAAAATGTAAATGCAATAGAAGCATCGTAAATTAATTACTTTTTGAGACAACATTCTAAAAAGCACATAAATAGCTCAATTGAACGCTAATTCGTTCTTTAGCCACACACAATTTTGTGAAAAGATACAAATAATGAAAAAAAAAAAAAACTCGATCAACTTCGAGATTAGAGAGTAAAGCCTTCCGTGAGATTTGAAATACTCTGAAAGTTAAGAGAAAAGCAAACGCTGATAGGGGAAACCATGAAAGGGCTCAAGTCTCGAGTAAACAGGAAACAACAATGATACAAAAACCTTGCCACTATACAGTGGCTATATTTCAAACAGGCCTGAGCAAATCTAAACAATACCATTTTTTTTAAAGATAAACGTTGAATATACTGACCAAATAGAAAACAAATAAGTTATTGATTAAATAGCCGATATATTACTTTAACTTGAGGTCAATTTGTTTCCTGATTAATCACAATTATTGGTATCCACAGCATCAAACAAACACCGGACTAGTTAGTTATAGCCTACGTCGTCGTCACTAAGACTTCATTGGTCCATGATTGCTTTGCCGTGGAATCATAATCCAATGAAAATAAAAGGGTAAAAGAATCCCACATATGGCCTTGTCGAATTCATTATATTTTCGTACGAGTCACTAGATTGTGACAGAAAAGTCAATGTCTAATGAAGAGTTCGAACAAAATAACTTCGGGGGTAGGCCTATGCAAAGCATCATCTCTTTACCATTAAACGTAAAATAAAGCTAAATAAATAACATGGACATAAAAGGACTGTTCATTGTCACATTTAACCCGTCTTATTGCATATTTTAAAAAAAGGCACGTCTAACCATTGGTTGGAACTATAAACTAAAAATGCATTTGTAATAAATCGGAATAATAAATTAATCAATTTATTAATAAATCGGATTTTAAATGCAATTTAAATAACATCAGGATAAATCACAGGGCCCCTGTTTAGAAAAAAATTGCATACTGCCCCGCAAATTTCTCCCTTGTTCTAGCCAACGAAATAATTAGAATTATGCTTATGAAACAAAATTACAGTGCAATGTTGCAAACACTTACCATTCTTAGATCTGTCTAAATAGAAAACCAACACTCGGGTAACCCTCAAAAGCGAGTTTACGCCGGTGCAAACGCCTGTCATGTCAAATCTGTCAGCCAATAGAAAAACAACATGGGGAAAAACGCGCGGTTTCATTGGGTGGGAGCACCTCGCTTTCGAGACATGTGTAAAGGGCCAGCCCATCAGTTTCTGGGATTGAAATGTAAGCTTGTGCTCCCTGCCATCAGGAAACAGAAGGCGAATTTTCCTCTCTTGCAACTAATCGGTATCGCATCCGTCTCGGACGCTTACTTTTCATCCACATCGTCTTCGGTGCAATAAAAATCAGCTAAACTGGACTCGGAACAGGTCAGAACAGGACAGCACACTGAAGTTTCCTTTTTCCTCGGGAGGCTAAACGCAATGGGTAAGGTCCATATTTCATGTTTTCCCACATGGTAACGGGCATGCATAAACACTTTTAGGGGGGGAACGGTTAGACAATTTAGTTATATATGGTTTAGTTCTCGACTCAAACTGTTAAACTAACTGATGCTTTTACCGTCATTTCGGGGAACAGAATGGCACTTTGCCGCGAATGAGCTTAATCGCGTCCAAAAACTTGCCTACTGAATGTGCAATTTCGTTTATTATATGACATACGTGTTAAAGAATGTAGTAACGTTGTTCTCCCCCCCCTTCTAATTGCAGAATTTATAGAATTACTTTTTGTTCAGCTCATTGCATTAAAATGAAACAAAAAACTTCAATGCAAATATGAACAGCAGAAAGAGTAATCGAAAGTTTTACTGAAACATTTATCCGTAGGTTTTCTGTTTCAGACGCGGTTCAGGGCCTGGTAAAATCTGATGATTTTTGCAATTCTTTTTTTCTTCATATATCTGCATCACTAGAGCCAGCCTTTGGGGAGGTGAACCAGCTAGGCGGTGTTTTTGTGAACGGAAGACCCCTACCCAATGCCATCCGGCTCAGGATAGTAGAGCTGGCCCAGCTGGGCATCAGGCCCTGCGACATCAGCAGGCAGCTCCGCGTCTCTCACGGGTGTGTGAGCAAGATTCTGGCTCGGTACAACGAAACTGGCTCAATACTTCCCGGTGCTATTGGCGGCAGTAAACCGAGGGTCACGACCCCAACCGTAGTCAAGCACATTAGGACTTACAAGCAACGGGACCCTGGCATTTTCGCTTGGGAGATTCGAGACAGACTGCTTGCGGACGGTGTGTGTGATAAATTCAATCTGCCCTCCGTCAGCTCGATCAGTAGGATTCTCCGCAACAAGATCGGAAATCTGTCTCAACAGAACCAGTACGAGTCGAGCAAACAGGCCGCTCATCCTCAGCCTCAACCCACCCACCCTTACAACCACCTGTACTCGTATCCCACTCCGATCTCCGCCACTGGGACTAAAGTACCGACTCCGCCTGGCATGCCCACTCTTCCCGCACACATGGCAATGCATAGGATATGGCCTTCTTCTCATTCTGTAACAGATATTCTGGGCATTCGATCAATAACGGAGCAGCAAAGTAAGCATCCTCTCAGTTTTTGGTAAAAGAAAGTCCTTGTCCGTGTGAGTGTGTGGGCGGGGGGCATCCTGTCAAAAGACACCCAGGCCTGTCAAAGCGTGTGTGAGATTTTGTGTATGTCTGTGTGTGTGACAGGAAATTAAAAAGAGACATTTTGGTAGTAATGGAAAGGCCGTTAAGCTATTCAAACGTCCATCCTTTTATTGGACTCAATTATTATTAGTCTAGGCCTAATATTTATCGCATATCGGCAGATCCGCAAGAAAAAAAGGAGGAGGAATTTTTACAGCGAGTGGGACGATACAAACAGTGTGCTGGAATTTGTGCAGAAGCTACACGTTTGCATTGAAACACATGGTTTAGTGCTTTTAGTAATAATTAGGCGGCGGATGTGGAATATTTTGGAGTTGGAGCAGCAGAGTTGGAAAAAAACAAAACAAAATTAGATGTTCAAAGATAGCAGTGTTACAACATAGGAGAAACTTTACATGATTTTTCCCAGCTCATTTTAACTCATCACAAAAACAATTTAGCTCTACATGCGAATGCCTACACAGCAATGCTTTTCAGTAGCCTACATGTTACGCGACGCATCGCTTGAATTCAATTATTATCATAATTTCTTTCAGGCAACTTAAAATTAATCTAAGAGTCGTCGATGTTAAAAATCTCTTTAAAATAAATGTTTCTGTTCATATGTTGTGTGTTTCAGTAGGCCTACAGTAACGCGTGAAGGCCACAGCCTGTCCTATTTAATGGTAGCCTAGTTCATTGCCTATTTTCAAAGGCAGTGTTGACAATAATGCTTCAAACGCAGAGGAGGATATTGCATTTAGGAGGCCTTTATAAATCATTAATGCATTTCCAAATTATTAGCAGACGTTTCAACATGATGTTGGCTATACTAAAAAAAGGTGTAGAGTGCAACATTTTCTCCATTTACAACATTAGTGAAGCAAACACCGAAAAACTTTGCGAACACATAGGCCTTGAGGATGGTTTGACAGGAAGAATGTGTGCCGCAAATTTTTGGACAGATTGTCTTCATTTAGAGTTCAGCTCTCTCTCTCTCTCTCTCTCTCTCTCTCTCTCTCTCTCTCTCTCTCTCTCTCTCTCTCTCTCTCTCTCTCTCTCATAGACACTGAGTAATGGTTGTTCATGCTCAGACATCATCTTCATGCTATAAGCATGCACTTTAATTACATTTTCTCTATGTAACTGTAGATTTGTTTACCCTAATCGACCTTTATAAAATACAAGATTGCACAATCGATTGCATAATTGCATAAACCAAACTCAAAAGTAGAAAGTATGGCATCGTTATGGTGTATTCCTGTTTATATGTTGTAAAACAATGCAAAGATTCCGTGAAGGCAGGGGGAGATCTATTTTGTGGCCCTCTCAGGTTACAACACTGGTGGGCTTGCTTTTCCAATTTCAAACTTTAGGAACCGTGTATAATATAATATCCATCAGGCACAAAGGGGAAACGGTTAAAGTAAATCTAATTTGTCCTCCCAGGAAGACGCTGGGTAAATGTTCCGAAGGACTCCATGACACTGTGCGCTTCATCTGATGAATTAACCACACACATTCAGTCTTTTCTGTGACTATATGTGATCACTGTAAAAAAAAAAGTTGCTGCCTTAAATTTTTAAGTACAATCAACTTGGATCGAAAGTAATTTCAACTTAAATCACATTCAACGGACTTAAAAAACGAGTTGAATCTTCTAAAACTAAGCAGTTAAAGCAATGTAAAAACACATGTTGTCATAACTTATTGATCATATTTTTTTTACAATATACATATAATTTATTAATTTAAAAACATGCTAACATTACGTCATTATAATCATAATTTGCTTATGAAAAACGTGTCTTGAGTTTTTTGTTACGATACAGACTACACGCTATTATAAGCACACACACACACACACACACACACACACACACACACACACACACACACACACACACACACACACACACACACACACGGATGATATAGCAGTTTTTTGTGTTTAGTCTGAGATGGATGGCAGTGCAGCAGATTTTACTGAATAAGTTGTTCATGTGGCAGTTCTACTCCCCACGCTTGTCCTGTCTGACTCCAGTCTTCCATGTCTCTGTTTTGCCCCCCAGTTAGTGACAGTCCGTCCTTTCCCTGTGCCAAACTAGAAGATTGGAGTGGTATTAACAAGAGTCATTTTTCACCAGAGATTTCTTCACTAATCAGTGGTGTGGATAAGCCTCACTTAGAACCTGAAGCAAAATACACACAGGTAAAAAAGCCACCTAAGTTAACCATAAAAACAATAAAACCCAATCTAAAAGAAACAGAACAGCTGATTCAGTTAATTAATAGTCATTGTAAAGAAGACATAAAATCCATA
Organism: Gila orcuttii; assembly: GCA_026230005.1. Classification (NCBI taxonomy): domain Eukaryota; kingdom Metazoa; phylum Chordata; class Actinopteri; order Cypriniformes; family Leuciscidae; genus Gila; species Gila orcuttii. The sequence continues at coordinate 42,821,796 of JAPDVR010000013.1, read as the reverse complement.
CAAATGTTTTTTTGGCCAATTCGGTGTGTGTGCGTGTGTGTGTGTGTGTGTGTGTGTGTGTGTGTGTGTGTTCGTTGTGTTTCTTTGGCGTGGGCAGGCATATGAGGCCTTGTGTATATCACTGGGTTTCATTATTTTGATAAGTATTTACAAATGAAGTATCGCACGTTTTAATTAAAACGAACGAACATATTTATACTACTTGTGTCTGTATTCGCAGCTGTAATGTGTAGGAATGAATATTGGAGGCTTTTTGTACAATGCAAAAGTTATGCGTGTAATGAATCGAAATGTATTATTCCTCAATACTTTTTATTTAAGAGCGTGATACTGAGTGGAATTCCTTGACAAATAAAATTGTAATAAATGTTTTGATCCAATATTTTGCATAATTTTCAAACATTTAATCAATATCTTTATCGTGCTCTAACTTAAGCAACTCTTAAGTGTACTTGCCACAAACGTTTATTTTACTTTATAGTCAAAATACATTTATGTATGATTTAACGATTTTTTTTATTTCTTAAGAAAATTGTTTTGTCGAGGTGAATGATTTACGATTGCTATGTAACACGTGCATGAGCCGAAGAAAAAATACAAAAATATTAAAGTTAAATATTATTATTTTAAAAAATATATCAGTTTATGCTTAATTGTTCTACAGCTCCATTTAAAACTGTAAACATTTTGTGTACGACTTATCACTTATCTTTGAATATAAGTTTAAACCATTGCTTTACATTCAGATGTAAAATATAATAATAAATAAATAAATAAATATTAAAGTGGCTTTCTTTGTTTTTTTAATGCACCTTTCCACTTGAAGCCACCGATCTCATTCAACAAATGTGCATTCTATTAATTTTCAATAAACACGTGTTATACATTATTCAAATAATTTCTATTCGCCCAATTTAATATTCGCCAGAAACCTCTAACCTCCATATGTTTTACATAAGGGCAATACTTATAGATAGATATTATATCATCATTATTATTATTAAGAGGCTATTATGGAACCGTCTTTGGCTCGTGGCTGGTTGTTCTGCATAGTACTAGTGTTGTACGGTTGTGAAAGACAAATACTCTTCTATTTGTGAAGAAGCTCGCGCACCGGTTTCTGCCTGCTCATGTGCTGGAATGAGAGGGAGAGTGCGCGCGGATAACGCGCGTGCCATTCGGTGAAGTCGAATTATTTATTCGCGCACTGCTGGGCAGCAACAAACAGATTGACTAATCGTTTATTGTGGGTCTTGGAGATTTATGTGTCGTTGAAAGAATAAGATGGAATAAATCTTCATTACCGACTATGAAACATTGTGTTAGCGTAAATTATGCGTGTACTGAATGAAACGTAAAAATTAAAGTGGTAGCTTGCTTAAGAAATGAAAATTCCAACCTTCAGAAAGACGATGAATAGCACAGACTAGGCTACCCAATGATTGAGTCATCTTGGATAAATGATCAAATATCACGAGTCAGACTTCATTACACAACAAATGAGGACAGTAAATAGATAAATTGCTGTGGTTTAAATACGTTTGTATCTGTCAGAACGCCCGATAGCTTGAAACCAAAAAAAATATGATTAAATACCAAGAGGGGTCACGGAAAATTAATCGTCATTCACACGATTTTAATGAACACACATTTTGTTATGCATCTCTTATAACGGAATGAACCCGATAAACATTTACTGTGCAGTGAATTTAGGTAGCCTATAGACTAATAATAAAATATTCAAAGTTATTAATGATATACTGAACATCATTAGTCTTATTTCACAGAAAACTTTTGTTTTACACCAATTGCAGCTATTTAACTATCTTTACCTCTACATTTTATAAGGTTACAGAATAAAGCACAACGCGATATTTGAGAATTTATATGTCCATTTTTTAATTCTCTGGACACAGCGGGATAACATGCTTCATTAGCAAACACAACATGCAGAAACATCATTTAGAGGTTAAGACTTAAATCAAGTTAAATGTTCAATATATAATCTACGATGTGGGAAGTTATCAAAAATTGACAATTGAAAATTGACGATCTGTTCATTATACAGACACACCCACAAATACAGTTAACGACTGAAGAAAATAAATAATATTGCTATATTTAGATTTGTGACTAAAAAGGCTGTCACGGCTTATTTTCGTCAACTTCTCATGGAAACTGCTGATTTTACAAACAAATAGGCTATAGATTTATTTGAAAATAAATTATATACATTATTCTACACTCTAAACAACAGCAAAAACAAAAGCAACAATAACGCGCACGGTTGCGGGTGCAAAATATACTAAGCACAAATAGGGCTACATTTGAGCACTTTTCAGTACTTTCTTTTATTCTATTTCGCGCGGTGTTTTAGATGTAATGAACTCCAATGATTAGATTTGAGCTCGGTAAACCATAACACTTTATTAACGATTTGCAAAAATTAGCTACATCAGATTATTTAGGACAAAATCGTTATCATGATAAATCTACTAAACTGCGCCTCGACATGTTCATTTATAGGCCTGTATGCCACATAACTTTGAGTGTTCGACTCATGCAATTTTTCTTGAAATAATTTTAAATCTTTGTGAATTCTTCATTAGGCCTATAGATGTGTCAGATTTTTTAAGTTGTTATTTTTTTACGTCAGATTTGACTTTAAATGCTTTCCATGGTGTTAACTTCACTTCGTTTTATTAGTTAGTGCTTGACTTGAATCATACAACGAAAGATAGATTTTTTTCTGTGCAGAATGCAAATGAGGGTTTTTGGTTACTTTATTTCACAGTACTTGTACTTACAGTGTAGTTACCCAAGAAGGTACTGGGTAATATAAGGTAACTACATGGGTTAAGGTTATAGTTTAGGGATAGAGTACCTGTTATAACCCAGTTATTTAAAATGCTATAAGAAGTACATAGTATGTAGCCTACATGCGGAACAGAACTGTAGCCTACAATAAAGTGCTACTGGGTTTTTTCTATGCGGTTTACTATTTAAGTAAGTTGAATGAATACCATATACATGTATGTATGCATGTATGTTCATGTGTGTACTAGTGCTAGGGGTCAAGAATGTCATAATGAGTAAATCATGGGCAAATCCTGACTCTGCAACAAAGGATGTCATCTGTGGAAAACATTTCCAGTAGTCAAAGACCACCCTGCGTCAGAATTTCTTTCCTTTATGTCGAAAAGCCTTGGCGAATTCCTTTCATCCTGAACTGATATTGACATTCTGCCAAAGGGTTACAGACATTCCTGTTTTTGCATTTCCCTCGATAAAGCTTTTCCATTTCCAGCAAATCTTTTAATATCTTATCCATTTCTGTTGTTTCTATTCATAGACTCTCTAATGTTCTATTTTTAACGTTCACCCGCCACAGTTTTATCATGGTATCTTCATGTTCATCTCTATGGCCGTGTGTGGTTTATGGCCAGAAGTCTTACGCTCACTGCTCTCTGTTTTCAGACGCTGAATGGATTGCCCACAGTGAACAGTTATGTCACAGCTCCCAGCATCCATCCTTCCCACCCTCCCATCCAAGTGTCACCCTACATGGGGTACAGCGGCACCACGTCGGCCTATGTGACCGGCCCCACATGGCAGCCGCCCAATGGCAGTGCTCTCTCTCCCCACAGCTGTGACATCATCACCTTGAAGAGCACGGTCCACTCGGCTCTGTGACTGTGAGTGTGAGAATACAAGACGATAACGGAGCACAACGACACGGACCTTTTCATCCTGGCTGTCTCTAGATGGACCAATCTTATCGCGTTACGATATTTATGAAAGACTTGTACTGTTCTCGCACAGGACAAAAAAGAGCAAGAGTGAGGATATGCAAAGGCCGTCCCGTCCGATCTGATCCGAGCAGAGGTTTTACCAGTAAAGAACAGCACCAGTGGCGTGCAGTGCACTTGGTCTGATAGTGGTGGCCATTCCTCATGAAATTGCGTCATCACTAGCCCGAGTTAAATTTTGGTGCTTCTCTCTGTGAATATTTTGTTCTTGTATGTTTTCAAGAAAATGATTGAATAAGCAAATCTCATGTAAAACAACCGACCAATTTGCATTTAAATGTTTTTTCAGGGTGTTCAAAATTGCTAATGTCTAGATGTTCTGCTTTGTTCCTTTTTTTGTTAAATGTTTTTGATAAAAATCAAATTTTTGTCTTTTTGGATACCAGTTTCACTTCTCTAATAATGTATGCCAGAGCTCTAGGGAAAAGTTATTACATTTATTTATTAGATTGTAAGGTACGTTGAATGAAGTGCAGCTGGCATGGCATTATGTGGGACATCTGACAACAGGAGCATTCATTCATGCAACATTAATGATCAGTGAAGCTGCACACCTCCAGACATTGCACAATGAAATTGAATGTATCTTATTAAAAGAGACGTGTAAAAACCCCTGTTCAATATAATTTTCTTTCATTATTTATTTGCCACCCATTTTATTTTATTTGAAGTCCTTAATGATAATATAAACATGAACTGCCTCTATTGTTACTACTACTTGAACAAATAACAAAAAATAAGTGTACTAATTATAACTACTGTAAATAATATTTTTACAGTTTAATATGTCCATACGTTTAATTATTATATTGTTAACAATAATATCTGCTATGATGAAATAATACAACTAAAGATTAGAGCTCATCAAAATCTTGATTCCATTAAAAAAATAATGCTTCAGAAAATTGTTATTAATTTAGTAGATGAATGTTATTTATATGCAGATAAAGTAATAACGGTATTAATTCTTATATTACATGAAAATTCGAGCAGCCAGATAATGAAGAAAAAAAGCCCCTGGTTTTACAAAAAGTCTAAATGTGTCATGTGTTCGAATTATTCATCTACCAAAAATAAATACCATTCTTTGAAGAATGGGGCAGACAAAATACCTTAATTTATTTTTTTAATTAACTTGCTTATAATTTATTAGATTTGCATAGAATTTATTTGAAGTTCTATATTAGAAACACATGCACACACACGTTGGGGTTTCAAGTTTTATGGGGACATTCATAGACATAATGATTTTTATACTGTACAAACTGTATATTCTATCCCCTAAACCTTCCTCTCACAGAAAACTTATTGCATTTTGATATAAAAAAAAAGAACTTAGTAAGATTTAGAAGCTGTTTTCCTCACGCGACCAAAAAATGTCTCCACAAGGTCAAGGATTTTGGATATTGCCATATTTGTGGGGACATATTGTCCCCATAATATAGGGTTTACCTGAACCACACACACACACACACACACACACACACACACACACTTGCAGGAACATGAATGCAAAAAACTCCATTACAAGGCCTTTCACTTATAGGTGTTACATGAATGGCCACACATTCCCGAGTGCTCTTTCCCCTGAGCTTTGTCTAAAGTCAGAGTTAATGTGAAACAATAAGGTTAAAAGAGAAAGGAAAAGCTTATATCACTGTGGACTGCATGTCATACTGGGACAAAGCTTTTTAAACACCCACTGCCTCCCTTTTCTGATGGGCCAAAACAGAAACAAAAAGGCCATGTCATTTTTCTTTTTAAATGTTAAACAACAAAATACTTCATATTCAGGACCCCAAACAATACAAACACACCACCTCCGTGCCGAAAATCCACAAACACACGCTCTCAGTCCCTAACATACGATACGCGCAGTCCCCACATTTTGCAGTGCAAACAGTCCTTCTGGCAGGCACTACTGCTGATTTGACTTGGAAAACACTTTCACCCCAACCCCGTGGTCACGGACCGTTGCATCGGGATCGAGGTGCTGTTTTGAGCACATATAAACCACCAAAAAGGCATACAAGAAACCACCACACATAGAGGCCATCACATGTCACAATGAGCCAGACAAACTCCCCAAGACCCTATTCTATTCAAATGAACAGCTTTGAATGCCATTTTCCTATTCTGATGCCTTTGATACGGACGTTGGCTTTGCTGACAATACAAATGCATCGACTGGACGGACATATCACAGCCGTTCATTAAATGCAGGGTCAACAGATGTAAAAAAGCTCATAACACACAGCGAACACGGCGAGACCAGCCTATTCAAGGAAAACATGGCACTTTGGTCCATTCTGGGAGTTTGACACATACAGAACTGTACAGTCAAAACATGGCAATTAATCGAATTTAAAAATCTCTATGACGGGAAATGAAATAGAAAAAGTGTATTTTTTTAAGGCAGTGCTGCACACATACAGTTGTGACAGGAGGAAACATGACAAACACCTTAATCTTAAAGCCACCATTGAAACGGAGGAAAGTGAAAACACACTTGCTCACGCGCCCACATCTGTTTAGAATTAATTCCTATGGAAAGTCAAGTTAAATGTCACATGGTTATCTTAAGCTGACTGTGTGCAATCAGGCTGAAGACAGGAGCACGGGGCCCGGTAACACTGCACAGGGGCCGCGGCTGGACTGGGCCGAGGTGCGAGACGATCTTTAGAGGCCGGATGACCATAAGCAGACTGTTTTCCTTCGTGTACTAGAACTAGTTTTAAACGCTCAAAGGAAAGCACCAGTTTCTGCTCGTTCTTCTGGTACAGCGAATCTCAACACCTCGCAATCTGCATTCATGATAAAGACACAGCAAACAAAAACATCAAGCGAAAAAGTCAAATGGAGAGAAAGGTTAGGGGATTATATAACAAAAGACTAAATTATCTGATATGTCGCTTCAAATGACTCGGAAAAAGGTATTTTAAACATTTAGCGAAAAACTATGAGTATAGTCTGAAAATGCGTCTGGTTTCGTTAGACTTTGGTGTTTTAGAGAAGCTTTAAAAGAGCGTTGAAAGGACTGAGTCTGAGGTCAGGTGCAAGTTGCCCAGACTGAAGAGGAGTGTAAGACAAAGACAAACGCCTGGCTTTAAGTCAACAGAGTTAGATAAAACATGACCTTTAAAGAGAAGAAATGTGAACTGGTCAGGGTGGATTTTAACGGATGACATTGTTTTAACTTATCCAACAAATTATCTTTAAGCAACACAGAGCTGGAAGAGAATGTGAACAATATGAAATGTGTTTCCTGACAAGGCCACAGCGCTTCGTATTTCTATTATGACAGCATCGAGAGGCCATCCTGATTGTTTAGATTGTATTTGCATTTTTCAGTTTTGTTATTCGAAGTTGTGCTGAGTTATGATGAATCAGCCTGAAGGCCAGGAGAGATGAGTGAGAGTGTCTTGGCTCATGATGCTATATGATGACATACTGGATTATGAAGGAAGAAAAAAATTAGAGAGAGAAAAACAAAAACAAATCAGTGATTGTCACCACAGAGATTCCTCCCCCACTGTAATCTGTTATTACCAGTAACAGAGAATTACAAGTTACAAACCTCAAAATACAGATGATTTAAAATCAACAGCAAATGAGGGCCAATGGTTATGGAAACCCTTGAAAAATAGGAGAATTTTAAAATTGTCCAGTCCAGGCTTAGGAAATAAGTCATGGAAATTCATAAAATCCAGAAAAGCATATTCATAAGGAAAAAACATTTAATCTGCTAGCAAATGATTATTAGTTTTTTACAATCTTCCTCCAGGAGTTAGTCATTTTACAATGAAAGAGTTTTATTTCCAAGGCACCAACAAAAAGTTCCACCGATTTATCCGTAGTTCAGGAGCATTTATTAGCAAAACACAGCCATTACATTAATAATTTTAACCACTTTGGGATACAAGAGCTTATAATTGCTGTTTTACAATTATTTTTTTTTATCACAAAATGATTTTGAAATCACAGAATACTTCAGTTTAATTTGAACTTCCATAATTCAATTAGTGCTTTTGTCTAAATTTGCCAAGGTAAGATATGCCTAACATATTTTGAAGTGTCATTTCAAATGTTGTTTACACTCTGAATTTGAAACATTAGAGTTTGACTTTGAGAGTATTGGATATTCTGGTCTCAGAAATCCAAACACATTTACAAACTGAATCTAATAAAGTCACAGTCCTCAGTTAGCCATCCAAAGACAGTAGACAGATCCCTCAGACTTCAGTAATTCAGTATTAAGTCTTAATTTAAGTTACAAATGAGGTGCTTGTATTTGGTATTTTCAGTTAGGGTGTGTAGAGCTGGTTACCATTATATCCTGGCATGTGGACAGGTAACTTTCAGATATGTTCTGTTATAAGTGTTGGAATGTCATAGATTCAGTGAGTGACTGTGCTGTTGTAAACACTAATGGTGGAGAGTCATGTCACATGTCTGATGAACTGTGATTGTGACAGAGGTAGTGTGATTGCTGAGGAACAGGCATGGCATTCTGGGGGACGATGGAGTTAAGACTGATGTTGATGTGTAGATTATCACCAGTTCTTCTTCAACCAGTCAGATACATATTCATAAACCAGCAGCATAACTGCGCCTCCTATATTCAGAAAGGAAATGTCAATTAATGGTCATGGATAATTGTCAAATGTTATAGGGATAGTTCACTAAAGATTAAATTTCATCATTTACTCACCCTTGTTCTAAACATCTATGACTTCCTTTTTTTTCACAGATCACTATATATCTTGAAGAATTTTAGTAGCTAAACAAGTTTTGGGGAAAACTGGCTTCCATTGAATGGACAAAATATTTTCTTTTATGTTCCACGGAAGAAAGGAAGTTATACAGATTTGGAACGACATGAGGGTGAGTAGATTTCATTAATGGGTGAACTATACCTTTAATATAGGAAAACTATACACTAATTTATGTTACCTGGTCCAAGCCTCATTATCTTGGGTATCAGTCCTTTGTATAAGGCAAGATATCTGCAGAAATAAAATGCTAGACAGTTATATTTTCTATAAATGAATGATGTAGTTATAAGTCCGTATGACTTTTTTCTTTGGAACACAAAAGGAGAAATTCTGAAAAATGTTAATGCTGCTCTTTTCCATACAGAACGCAGTGACTTCAAAAAGCAAATTAGAGCATCATAAAAATAATCTATACTACTTTATTTAAAGTAATTGACTAAATATTAATAGCTATTTAAATGTCAACAACATCAAATGCAATTGGTTCTCACAAGGCAAGTTTTGAAAATGCTTTAATTTAGGCTTTTATTCACATGCATTTACATAGAGCTCATCAATATGGTAAACAAAAGCTTGACACGTGAGAAGTTCTTGAGGAAGCTCAAAAGTGGTTGGGTGACACAAGCAAGCACGTTTGAGCTTCCATTTGATGTGCATATAGATTTTTACAATCCTTTTATAAACTTTTTGAAATGTCAAAGTTTTGGTGGAATTGACATTCAATGTAGGGAAATTTGTCAGGTTTGATTAAAAATATCTTTATTTGTGCTTCTAAGATTTTCTTATGTGGTTTTGATTGTTCTCTCACACAGATCTATCACGTGGCTTCAGAAGAATCGAGTCATATGGAGGACTTTTTTGGAACTTTTATGTTTGATTCCTGTTTGGAGCTTGAAATTCACTTCTTTGTAAAGAGCAGCATAAACATTTTCTTTTGTGTACCACTGAAGAAATTCGGTCATACAGGTTCAAAACGACATGAGAGTGCATAAATGATGGCAGATTTTAAATTTTTTGGCTAATCTATCCATTTAAAGGGATAGTTCACCCAAAAATGTAAATTCTGTCAGTAATTACTCTCCCTCATGTTGTTCAACCCCGTAAGACCTTCGTTCATCTTCAGAACACAAATTAAGATATTTTTGATTAAATCTGAGAGCTGGATCACTCCTCCATAGGCTTCTAAGGGATTGAAACTTGTTCCCCGAAAGTTATTAAAGACATCGTTAAAATAGTCCAAGTGACTACAGTGGCTCAATCTTAAGTTTATCAAGCGACGAGAATACTTTTTGTGCGCAAAAACAAACAAAAATAACGACTTTATTTCAACTATTCATGGCCTCTAGTGAGTTCACTAGTGTAACAGCGCAGCGCTTCTGTGTTGTACGTCACACGTAGGCTCACTATTGGCCGACGCTGGTCATGTGTGTGATGCGTGTGACGTACAACACAGAAGCTTACGCTGTTACACTAGTGAACTCACTCGAGGCCCACAGAGAAGGAAATGAATAGTTGAAATAAAGTCGTTATTTTTGTTTGTTTTTGCGCACAAAAAGAATTCTCGTCGCTTGATAAACTTAAGATTGAGCCACTGTAGTCACTTGGACTATTTTAACGATGTCTTTAATAACTTTCGGGGAACAAGTTTCAATCCCTTAGAAGCCTATGGAGGAGTGATCCAGCTCTCAGATTTAATCAAAAATATCTTAATTCGTGTTCCGAAGATGAACGAAGGTCTTACAGGGTTGAACAACATGAGGGTGAGTAATTACTGACAGAATTTTTTGGGTGAACTATCCCTTTAAGATACTGTAAGTCAACTCTCTCTCTCAGGGTCGCTCTGTCTGTCTGTGACGCTGGATTAGGTATAGTGCAGTAATAGCTGTTCTAGTTGTGTACCTGCCCTAATGCGTTCAAGCTGATTTCTGGCAGTGGGCCTGGCCGTCTCCCTGTCCCAGCCTCTGTCCTCTGCTTGTGCTGGTGTTAATAAGGCTTGAGCCACTTCCTCTCTGCCCCGCTGTCTGATTAGCCTGACCCGCTGAGCGCCATGCGCCTCGTTAGGACCTGCTTAACGACGTCTCCCATAGGGACCACTAATTAGCCAGCACTGTGTCGTGTTAGAAGGCTGGACAGGATGGGGTACCCTCTCAGCACCCCTAAAACTAAAACAGCTTCAGTGTCTCTCTCTTTAATACACACACACAAGATCAGGCCTCAATTCCCTGCCTCTAATAACAAACGAGTTGCCGTTCACTTTGTCACAGGGTGAATGGGGCCAATCAAGGCCCCGAAGAGCCATAAAACTACTGATTCTCTCACAGCTTCCCATGAGGCCTGTCAATTCAGAAGGAGAGAGAGACAGAGGACGCTATGGGCACTATTAGAGTCTCAGAAATAAGAAACAACAGCTCACGTTAGAATCAACACGGTTTTTCAATGAACGTATGCAAGGAACATTAGAATGTCAGCTGATCTCACTCTTATTGCATAAAATCCTTAAAGGGCAAGTTCGGTATTTTACACTTAAAGCCCTGTTTTAAGATCGTTTCTGATGAAATAGAACGGTTAAGATTGAAATTTAGACAAACGCTGCTGTCCCGAGAATTTTAGGTTTCTGTGTTAGCACCCCCCCCCCCCCCACACACACACACCTCCACAATGGTTTCATAGGGGCACTGGAACAATATCATTCATAAAACGCATTAAACTTTAGTTTACAAAGACATGCACAAAAAAGACGACACAAAAATCGCTGCAAAAGATGCTTTCCAACAGGTTTTATCGTAGTTTTTGTCCAACTCCATAGACTTGTATTGGATGTTCTGTGAGGTACGGTATTACTCCGCCGCCGGAGACGGAAATGGGGTTGTTTGTATTCTTTCTGTAGTTATGCAGTCGCGGTATCGTAGGCTACGCTATCCAAACATTGGCAAAGGTGCATTATCGCCACCAACTGGGCTGGAGTGTCTATTATTCAAGCTCTCAACGGAAGAATGTCCGGTTGTGAGGCGTTTGGAAAAATAGGTCCACAGTTTTACAACGAATGGTAAAACACCTGTTGGAAAGCATCTTTTGCAGCGATTTTTGTGTGAGCATATCAGTGAACACCCCAGACCACTCGGTGAGTTTCATGTCTTTGTAAACTAAAGTTTAATGCGTTTTATGAATGATATTGTTCCAGTGCACCTATGACACCATTGTGAAGGGGGGGGGGGGGGGGTGCTAACACAGAAACCGAAAATTCTCGGGACAGCAGCGTTTGTCCAAATTTCAATCTTAACCGTTCTATTTCATCAGAAACGATCTTAAAACAGGGCTTTAAGTGTAAAATACCGAACTTGTCCTTTAAATGCCAATCTAAGCAATTGTTGTAATTCTTTTTTTTCTCTTTCTTCTTCAAACATCAATACACAGTAAAACATTCAAAAAATTAGATAATAATAATGAAAAGTTATGCCGCATAATTGTAGCTCTCTGATATTTTTTACTTTAAACCTTATCATAATTGAGCCTTATATTATTGACCCAGTTATTACTGCATGTATTGAGTTTTAGGATGTGATATGCACATGGTATAGAGAAATGGAATAAAAATAAACATAACCCATATCCAGTTTATGGATTCATATCAAGTATCCACTAAAAAAATAAGTTCATGTAATATAAAAACATCTAGACAAAAGAAGTGACACAAAGTACTAATTTCTATATTTTGTCTCATTCTTGCATATAGCTCAGAATAAAAGACAACATAATCACACTGAGATTTAGAGGGTGCTTAAATATGCCGGTTGTCAAAACTTGCCCTCTTGTCCCCTGTGGGCACAAAATGTTGTGTAATTTTTCTTGTATGTGAACCTCGTAGCAGTTGTGGTTGGTTTAATATCTCCTGTCAGGTGTAATTCTGACACCTGTAGTTGTTGGATGATGGTGTCGACTCAGGCCTTACCCTTCTTCACGGTACACAAGGCCCATGGTCTGAAAGCAGCTACGGTACTTGATCTCCCCTGGAACCGGCTGAGGACCCTGTATACGGCTTTTAGCGACATCAAAAGGAATGTTCACACAAGACGAGACTGTTCCTGAAACCAAACCGATGGCAAATTTCCTCATGAATTCCAGTCGAGGGTCCTGGCATATGGACAGAGAGATAAATTCAAGGTAAAGAGAGCGAGTGATTTTGTTTATACAATGAATAATGATGATCAACACACATTTTTCAAAGCTTTTAGATGTAAAGTTTTAGGAGTACTCTACAAGTTAAAACTGCACTTATGGGAGAATGTTGATTACTACAAAAAAAGGACTCGTCCCTTAAAAAAGGATGTAAAATTGGATATAACTACACAGAAAGGCTAATACATGATTTTTTAACACTAAAATTACTTTAACATTCATATTGTTTTCGTCTTGTCACTATATTATTGAAACAGTGAGTATTTTTAACATTTCCGGATTGGCCCCATTCACTTCCATTGTAAGTGCCTCACTGTACCTTAAATTTTTGCTTTATTAAAAAAAGGTAAGTTTGTGTGGTATCAGCATTATGCCGCAAGAGTTCTCAATTGCCTTTAATGACAAATAAAACAGTAACTGTTTGATGACAGTTTTATAGGTAGAGCCATAAAATTCAAAATTTGGAGATAACACTCTAGTTGATACGAAAATGCAAATTAACAAACACTGAGACAAACGTAAAGCAGATAAAAGAGCTAATAAAGAGAGATATGAAAATGGAGATGGAAAAAAAAACGAGCGAGGAAGGAGTAAAAAAAAAAAGAGAGAATACGAGAGCTGAAATATAAGCTCAGGTAATTTTATGGTAGCGGGGCGCAGATAAGCGTTTCATTAGAAGAGCGAGGCTCTACAATTGGCTGAAGTATGTCATGTGACCAAAGGCAAACTTTGGGAGAGGATTTATAAACAGAGTCCATGTAGGCAGACTGGGAGGCATATGGGGACAATTTGGGTAATTGGGCTGCGACTCCACACTGGCGTATTACTGTACCAAAAGAAGCCCGAACCAGCGCAGCTCTGACATCTAATTGGCCAGAATATTTTTTACAAATGACAGAAGCCCAGCAGCGACACGCAAGATCGACAACTAAACCTGAACATCGCATTGTTGGGGAGGAGCATGACTGTGCAATAACAGAGCTCCACCTTAAGTACAGCTTCCACACCAAACACTCCCTTCAACAACATTACATTTGCAGCACACTGTCCCGAATGCTCACAGAAAGGAGTCGTCGGTTTCATAGCAAATGCTGCTTAAATCTTGAAGTCTGTGAGGGTTGATGGATTGATACCCCTGGAGAAGGATGATTTGGATCCTAATCCCAATAGAATGACGGGCTTCTTTGAAAATAGATAGGAAAAGTAGACGCTCATACCTAAAAAGCCATACGCTTCCCTGAGATTATTTGCAATAGACATTCAAATCAGGGTTGGTGAGCTCTGGCCTTTCGCATGATTGAGCGCTGGAGGTTTCTGGCTTCTCAGGCAATGACGATCTTAGCACCAGATGAAGGGGGAATACAAATCTTCAGTAGGACTGTAACTCTCCCCCCAACAAATACCTCAGTCTGCTTCCAATTAGTTCATTTGAGTAAATCTAATGCTCCAGTTTATACATGTGGAGCAGGCGTATGGTAACGTTTCCATTAAACAAAATTAACTTTTGTTTGGGAGTTGAGCCCTGCCGGATGTGTAATCTGAACCTTTGAGGATGTGATGGAGAGCAAACAGGGAAGGTATTAGTGAGGTTTATCTTAGCAGCTCCTCTCCTCCTCCCTCTCACTCTGTTAATGTGCATGACTGATCCCTCCTTCAATTCGCCAAGCTACATGTTCAGTCTTCAGCCTGTGGATGCGTATTAAAAAAAAGCTCTTACTTTTAGACTTGGATCTCAAATGAAAAAGTTCTGAGATTAACATATGTTTTACACTCACTGTAGTTTTCGAGCTTTGAAAACAACTTATGCATGTGACGTGAACACATGAGAAAGATAAATATGGGTCTTTATTCATCATGTATATGTAATAAGGAAAAGTATATTAAGGAAATACATTCGAAAAAATTATTAATTTCAATATAGATAATGTCGTCCTATACTGAAAAGATATGTTAAAAATAACAGGATTCTTATAGGAAATGTCCACCTGAAATGTTTGAGAAATGTATGTGGTGATAAACAAACAAAACAAAATGATTTGTGTATGTGTTTGATGAATTTCTTACAAAAGGGGAGGTCACTCTAGACTTTTCCCAGACTTCATCATTTGCATTCATATCAATTGTAGTTAATGAAACAAAAAGTGTATTGTGACCGCCCCTGAATATGTTGTACAGGGCAACTTGTATCCAAACAGGACTTTTGCATGTTGTATGAATGTGTGCACGTTTCCAGTAAACATTTAGGGAAAAATTAATTTCCTTTTGTATCACATCCATATTTCTTTGAATAGATATGCCTGCATTTATCTTTTACATGTCCCTTGTAAAAAGCTGCTTTCACAGTATGACAAAAATAGATATATGGTCAAACATACAGTATATCTCATTCATTGTTGTAAGGAAAGCTCTGCAAATCTGAGTTTTTGTCAATACAGTTAACATCAGTTGTTGTGGACCCCAATGACTTCCACCATATGAGCAAAAATAATTTAAACATTGCTCAATAGATCTTTTTTTAGGTTGTGCAGAAGAAAGAAAGTTACACAGGTTTGGAACAACATGAAAGTCAGTAAAAAATGACAGGATTTTCATTTTTTGGAGGACTGTCCCTTTAAGTGTCTAAATATGTTTTTGGGCACACTGTATCTGGCTTTGTTTACCTGACTGGCAGGTATGGCATCTTTAACGTTGAAGTAGAAACCAAAGTAGATCATGTTGAAAACGCCATGCCGTCCAAGTGTGGAGGTCAGGCCCTTATTAAGTCCACGGAGACCAAAGCCGTCTGCGTTTATAATAGTTCTGGCCTGTTCAAACGTAGAGAGTTGCTGCATGGAGAAACACAGAGCAAAAACATTAGCACCCTCAAAATGAATGACCAAGACATTTTGTGTCAAGACAAAGGCAAAAACAATACCAAAACGACAATTAACAGCTGTAGCCTCTTACCACTTTGAATGAATCCCTGTTGGCCTGTAGGCTCACTTTCACTACTTCAAATGGATTTACAACCAGTGCCTCGGTTAACCCTGACCCCAGGCCAGCCACAGAGAGAGCCTAGCATATCGAAGCAGGCAGAATTACATCACAAGAGAACATGACGCCACATGACAAACGAGAAAGACACAAAGACTAGTGAAAGTCGTTTCGTGTTTAATTCAGAACAGACGAGAGGTATGTCACACAAGTCTCATAACTCAAAGGAACAATGCTACTGTGACACTTAGCCTTTCAGAAACGTGTTTGTCCAGACGTAGATCTTGACTTTAACCTACAAATAAATGAATGAAACTGCCAGCGTCAATCATGCGCAGGGGTTAGGAAGGAAACGCAGACAGGAATCAAAGATGAATGAACCGGCTCAGATAAAATGACTGAGACAAAGATAAATTACTTCATATGTTGCAATAATAGATCAACTCAACTGTATGATGGAGCAAATGGTTTCATATTTTCATTCAAAAATGAAAAGAGGCATCGACTCTACCCCAAATTAACAGCAGTGTTCGCTGTAACAGTTTTGATTTAATCATAGATTTTTTTCTACTTTGATGAAAATGTAATTTTAGTTTAGTCAATATTTTGCCACACCATCCATTCATCCATCTGTACTAAAATTGCACAATTTTAATGTATGAAAGCAACGTTTTAGTCGACATATCAGACAGTATTACTGACAGTAAAATATTACTGATATATATACACGCACACACACACACACACACACACACACACACACACACACACACACACACACACACACACACACACACACACACACACACACACACACACACACACACACACACACACACACACACACACACACACACACACACACACACACACACACACACACAAACACTATCATGTTCTATTTATATTATATATAATAGCTATTTCTTCCTAACATCAACTGAACTGAATCTGAATCAATTTAATCAACTAAATCAATTTAAATAAATGTTTGAATTAATTATAATTAATCAATTTTCAATTAATTATAATGAATCATGCAGATATGTTTTATGTAGATACACTTAATCATTAATTCGAAGAGATTAATGTTGCTATAAAAAATAAATAAATGTGCGGTTGGGTTTGACTTTTATGATTTCCATTCAAGCACTTGACCTGTATGTCAGCAGGCTTCAGGCCTACTTTAAGAGTGACAAAGGAGATCTTTGAGTGTGTTTGTATAAGGTGAGCTGGGGATAGTACACACCCACACCCTCGATTAATACCTCGAAAATGTATGTGTGATGATTACACTCGCACATTTTGTCTTTTTGTGTTTGTGTATGCGTAGCCATGTATACATGCTAGTGCATACATACACTGCAAGACAGTGTGAGAGCTTCATTAATTCTCATTAATTCTGTCTCAAAACCGGACATCTCCTTGACCGTGTTTACAGAGCCAGTTTACAGATTCTTATCTGTCATATTAGTGCATACATCTGAATCATTTCATCTGGGCCGGGGGGGGCGGAGCTACAGCTCAATCGCTCTCTTGAATTCACTTACAGCTGTGCAGACGCTCTCACTCATCCTCTCCGCCTCTCACACACTCCATACATCACTCTTCCCAGCACCTGTGGGCTCTGTGTGGATTGACATCTCTAGCTAGTGGGCGGAGACAGGTGTGATTGATAAGGCAGGTGAATGTTTTGCTCGACAAGGCTGTGGATTGGCCCTCGGGCTCAGTAGTCAAGCCTGCTGCCACACTGATAGACTCCTGTCAAAGTAATGGGCTATCTCTCATACGCCTCGCTGAGCAGCGTTTGTCTCGATTACACCTCGTTCCCGCTGCCAGCACGCCATGTAATGGGGAGAGTGCTTCGCTTGACTGTGAATGTGATTGTGTGTATAGTATCAATGACTGTGTGTGTGTGTGTGTGTGTGTGTGTATCTCGCTTGTATCAGATGACTTACCAGGCCGGGTGATAAAGGAGTAAAGCTCAACAGCTTCTTGTACTGCTCAAAGGTAAAAAACTGCAAAGAAGATCAGGACAACCTGTCAGGAAGTGTTTTTTAGACGCTACATGCATTCATATACATGCACGCAGATAAGATGAATGCTCACACACCCAAAGCAAACACAGCTCAACTGTTGTGAATGAGAACACTCAAGCTGTCAACATGACACTGCGCAAATATAAATGCACACACAGACGATGGCGTATAATTCTTTATATTAGTAAAGCTTTGCTCAGCTTGACAGATATTAGATAATAAAACATGGAGTAAAACTGATGGATGCCAGGGCCTGTATAGTACACCAAGCCTGTTTAGTAGCTTTAAATCAACAAATGTGGAGCGTCAAGTAAATTCATTGATCAGTGTTTAAGGAGTTGAAAATTCTGTCATCATTTACTCAGCCTCATGCCGTTACAAAGCCGTCTTACAAAAGGATTTGTGAAAAATATTCTGACCACTCTTTCAATATAAAGTGAATGAGGACAGGGGCCGTCAAGCTCCAAAATGACAAATGTAGCATTAAAAAACTTAAAAATCTTCCCATGTTATACAATAGCTCTGTGCGAAGAACAGAACAAGGTTTTTTCCCTGAATAGGTTGATCTGGCTCACTCTGAATAATTTGTCAATGATCTGTAGCAGTTACAGTATAAGAGAAAAGATTTTCAGTGGATAAAAGCTTACATTTCGGTCTGTTCGACACAAAGCTATAGTACTATATGGCCTCAGAAGACTTGGATTATGCCAGATGAATTGTATGGTCTACCTTTATGATGCTTTTTACCAGTATATTATTCAAAATGTCTCTTTATGTTTCAAGTAGGAAAGAAAGTCAAATGGGTTAAACGACATGAGAATGATTACATGATGAAATTCACATTTTCATGTGAATTTTAAGGTGGACAAACCCTTCATGGTAAACTGTTAAAGCTTGTTGAGTCTACCAATCCAGGACTTTCCAATAATAGAATTAAACCCCTTCCAGATGTTGTTTTAGATTAGAAAAGTGAGACATTAATGTGCTCCCCCTCCTTTCAGACACCCATAACCAACGGCCTAAAGCCACAATAAGTGTTCATATGAACTCAAGAGTGCACCAACGGCCTAAAGCCACAGTAAGTACTCATCTAAACTCAAGAGTGTATATATGTACTGTTTATACATGATACTGAAGTGAGGCCGGTAGCAATCTCTGGCCATGTAGGTCAATATTGGGAGTTCTCAACAGCAAACACATGTGGCATGAATACAAACATAGACAGGGGATGAGTGTTTTTGATCCTCCTGGATAGAGCCGGTACATTGAGGGCAAACGTATGTGGTCTGTGTGTATATTTTTACACTCGGAAGGCCAGGTTGCAAAGATCAGAGCATGTATGGTTAAGTGATGAGTTTAAGCTTGAAGTCAAATGTGGTTCCTGTTACCTTCACTGCTCTCTTTGGGGTCTCGGCCAAAATTGGGGGAAGGATTCCTTTGTAGAAGCCATACACTCTGTTGAGGAAAAGACAGCACTTATTGGAGTTTGAGACATATGATAAATAAATAAAGATTTATGGACAAGCAACATTTAAATGTCTATTTGGCCAATTATGTATGCAGTAAAGTGTTTTTTTTTAATTTTTTTTTTTACAAATATCGTTGTGCTAAATGCATTCATCAAACTTAACTACATGTTTAACCAAAGAAATAAAAATGAATCAAACAAAACAAAGAATCAAACTACATTTAGACATTTTGGTAACAGGTCAGCAAAAAAATGGTCACCTCATATAAAAATAACAGAAAATGAAAAGGTTAAGCACCTACTTTCACTATCACCGTTGGCATAACAGGCTGATAAAGCGGACTGTGAAAAATGTTGGAGCAGTGCGTTTGCAGTTTAAATTTCACAAGTAATTAATTAATTACACATTAATTAATGGAGCAATATGAACGCGTATTAAGACAGTGGGACAGATAATGCTCAGTGTGTAATTGTAGGTCAAATATTGTTATAATAATAATACAATTGAATATTTTCCCCATGTCCATTAAATAAGTGCTAAAAAAAAAAAAAAAAAAAAAAAAAAAAAAAAGTAAAAGTAAACTTCTTTAGCTGTTACAGGCTACAGGCTTAACTCTAAAAAAATATGGTTCTTTAAAAGTACTTTACACGTAGTAACAGTTCTATTTAGAACCTTATCGTCCTGAAGAACCCTTCATATGCTCAAATGGTTCTTTGTGTTTGAGTTCAGGGTTCTATATTCCCGCCTTTTTGTTTTTCAAATCTGTAACTGTCAAAGCCACCTCATTACTGATTTTCTGGAGCTCAGCTACACAACTACACAGACTGTCAACCAAGCGGCAACATTCCAATCTGAAAAATGAAGCCTACCCGGAAGTGCCAAAAACTGCAATACATCGAAAATCCGCTAGGGGCAGGTCCCAAAAGGGAGCAAATGTCCATAGACCCCCATGTTAAAATGTCCGTTTTCACAGCATAAATTCATGTTTTTACAGGTTGGTCCCATGGACTTTTATTGTATTTTTCGATAGGTTCCGAGTGCCTGACAACTGTGAGGGGGGTGAATTTTTTTCTAACTCGTTAGTTTAGATCGTATTTAGATATAAAATGTTTGACAAATAAGGGCATGGTTAACTTTGATTGACAGCGTGATTGACAGCTGATAACGGGCTGCGCCGAGTGGAATTCCTGAAATTTGACGTCTCGGCCATGATCTGACACAACACATCATACCACCTCTGTATCCTTTCTGAAAAGATTTTCCGAGATGGTGCCGCCCATACCCCCCATAAACGGCCTCAAAACCGTTCTTCAGAAAGTCTATGGGTGACGTCACAGACGCTTTGTCCATATTTTTTACAGTCTATGCTGTCAACACACTCTCAACAGGTTAATGATTTAATTCCTAAAATTTCTACAAATTATAACTTTAAAAATTGTAACAATCATTTCCTAACAATCATGTCTTTTTCTCTTTTTAGTTGAACAAACATGTGAGTATGAGCTGCAGCTCTGTTCAGTTAAGGATACTCCTCTTCTCCACAAATTAAGTAACAGATATGGAATTTATGATCCATATTGTTAGATTTTTATGACTTTATGAATTTATGAAAATTATGACTTTATGCCTAAACATACCCAGTCACAAATAACATTAAAGCTATCCCATTACTTTATATCACTTTTTCCCTTTAACAAAGGGCTCATACTGTCCATTTGTGCTAATTTTGGCCTTCATGAACAAATTGTTTTTACATAATCAAATGGAAGAGACACAATGTAACTCTAAACTAAATTGTGTATTTCAGATGCTGTCACGTACCATAACCTCATCATCAGCAGAGAAAACCTGCCACTCAGAATACACACATAATGAAGGACGTAAAGTCATCATAGAGGATTGTGAAGATATTTTACTGGAACTTGGTCTTCATTACATCTATATCGTGTTCAATGTCTATTGTTATTTATTAATGTATTCAGCTAACAACTGTACTGTAGAGCACTGTCATTTTTCCTACAATCTGCCATGTCAATAAAAAACAAAAGAACCTAATTGACACGCTTTTTTTTAAAATGTAAAACCCAAATAGAAGCAACAAAATATAATAAGACCAGACAGGTAGAATAATAATAATAAAAAAAATAATAGTAATATTAATAATAGTAATATTAACGAAAATAAATATAGTTGAAAAGGTTATTTATAATACCATTAAGGTCCTATATAGCACTTTCAAAGCATGGTTCTTTATGGAACCTTATAAAAAGGGTTCTGCTATTGTTACAAGCCAAAGAACCTTAATTTGGTACTGTTTAGAACCATTTTTCTTAAGAGTGTAGAATTAAAATCAAACGGATTTAAATGTAACCATTTATTTATTTAGAGCTTTAAAGTTTGGCACAACTGAATGTTTATTTTAATCCTTATTGGTGCAATCCATCCAATGTGTTAAGGTGGCTTAAAGGGGCTTTTTCACTTTTGTTGTCGCATGTTTTCTCAGCGAGCTCCCCCTACAGCTGTGAGGCGTATATTTCACAACACTGTCGTAAAAAAACTCACTTGCGGCCCCTCCTCCCCCTTTCTACCGCTGCTCATGTGCATTTGTTATTATCGGAGCCGGCCAACTTTATCATGTGGAGTATGTCTACCGAGGTGGGTAATACATCATACACACTGAGGGCGGCGTGTGTGTTAATGTGGAATTGCCGTAAAGCAGTTTGTGTTTCTCGCTCGTTCTCGCTTCTCACGAGACTTCCTATTTCCAACTTTCCGGGACGTTAGTCCCCATGTTGCAAGTTTGGTTTTCCACCTGGGAACGCTGGGGGGAGCAGGGAAAGTCACCATTCTCACCAGAACAGGTTATTAAACAATCCAAATGATTTCTAAACGGTTTTATTAAGTTGAAATAGTTGCCGAATTCCCCTTTAAGTAAATGACCAGTGGCCTATACCATGAAGCTGTTTCAGTTTAGTTTGCACCAACTCTTTTAGCGGTGACTTATTGTAACTCCACGGCTAACCTGCAGGGGAAGGATGTGTTCTGGCCTGGGTAAGAGATCTCAAACACAACTCTCTTCACAACTTTCCCTTGCACTGATAGAAATTTTATTTTTCTTCTTGCTGTGTAAATGCATATACTTGAAGTTCTTCAATTTCTTAATCTTCAGCAGAAGAGAGGTTTGAATCATGCTGACTCTCTCCAGCGAGAAGTGAATCGCAGTTTCTCTGTGCTTCAAGGCGTGTGATTGGCTGTTCACCACTGATGTCACACTTTCATGTGCATGCGCTCCATGAACTCAGGATCAAAGCCAGAGTTGCCATAGGAAGTTGATGATCAGCATCATGATACCAACAAAGCGTGATTTGATTGGTTTGGTTTTGTCATCTCAAAACTGATCCCATAACCAGTTTGTTCAACTACCATCATGATACTGACCCCAAGTAGCCTAATTTACAACTATTTCCCATCCTGACCCATGATGCCACAGCCACATAGGAATGCTGAATCCTACTTTGATGTGCCAATTCTATGGAAATCCACCCCCATTATCATGCATTGAGCTCAGCTTCGGTTGTAATGCACTACTGTTTCCAGGGTACTGTTTCCAAACCAGAACAGGTTAAACTGGTCTAAATACACAAACAAGCATTTATAAATGAAAAACAAAAGGAACCAAAGGAACGACATTTCTAGGTTTCAAATGTCTAAAAAGCTCGAGACAGTCAAATCCTCTTCAGGTGTTTGTGTCAAAATGGGTGCGATTCTTTAGTTCATAAGAAAGTGTAACTGTCACAGTATTGCTTAAAAAAACCGTAAAGTCATACTTATCAGATTTTAGAACTGCAAATAGACCTGTAACCCTCGACGGGTATCTGTACGATAAGCAAATTAACACAGAAACCGTCTCTGTCTTTCAACAGCATCATCACTAATATCTTTTCTCATTTCAATCTACTTACGTTTGACGTAAAGCTTTTTATGTGTTTTGGCCATTCTTTTACACGACAACAGCATTTTGGGGGCCTTAAAATGCAAACTTTTGAAAAAGGTTACAAAGTGCACGTTTTTGAAAACGATACCGTTATTATTTCTGTGTAAACTACAAAAACACGAATGTGTGAAAACGGGGACATCACGCACATATACGCATTACGTGTTCAGTCAAAGGCGCGTGTGAATTGGAATCGTTTTGTCACGCGAAAAATGCAAAGGAAAAACTTTTCTGTTTTTAGTGCATCGTTGTCATGTAAACATACCCTTAGAAAGCTGAAATAAATTTGAATTAATCTAGATATCTTTATAACTTATATCAAGACTTGCATAACTGTCGTAATACAGGTTCAACATTGTAACGGAACAAATTGTATATCAAATATAAGATGATCCAAATGTGTTGGCCAACTGTAACTTCTTAAGAGAACGAACTGACTTTTTATGTGTGACAGTCCAATATTTTATTTGAAATATTATATAGTATGTGATGGACATTGACATCCTGCTGAAGGCGACGGTGTCCAAAATAAGAGTCGGTATTTTGTCCGTATTTCAGTCTGATCAATGCTTCGGGACACTCTCACCACCCCTAAACGCAGACATGTGCACTTTGAGAAGCAGACATTGTTTGGAGAGCACATGCACTTTTTCTGAAGCTGAAACCTGATCTCTGTCAATCTGAAAGTCAGGACAAGCCCGAGCAGGCGAAACACCCGAGCTTTTCTTTTCCATTCTCATTCTCTCATACAAAAACTCTGCAGTACGGTAAAGAGCTAACATTTACCTAGAATTGCGTGTGTAGTTTCAGTATATGTCAAAAAGAAAAGGTCAGTCATTGGATTTATTGTGTGGTGATACAATGGGTTAGTAGGACGGTTAATGTTAATGTTTTTAATGTTTTTACGGTTAATGATGCTTGAAATCATCAGGTCACTCTTTTTAGAGCTGTATTAGCTAAACTTTATTAAAGACTTAAATTAAAGACACACAGTGTCCATTTGAGAACTAAAATTAAGAATGAGGACTATACTCTTTTGTTTAGAACTTGGTTTATTTGGAAACATAAAAAAGGATTAAGTATTAAATAGGTGCAGTCATAAGTATTTTAACTAATAAAACATTTTATAACATATCTCAAATTTATCCAATGTTTAGGGCTGTCAAAAAAAAAAGAATGAATTAATAACATGATACGCTTGATATTCAAATGAATCCAGTTAAACTGCTATCAATATCAATCATTTGGAAACACTTAAGCCACAATACAGTTCGGTTTGTTAACATTAATAACAATGCATCAGAAATCATAAACTAATAATGAACAATACTTTAACAGCAATTTTAATCTAGGTTATTCTACATGTACAAATTAATTTTGGACATTTCAAGTTTAAAGTACAGTACATGCATACATAAATGAAAAAAGGCATTACTATATTGTGAATGAACATGAACAAACACTGTACAATATTTATAAATCTACAAAACAGTTCAAAAGTTTGGGGTCAGTAAGATGTTTTTTTCTGTTTGTTTAGAAAATTAATACTTTTATTCAGCAAAGATGGATTACATTGATCAAATGTGTCAGTAAAGCTTTTTTATTTCAAATAAATAATTTTCTCTTGAACTTAAATATATAAAATACGTTATAAATATAACTAAAACAGAAAACAGTTATTTTATATTGTAGTGATATTTACAATATTATTATTTTTACTGTATTATTGCACAAATAAATGCAGCCTTGGTGAGCATAAGAGACTTCGGTAACACTTTATTTGACAGTGTCCTTGTTACATATGTTACATGTAATTACCATAGTAATAACAGTAAATTATGCATAATTACATGCAACTAACCCTCAACTAAATCCTAATCCTACCCTAACCCTATAGTAAGTACATGTAGTTAATTAATATTATACTGTACTTAAATATTTAAATTACACTGTAACAATGACACCTTAAAATAAAGTGTAACCGAGACTTCTTTCAAAAATAGATAATTTTCAAAAACATATTTTACTGACAAACTTTTGAACAGTTGTGTAGATTAATATATGGTATAAAAATGGTTGTTGAATGTTAGTTCATGATACTTAATGGATTAATTAACTTATGAATAAATAAGTCATGACATAGCTGATAAAAACAGAGTAAATGGGCATTACAAAAAGTGTCAATTTATTGTTTTTGAATGCAAGAATGTCCTTTCGCGTGCTCTTGATAAGCACCAAGAGGAGTGATTTTTTAATTTTCCACAAAAGAAAGTCACACAGGTTTGGAACAACATTAGGTGACAGAATTTTTATTTCCATTATCCCTTTAAAATGAACAGCCTTACTGATAACTACGCTTTATATCATGTAACATCCATTTGTGTGTGTGTGTGTGTGTGTGTGTATAAGAGTGTTGATACATCCTGAGAGGGGGTGGCGAGAATGAAACAGATTTCTCAGTATCAGTTCTAGCATGTATTGATATTGAACACACGTGTGTGTGGACAGGGTGGACAGAGTAGCGTGACAGCTGCATGTGAACTTCTGTCGTTGTATTGTGAAAACATGTCCCAGTAGTCAACAGAGATGTCCTCGGCTGATTTAGTTGGGGTGTAAATATTATCGTTTCTGCGAACAGAGATGATGCGATTAGCGCAAGTAAATTTGCCCACGCCGTGACCGCCACTCCAAAACCTCTGACCCACGGCTAATTACTACACATCTCATCGGATGACAAACAATCTCTGTTTCAGCAGCATCACGATGTGTCAGGTGTCACAAGCCTCACTTGTCGGGTGAAACGGCAACAGAGAGGCATTGTGTCAAATGAAAGTGTCTGGCAGAGTGGGCTTTTGTCTGGCCGAAACGGAAGCCCCCCCCCCCGGCGCATGTAAAAGCCGGCCGCGTGTTTCCCGGGTGTGGTCTGTCTAAGAAATATCAGGTGGTGAGATAAAGCTCCAATTTGTTACACACGCACTTAAGACCCCATTTGACTACGCCTGGTTTGACTATGCTTGAATGCCAATTTGACTCTAAATGTAAGCACGCAGTTGGACCTCATAAGCAAATGCTCACACATTTAGGTACGTGTGGGTCCAGCTGCTGGAGTTTGTATAGGTGTGATTTGTCTTTTATTTGCATCAAACCCCATTTCTTCCATTCAACTCATAGCCACATCCTTCAACATAACAAAAGGAGAGGAAGGAAATGATACATTAACCAAATTGGATATTGAGGCAAAATGTTTCATCCCTGTTATAGGGTCGACCGTCAATGAATCACAGGACGTA
Organism: Gila orcuttii; assembly: GCA_026230005.1. Classification (NCBI taxonomy): domain Eukaryota; kingdom Metazoa; phylum Chordata; class Actinopteri; order Cypriniformes; family Leuciscidae; genus Gila; species Gila orcuttii. The sequence continues at coordinate 42,795,271 of JAPDVR010000013.1, read as the reverse complement.
TGGATTCTTTACTTTCCGGTCTTCATCAGCTGTAAGAATGTGCACACTTGTAATCTTATACTGCCGAGGATACGGTGGCCCGGGTGACTTTGAGCTCAGTCCCTTGTCAACAACCTAAATGCTTGATCTGTAAATATTGTCACTTGCCCCTTGAGACTTTACCCTTGACATTAGTTCGGGAAGCTCCAGGCTCGTGAATCAAGGAGTGAGGAGATGAGAAGCAGGGACCTTTCTTGTGCTTTTGCTTGAAATCAAACAAGACAGACTGAGTAAAAGCACCACGATCAGCTAATTGCCTCCAGTGATTACTGCAGAAAAAGTAGCTTGGAAACTGATCTGATCATTTGAACTTGAACTACAGGAGATACTGACATGTAATCATTTGTTAACTATTAACACTATTATTTCATGAACTATTTAAAATGGGGGCAGATATGTGATGACTATATTGGTTTCTTACAGGGGTTCATCATTATGTCTGATACACAAAAGTATCAAAACAAAATGGACATCAAATCTGCATTACTTTACTGTAGGTTTTTTCTAGTGAATGTGGGTCATTTCAGGGTATGCTTAGTTAAAACCATAAAAAATAAATATGGGTCTGTATGAATCATATATATAAACGTTTGGAGACATTCATATTTTTTAGGTTTTTAAAATAATTCTCTAATGGTCATCAAGCCTGCATTTATTTGATAAAAAATACAGAAAAAAACAGTAATATTGTGAACTATTATTACAATTTAAAATAATGGTTTTCTATTCTAATATACTTTAAAATATCATTGATTTCTGTGATGCAAAGCTGAATTTTCATCAGCCATTACTCCAGTCTTCTGTGTCACATGATCCTTCAGAAATTATTTGACCGGTACTGTAAGAGAAATGTACTGTAAAAAATTGCGCTGTAAAATAACGGTAATCGACTGGCAGCTGTGGTTGCCAGCAATGTACTGTTAATTTACAGCTCTCCTTTTTTACAGTATGTTACCGTAAAAATACCATGGAAGGTAACTCATATAATTTGGAAAACTGATTGCTTCAAACAGCTCGAGTTTTGAGTCCACTGAAAATTAATATCTCTTAATATAAAACTGCAAACACCTAATGTGTAAAAGTCAATTAACTAGAAACATGATTTTAACTAAAATCTTTACAGTTCGCATTTAGCGAACATTAGCATACATGCATGTGCTAAAGTACTTAGCAAGGAGATTGTCACTGCATCAGCAACTACACAGTTACTGCTTTTAAATAAAGCAACAGGCAGAATAACATCAGTGTTTCTCTGCTCATCTTTGACTGAAGCACAGGCTCTACTCTCCAGCACAATGGTGACCCACAAAACTCATTAATTACTAACAGATCTCTCCTATATCATCTTGTGCAAAAACATATAAAACACTTCAGTTTAATATTTACTCTCCTTATCAGTTATTGATTTCGCATAACTTTTTTCTATGAACTTTCACTAATATTTCAGTGAAATTAACTTCTTTCGTTTAGTAAATCTGACTGTTTCTTTTTACTGTATATAACTGTTTTTCCTTGATTTTACGGTAATACTGGCAGCTGTGGTTGCCAGTAAATTGCTGTTTTTCTACAATTTTATTCCGTAAATTAATTTACAGTTGATTACCGTTAAATTACGCTATTCACTTTTATTTTATTTGACACATTTAACCCTTTTAACCCCACTGCAAAATCTTCAGTTTTAAATGAACACTTGTGTGTCCACACTACAGAGTGTTGGAGTAACACTGAAGCAGTGTTGAAGTTAATGATATAATTTAGTGATTAATTAACAGATGATTGAGCATTAGTGATTAACACCTGATGTTAACAAGCAGAATCACTGAAGGACAAAGGAACAACCAGAACTACAACTGACTATACATAGAAGACAATAAATCTCTAAAGATCTCAGTAGAGGAGGATTAAACAACTCCAAAAAATAGCTTTACCAGCTTCACTTATTACTAACCAGATTGACTTTATTTATTTGTTCATACGTCTACAGAAATTCCTAATGAGAATTAACAGAGGTTTAGATGTTGTTTTGTTTCATTTGATGCAGAGCATATGAGCGGAGTGGAGCGGTGAGAATCTCAGCTCCTCGCTCACGGACCTGTTCACCCCTCCGCTCCCCCGCTCAAAGCCACATCAGGCCGCTCCGCTCATTATCGCTCAGCGCTCAACGCAGTTTGCTTCGCGCTCCACTCAAATCGCCCCCCGCTCTGCATATAAAAAAATCTGCGTATGTATTTCACTTTTAGCTTAGACCACAAGCCTTACCTCCCAAAGAACTAAAGAGCATCAACATTTTCCATATAGAAATGTTTTATTTCAAATTACAAATTAGGCCTAGCCTGCACAAAAAGTCCTATAAAATTAAACGAAAAAAATGGGCCTAATACTATAAATAAAAATTATATAAACAAAAATATACATAAAAGTTTTAAAAGTAACTTAACTATTAGGCCAGAATTTTTATAGCTGAACTTATATTGCGCAACGTGCACGATTAAAATGTAAATTGGCTTAGGTCTATATCCATTGTAGCCTACACACAAACTGCTGTAAAATTAAACGAATAAATGGGCCTAATAATATAAATAAAAATTATATGAACAAAAATATAAAAAAATATATACATAAACGTTTTAAAAGTAAATTAACTATTAGGCCAAAATTTTGATAACTGAACTTTTGCGCAGTGCGCACGATTAAAATTTAAATTGGCTTATAGGCTATCAATTGTACAAAAAAACTGCTGTAAAATTAAACGAATCAATGGGCCTAATTAAATAAAAATATACAGGCTATATGCCTACATCAAAGTTTTAAAAGTAAATTAACTATTAGGCCAAAATTATTATAACTGAACTTTTGCGCTGAGTGCACGTGCAATTACAATTTAAATTGGCTTATGTTGTCAAACTTAAAAAAAAAATATGAATTGCTTTCCTTATCTACAGTTCTTTTGAGTTCACCTTCAAGGACACAAGTTTGTACAATGTCTGAGGCTTCAGACTCATGCGGTGGTTTCTTGACAGCAGGCCAGCAGCGGAGAAAACCCTCTCTGCGCTCGCAGACCCCCGCTTGGGATGCTGAACACAATGCGAGCTACTTTAGCCAGGCGGGGAAAATACATTCCAAAATTGAATAACGTGCGTTTTGGTTGAAAATAGTCTACTGTTGATGACTATTGTCTATATTATATACATCTATGATGTACAAGACACGGATGGATTCTGGGTCAGGCTTGACTGAGCATGCTTCAGACTCGTGGTGTGAGCGGAGCGAAATTGGAGCGGGAAATAGGGCGACGCTCCGTCCTTTTAAAAATGCCGCTCTGCGCTCTGTCCAAGATCCGCCCGCTCGCGCTCCCCGCTCGCTCCCGCTCCACTCCGCTCACATGCTCTGATTTGACGTTGCCATTATGGTGATCAGTGTTTGCTTTAGTTGGGCTCTTGACCCTTGACTTTGACAATGGTTTTTCTTTAGCTGCTGTAACTGTGTGTTTTTAAGACACATTTGTTGTGGCAGAAACAAAGCCAACAAAAATGAGATCAGGTGTTGCTGGTTTTGATTATGATGTCATCATATAATGTTTGGATAACCGATCTCATCCAGTGTCTAATCACTTAACAAAAATATGTTTTTTATTATGGCTTAATTTTATATTACTACACTGTGAAACTACAGCAAAAGATCAAGCAGTGCTGCGCAATCAGTTATGAAGGATTTTTAAACTCATCATTCATTAAAAAATGTTGAACTATGGCTTTAGTGTTGACACAAACAGACATCAATAATAAGCCAATGAATCTCAACAATGGTGACAATCAACAAAAAAGATAACATCAAATCTGAACATCCCAAAACAAGCTACTAAAACTCAAAACAAAACCAACAGCAAAAATAAAAGCAGAATAACCAGACAATTCAGCTGCATAATTGATTCATGCTGCAATGCATGCTGGGAGTCATGCACGTTTTTTTTGTTTGTACTATGCAAAGATGCAAATCTTTGTACTATGCAAATAGTATTTGTTTGTACTATTTGTTTGTACCCAACATGCATTGCAGCATGAAACTTTTTTGATTGTCACCATTGTTGAGATTCATACGCCGATTCTTGATGTCTGTGCGTGTCTGGCTGATCTGGAAATTCAAAATGTTTTGAGCATTACATTTTTTAAATCCTTTTCTGGTTGTTACTCTGCTAGATCTCGATCTGTAAAAGCACAGTGAAACCTTGATCAAAAATACAAAACATAACCCATACAAGCACATTAGACAATAAATGAGATCAGTGAATCGGGCCACTATATGATGATTGTGACCCTTAACAAATAGTCACTGTCATCTAATCCGGTTTTCTTTCAGCTTTTTTGCCATGTCAAATGTATTTTAAAGACACAGCTACAGCAGCCAAAGAAAAAGTAATGTTCAAAAGTCAAGGGTCAAGAGCCCAACAAAAGCAAATACTGATCACCATCATGGTAACATCAAATGAAAATAAAATAACATCTAAACCTCTGTCACCTTTTAATAAGAACTTCTGTAAACATCTGATAGAAATAAAGTCAAATTGGTTAGTAATAAGTGAAGCTATTAATGCTATTTGTGGAGTTGTTTAATCCTCCTCTGTTAAGATTTTCAGAGATTTAATGTATTTTATCTTCAGTTGATTTAATCTTTTTTTCTGTTCTTCTTGTTCCTCTTTCCTTCAGTGATTCTACTTGTTCACAGCAGGTGTTAATCAGTGTCTGAATTAACTCACTTGTTTTTACTCACTCTGTCAAGTGGACTATATTAGTGAACTAATGTAGGGAATAGTGAATGAGGGTATAGAGTGTGATTTGGAACACAGCCGCTGAGTGTCGACTTTGAGCGCTGTTAATTCACAGTATATTCCTGTAGGCTACTTTCTCGAAAACCACAAATATCACCCAGAATGCATTTTTTCCACGGTATATTGCTGTTTTAATGGAAAACAGAATGTTACTGTCAAAATATGGCCATTTTTTACAGCAATTTTTTACAGTGATGTAATGTAAAGGAACATAAGCCTTTGATTTTTATTTTTTCCGTTTACAGGAAATATTCATACAACATTTCTGTGTTAATCACCAGATATATATTTTATGCATTTCATATACATGTATTGTATTTTTAATAGATTAGTGGAAGCAGACAAAAAATCAAAAATCGAAGAATCCTGAAAAACACCCATATATCATGGTTTCCACAAACACATTAAACAGCACAACTTTTTTCAACAAAAACAATAACAATAAGACATTCTAAAAGCAGCAACAAATCATCATATTAGAATGATTTCAGGAGGATCATGTGACACTGAAGACTGGAGTAATGATGCTGAAAATTCAGCTTCGCCATCACAGGAATAAATTACATTTTATAATATATTTAAATTTAAAATTGGCATTTATAATTGTAATAATATTTCACAATATTAATGTTTTTACTGTATTGTTTATTTAAAAAATGCAGCCTTGGTGAGAATGAGATTTCTTTCAAAAATCGTACAGAACGATAGTGTAAACTTACTTAAGAGGCCTGCTTAAAAAAATTCTATAAATCGCTGACCAAGACATACTGTAAAATAATTATGCACAATCAAGCTATTTAAATATGTGATCTAAAACTATTAGTACAGTCTTTCTATGATGATTCACACATGCTACATTATGACGCAAGTGAACGTTCATAACATTTCAAATAGACTCCGAGCCAATTCACAGATGGATCTCCAGCTCTGAACTAATTGATGTGTGGAAGCCGAAGGGCTCGGGTTTCTACCGCACACAGGGGAAGACCAAAGCAAAATACGGACCGAGAGTGAAAGTGCAATGCTGGCCAATACAGCAAGAGCATGTTTATTTTCAATAATAATTCCACAACAGTAACTCCCACCACCATTTGTGTAAATTAAAACTAAGTGGTTCAGCCTGGGGCTGATCATGCTACCGGCTACTGTGTGGCGATTCCAGCCACAGCACAAACAGACGGAGGGTGATAATTGGTTTAGAAGAAAGAAGAGCCGTAATCTGCAGGGGAGGCCTGCGGGATGCAGCCGATGACAGCTCCGCCGAGAGCGAGAGCTGGTGTAGGATCTCACACTGTCAGCGTCACCTAGGACCGCACGCACACATATATTTTCACACCTTGCTGCGGATCAGCTTTAGATCCAATGTAAAGCTGTCATCTAGCCATAAACATAGCTTTCTTTCAAGTCTGCACACTGTCTAGGATCTGACACGTGCCTCATGTTGTGTGCTGGAGGGAGGGGAGGAAAAACTGAAAGGAGGGGAGGGGGTGGGTCTGGATGGTAGAAATAAAAAAAGAGGAGAGAGACAGAAAAAGATAAATCTCTGCCTCAAGCGCGCTACGTCATATGTGTGATTTGCTAGGAACAGAGGCAGTTAACACAACACATGTGGAGCATGCCACTGCAATGCATAATATAAACCTATGACTTCACTTGCTTTTCTAAGATTGACATACTGCATATTCCAGGGCCGGTGGGTTTAAAGTTTGTGATTTTTGTTACTACTTTTACAAAGCTCAGAACATTCCTTGTGACCTGACGTATGTTGTTACCATGCATACAACAGACATGTGTGCACAGTTTACACTAAATACACGCTGAAAACAGTTATTGACAAGTACTGAAAAGAAAACTTTGCAAACCAGAAGTGTCATGTGTCAAAAACGGTAATAAGAATAATTTAACATTTTAAATGTTACAAGTAAAAGTAAAAGTTGCATTTTCAGACTATAACATCCTCCTAAATATTCCTAAAAATATATATTTTGTTGTGGTCATGTTTTATTTAACATTGAACTTATTGAGGCAGGACGGGTGCATGGTACTGCAGATAGAATATATATAAATTGAAATTATGCATGAAATTGTTGACGTCAGAGAGCGACAGATATTTGAATGGGATGGCAGTTCAATACAGAAAGATAAATGGAGACAGACAGACAGACAGGCATTTATAACTTACCCCTCAGTGCGAAATATAGTCCTGAAACAGTCTCCAAGGCCTTTATAGCTATTTGGGTCACCCTTCCCTCTTTGGATTTGAAACCTGAATACCACAAGACAAGATACACAATAAATATTTAATTCACAAACCTTTATTTCAGAAATATTAAACTAACTTTTCCAACCAGTGAGCATTGTTCCAAGGACAGCACAATACTGGTTTATAATCCAAATTATAAAATATATATATATATATATATATATAAATATACCCATCCATCCATCCATCCATCCATCCATGAAATAAGTAACAATAAATATTGACATCATTTTATTACATCAGAAGTCTTTTAACTTATTTTTCATAACATCATTTTACAATATTCTCCCTCTAAACAAAATATATTTCATGTTTTTAATGGCTACACATCACATTTGAGATCGTCCAAAATAATGTCCACAAGGAAAATAATGATTAAGAATTTATAAATTCTGGAAAACATCACTACCACACATACATTATGTTCAACATTACTCTGCTTAAATAACAGAGATCATAGAGCATGACCACCATATGCTATCAATTATCTATGTGCAAGAAATGTGGGACACTGGCAAATCTGCGCAAAGTGTCGACACAAGTCTCAGACGTCTGTCAAAATCCAAACCGCTCCTTTCTCCTGCTCTGTTCTTTCAGAGGCGGAACTGACTTTCCCGGTCCCTTTAGCACAGCGGAGAAGTCAAACATTTACTTAACCCATCCTTACCAATTAGCTTTGCTTCTTCTATAGTCATAGACCTTGTAGGTGCTAACTTTGTCGCTAACATGCTAGTAACCTGCTGGTAACAGTTCTGCAGTTCTGTGTAAATTTTTTATACGATACAAATGGTCAAGAGATGTTTTTGTAGCAACAAGCATGCTAGTAACACCCTAATAAAGGCCATACTGAACCATGTAAATGTTTAACATGGTACCAGTGCTGAGCGCAAGTTTGGGGGAAAAAGGATTTACTGCTTCACCCCATATACCCCCCCTCCCTCCCTCCCCCTGCAATATAGATGTTTTAGCGGGAAGAAATGGACAAAGAAACGGTAGGACATTTGGTACTTTGACACCACATACTATTATTTGTTTATAGGCCGACATGCCACGACAATTTACAGTGGTTCAGGTTGGGTATCTTTTTGGGCACACAGAGACGATAAATAAACCAACCTTTGCCCTCCAAGTGTAAATAGATGAACCCAGACCAAACTCAGAGTGGAAGACACAGAATGAGAAAGATTCTCCTCATATGGCTTTGACTGCCAGGTCAAGAGGTCAGCAGTAAGTCATCCAGCCGGGTGCCTGATGGGACCATAAAAGTGCCCTGGTTCCATCGGATGAGGGGGTTTACTGAGGTGAGCAGCCTTTCATATTGGCAACAGATTAACATCTTAGAGGGGTGTCCCCAGCATCCAATTTTTGTAGATTCCCAAATAGCTTGTAACCCGTGCCTAAGAACCAGTTAAAAAAAAATCATAAATGAACGTCCAACACCATATTAAAGAGAAAGAAGAAAAGAGGGTCTCTGAAACGGCAGGCAGTCAAGTGAGGGAGAATGCAGGGATTGGGGCACGCAAAAGGATGGGGCACCGAACCAAAAGATTTAAGATCAGTGGAGCTTGTAAATAAATTTAAATCAGTCTTAATTAAAGGCATATGAGAGCAAGGTCAAGGAATGAAGACGGCCTTGTCCCACCAATGCCAGAGTTTTAATTTCTGCAGTACACTGGGATGGCCCAACTCACGCTAGCCCAGAGGTGGCAGGGCCACGGTCCGCTTTCAGCCGCCTGACTCCGCTGTTGACCTTGGGGTCACCTCATTTCCTCATGCCCCTTGCCTACCCTGCCATAAAAGCCTTGGACCAAACATCACGGCCTAGGGAGTGAAAGATAATGGGGAAGATTTGGCAGCAGAAGATGCCTCTGGATTCTCAGAAAGAGTCACCCGGATTCTGAAAGAAGTTTGGAATGCAAAAGGAGCTGTAGATAAGGTAAACCTTCCTGTCTTTGAATGAGCTCTCAACCCAGAAAATTAGGAGTGCACATTCAGGCATATTTGGAGACCTATATATCGAAAGAGTTCACAGACTAGAGAAGAAGAGTCAAGGGCTGATTCAGTCGGCCTTGGAGCCAGGCTCCCGGTTGTAAAGTCAACAAACAGAGGAACTGTAAAAAGCCCAAGGGTTTTGTTAAAAGATCCAGCTCTAAGAATCCCTTTTAAAGTAAACCTAGAAAGTAAAGATATACTTGCAGGTGACGATATCTGTGAGTTCATCAAAAACCACCAATGACCTTCTGTACTCTGTTTTAATAGGACCAGAGCACCATCTTGGATAGCCAGGTGAGGGTGAAGGTAAGGCCAAAATGGAGCTTCTACGGGTGAAATGAGCACCAGGGGGTAAATAACCCTACCATCTCCACCTGACCCCAAACTCCCCATAAAATGCGAACTCTGAACGCTCTGACAGGAAGGTAAATGAAAATAAAGAGCAGGAGAACACCTCCTCTTTGTATTTTTATAGAGAGGAGTGAAGTGTTTCAGGTCCAGGCCGAGCGCTAGGGCCTTGTCCCTTGTATGAAATGGGCCCGCACCAGGTCCGACAGGGGGGGCTGTGCCCCGCTGGAAGACAAGCTTGATGGGTTGAGGCCTAATAATGGTGGTGTTAAAAAAAAGCCCTGTGGGAAGGGCGGGAGGTTACTGGGTTGATCAAAAGACTTGAGTCTGATGGGTTTGCCTTTAAAAGGGCCAGGCCAAACTTTTAAAAAGGTCTTTTAAATTTGCCTTGTTAAATATAGGGGTATTCCCCCAAAGAATGGAGCATGGAGTGGGAACTGCATTATTTCATTTATGACTAGAATATCAACCCTATGATAAACAAGGTCCCATAAGCTAAAAACCATCCTGCAAATGTGCCACTCCCTTTTCCTTTTTACAAATGAAACTGTGACTGCAGTTGTGGCAGGAACATTTTTAAACGATTGGCATTTGATATTGACGTCTATGTTTCCAGTCTGGTACAATGTTAACCAAAAATTGAGTGGTAAACGCAAGGCAAAAAATTACCTGTAAAATGATTTTACATTTAATAGTACATTTTTGGCAATTTGCTTCAATCACTGAACGAATGAACAATTAACTGCTTTTCAATTACAAGAATAGTAGTGGAACAAATATCACTATAGCTAATCTCTTAATAATGGTATTTATTGCTTTCAATTATACAGTCTTTAATTCTTAGCCATGTTAATATGTTTTCCATTTGCTGCCTCTGAACCAACAACACTTTCATCAAGAGCTGAAATGAAAGTAAAATCAGAAAAAGCGAAACACGCACGTGAGCAAGGTTTCTTTTACACACAATCAGTGGTGCATAAGAGAATCCAGAAGGCAGCATTAAAAGGAAATCTATTTTTTACAGCCAGACAGTTAATTTTAATGAGCAGGATCATAAAGATGGCAGTCGTCCATTGCAATGGTACGTGAGGTAAAACCTCTCTAACCTAAATGCTCCAATATGGCAGATGCCGACGTCCAATCAAACAGCAAGGACCGATGGACCGTCTGTGATTATGCTACTCATGAATATCAAACAATGCTGTGGGACTACAATAATCGGAATGTATGGAAGCAAAACATCATATACTTGAGCAGCGGGGTGAATATAAATGTAAAACCAATGAAATGCAATGCTTTTGGGAAACCGCAGGAACATTTCTCTCTTAAATTCTCGATAGACATACGTAGCAACTTTCCTCTGTTCTTTTGGCTTTTCAGGCTAATACCGCTGGGCCCGTGGCTGGAGGTGGCCTATAAAGCTGAGCCTTTGGAGGGAAGGAGATAAAGCAGAAGAGAAAATGGAAGATGGGGCAAAGGGGAAGTGATAAAGTCATGGCGCTTGTGACACCACATGCTTCCAGGTCTCGGTCTGGGATAGGACAGCTTGGGTTTCAGCGGCACCACAGGCCAACTGGACCCACTGTGACTGGGGCCCAAGGAGAGGGGGGGGGGGGTGCATTGACGACCTCAAGATGACGAGTTAGCCATCCCACAAATGCTCCCCTCTCATAGTCTGATTTGCCCCTCAGGTTGCCAAACTCTGGCTGACCTCTTGTGAACAAACTGAGACACAACATTTTAAGACATTCCAAGCACAAAAAAGCATTGATCAGCGATGTGTAAAGCCACAAAATTAGTTAATTATCTGCACAATTAGTTGGCTGATTGGTCCTAAGGAAACTCTGTATAAAGATGCAGGTTTTTGTCCCAATTGGACACCTTTGTTAAGGCTTTTCCATAAAACAAATGATCTCAAACGACATCAGATAGGTGGAGTGCAACGGATGGAACAGAATGTGTTTATAAAAGTTGCACTATTTCTAGCTTGACATGCTACAATGGCCAAATTTGTCTAATAGTAGCAGTTTTTTAAAGTGATTACATTTTAAAAAGTTTACTGTAACAGCTTAGTATGCTAAATAAAGCACCACTACTAAAAATATCAATTATATTTTTCAAATAACTTTTGTTATTATGTTACGTAAGAGAATAAAAACATTCTGCAATTTATTAGTTAGTGTTCAAGGGATAGTTCACGCCCAAAAAATTTAACTTCTGTCATCATTTATTTACCTCCATGTCATTCCAAACTTGTATGACTTTACATGGAACATAAAATAATATTTTAAGAAATGTCTCAGTGTTTTCATACAATGTCAATGGTAAGCAAAACTGTTTGATTTACCAACATGTTAACAAACATTCTTCAGAATATTTCCACTCCAAGAAAAGTAAAAATACAGTCCAATTTTTTGTTAATATTAAATCATTTTCTATATTGATGTTTCACGTGTTTCAATGTGTTGTGTTTTTAGGGCTGAAGGAAAGGTCCTGACAGAAAATCACCTTTTCTGTTTTCCGTTTTCCTCCTCTCGTACAGTGTTCTTTTGTGTTTTAAAGAAGAAAGAAAAGCATACAAGTTTGGAACAACATGATGAAATGACAAAAAAATAAATAAATTTGGGGTGAAGTAACCCTTTAATTTACTATAGGCTACTACTTTTCATTGTTCATGTTTTAATTGATTTATACATCTTGAAATTGTCTAAAAATTGTATTCATTGTTAGTTTATGTTAGTTTCATTATCTTATGTTAATATATGTAATGTTAAAGGGGTGGTTCAGGATTTTGGACATCGGACCTCATTTCCAAGTTAGCCTGGGTGTTATTTATCAGTGGAGACAGTTTTCAAAAATGTTCATCCAGTCCTTCCAGTGTCATAGTTCGCCGGTGCTAGGCTAGCGCGAGTCAACGGTATCTGCTAGCCTGCCATTAAAAACAGTTTTACCCACTCCACAGTTCACCAAAAGCAAATAAATTATAACGCCAGACTATCGATGTAAATGTCTGTTGAGAGAATAATGTTAGAAATCAAACTTCATCGCATTGCAATAGTTATACTTTGTTCCCTGAATTTATTAGCACAGTCTACAGCAGCGGCGGAGTGATATTAAGTTACCTAGGCAACCGAGAGAGCCGTTCACATGACAATCACGCGAGTATATTTCCCTGCCGCTGACATCATCACTACAGAAGCAGAGTATATCACCATGTGCCAATTCCTTAGTTTACAATCCAATGTTTCAATATCGTTGTTCAAGGCTACTACTAGCTAGCTAGATGTCCCGACTGTAGTGCGCTTCTGTTCTGTGTTTTCTTTTCGGCGGAGTACTACTAACCGGAGCAAAGTAAACTTCTGCCGCTGCTGAGAAACTAGTTCCTGTAAATGTAATGCGATCATTGAGATGCAAGAGTAGTTTGATTTCTAACATTATTCTCTCAACAGACATTTACATCGATAGTCTGGCGTTTTAATTTATTTGCTTTTGGTGAACTGTGGAGTGGGTAAAACTGTTTTTAATGGCAGGCTAGCAGATACCGTTGACTCGCGCTAGCCTAGCACCGGCGAACTATGACACTGGAAGGACTGGATGAAATTTTTTTTAAACTGTCTCCACTGATAAATAACACCCAGGCTAACTTGGAAATGAGGTCCGATGTCCAAAATCCTGAACCACCCCTTTAACCTTTTTAAAGTGTTAGCGGGAAAAAAATGTTAATAAGCTAGTCAGTAGCTGAACAACTAGAGTCAGACTTATTGAGTGTAATGATTGAAATTGCTGGTTTACTCTTTCTGATCATCTAAACAAATATTGCTGTACTGAAAATATCAGACTGGAAGACTGTATAATGTTTCTCAGTCTTTCTCAGCTTTGAAGTAAGGAAATGGCTGACTGAGGAGAGACTCCTTAGACAGCAGGAGACTGGCAGATATTACACAGACGGTCAGGACAGTGCAGAGCGAGGTCATCAAAACTGCACTCTTCAGCAACAGAAACATGAGTCTCCGAATTACAGCTCTGCATTTGCGCCTCTCGCCCCTGCCTGGTAGGAACACGGCCGCTGCAAAACAAAACTCTGAAGGAGTGGGTCACATATGCTGTGAGGCGTCTGACAGACACAGGAGACAAATGAGTTTTCATCAGTCACTTTACTGCTTCTCTAAAACGGGTCATTTCAGCACACTGGGACATTTTTGTCTTTATTTAGTATGTTTGTAACATAATGCATTTGGGTGTTTGTGACAACTCCTTCAAGCAGACCGGTTTAATACCAGGTAATAATGTGCATTGGCAGTCACATCAGCAGGAGGTCACACCTCCGGTACTTGTTCTATGAACACATTAGTTGTTCAATTCTAGAGTCTGATGTCAAACATTTTCTGAAGGACGTGTGACGGGAGTGTTTGCCGGTGCAAAAAAAAAATAAAAAAAAATGTTGGTCTCTATATGACTCTTGTCCCTCTTTTAAATGGTTAATTCACCCAAAAATGTAACCTGTATGACTTCATTTCTTCTTTAGAACACAAAGGAAGATATTTTGTAAAATGTTTCAGTGTTTTGAAGATAGTCATATATGTTTAGTTTTTTTGGGGTAAAACATGATATGCTAACAAAACAGGAATGTGTTTATTATGGGCATACTATATCAAGCAGCAGAAGTGTTAAAAAAGCTCTACTATTACAACTATTATTACTATCACTAACAGTAGAATACCAATATTACCATCATACTGTAATATATTCATATGTCACGCTATCACACTCCTATCCTTTCATTGTTCCATTCCAGGAAAGTAAAAACATCCCTTACATATTTAAGCCCACAAATGAACGAAGGGAATTTTGCTTTGGTTAAGGTATGTAAACGTTTCTCGGATGAAAATAAGTTTCATGCACAATGTGAGTAGTTTGGTGCCAAGTTTCATTCATTCAACATAAACACAAATTTTAGTCTCAGTGAACTTGAGAACATAGTCAAAGAATGGACTTGGGTGGTTTGTATAATATGATAGCAGAACCTTTGATATGATGTCTTCTCTAATTACCTCAAGCTAATCGTTACTGTTAGTATCTATACTCTTCCATAAATAATAATACAAATTACTTACACCTGACTTTCCCATGTATTTGTTTACCGTCAATATTGTACTCTGTACACCCTGGTGAAGATTTTGGCCCAAATATGTCAGTGGTAAACCACTTATATAAAAGCTTTTTAATTCCCTTTCTAAACCACAAATAGTAGTGCCTTGAGTTATTTTGGACTGGCTTCAGATTTCCCCTTTATAATGAAACATGCCACAACCGATGTTCTGCTGACTTCTTTCACTGGAATTGTGAGTAGTTACTGTCCGACCACTGATGTGATTTCCGGCTTCCTAAGAACAGCTAGTCCCAGTCGGATACCTGCGTTCAGTTTACATCACCAGGGCCGTCAGCCAGGGCAGGGTCGGATTAAGAGATCACTGGAGCACAGCTGAGCGACGTGCTGCTTTACTGGGCCGGATCGGCTCTTAGTCCTCTGAGCTTTGAGCCCTGCTGTTTAAGGGCTGCTTGAGGGATTCCATCAAGAGTGCACCAGGGTTCAGCCACCAGTCGGGGGTGAAAGCTTGCGGGCTCCTCTCTCAGCGTCACCCGTGTGTTGGGACAGGACAGTCATCTCTCAATGTCCTCGTCAAACATCCCTTTCAACCCGCCTCCCTGGCGAAGCTCACTTTCAATCATGCTGGGACCTGACGAAGGTCGTCTCATCATAGCGACTCCCATGAGGAGGTAACTCCAGGATTTCTTAGGGTGCTTTCACGTCTGTAGTTCGGTTCATTTGGTCCGGACTAAGGGCGAAAAATTATACTTTGTTTCAGGCATTTTGGTTCCTTTTCACACCACACTGATTGCTCTGGTCTGAATCAGATGAGTTGATGAAATGAACCAAAATGCAGTCACTTGACAACATCCACATCACTCGTTGGCCAGAGGTAACTGCACTTCGATTGGTCAGAATTAACGTGCGGGAAAATTCCAGAGCTCCCGGAAGTTAACAAAGAGGAAAATCCGGCAGACAGCTTTTTAGTATGGAGAGACGACTGCGTGGGCTGATTGAATCCCTGGTCATTGTGTATTATATAGTTTGTCTACACCACTTTAGGCTAACAATAATATTTGAGAATGAAGCGAGGATGCGGCTTGAAAATAATGTTTTAATGTACTGCACGCGGCGAAGGAGCATCGCAAGTCACTTCAGGAGTAGGCGTGCATTAATGTTGCTAAACATCCCATAATGCACAGCGCAGCTGACTACAGCAGCTGGTTTAGTCCAAAAATGTGCAGTTCTTTGGCAGTTGGGTCTGTTCGAGGTCAGATCACGTTCTCACCACAAACGAACCGCACTAATAGTCCAGTCATTTTAAGCCAAAATGGGGGTCAACCTTGAACAAATTGCAACAGAAGCAAAGTCAACTGATTTTGTATCCTCAATATGTCCCGAGTAAGGAAAAAAAGGCCCCCAAAAATCCCATTAGGAGAAAGTTTAGAAAAAGACCCAAATATAGCCTATTCATAACCCTGTTCATTTTTTTCTCATGTGAATAGGGTAAAAATTTTAACCTTTAGATATCACCATGAAAATTACTGAGTTGATTACTTGCATCAAGACAAACAAAAAATGTATTACAAGTTTTTTTTTAATAGTTTGTTAACATGGAAAACTACGCATAATCTAATTACGTATGTGCTGATTTGCATAAATACCCAAACAGACCTAAACATTGGGTATAGCAGGTGAAAATGTCTTGTTGAATCTTGTTGACATATAACAGTAAAATACTTAACGTTAAGGTATGAATGGAACCCATTCAGTTTTGGGACTGGATCCGTGGGACTGTTTCTAAGGGATGAGTCTGAAGGAAAAACAGGAGATAAGGGTAAGGAGAATGCAGAAGACAAAAGGTGGGTAAAATAAAAAGTGTCTGGATCAAAAAATCCAATTACGTACACAATGCACTCAATGCCCAAACCCCATCTCTGCAATAATAATTTATAAAGGCTGGTTTCTAAAGTACTTCTTCCTGCCTCTATGTATTAATGTTCATAGCCTAAATGGGTGTCATTCATACCTTAACATTAAGTCTTTTACTGTTATATGTCAACAAGATTCAACAAGACATTTTCACCTGCTATACCCAATGTTTAGGTCTGTTTGGGTATTTATGCAAATCAGCACATACGTAATTAGATTATGCACCGTTTGTCCATGTTAACAAACAATTTCAAAAAGCTTATAATACATTTTTTGTTTGTCTTGATGTGAGTAATCAACCCAGTAATTTTCATGGTGATATCTAAAGCTTACAATTTTTACCCTATTCACGTGAGAAAAAGAATGAATAGGCGAATGAATAGACTAT